>CM032446.1:85803075-85914568 GCA_019049505.1 Pachyrhynchus sulphureomaculatus | reverse complement strand
TTATATTTTTATACAATGGTACATGACTAAAGAATATTTTTTCTGTATTCATATTAAAATTGACATTTTTAAACAGTAGCGTAGTCTGGAGCGGCCAACTACCCTGCCCTAGAAATTTAGAAAATAGCCCTCCTTCTACCACTCTTTTAGATACAGTTTTTTCCAATGAAAGAAGTTTTTAAAGTTCAATTGTATGAAAAGGTTATTTTTGGTTAAAAAATCTTCTCCCTTCCCGTTCATTGATTTTTAAGGTTTCCTCTTGTAAAAAATCTCCTCTTCTAATCATTGATTTGAAGTTCAATGTGTTGGAAACGTTTTAAGCTTTTAGTACAGCAGTATAAGAGGTTTTTTCCTTAAAGCAACGTTTCTCAACCTGTTGGGCGCGCCCCACTAGGGGGTCGTGATTACACTATTGAGGGGGCGCGAGCGTATCGAAAAGAAATTATTATTAAAAACGTTCATTAAAAATATTTAATATAATTTACTGAAAAGAAAGCAAAACAAAATACATTCTGACAGGATAAAAAAAATAAAATACACATTCACACTGATATGATACACCTATAAATAGGATTGTATTAGTACTGCACAATGTATTTACCTAACAATTAACATGTCAATACTAAATTAAAAACAAGTTTAATAATTATTAGTGACTCCCTTGTGCCTATTTTGCAAAGCAAAGATTTTTGAGGGATGAAGAATATTAGAAATAGACACTCTCGCTCTCTCTCAGTTCTTTTTCTATATTTTTGTTTTCAAAGCAGCCACCGCAGAAAATCCGGTTTCGCAAAGGTAGGATGTTGAAATTGGTAATAGTATAGGAAATGCTCTAGTTTTCAGTGCAGAAAACTCATCATTCACCCCTGCCCAAAATTCAAAGAGTGATTTATTATTAAATTGTCTTTTGATTTCTCCACTTGCCGTGAAGTCTATGAAGATTTTTTCTTCGGAAGTTGAGAGCCCTTCGGGAGTATTTTGAAATGGATCCCTAACCCACTCGTAACTTGCTACCAAGTTGTCGTCAGTAAGAAAATACTTTTTAAAATTTCTTTGTAAACATGGCTAGATGATTTTCAATGGTTACTAAAACAACTTTCACACGTTGTTCTTCAGCCTTGTATATTTTAACACATTTACCCACATTTGCAATCATTTTTTTTTTTGCTTTACATTTCTGCTCCACAATTCCAGTATTTGTTCCTTGGAGTTGAAGATATAAGGTATTTAGTTTCTCGAATATATCGACCAAACAGCTCAATTTCATCACAAATAAACTATCTCGAAACTTCTCGGCTTTCGGTCGGTTTTCCTCTCCTAGAAAAATGACGATTTCATTTCTTAATTCATAAACACGTTGTAAACATTTCCCACGTGATGTTCGGCCCCGATGTCTTTACAAAGTGCAGAAAAAATTCTAGATTTTAGGGGTCTCGTTTTAATATAATTTACATCGGCTACAGCTAGTGAGCACAATATTCAGAGCAGGATTCATTTCTTTGGAAGCCAGAGCTTCTCTGTAGATCATACAATGTGTCCACACACATAGTGGAGATTTTTGTTTCACAAGTGCTTGTACACCTTGAAATCTTCCAGACATTGAATGAGCACCATCGGTACATATTCCGACGCAATTTTTCCACTCCATATTTGCCTCGTTTATAAAATCATTCAAGATAGCAAATAATGCTAGTGATGTTGCTTTGATGTTCTATTGGTTTACAGAAAAATAGTTCTTCTACTGTTGACATACCATCGCAAAATCGAACATAAGCAATGAAATGAGCATCTTTATTGCTAT
The DNA here is from genome assembly GCA_019049505.1 of Pachyrhynchus sulphureomaculatus. Classification (NCBI taxonomy): domain Eukaryota; kingdom Metazoa; phylum Arthropoda; class Insecta; order Coleoptera; family Curculionidae; genus Pachyrhynchus; species Pachyrhynchus sulphureomaculatus. Next base: position 85,912,767 of record CM032446.1, on the reverse strand, counting down.
CTGTTGCCCCATCAAGCTGAATTGAAAACAATTTGTCACGCAACTTCCCAAAGAGCTGATGCAGCTATATCACCAATTCGACGGGCAACAGTATCATTTGATATAGGTATGGGTAGCAAAATTGGCAAAATTATCTCCAAGCATAGTTTCTACAATCTCAATTGCTGCAGGCAAAACAAGCTCTTCACCAATGGTGTGAGGCTTTTTACATCTGGCTATTTTATATGAAACTTTGTAAGAAGCAAGTAAAGCTTTTTCATTCACAGACAAAGTTTTTTTTTAAAAAATGATTTCTGCTTTACATATGATTTTCGTTTTAATTCGAAGAATTATCGGGGTTTGTTAAGGTACTCACTACGAAGCGCTTCCAAATGTCGTTTAAGTTTATTTGGTTTCATGCTGTCTGCTGCCAAGATTTTTGAGCAAATAACACACAGGAGCCTTTCTTCTTCATTTACTTCAGTACTGGTAAACCCTAAATTTAAGTATTCTTGAGAATATTTTTTTGATTTTATTTTCGGAACCACGCTCGTCTGTGCACTTGTTGATGCTTCACTATCGTCGAATGCTCGCTTACGCCCACTTAAAAATTTATCCATAATTCTGTATAAATTTACTGCCGTGAATACTTAGTACCTTGAATTTCAATTAACACGTAAATTACAACATACACATTCACGATAAATCCGATAGCAGTAGAAGGATGAACTCGACTGAGACGGGCTGTAGTTGAACGAGGTGCAGCATTTATACACTTTTGGGAGACTTTCCGAATTTTTCGAGACAACTCGGAACTTCTCGCGAAGCCGCTACTGATATGGTGAACGTGACAGAGAGCAATAGAGAGGCATCGATTCTACTTTTGTTAACGCAGCAGATATGTGTTGCCAAATATGAATAAATTTACTTACTCTTAGTAGTTTGTAAGGTTTGTAATTAAGGTCATAGTGTAGCTTTAACATCAAAATACTGAAAATACATTATTATTGCATGCATTGTTATTGTATGAGAGGGGGGGGGGGAGGCACGATGAAAATTATGTTTGAAAATTGGGTTGCAAATACTGAAAGGTTGAGAAAGGCTGCCTTAAAGAGATAACTCTTTTATTTTTATTTCCCATTCCCCGCTTCTTGAATATATCCACATACAAGCAAACACACACATTTTGTATGTATATATATATATATATATATATATATATATATATATATATATATATATATATATATATATATATATATATATATATATATATAATACATTTTACGATGGTTTTTCAAGTGGCCCGTAAAGTTTCGGGTTTCAGTCCGTTCGCCTAACAATGAATTTGCACAACGTTCCGCCAAAAATCTCATTTGGCATTTTCAAGTGCTCTTGCTGCTACTCGATTCTGTGATTTTGTTGCTGCTGCTGAAGCTAACTCAGTTATCGTTATTTATAAGTTTTATTATTTGATGTCACCCTTTATTCATTTGTTTGTTTAGGTGTTTCAAATTTTTCCCCTCTTTCAAAGTTTCTTCTATTTTTGGGTTTCTGTACTGTCTGACGTCTTCTCTGACCTTTTTCTTTTTTTTTTTGTCCATTTCTGCCAATTCTAATTTGCAATTTGTAGGATCATTTCTTAATAATCGTCTCTGTTTCATCAGATTTTGTGTTTCTTTACTTAATTTTTGTGTTTTTTGTTGTTTCGATGTTGCTATTTGTTTTGTAGTCATGAGTAGGCTGTTGGTTATTTGCGCGTTTAGTTCATCAAGTTCTCTTTGGGAGTTTATGTGCTTTATATAATTTTCCAGTGCTTGTCGATATTCGTCTGTGTTTTGCTTTATTATTCCTGTTGGTGTCTTTATCTTTGTATGCGTTTGATCAATCAGTACGTCTCTCCTGCTTCAGATTTATTCTTATTTTTGCTCTGAGCATCCGATGGTCACTGCCATTGCTTATCGTGTTCAGAATATGTCGTGTTAATTACAATATATCTTGTCATTTGATAACATAGAATCAGTTTATATATCTTATTATATATATATATATATATATATATATATATATATATATATATATATATATATATATATATATATATATATATATATATATATATATATATTTGAACTCGTATTTTTACAAGCTTCCATTCGATGACCTAGTAATTTTTTTTTTTTTCACTTTCGATTTCACTCCCCAAAACTAACACCTTAAGTCAAAATTTAACTTTTAAAACTACACGGCCTGATGGGGCCATCAATTCCTATATTAGTTCCAAATTTCAACTTTCTATGTCAAATAGTTTCGGAGAAAATTGATAGTGACCGACGGACAGAAAGACACCGAAGTGATTTTATGAGTGTACGAAACACTAAAAAAGGGAACACTAAAGTTGGACTGGCACTGAACACTTATCAGCTTAGACTTCTCTCAATACAGTCAACTAAAAGTCGATACCTGGTTGAGAGGAAATTTTTTTTCGCAAAGAAGAGACCCTACCTACAATGAGATTCAAAAACTTATATTCTTAAAAATCAATGAAGTCGATGATGAAGGGAATGGACATTTTCACAGAAGAGAACTCCAATAAAATAAACTTCCGTGTCTAAGAGGCGTATTTTCTACATCCTAGGGGGCGCCCGGTGGACGCTACTGTAAAAATACTTGTTTTTTATTATAACAGAACATACTAAATGTTTTAATAGTACATGATATTATGTTTTTTCAAAAAAATAAGAATTCATCTGAATATCTACAATATATATTTGCAAAATTTCTGACAGAGGTATTGAAAATATTTAAGAGTTTTCAGAAAGATAATAGGTCAGTCGTCAGAGGCAAATTTTGAGGAAAAGTTCTCATTAAATGTGAACAGGGTGCATTTTGGCATACAAGAACTTTTTTGGACGTAGAATACGATAAAAAAAAGTTTGCTGCTCTAAAATGTACGCTACGCCTACAAAATCGAAAATAAAGTGAAAAGTTCGGTTTTTCGCAAATATCTCGAAAAATAAAAAAGATATCGAAAAACTACACACACGAAAGAACGGGATATTTTACAAAAAAAAATAGTATATAAATTATTTTTTTAGTTTTACCATAATTGAAAAAAAAAATATTTAAAATAAAATTGCTGGTTTAACCCCTCCAGTTTTAGTGCGAATCATGCTTCGAACCTCATTTATAATTAAATTAACGTTTCTCTGTACCGCTAAATATTTTAAAATTGGCTACTAGGGGGTTTCTCGGGGTGCTGATTAAGAATCCGATGACAGATTTGAAAAATTTAAAATGGCTGATCCATTATTAACGCCATTAACAAAATTCCTTCCAGTAATTTAGAATTTTTGTATTTTCAATAACTGTTTTCTTTGTATCTGAATGTTTAAATGAAATATAAATACTTTATACTTAAAGCTTAGACTTTTATCTGTCATTTCCCACCTCTAAATATATATATTTTTTATTTTAAGTTTAAGGTGTATGATTAATATAAACAAAAAATACCTTCATCATGAACACTTTTTTAAAAGCAAAATTACAAAAAAAGAGAAAGTTTCTTTAAGTTTTTAATTATATTCTAATATCAAGTATACTTTTAGCTATAACTAAAAAAAAGTCCTACTTTTTTTGACCTTTTCGTACTTCTTTGCACGTAAAATTGCCGGCGGCGCACTAGAGCAGGCAAGTTTTCATATTTTAAAACTCAATTTTTAACACAGACAATGTAGATATTTTTATTTATTCTTATATTAAAACTTAAGGTATAATAATGATATATGCACAAGGATTTTTTTTCAATTCTATATTTTATTAAATATTTGTAATTCACTGTATGTCCGTTAAAATCACGCAAACAAAAATTTCGTTTTAAGTTTTACAAATTATAAAGCAAAAAAAAAAAATAAAAACTAAAGTCTCCTCTTCAAAAAACTATCTTTTAATTTTTGAAAATAAGTGATATCCATCCATCCAGCGATGCGCGTAGACAAATTAGCATGTTTGGCGCGCTACACTTTTTGAATTACCTATCGGAATTTTTAATAAATTCTCATGCTATTAAAAAAAATCTGGAAAAAATCTATATACTATTTTCATGTAAAATTTCCCGCTCTTTTGCGTGATGCTATTAATTTCTCGACATCTTTCTTATTTTTCGAGAAAAACCGAATTTTTGATTTTGTTTTGGATTTTGTGGGCTTAGCGTACATCAAATTTTAGCAAACTTTTTTATCGTATTCTACGACCAAAATACTATCTGTGTGCCAGCTTGTTAACATTTAATGAGAGCTCAAAACTCCTGGCGACTGGGCTATAAATCAACTTACCAGAAACGAGTTGCATCCATGCACATACGTAAAATACTGTTGTTGAATGACAGAAGAAAAAAAATATCATGGCGAAAATAGCCAAAATAGCTGCCACTACTGCTACACCAACTAACGCTGTCGAAATTTGAAATGCTTTGTTAGCCATACTCATAATGGTATCCAATCTAAAAATAAAAAACATAATAATTAACAAGTTATTTATTTTTATTTATTGTTGTACATAAAACTGTTTTTTCTTAGATTTTTGGTTTATACTTGATATATTAAATGCCGACTTTCTTGGACAGGAATCTTGTAATAATTAAAGACTGCACCCTATTATTAATAAATATGGTGACAGTTCTAAAATCAACCGTTTTAGTCCCGTATAATACTTGTCTAAAATAAAAATATTAGGGGTCCGCCAAGAACATCATTTGCCTAAAAGCGAAGTATTTTCAGCTGCCCCATTTATTATATTAGGTTCACGACGGAAACTTTATACTTTTATAAGTGGATTAAAGAATTTATTTGTCATTACGTGGCTCTGTAAGATTATGCTCATAATATTAAAATACCACCTGTTGAAATTGGAGTTCATAAAAGGTACTCAAATAGTCATTTCGAAATTTATTTTCAATAAATCTCATCAATCAAAAATCTTTACACATATATTATTTGTAATTTGTTATGTGTAATTTGTAATTCCAGGGCAAGGTGAGTTTCTCTCCATAACTAATCGCAGAATTCAATAGTGCTATTGCTACTGGGAATTTACTGACAAGACTGTAACAATGTAGTAATATTTGTATTTGACAGTTTTTCCAATCACTAGAAATATTGGACAAAAATGGAATATGTGCTCCTATATATTTTTTAAGAACTTTTAATGTGGAAAACCAATGTTCTTCACGAGAAATATTCACTTAAAAGCTTCAGAAAAAAATTTACAATAGACATTTTTATTGGTGTAAAGTTTGCACTAAATACTAAGTTTTGACCACCCGGGTGAGCTGCCGTGTCAAGTAAGAATGTGACCGCTCGTATTCTTGAAAAAATGTGTTTCGAGAACAATTTTTCTCATCAATATATTCTTTGGTAAATTGTCCAATCGCCTCTTGCATCAATAATCACCTGCATACTCTGTAAATGTTTCAAATCTCGGAAGACAACTGAGTCAAAGTCCTCAGAGTCTTTCCTCTGAGCTTTCTTTTTACAAGGGACCAAACGTTTTCAATAGGGTTGGCGTCGGCGATCGTTGACTCAAGCGCGACCTGATTTTCGCTCAGTAAAGGTTTCTCCAACGTGCTTCGGAATTTGGTACACCATGAACCCGAAGATGTTGTCGAATATTCTCATGTGAGATATTCGAATCAAATTTTCTTAATTTTGTCGCTCTTTGACGCAGTGACAATTTCGGGTCCCGTGAAAACAAAGACACGATTCGTTTTTCCACATTTGGAGTGACTTTGCCTACCGAGTCATATTTTAGCAAGTCGTCGACATTTTTAGTCTCGTTAACACGATTTGCCTACTTCTTCACAAATAATATCGACTTTTTAATATATTTAGCGAACGCAGAATGTGTCATTTTACTCCCCGTTGGATGAGAACAAAGAAAAACTACCTCGAAGCTTCGCGCAAATAAATGACTTATTTTGGATTTTACGTGATTTCGACGAAAGTTCATAATTGACCGATACTTTTACTAAAATGGGTCGTAGACAAAGGTTCCCCTCTATCGATTTTTTGTTGAATCGCTAGAATCGCATCTACTAAAAATGAATTAACGCGGACACGTTCTTACTTGACAATTTACGAGGCAATTTGTCTGTATATCTAATACCTATTAAGATAAATAGGCTGACCTTGAGTTATGTTGCACTAAAATTACGGTCGAACTTATTAAGCTGAAAAATGTGACGCCGTTGTAATAAATAGTAGCAATATCAAATAAAATCGAACACCATCTGCTAGAGAAATTTAAAACATTTACTACTGGACATTTTATGTCAATTAATATGTAATTAAAAAACTAATATACATAAAATTTTGTATTTGTTGGTACTAACGGAACATAGAGTGTTCTACATGAAAGTATGTATTGAAGAGTTCTTCTTCTGGTATGCTGAAAATGTCTTGGTGAATTCTATAGTGATGTTCCTGTCTAACAGCACCTAGATTTTCGGAAAAAAAAATTTCGGGTGCTAATACAGCATATTTTTGACAACATGTGTTAAGTTTCGTTCGATCTTGAAAGTCTATTGATTAAATCTTTATGGTTTTCTGCCTTATAGTTACCCAAAATGTTTTTAACGATCTTTCCGAAATAGTTTTAAAGCAGCTTTCTCGAGAAGATTTAATTTTTTTTTTATCGCTCATCTCCCCGCCTCAGTAGGGATTTTACCCTTTTCCATATACCAAGGATATCGGCGAGGCTGTCGTTTGCTCAAAGATTCTTATTATCCTTCAAATGCTTCTCGCATTTAAGAACATATTCATAAGTTAGGTCAGTATCCACTTCATCGGCTTGACTAGGGATGATAAACAATTCTTTGGTTTCTATAGATTTTAGAAGAGGTTGGTTTAGGTGGCGCAAGCAATTCAGCACTACGAGGAATTGGCCTTAATTAGTTATGCCATTTATGTTAATTAAACAAAAATAAAAACCATTAACACGACAATATATTAAATCATAAAAATCTCTTTAATGATTCAATTTTAATAATTTTTTATGAACATTGGTTACACTAAAAGTTAGAAAAAACTTATTAGGATACTTTAAAAGTGAATTAGCTACCAAATTTCTCTATAAGATTCGAATTAAAATTATTCTTAAGACCTAATAACAAAATCGTTGCAATTATGTAATAATGAAAAAAAATAAACTGGGATACTAGTAGCAAAATTAATGGTGTAACTGGGACACTAGTAGCGTGTGTTGCCTCCTATTCGGATCTACTTCGGATCTCAGCGTTTATGCGCCTATGCATGCTTCTAATTAAATTTTGGATAAAATCTTAAGGAATTTGGTCCCATTCTGTGATAACTGCATTTTCAAGTTCCCTCAGGTTTCTAGGTGCAGGTATATGACGTTTCACATTTTTCTTAAGGTGATCCCATACATGTTCTATCGGATTCAGATCCGGGCTTTTTGGTGGGCATTGCATAATCGGTATATCAACTTGATTAAGATAATCGAGTACCTCCCTAGCCACGTGAGGTCGAGCGTTGTCTTGCATAAGCAGGAAATTAGGCCCCACAAAATGACCGAAAGGCATCACATGTTCTATTACAACATTCTCAAGATAGTAGTCAGCATTCATGGATCTTGTACGGACAGGAACTAACTCTGTGCGAGCATCAAAGTAGATGCCACCCCAGAACATAACAGAACCACCGTCGAATGGAATCCTTGCAGAGATATTGCAAGGAGCAAACCTCTCTCCTGGTCTTCGCCATACTCGCTTACGACTATCTGGATGTTTTAGACTAACCTTAGTTTCATCTGTGAAGAAAACTTGTTTCCAATCATCCACAGACCAGTTTTCGTGATTTCGAGCAAAACGTAACCTGGCAACTCTGTTCTCTCTAGTAAGCAAGGGCGCAGTGGCTGATCTCCTACTATTTAATCCAGCTTCCTTTAACCGTCTTCTAACTGTTTTAAAAGAAATTGTGACATTGCGAACAGCTTCGAGTTCGTTTCTTATTATTCTGTCACTATATTTCTTAATATAGTGACAGTCCTGTTTCTTAAAGCATATTTTCTTATAAAACGTCCATCTAGGTCGCTAGTGCATCGTTTTCGCCTTTGCCTTAGCCTTCTTGAATAAGTTCCTACTTCATTCAAGCGTCTTATCATACAACTTATTGTGGAACGATGTTTGCCTAACAAATTGGCAACATAACTCTGACAATATCCCTCGTCCAATAAAACTGAGGCTCGCACTACCTCGTGTTCAGTTAAATTCCTTGTTCGATTCATTTTTCTAATTCTTCGGGGTCAAAAATAAAACAGTCGACCACAAAACGTAATTACTTTCAAAAAGGGAACAATTTATAAGCTTACTTTTAAAGAAAATCTATCTCATTATTACAGAAAATTGTTTTGATTTTTGTCATGAGCAACGAAACAAAATATGCATAGCCTACTATTCAAATACTCGATAAACTTTAAAACTGACATAAGAAAAAGATAAATTAATTTTCAGATTGTTGCGTTAATTTTGTCCAGGAGTTTATTACGCATAAAGTCTCTCTTGAACCTGGAAATCTAGGAGAGCTCAGTATCGTAGGGGCTGGTTTTGTTCTTAAGAGTAAACTTATGACTGACTTGCCCCTTCTGAATCCTCCACAGCTTCTCTAGACGATGAAAAATAGTTAGGTGACTTTGAGTACATTTAAATATTTCAGTTTTTTAAGTTAAAATATAAAAGGACTGCCGTGCCTGAAATATTGCTTTTTGAATGACATTGCCTATAGAACTGAGTATTTTAAGTTTCTTCGAAACTAAAAGATTGTACCTAATGTAAGGCGGGAAGAAATCAAATTTCATTAGTTTCTGTAGATGATAAAAGGTAGGGGCAGAGACTCAATTTGTATATCCCATATAATAATTATGTTAGTTTTCCTTCTAAGTAAGAAACTGATATGTTGACACTTTTTGACTTCTGATGCTACTTTTGATACTTTTATCCCAACTTACCAATGGGATTTTTACCTTTCTTCTACAAAGTAATAAACTACACATTCTGCTACAAAAATCAAGGACACGCAATTTTGAGTCATTTCTGATATGTATATTTATATAATTCTCCGTTTGCCGAATATTTACATCTAAAAAATATCAGGGGCTACATCATTTAAACAACACGTTTCAACACATGCTTTATTCGAAAATAATAATATTTGTTTAAATTATACTAAAACGAAAAACCGGTCCAGTGCAGGTTGCACTTGCGCAATTAGTGTTCTGTACATTGATTGCTTTTAAAATAAAAATTTTTGTTACGGAGGTATAAAATGATCAATAACTTCACAAAACACACCCCAAATGAGTTTTCAACAAAATTTGTTTCAAATTTTTACTGAAAACTGATGACCTTGAATTTTTTTTTTATATATACCAGATAAATTATTAAAGTTAATGCACTCGGATAATTTTCGTTCAATTTACACCTCGTGGAGAATATCCCAGAATTTTTTCAAAATTTTTTGATCAGTACTTTTCGAGATAAGGGGGGGATAGTCATTTTTCGCTTTTTTAAAAATAATGCAAAGAAACGTGTGCTCAAGTATTACATTATATATATTTTTGAACTCGTGTTTTTACAAGCTTTCACACCCCACTCGATGATCCAGTAATTTTTTTTTTCACTTTTGATTTCATCCCAGAAAACTAACCTCTTCAGTCAAAATTTAACTCTCAAAACTACACGGCTCTGACGAGGCCATCAATTCGTATATTAGTACCAAATTTCAACTTTCTATGTCAAATAATTTCGGAGAAAATCGGGTGTGACAGATGGACGGACGGACACCGAAGTAATCTTATAAGTGATATGGACGGAACACTAAAAATATATTGGTAGGTCAAACAGTATAGGTACATCGTTTTTAATTGTCTTTTAAACTCAAAGTAAACGTTTTGCATAAACTAGAAAAAATAATAATAGAAAAATATTCACGAACTGTCTAAAAAAGACCGAACTTTTTGAAAATAGAAAAAAATAAAAACGCCAGCTGTTTTGTTGTCAAAAGATATAATTTTAATTAGTGTTGTGTCCGCAATTTATAGGATTTATATAGTGGTAAGTGATGAGTGTGTTTTAACGAATGGGCGGCAAATAACTTCAAGCAAAGAATTGCTATTGACTTGTGTGTTAAACTTAGTAACACAAATGCATATACATCTGAGGACGAGGAAAAACTTGTTATAAAAGTGTGTGATTCCATTAAGGAAAACCCGAAATCGCCTCTCAGAATGTAATTGACGATAAATTTGCGATTTCAAAATTAACCGTGCACAACATTTTCACCTCTCCTTGAAACGATTGTTACTGGTAATGGAAAATGATTTGTTCCGACAATGTGAAACAGTTTATGAGCAAAAACTAGGTTTATATGTAGGATCACTTATCGTATTCACTTGGGTTCGCGCCCTGTTACTTCTTTCTCTTTTTTCTATTTAATATGCCCATGAAAAGAAAACGGCACTATGTCATCGCAAATGTTCAAGCAGCAGTGACCACGTTGCTGAGAGAGAGAGAGAGAGAGAGAGAGTAAAGTGACTCGTGTTTTATTTTCTATTAAAAACTCAGTTTATATTTTTGGACAGAAGATGTACAAGTGCCCTTGTTTTAAGAATGTGCTGTTTAAATAATTGATGGAACTTTAAAGTTGACCATTTTCATATTTCAAAAGAATATTTCAAAAATAGATGACATGTACAAAACACGTTCAGAATTTTTAACAGAATTCAAAAGGTCATTAATTGAAACACTGATTTAAAAAATAGTTTGTTCCATTTTAAAAAGTTAATATAAATATATTTATTAACAAAATATAGTAATATTAAGCGGGATAAAGGCTGTAATCAAGTTATAACGACTACAACATTTAATCTAATATTGGATTGAAAAAACTATAGTGCTTTGAATTAAACCATGTCAAATTGTAGAGATTTTCCGACGTTTGTGCTAAGGTTCCATGACAATTTTTTTATGAATTTTTATTCTAATTAGAATACTATTTTAACTTCGAAGATCTAATATTCGTACGACTTTTAACACTTGTAAGAAAATTGAAGAAAGCTGAAGATTAACAAAAAAATATAATTTGTTTACAAATTTGGGGTATTTGGTTCATGTGATCCGATGTATGGAGAAGAAACTAGAAGATCAATATCCACTAGAATTAAGAAACAGGAGAAACAAATTGTACAATCAGTTGCAGCTGAGTATCAACCCTATACAGCTTCAGTTTTCAGTTTCTATAAACGGAAGAATAGACACTCAAACGAAATTTACAAATACCGTAATATTATCGCAATACAAGTCTGCCTCAAAAGTAAAAGCTGAAAAATATATTAGATCACGCTTTGGTTAAATATAAAAAGATGCCCGAAGTTTCTTGCCATTGTAGCTAAAATGCCCGAAAGCAACGTCAATTGAATACAGTTTCCTTCCAAAGACCAACACGGGTCATCTGATCAAATCGAAAAATTATGAATACAGCTGTTAGTATCATCAAAGCTTAAATAAACTAAAAACAAACATGAACTGTCTAATTCAGTTAAATAGGATAATAATGAAACAGGTATAATTTCACAAGAACAGCCAACTAAAGGTATGAGGCTGGACAATCTGAGAAGAGAAAAATTGTTTCTATTTGTGATTAATGTGTGTTAAAAATTAAAAATTATTTTAAAAAAATATTATGTTTCTCCCCCCGTTTTTTGTCGATTTTTAACTTAGACACTCTTCTATAGCGTCTTTTTGCTGATATTTACCGTATGAAATATAACAGTGTCAAGAAAATGCAATTGGGCAATGGCATTTTTAAATTCCATAACTAGACCAGGTCTAAGTTGTATATTATTTTAATGAACCTGGCGGGATTGTTATGTTTAAAATAAAATTATCTACTTAGGGAGATAAGTAAGTGCTTGCAAGTGATGTAGTAATAAAAAACAGAAACTATTGACATGATAGAGCGACATAAATTAGATTCTTTTTCTAGCAAAAGAAATTTTAAAAAGTTGGGTTTCTATCAAGATGGTGAGCTCTTTATTTCACTAATGTGTTATTGTTAAAACAGCAGCAGCTCAGAAACTGGCCAAGTAGGTTGTTTACAGTGAGCGCTGAAAACAATAGTTTTATGAACAAATGGAAATCTCGCGTGAAGGTTTTCGTTGGATGATTTTTACGACTTTAGTAAAGGCCTAACTCAACAACAATGCCTTAAATCGCTTCGTTCAATTTTGGTAATAAATAACCCTCAGAAAAGACCGTTTACAATTGGTTTGCAGAATTTCGTCATGGTCGTGCTTCCGTCAGCGATGAATTTTGTAAAGGTCGACCAAAATCAGGTGTTCCAAAAAACATCGATGCTGTGCGCAACATGATTAAGGAGGATCGACAAGTGACTTAACGTGAGTTAGAGGCATCCTTAGTCATATCAAAGACTGCAGTACATTCGATTTTCCATGAACATTTAGCTTGAAAAATATCTGTTTCCAATGGAATCCGCATACTTTAACCGAAACTCAAAAACAGGCTAGTGTCAACTGGTGTAAGGAAATGCTCAAAAAATTCGACCGAGGACATTCAATATCGGTATACAACATCGTAACAGGAGACGAAACTTGGATATATTCGTACGAGCCGGAAACTAAGCAACAATCAAGTATTTGGGTGTTGCAAGATGAACCGAATCCAACAAAAGTGGTTCGTTAGCAAAGCACGTCCAAGAAAATGATCGCTTGTTTCTTTGGTTATACTGGACATGTTGCGACCATTGCTTTAGAGCAGGGGTGCTCAAACGGTCGATCGCGATCGACAAGTCGATCGCGAGTGCTTTTTGAGTCGATCTCGAGAAAAAAATTCCGATATAGAACTATTCACAGATTTTGTTTTAGGTAACTAAAACAAAATGTAATGAATAAACTATTAAAATTTATTCGATCCACAATTAGGCCAGAATAACCCCCTCATCACTTTCTTTTATCGTAATAACCCCCTGCTAGCGGCAAAAGGCGGCTATATCAAAGGAACGCGCGGTATTTGTCAAAGAAAAGCCGCGTTTTTGATTTCCGCCGATTTTTCTAGAAACTTCGGGCGGCGTGTTTGACGGGAACATTCGAGACTTCGTTCGCGCCGAAAATGTTGCTCCTGCAGGAATAGGAGTCAGTCTAAGTTGTAACTTGAAGGCGATACATCGATACAAAGTTTATTAATAAATAGTCCAAAATGAGTGCGGCGAAGAAAAGTAAAACTTATCATTTTAATAACGATTGGGAGGAAGAATTTTTCTTTTGTATGGTAAAGGATAAGTGCATTTGTCTCATTTGCCGTGCGTCAGTTGCAATACCTAAGCGTGGGAACTCAAAGAGGCATCATAAAACGGTTCATAAAAACTATGAAAAGGATTTTCCGTCACAGAGTGAATTAACAAAACGAAAAGTACGTGATTTAATAACTTGTTTGAAAAAAGAACAAACCATGTTCACAAGACCAGCCAAACAATCAAAAGCTGCAACGATCGCGTCATTTAAAATATCTCATATATTGGCGAAACACAAGAACCCATTTGATGATGGATTGGTTGTGAAGGAAGCATTTATTGAAGCGGGTGAGATTTTATTTGGAGATTTTAAAAATAAAACAGAGATTATGTCTGCTACTAGAGAACTTCAGTTATCTCATCCGACTGTCACAAGGCGTGTTGAAGACATCAGTCAGGACATGGCAGATATCATGGAATGTACATACTTTTCTTTACAGTTCCACGAATCCACCGATATGACAGACACTGCCCAGCTGTGTATTTTTATTCGAATGGTATTCAATGACATGTCGGCTAAGGAAGAGTTTTTGACAATGATTCCTCTAAAAGGAAAGACCCGTGGCGAAGATATATATGACGTTTTCTTCAATTTTGTAACAAACTACAAGCTACCAATATATAAACTAGTGTGCATTACAACCGATGGAGCACCAGCAGTGACTGAAAACGAAAACGGTTTTGTGGCATTGTGTCGAGCTAATGATGATTTCCCTTCATTTTTCTCCTTCCATTGCATTATACATCAACAAGTTTTGTGTTCAAAAGTTCTAAACATGGAGGAGATTATGAGCATTGCAATAAAAATTGTGGATTCTAACCGTGCGCGTAGCTTGCAACGACGGCTCTTTAAATTGCAGTTGGAAGATAGTGAGTCAGCTGAACACACTGTTCTTCACACGGACGTTAGGTGGTTGAGTCGCGGAAAATTCCTAGAAAGGTTTCAAGAATTATTGCCCGAAATAACAGCTTTTCTGGACGAAAGAGGTGATGACAGTCAGATGTTGAAAAACGGAAAATGGCTGACTGATTTGGCATTTTTGACGGACATCACAATGCATTTAAACACCATTAATTTGGAGCTTTAAGGTAAAGTAAAAACTATTATTGAGATGATTAGCGCAATAAACGCATTCAAAAGTAAATTGCAACTTATGATAGATCAACTGAAAAGAAAGGATCTGAAAAATTTTGCGTCTTTGAAAGCAAGGATTCCTCAGTTGAATTATGATATTTATGAGGCAGAATTATCAAATATTTTGGGCCAATTCGAAATACGTTTTTATGATTTCAGTAAATTGGCAAATATCGCATCATTTATGAGTTATCCTTTTTCGTGTAAAAACATTGAGGAATTAGCTACTGAAATAGCAAGTCAGTTTAACATGGACTCATGTTCTGTTGAAAATGAGTTAGTGCAGATTATATCAGATATACATCTCAAAGCCACAGCATCTGATACAAAATTCTGGTGTTTTATATCTGAAGATAAATATCCGAATCTAAGGCAAATCGCCCTTCAACTGACGGCAACGTTTGGGTCAACTTACTTGTGCGAGTCTGCATTTTCTGAAATAAAGATAATTAAGTCAAAATATCGCAATCGACTAACTGACGAACATATGTTATCATGCTTGCGATTAGCACTCGGTAAGTACGTACCATCTTATGAAAAGTATGCTGAGGACATGCAGTGCCACGCTTCAACAGCCAAAGTCACTCTTTAGTTAAGTTTAGACACTAGAACTCGTTTATTTTGTAAGAACCAATAAACTCGCAATTTTGAATAATTATGAGTTTTTTTCATTGACATTTTAGAACAGACCTACACTTACCTTGACTAAAAAAATGCATATTGTGCGGAAAACTAATATCTATGCCACGATACACCCTACCTAGACGACAATCCTGCATCACACTTACTTGCAGCCTCTCAGAGTCGATCCATCGTAGTCTAACAATATTGAGGTAGATCGCCAGCAGTTCAAGTTTGAGCACCCCTGCTTTAGAGGATCAAAGAACACTTAAGACTGAATGGTATACAACAATTTGTCTGCCAGAAGTCATCTATGACATCAGGAAAAACAACCGAAAATGTCCCGTCCCATCATTCTTCATCATGACAATGCCCGTTCTCACACAGCACGTCAAACAATTTATTTGACGGCGCGAAACATCGAATTAATGTCTCATTGCCCGTATTCACCTGATTTATCGCCTAACGACTTGTTCTTGTTCCCGAATGTCAAAAAAAAATGCGTAGACAGCGATTTTAATCACTTTAAGAAGCTGTTGAATCCTTCCAAAACCATATTTTTGAGGTACCAACTTTAGAGAGGAAAAAATGTTTCGAGAATTGGTTCGAACGAATGCAAAAGTATATATAAAGTAAATAAATAAAGGCGAATATTTTGAAAAACAATAAAACGATTTGTACCAATTTTTTTTTCTTTCATTGTTTTTGTAAAAACTTAAAAGGTAGCCCTCGTATTTCTAACAAAAGCGGATCGTATCCGGCATGTGATATTCATGGATTCTTAGAGTGAATCAACCTCGTGGATCATCGATCTATCCTTTTATTATCAATTAATTTAATTTAAAATGAAAGTTGAACAATTTTAAAGTTTTGTTCCGTGAAAAATTTGGGAGGCACACTAGATAAATAAAAAATATTATTTTTAAAAAAAGGTTTAATTTTCATATTTAAGCTTTACATGAAACCAGGAAGCGATGCTGAGTCTACAATTTATTGTTTATTTTGTGCAACCTCAGACGTTTCCTAATGCTAATTTGGTAAGATTTTACGTCAAAATATTTATTGATTTTTTTCATTTAAGTTAATCAATTTAACTAAGCAAAGAGAAAGAAGTGAAACATGAAATATAAACATTCAGACTATAAAATTAGTTAGTGATGTAATAAAAAAAACAGTTTTGTTAGTTTAAATTGTTTTTTGTTAAATATTTTGTTTAATTATTTGTTATTCATAATTACCACCAATTACAAACTCCATTCTCGTTGTGTTATTAAATAGATTGGGATAATACTAGTTTGACACTTTTTAATAACCTCAACATAAAGTTTATCTGCTTTAATTTTAATTGTTGTTTTTTTCAATACGTGTTTACCTAATTACTAAACAATTATCCAAATAATGTTAATAAGGTCATGTAAGGCAGCAGGGGAGTAAGATTGTATAAAGTAATATTTAATTTTTAGCACAATTAGATGGTAAATATAAAAACTAACCTGCCTGTACATGATTCTCCATTATCCTTAGCATAGCAAACTGACCACAAACCAAATTTTCCCGGATTTTCACCTTCCATATTTCCAATCCATTCTGGGGTTATAAACGAAACTACTAAAATAATCGCATAACAAATTGTGAAAATAGCCCATAAAACTCCTATAGCCTTTGAATTTCTCACGTAGTTTGTAGCATAAATTTGTGAAGAATCTACATATTCAATTTTCGATCCCATTTTCTTTTGTTTTTAGGTTACTTAACCAATAGAATTAATTTTTGGCATTGTTAAAATCTTAACTTTTTACCGAACAGCTGGAGCGAGTAGCACACCTTATTACTAAAGAGAACACAATGCACTCCCACCTTTGCTTTTGCCGCTGACATACCTAGATTCACCTTTCTACCTTCCTACCTACAAAGTTGGTACCAGCATATTTGCCTTGCCACCGGGTATGGTACGGACACACGTTGGGCGACACTACTGAAAATACTTTACGCTCGACACTTGTTCTTTTACCTGGCTAGGCGGTGTTTAATTCCTGTAATTAGCAGATTTAGGTTATATACAAGTTTCAGAAAATATTTCGAAATAATTAGGAAAACGTTTAAGCAATAAAAACAATAGGAAATAAAAAAATAATAACCGGTCAAGTGCAAGTTGGACTAGCGCAATTAGTGTTCCGTACGTTGATTATTTTTAAAATAAAAAGTGTTGTTACGGAGGTATACAATGATCAAAAACTTCACAAAACACACCTCAAATGAGTTTTCAACAAAGTTTTTTTTCTGATCTTTGCTGAAAACTGATGACCTTGAAATTTTTTTTATATATACCAGATATATTATTAAAGGCAATGCACTCTTGATAGTTTTCGTTCAATCTACACCCTGTGGTTCCAGAATTTTAAAAAAAAATTTTAATCAGTACTTTTCAAGATAAGATTTTTCGCCATTTTTTAAAAATAACGTAAAGCAAAGTGTATGCAATTAATGCATTATATATATTTTGGAACTCGTGTTTTTACAAGCTTTCATTTCACACTCCACTCAATGACCTGGTAATTTTTTTTTCACCTCCGATTTTACCCCCCCATAATTAACTCCTTAAGTCAAAAATTAACTTTTAAAATTATATTGCTCTGATGAGGCCATGAATTTATATATAAGTGCCAAATTTTAGCTTTCTAAATCAAATAGTGTCGGAGAAAATTGGGTGTAAAAGACAGACGGATAGATACACGGACATATACCGAAGTGATCTTATATAGTATGGAACTCTAACAAGAGAAACAAAAGTTTGTATTTCAGTCTACAGTTTCTACAAACGAACATGTATAGATGTCGAAACTTATAAACATCCTAATAACATTAATGGAGATATGGGTTACGGTTTACGTCACAAGTGAAAACACTGATAATGACTGCTTAGCTTGTGTCTCTCCGACCTCATTTGCCGATCTAATCTCAAAGAGTAAACGTTTCTATAGTTGTAGATGAAATGTCGGAAAATCTTTACAATTTGATACGGTCTAATCCAAAGAACCATGTTTTCTCACATAACTAAAGCCGTGAAAGCCTCCGTTGCATGTTATCGTTCATAGATTTAAATAACGTGTCAAGTGCAAGTCGGACTTGCGCAATTAGTGTTTCGAACACTGCTTGCATTTAAAGTAAAAATTTTTGTTACGGAGGTATAAAAAGATCAATGACTTCACAATATGCACTCTAAATGAGTTTTGAACAAAGTTTATTTCCGATTTTTGTTGAAAACTGATGACCCTGAATTTTTTTTTTTTATACACTAGATAAATTATTCAAGGTAATGTACTCGTGATAATTTTCGTTCAATCTATACCCTGTGGAAAATATCCCAGAATTTTTTCAAAATTTTTTGATCAGTACTTTTGGAGGTAAGGGGGGACAGCGATTCTTGACAACTTTTTAAAAATAATACAAAGAAAAGTGTGCGCCAGTATTACAGTATGTATACTTGTGTTTTCACAAGCTTTCATTTGACACCCCACTCGATGATATGGTAAAAAAAAATTTTTCGCTTCCGATTTCACCCCCCAAAACTAACCCTTTAAGTCAAAATTTAACTTTTAAACTGTACGGTTCTTCTGTTGGCTCTATCAATTCCAATATTATTACCAAATTTCAACTTCCGACGTCAAATAGTTTCGGAGAAAATCTGGTGTGACAGACAGACAGACATACACCGAAGTGATGTTATAAGTGTTCCGTACGGAACACTAAAAAGTTCACTATAATGTGCCGTGAATTACATAAGAGCAATAAGGAGTGAATCAGTCGACAAAAGTTTCGATGAATAAAGTGGGTAGAGTTAAGGTGTTGACAGCACGTAGTCCAATGTATAAGGGGTTGTCTTATCTAAATACAATTGACGCCACATAAAAGCTGGTTACTTAAATGATTTAAATATATGGTTATTTTAAACTGAATAGACATTTTATTTATATATAAATGAAAACTAACTTATTATTCAGCACTACTTACTTTTTGTGCTCCCTATGGAACACTTTTAAGATCACTTCGGTGTCCGTCTGTCTGTCACACCCGATTTTCACCGAAACTATTTTACATAGACAGTTGAAATTTGATAATAATATTGGAATTGATGGCCTCTCAGAGCCGAGTAGTTTTGAAAGTTAAATGTTTAATTAAGGGGTTAGTTTTGGGGGGTAAAATCGGAAGTGAAATTTTTTTTTTTTACCAGGTCATCGAGTCAAATGGAAGCTTGTAAAAAGACGAGTTCAAAATTATATATGATGTAATACTTGTGCACAATTCTCTTTGTATTATTTTTAAAAAAAAGTGCGAAAAATCGCTATCCCCCCACCTTAGTGTGCATTACCTTTAATAATTTATCTGGTATATAAAAAAAAACAAAAATTTCAAAATCATCAGTTTTCACTAAAGATCGGATGATGATCATTTTATACTTCCGTAACGAAAATTTTTATTTTAAGAGCAATCAACGTACGGAATTGCGCAAATTCAACTTGAACTTGACCGGTTATATTTTAATTTTACGAGAAAACCTTATACTGTTTTTAATGTAAAACGTTTTATGGCAACAGGTATATTATGGTAATGAAATAGGGACAATTGACATTAGATACCAATTTTGCTCGTATTTTTCGGTAAACTGAGAAATTTTTCCAAAAACAATTACAAAATTATTACTATCTATCATATAATATTTTCTTGCTCCCTACATGTGTTGCAGTAAAACGTTACTATCCATACTAATATGTATACGAATGTCCACATTTTTATTTGTGTGTTTGTGGTTTTGTTCCGCAGTCATGGTTAAACAATGTGATTTGGAATAGATATGTTAGAAATAAAATTTGAACATTATATGTAAAATTATTTTAAAAGTAATTTTTGACATTAACGGCTCTCAAAATTACAAAATTCATACTCCCTTGGTAAGCCGATTTACATCCATATCTCCTCTATGTATGGGTGGATTCTAACGTATAAATCCTGTATTTGTGGGTCGATTCTGATCACATTTGGTCTGTGTGTGTTAAATTAGTAAAAGTAGGTTTCCTGTCATTAACAGCTTTAAAACTTAATTTTTTTGTCTTTTCTACTGATAAACTTATTTTTGTTGAATTTCAATACTAGGTATGGGAAGACTTTCTTGCGTCCAAAATTAATATAAACATATCACTGTTATTTCATTGCGGATTTTGATCAAATTTGGAAGGTATATAACAAATTAGTTTAAAAAATATTTTAACACTGTAAAAATTAAAAAGTTCATGAACATGCTATGCGGCTATATTAGATTATATTGGAGGTAAGGATACATGTTATCATAGGTGAAGCCGCAGGTATTGGCTAGTATTTTTATGAGTTTTTGAAAGTCTCTATTTATTTTTGATTGTTGCAAATGATTTTGCAGTAATATTACAACTGGAAAAATAATTGATTTAAAGAAGTTTAAAAAATCCTAAAAGGCGAAGTTCAAGAGTTTGTAAAATAGTGAAGGAGTGTAAAACTTTCTAGTTCGAAATAATATTCACAGCTTTTGAGAAGCTCTCTTTGCTATGCTTGTAACATATTCATGCCAAGACATATTTGTTCCCAAATTAACGCCCAGCAAATTGAATGACGATGATAGAGAAATGGAGTGCGCCGGCATAACTATATCAGGTTCAGCAACGATAACTTTTTTAGAAAAAATTGCCGCCTAGGTTTTTGTAGCGTTAAATTCTACATAGTTACTGTAACCCTAAGATAAAAATTCTTTCAGGTCTTTGGAAAGTTGAAAGACTTCCTGCTGTCTGCGGATATTTGCATCAGTAGCCGATGTTTGAGCAATCAAAGTGAATGAAGAGATAAGCGTACTGTCATCTGCAAAGCTGTGGATTGGATTCCTGATCCTTTTCAGCAGATCGTTAATGAAATGAAAATAGAGTAGGAGACAGCATGGAGCCCTGGGCACACCGGCGTTGATAGTAAAGGTGTTAGAAAAAAAATCAACTGTCACTCGTAAAGAACGCTCTTTGAGGACACATGAGAGTCATATGATATTGCGTATATTAAACAGTGAATTAACCTATGTTATATCAGAAAAATTTCAGACAAGGGTATCATGGTTGTTATTCAGCATGTATGTGGAAGTTCTGTGGGGTTTGGAGGTTTGACTACGAGTAAGTACCTTGTTTAAACTTCGATGCAAGATTTGAGATATTAATTAACGACGTAGTAGGCAGTAACGGAATTCGTGGAGAAGATGAATTGATCAACAACGAATAAGGTCCGTTCGGAAATGTTAGTTGCTTTAAGTTTTTATGATTCCATCTTCGCTAAAGCTAGTGTTAGTGTAAATTGTTAGTAGTACTAGTAATTTATTACCTCTATAAAAAGAGTAAGAATCTACTTAAATTTGAGTAAAACCCTTACATATATCACAGTTCACATCCCTATTTACTTTCGATCATCAGCTTTCATCAGCTCTGTGACAAACAATGCGAGAAAGGTAGACAGAAGGGTATTTAAGAAAAATAAAATAATAACTGACTGAACCACTATGAGTTAGTCTTAACTTATAAATATGCGGTACGCACACTGCAAGATAAAGATGAAAAACGAATATTAACTGTATAAATGCTTATTTAAGAAGAAGTTTTAAAAGATCTTGGTAAGAAAGGAAATGTAATGGAGAGATTAGAAAAATGTTGTTGGTGGCTAAGACAATAATTAGTCGCACTGAAAGAAGAAAGAAGTAGTAGTTCGAGCATCTATTAGGAAAAGCACTAGGTATGCTTTCGGGGCAGCCAGCGAATTCTCCTTTGAAAGTTTCTATGGATTTAAAACGGTGTCCTCGAAGTGGTCATTTCAGAGTGGAGGACAGGAAAAAGTCGGTACCATATTGGGTGAAGAAGGTGTATATAGAACGGTCACCGTTTCATTTTTACTTAAAAAGTAACGAATAATTGGGTAATGCTGTGTTACCGTGAAGCAATATTCATTTTTTTTTATGGGTCCAGCACACGTGCTGCAGGGAAGTCCCTAAAGCGCTCCGAGAGCGGCATGTGTGCGGAAAAAGCTATTCACGTTGTTCTTGAATCACTGTAAGTTGTACTTGGTGGGAAACACAGTCCTGGGCAAATCATTCCAAAGGGACGATGTTCTCCATATAAAAGACTGCTTAAAAAGCGTTGTACGCGGAGTAACAAGCTGAACCTCATACGGATGTGAAGTATTAGCGCGACGGGTATTTTTAACATGCACCGCTTTGGGAGGAATTAAGTGGACTACATCCTTCGTACACTTTCCATGAAAATACTTGTAAAACAGACTCAAGTGTCCAACCGTTCTTCGATGGTCCAGCAAATCAAGGCCGCCGATCAGTTCCGGGTCTCCAATCAGACGAACAGCTCTTCTCTGAACAGAATCCAACAAATGTAGTGTATGATTGCGAGCGGAGCCCCAAATATGGGAGCAGTATTCCATAGTTGGTCAATTTGAGCTTCGTAAAGAATTAACAGTTGTTGTGGAGTGTAAAGCTTTCTGGTTCGCAATAATATTCCCAACTTTTGAGAAGCTCTTCTTGCTATGCCTGCAACATGTTCATGCCAGGAAATATTTGCTCCCAAATTAACGCCCAACAAATTTAGCGACGATGCTAGGGAATGGAGTGCCCCGACATAACTATGTCGGGTTCAGCAACGTTAACTTTTTTAGAAAAAACTGCCGCCTGGGTTTTTGTAGCGTTAAATTCCACTGGGTTACTGTCACCTCAAGATAGAATTTCTTCCAGGTCTTTGTTAAATTGAACGACCTCCTGTTGTCTGAGGACATTCGCCTGAGTAGCCCATGTTCGAGCGTTCAAAGTAAATGAATAGATAAGCGTACTGTCACCTGCAAAGCTCTAGATTGGATTCTCGGTCCTTTCCAGCAGATCGTTAATGTAAATGAGAAAGAGAGTAGGATACAGTATGGAGCCTTGGGGCACACCGGCGTTGATCGTGAAGGTGTTAGCAAGAAATCCGTCAACCGCCATTCGTAAAGAACGTTCTCTGAGGAAACATGAGAGCCTCAAACAGAACTTTTCAGACATACCCCAAGAGCATAGCTTAGCCAACAGTCCATCGTGCCAGACACGGTCAAATGCCTTGGATATGTCAAGCGCAACCGCTCGAGATTCTCTAATGTGTTCAAATGCGTTGTTCCAAACATGTGTTACATAAGTCAGAAGATCTCCTGTTGATCTATGTTTACGAAAGCCATATTGGTGATCACTAATAATGTTGAATCGTTCAAGATATTTTAGAAGATGATGATTGATAACCTTTTCCATGACTTTCTATATTATGGAAAGCAGTGCGACTAGTCGGTAGTTATTTGGCAAGGTCTTCTTGCCTTTTTTAGGTATCGGCTGAACTGTGGCACATTTCTAGCAGGAAGGAAATATTCCCTTTCTGTAGGATAGGTTGAAAAATCTACAGAAAACTGGTGCTAGTTCCCTTACACAGTTTTTGAGGACTATGGCTGGTATTCCGTTAGCGCCAGAAGCCTTTTTGGTATCTGTAATCAATAGTAGAATGTGAAGCAAAGAGTTCAGCCAACAAGTTCGCTTTCTCAACAGATGTGGTTGCAATGGAATTATCTGACCGTGTGAGTGGTGGGATTTGTTGAAATTTTGACTAACTGCCTTAGCGACTGACCAAAAGGACCTGGAATTGTTGGGACAAGCGGGAAGTTTGTTTCTAATTCGTTGATGGTGTACCTCCTTGGTTTCGTCGATAATTCCTTTGCATCTGTTCCGGGCACGAACAAAGGTATTACGATTTATGGTGTTAGGATTTTCACGCCATTGTCGGTAGGCAAGATGTTTAGAAGCAACAACTTCTTTGCATTTTCGGTCAAACCAAGGCTTGCCGTTGAAGGGGCATTTCTTCAAAAAAGGGATGTAAGCTTCCATACCAGCCAAAATAACATCGGAAACCTCCCTGGCGCAGTCAGATGGGTTGTCGGATCCAAGGGAAAGTTCGAAAATATTCCATGAGATCTTCCCATTTAGGAGATTTGTAGTGCCAAATCTTGCTCGGCTTAGGCGCCTCTCTGTCACTGATTGGTAGGATACTCGATGTCGAAAGCAGTTTATGGTCGGAAGAACCTAACGGCGAATTTACGGTGACCGTGTAACTCTCCGGATTGGTGGTTAAAAATAAATCAAGAAGACTGGCGAACTTCGCGTCTCGATCAGGAATCCGTGTTGGTTCGTCAATAAGCTGAGTTAAGCGACAACTCATTAAACCATTTAGGCTTTTTGTTACGAATCGACTCACATAAACGACGCATAATGATTAACAATAATCCTTATTAACAGAGGCGTAGCCAGACGGTGGAGAGCATATGAATACAGACTTTAAGAAAAATAAGGAGACGACTAAAAGTGGATCTACTTATAGAAGGGAGGGAGTCATTTGATAAACAAGGAGGTGTCAAACTACAAACGAGAAGCCAAACTCCTTGATGAAAAAATACCATTTGGCACTCGAACTTTAAAAGCTTAGATTTCTTCCAACACAGACAATTAAAAATAGATGACCCGGGAGCGAGGGGGCGGTATTTTTTACAAGATAAACCTAACTATCCACAGTGAAACTCTAACAAATTTAAAAATCGGTGAGCGGGGGTGATTATTTTTCGAAGTAGACTGCTAACAAAGTTCCGTTTCTAATGGAGTTATGTCTGATCCAGGTTTTTTATTTGTAAGCCACCGTTTATTAATTATTTCGTTAGCTAGAAGAAACTTTTTGTGCACAACGCCATGATAATCAACGAAACCCGTTGATATGATTTTAATTTTTGATCGATTTGCTCCTGGTTGGGTTCACCTTTTGCACCATATTTACTTGATTGTTGCGCTGTTTCGGATAGAATAGATCCACGTCTAAGTACTTAAATATTTCAAGATGGAGAGAAAGCATCTCTTTAGCTACCTCAATACGACAGTAAAAAATTTAGGTCTACAAGATTTCTTATACTTAAATGGTGTTTACTGAGTACAAGTTTCTTGAAATTGTTAATACTTTCTTCTGTGGTTTAGGTGGATGATCTTCCAGAACGCGGTTCGATTTCAATTACTTCTTGCCCCTCTTTAAACCATTTGTACCTCTTAAAAACTTTTTATCTTGCATTCAATACCGTTACACTTTTTTAAGATTTTTAACGTACCGGTATAAGAAATTTTATTCTTAAGGTAAAATTTAAACCAAATTCTTAGTTCCCTAAATTAATTTATTTTGACAATCACCTACAAGAAACTTGACAGTTGAGTTTTTGAATAAAAAAAAAATTATCGATTTTTTACTTTATTTTAAAACTTTATCATAATAATAATGATAATCGATACGAAAAACTTTTTAAATTTTTTTAAAAATTAACTATAAATAAAATAAAATCTATAAAATTTAAAAAAAAATCATTTGACTACGATCGGCTGCCATGTTTGTGACGTCATTATGTTAAAATCATATACATAGAAAATGGAGTAAGCATTGATCTTTCGAAATTAACTACTCCCTAGAAAGAGACAAAGCGACTGTGCGGCCAATACCTGTCTGTTTTCTGTAGGCCTGTACTAACTAAGGCGCAGTACTCCAAGACGGAATTCAAGGCAAGAAAAGCCCCCACCTAATTTTAGTTCAAATAGAACTCTTAGAATAATAATATATTTTTTTTTATTTATAAGTAAAATCTAGGCAATTAGAATTAATAGTAATGAAAACAATTATTATTTCTATCCTCCGGCAACCCTGTGACGTGGGCCAATCAGAATTCTAGGAAGAGACAGCTACTGGCCGCACATTCGCTTTGTCTCTCTTACACTTTTGCGTCCGTATTTACCTCACAGGGGATACGGAACGCTCAGTCCATCCTTTACGTCTATGGATTGCAAACTAAAACACTCGTAGTATCAGCAGTCGGTCATGTTGGGGAAAAATAAACATTGTGACGTCACAGACGCTCGAGTTTTTTTCGGCGCGTCATCGGTGATAAGTTTAAAAATTTATCTTCAATTTGATATAACTTTTTGATTATAACCAAAAAAAAAAAATATATTTTTTTGTTAAAAAACTTATATATGATCATAAAACTTATATGTCATTTATGAAAAAAAAATTTTAAAAAAGAAATACGTAAATAGATAGCGATTGCGCTATTCCGGTTGATTTTTGAACATGAATATTAACACACTTTCATAAAAATTATTAATTATTATAAGATATTCTCTGTTATGAAAGTAATTGTTATTTCTATATTTTTAAATAACGAATAATCAAAGAATTGATACTCATTTATGAATCCTTTACATCAATGTGTACACGTACTTACGACTAAATATTCAAAACTTGTTTTTGCTAAATGATATAATTAGTATTCCGTATAGAACAATTATAAGATTACTTCTGTGTCCGTGTGTCTGTCTGTTCGTCTGTCTATCTGTCCCGATATTCTTCGAAACTATTTGACATAGCAAGTTGAAATTTGGGAATAATGTAGGAATTGAGGGCCTCATCAGAGCCGTGTAGTTTTGAAAGTTAAATCTTGACTTAAGGGGTTAGTTTTAGGGGATGAAAAAGGAAGTGAAATTTTTTTTTACTAGGTCATCGAGTGGGGTGTCAAATGAAAGCTTGTCAAATGACAAGTTCAAAAATATATATAATGTGTACAATTCTGTTTGCATTACTTTTAAGATAGTGCGAAAAATCGCGGTCTCCCCACCTTATCTCGAAAGGTCCCGATCAAGAAATTTTCCAAAAATTCTAGAATACTCTCTACTAGGTGTCGATTGAACGAAAATTATCACGAGTGTATTATCTTCAGTAATTTATCTGGTATAAAAAAAAAACAAAAATTTCAAGGTCAAAAAAACTTTGTTGAAAACTCCTTTGGAATGTGTTTTGTGGAGTCACTGATCATTTTATACTTCCGTAACGAAGATTTTTGTTTTAAAAGTAATCAACGTACGGAACCCTACTTGCGCAAGTCCAACTTGCACTTGACCGGTTATTTTGGATAAAGAAGGAAAGCAATTTATTTCCAGATTATTTGAAGAACCAATTAAAGAGTTTTTGCTTCAAGCACAAAATATAAACTTCTCACTAGTTCCGATGTTTTGATAAATAAATAAAACAAACAATAAAGATTTTTAAGAATATATTCAATGCATGCATAAAAATAGAGATACTGAAGGAAAAATCACATCTAATTTTAAAAAATAACATGTCTACTTCTTGTTTCTTTCGTTGGACTTCTTTTAAAGAGAGTTTCATTTCGAAAAAAAAAATAAAGCCACATGAAATACATACACTTCTGTCTCTATTTTAAGTGCTAGTTAAAGCCGATAATACTTTTAAATTCGTCCTCCTCCTGAAAAAAGTGCGTTAGTGCCTAATAATCTTTAATATATTAAGTTTAACTGCAATAACTTGGGTTCTATATACTACTACTACTACTACTACTAGTGCTAAATTATACAATATATAGAAATCATTATTATTATATACGAATTTTCATCCAAGACAAACTTCTATTTTCTAGATAAATATAACTTTTGTTTTTAATTAGTAAATTCAAAATATACAGCATCATTCTCAACTTTATTTTTAAAATACACATAGAAGCACAACTCAAACAAAAACGTAACAAGAGCGGAAACATATCCAAAAGTCAATATTCCAAATACTGGCATCAGATTATTGAATGTAATGTGTATATGGCTGGTTGAAAAGTGTACAGCCGATTGATCCAATTTCAGTTTGATTCGATTATAATAATCTTTCTTTAAGGGTGAACAATCTTGAGATTTTATTGCTTGTCGTTTCCAATAATCAATCAAACCAGCCTCAAATAAGGACAAGACTTTTTTCGAAATTTCACTATGTAAATAATGACCTTTTCTGAAGATCATTGTAATTGGATACGAAATAAAGCGTGCCGTTTTTAGACAGTGTATTGCCCAGTGACGATTTTCCACATACCTAAAAAGAGGAAAACAGTTTAATGTTAGGTAACGAAAAGAAATTTGATGTTCTTTGTATCATTAGATTAATCAGGTGTGTTTTTATTAGGTATATCAGTACCAGTCTGATTAAACATGTAATATATATGGTATTATCAGTTATTAAAATTTTAAGGGCAGGTTCTCCTCAAGATCGATCAAATAATCGATTTTTCTTTTTAGTTTTATTGGATATTTTATCCGGTGAAGGATGTGTTCCCCAAACGATTTTGTGGAACACATATATAGATAAAAGATATTGATAATTTGATTTCACCAAATCCACCATACGACCACTCACACGGCCAGATAATTCTATTGCATCTGTAGAGAAAGCGAACTTGTTGGCTGAACTCTTTGCTTCACATTCTACTGTCGAATTCCAAGCAAAGATACCACCTAGTATTCCCATATTGCAGTCAAGAATGCCCGATGTTGTGTTCAGACAGCGTAACATAAAGCGTATTTTAATGAATCTAGACACCAAAAAGGCTTCTGGCGCTGACGAAATGCCTGCCATAGTTCTAAAAACTGTGCGAGGGAACTAACACCAGTTTTCTGTAGGCTTTTCAACCTATCCTATAAAAAGGGAATATTTTCTTCCTGCTGGAAATGTGCCACAGTTTAGCCGATACCTAAAAAAGGCAAGAAGACCTTGCCAAATAACTACCGACCAATCACACTGCTTTCAATAATATCGAAAGTCATGGAAAAGGTTATCAATCAGCATCTTCTAAAATATCCTGAAGGATTCAACATTATTAGCAATTACCAATATGGCTTTCGTAAACATAGATCAATAGGAGATCTTCTGACTTATGTAACACATGTTTGGAACAACGCAATTGAACACATTGGAGAATCTTGAGCGGTTGCTCTTGACATATCCAAGGCATTCGACCCTGTTTGGCACAATGGACTGTTGGCTAAGCTCCGCTCTTACGGTATGTCTGAAAAGTTTACTATCAACGCCGATGTGCCTCAAGGCCCCATACTGTCTCTTACTCTCTTTCTCATTTACATTTACGATCTGCTGGAAAAGACCGGGAAACCAATCTACAGCTTTGCAGATGACAGTACGCTTATCTCTTCATTCACTTTGAACGCCGGACCTCGGCTACTCAGGCGAATATCCGCAGACAACAGGAGGTCGTTCAACCTAACAAAGACCTGGAAGAAATACTATCTTGGGGTGACAGTAACTAAGTGGAAATTAACGCTACAAAAATCCAGGCGGCAGTTCTTTCTAAAAAAGTTAACGTTTTTAGTCAATTTCCACTGGTTTATTTAAATTGTGATGACGCGTTTCGCTGTCGATGCAGCTTCTTCAGATCTACATTTTACACTGTCAAGTTAGGTTTAATATTCACAGTTTTATATAATTTCTTAATTATAATATTACACCTAATTAAATTACATTGATAGTTTTGGAAAATCCACACAGGTTTGGAGTTAGGAGAATAAATTCAATAATGGTGAATTGCTTAAATCTACCTGGTCGTTGAGTAAAGTACCTGTAGTCCTTAATCGATTTATTTGCATTGTCTCTAAAAGGTTTAGTTTTAAACCTTTTTGTTGGGTGTGTAAAATTTTGAAATTCTTGTTAAATGTGTGATTTTCTGTTAAAAGATGATTAGCATATGTTGAATTAGATTTTCTATGGATGAAACTTTTTTCGTGTTCTGTAATTCTTTGTCTAAATGTACGTCCAGTTTGTCCGATGTATGTTTTAGGACATGACCCACATGTTAATTGATAAACCCCTGATTTATTGTCTTTATTGCTTTGTGGTTTGTAGTTTTTAAGATATTTCCCTATAGTATTGTTAGTCTTGTAAGCTATGTTGATATTTTTTTGATTTAAAAATTTCCCCAGTTTTTCCGTTGGTTTGCCGAAATAGGTTAAGCATTTAAAAGTAGTATTTCTGTCCTTAAAACGTGGGTATATTTCTGAGATTGCCTTGTTTCTAAGTTTTTTCTTAACGATACTATCGATTAAAGTAACCGAATAACCGTTCTTAACGGCTACTTGTTTTATGTAGTTTAATTCTTTAGTAAAATTTTCTTCTGATAAGGGGATATTAGTTAGTCTATGTATAAAACTATGATAAGCGGCAAGTTTATGATGGTTAGGGTGGTGAGAACTATTGTGAATTGTGGTATCTGTATGACAAGGTTTGTGATATATTGCAAATTCATGTTTTTTCATGGCTTTACTGATTGTTAAGTCTAGGAAATTGATTTTCCCTTCGACTTCTTCTTCCATTATAAAACTGATATTTCTATGTAAAGAATTAATATACTGTAAAAAGTGAGTTAATTGTCTGTCCGTACCTGTAAAGCATACAATTATATCGTCTACGTATCGATACCAGTATAGACAATTATTACTATTGTTCTTATGGTTGTTAAATATCATTGTTTCAATACTGTCCATGAAAATTTCGGCAAGTAATGGACTTAATGGACTCCCCATAATTAACCCTTCCTTACTATTGTAGAATGTATTGTTAAATGAAAAATAATTTTGTCTTAGGCAAGTTCTTAATAAATTAATTATGTCCATTTTTATAACTTCATTTACTTTGTTTTTTGTTAATAGGTTCTCTATTAAAATTATTGTTTCGTCTGGAGGAACACTTGGAAATAAGTTTTTGACATCGAAAGAGACTAATTTAGAATTATCTGGTATTGTTATATTCTTAACTTTATTCACGAGTTCGTATGAGTTTTTGATACTATATTTAGGTTCAAATTTGGTATGATATTTGATTAAATCAATTAAAAAGGATGACGTCTTCTATGCTGGAGCAGACATGTAGGAAACAACTGGTCTGATTGGGTGGTCAAGTTTGTGTAGTTTTATGAGTGAATAAAGTTGTGGGATTTGGGGATTCATATTTATCAATTTAATTTTATCTTTATCGTGAATGATACTTTTAGCCTGTTCAATTTGTTGTTTTATTTCTTTTTGAAAAATATTTGTTGGATCTTTATTTAAAATTTCGTACTTTCCTGTTTTGAAAAAATCTAACGTTTTATTAATATAGTCGATTTTGTCTATTGCTATTACTGTGTTACCTTTGTCTGCTTTGGTAAAGATTACATCATTTTGTCGGGGCACTACATTCACCTAGCATCGTCACTCAATTTGTTGGGCGTTAATTTTGGAGCAATGAACATGTTGCAGGCATAGCAAGGAGAGCTTCTCAAAAGTTGGGAATATTATTTCGAACCAGAAAGCTTTACACTCCACGACAACTGTTAATTCTTTATGAAGCTCAAATTCGACCAACTATGGAATACTGCTTCCATGTTTGGGACTCCGCTCCCAAACACACACTGCATTTATTGGATTCTGTTCAGAGAAGAGCTGTTCGTCTGACTGGAGACCAGGATCTGACCGGCGATCTTGATTCGCTGGAACACCGAAGAACGGTTGGCTACTTGAGTCTGTTCTACAATTATTTTCATGGAAAGAATGCGAAGGATGTAGCCCGCTTAGTTCCTCCCAGAGCGGTGCATGTCAGCAATACACGTCACACTAATACTTCACATCCATATGAGGTTCAGCTTGTTACTCCGCATACAACGCTTTTCAAGCAGTCTTTTATATGGAGAACATCATCTCTTTAGAATAATTTGCCCAACACTGTGTTTCCCACCGAGTACAATTTACAGCGATTCAAGAACAACGTGAATCGCTTTTTCCGCACACATGCCGCTCCTGGAGGGCTTTAGGGACTTCCTTGTAGCACGTTTGTTAGACTGATAAAAAAAATCCACTTTATTTTGCGAAAATAGAGTTACGCCAATACTTTTGAATTGTGCTCATTTTTTATATACTATGATGAGACTACTTATCACAGGTATCAACAGATGTCAGCATATATGCTATAACTAAAAGATGTTTGGCGACATGCCTTTCTATAACTTCATATCTATGGTTTCAACGTGAAGCGTCTTGAGTTTTCCACATGTCGAGTATCGAGAAACTTTTTACTGTATTACATTTTAAATTTTTTACTGTTTAACGCTTTAAAGTTTTTACATAAAAAAGTTTCGAGAAATACTATCAAACGTCCAGCAAAAGGTACCAAGAAAAGGTTCTAGGGAAATCAGTTTACATCCGACATTGATGTAGATACGTTAGTACATCAGCGAAAACATTGAAACATTCCAATTACAACGAAGTGAATATTAATATCTCGTCAAATTACGTTATTCTTCACTGTTTTTAATTTTCACAGCAAGTGTGTGAAGTGTAAAAATTGTAACAGTGACATTAAATTTTTTAAAATTTTGAGTTGTTTTCACATTAGTAATCGAATGTTCTTGTTTGACTCGCTCTTACCATTCCAGTCTAGTAACAAACCGCTTCTCTGAAATTAACCGTCGTTTAATGCTTGGTATGCGCATGCTTGGAGCAAAACTGCAAGGTTTGAAAATGTTTAGCGCAATTTTAGATGTAACATCATCGTTTAGTAATAAAATTTATTATGCTTTTATCGATAATTTGCACACCGCATCAAAGTCTGTTTTCGAGCATTATCACAAAAAAAGCAGTCAACGAAGAAATTGAACAAAATGCTGCTGATGGAAACGTGCCTTTGCACTTAAGTGTATCGGGAGAGGACTCATGGAAGAAAAGAGGTTTTCACATCATTATTTTGTGTAGCTACATTGATCGGCAAATATACAAAGAAAGTTCTTAATGTCATTGTAAAATCTACTTTTTGCGTCAATTGGAAATCTAAAATGGGTACGCCAGAGTAGAATAAGTGGAAAGAAGCCCACGATGAACAGTGTACTTTAAATCACTGGATTCTGGAAATTCTGGAAAAATGGACGTCGATGTAGTAGCAGCAATGTTTTCGCGACCCGCTGAACTGCTTGGCGTCAAGTATGAATATTATATAAGCGACGGAGATACAAAGACCTTCAAAGCAATTCATGATATAAATCCTTACGAAAATCTTGTCGTAAAAAAGAAAGAATGCGTCGGGCAAGTACAAAAAAAGATATATATATTTCCCAAGGGTATGGTTATAGGTATGTGGATGATATTTTCGCGATTTTTGATACAAAGAAAGCAAATATTGATGATTTTGTTTCTAAATTAAATAGCCGGTATGATTCAATTAAATTCACGAAATTGAGAACAAAGGACAATTGCCTTTTCTAGATATTTTAATTATTAAAAATAATAATAGATTAGAATTTGATATCTATAGGAAGGACACAATAACAGATATATATATTCCTAATGATTCATTTCATTGCAAACAACATAAATTAGCCTCAATACATTTTTTAGTTCATCGTTTGGTCACTTTCCCTCTGAATAGAGTAAACTTTAATAAAGAAAGGAATCGTATTAGAAATATAACTAGAGTTAATGGTTATGACGATGACTTAGTAAATAAGCTAATAAATAGACATAAATTTAGGTCTAATATTCAGAATTCCACCTTTTTTACACGCGAAGAAAATAACACCAAGTATGTCTCCATACCATATAATCCGAAATATAGCAAGGGACTCAATAAGGTATTTAATAAGGTAGGCCTCACCTTAGTCTATAAGTCATCAGACAATTTGAGGAATATCTTAGGAAATCCCAAAGATAAGATTCCCAATTGTGAGAAAAGTGGAATTTATGAAATTAGTTGTAATGATTGTGACAAAAAGTATGTTGGGCAAACTAAAAGGTCAATTAAAACACGATTTAAAAGAACATTTAGCACACTTAAGATACAATAGAACAGAAAAGTCTAGCATTGCCGAACATGCCCTTGAAGCTGATCATACTGTAACATTAGATAATCTAAGATTAATAAAAAATGTATCTGATAGGAGATTGTTGAACGCATACGAAAGTATGGAAATCATAAAATGTAAAAGTAGTTTAAATAAAGACAGAGGGCCTATTCCTTATAGTCCCCTCTACTGGTTACTAGACCGGAACTGATGGCCTTGCCTATGTCATTAGTTCCGCTTGAGTAATTCTAGGGTTAGGCTAAGTATAAATAGGGTAGATATGTAGTTTACCTTTAGTCAATCATCGCTCCTGATGAAGCTAACATGGTTAGCGAAACGCGCGTCGAGTGCAAAAATAAAGTGTTTGGTGTAGTGGTGATATATACTGAGTAAAGTAATTTCCGATCTGACGTTATAGAACAGATTCAGCGGTGGAGATGAAAGAGGCTGTATGGGCTGTATTTTATCATAATATTTGAACTAATGAAAACAACGATAGAGTAAAGTTCATTATCTCATTTGTTTCGGGAATGGCGAAAAAATGTTAAATACAATAGTTTTAAGGAATGTTAAGGTGCACGGTTTAAAATTATTTTTGACAATACAAGGTACTTTAAAAAAGTGTGGCCGATATAACATATGTTTTTTTTTAAATGGAACTTCCTATTTTCTAATAAATTTTTAAATTCTGCGTAAAATTCTATAACTTTTTTATTAATAATGTTATATACCTAAACCTAGTAGTTTTTCTAATATTTCAATTTTTTTTAAAAAAATACTAATTTTCAGTTTTGTAAAAAATTGCCAGTAGCGCCATTGTTTCTGAAGGTGGAATACTCATAATTGATACGAACGTCCTATAGAAATGAAAAAAGATGTATGTAAAGAAATTTGAGTTAAATGCTACAGGGTGTTCAAGATAAATTTATGCATTTCGACTATTTTAAATTGCAAAATCTCAAATTTTTTAAATGGCACACCCTTCACATTATTATTTTTTCTGATAGATTTTACAAATTTTTATTAAGCATGTCATATACCTGTTTCTAATATTTTTCGATTTATTTTGAATTTTTCAATTTTTACCCTTGTCATTAATACACTTACGCTATTGTGAAAACATAAACAAATAGTTAATAATTTTAACTTATCTAATGATTAATTATTATGACGTAATAAATGTTCAAAAATATGTCCGTCTACCTGAATACACATGTTTAGTCGTTTTACTATATTTCCTTCATTTTCCTTAGCATAAAGGGCGTTTATTGTCCTGCAAGCATCCTGTATTCTAGTTTCCACATCTACTGGTATTGTAGGGGGACTCACATAAATACGATCTTTAATGTAGCCCCACAAAAAGAAGTCACAGGATCGAGGGGGCCACTGAATGAAACCATATACCATTAGATATCTAGGCCCGTTATAGGTTCGCGGAAACAATATGGACCAATAATTCGAAAATTTAATATTCCACACCATACATTAAGCGACCAATGGTAACTGTTGAATAATAATGCATGTTATGGCTGTTAACTGCTCCATTACTGCGAAAAGTAGCTTCATCAGAAAACATTATTTTGGATAAAAAATTTGGATCGGCCTCTATTGCTCCATTCATGGTGGTACAAAAGTTTACTCGTCGTTCAAAATCACGGTCTTGAAGTTCTTGGTGTAGTTCCATATGAAAGGGATGTTACTTGTATTTTCTCGTGGTGAGATTAGCAGTAGATTGGGATGTGTCAGATAAGTCAGCTAGTTGACGGCTGTTGACCTGGGGCTTATCTTCAACATAAAGTAAAATCTCCATTTCTTTTTCCTCATTGATAGCATTCTGGTTTACTACTTTCCGTTTCGTATACTCAACGCTACCACTACCATCAAACCGTTCCATTAAGCACTGAAAAGATTTTCTAGATGGTATATATCTATTAGGGTACTTGGCTCCATAAAGTCTTACTGCCAAAAGACAATTTTTTCCCGCCTCGCCCAGTATATAAACCATATCAATTAATTCATTTTTAGGAAAATCCATAACTATTACCTTTATACGTCACTTCTACAACAAATTAAACTATTTTTACTTGCTTAATAGACATGTCAAAATTTGACAATGCCTACATTTTGTTTTGTCTTAACAACTATGTTGTTATAGCGTAAGTGTATTATAAACAAGGGTAAAAATTGAAAAATTAAAAAAAAAAATCGAAAACTGTTAGAAATAGGTATATGACATACTTAATAAAAGTTGGAAGGTTTCGTAAAATCTATCAGAAAAAATAATAATAATATATAGGGTGTGTCATTTAAAAAATTTGAGATATTTTCAATTTAAAATAGTCGAAATACATAAATTTATTTTGAACACCCTGTAGCATCTAACTCAAATTCTTTACATATATCTTTTTTTTCATCTTTATAGAACGCTCGTACCATTTATGACTATTCCACCTTGAGAAACAATGGCGCCACTGGCAATTTTTTGCAAAACTGAAAATTAGTTTTTTTTTTTAAAAAAATTGTAATATTAGAAAAACTACTAGGTTTAGGTATATAACTTTATTAATAAAAAAGTTATAAAATTTTACGCAGAATTTAAAAATAAATTAGAAAATAGGATGTTTCATTAAAAAAAAAACATATGTTATATCGGCTACACTTCTTTGAAATATCCTGTATACTCAAAAATAATTTTAAACTGTGCACCTTAACATTCCCTAAAACTATTGTATTTAACATTTTTTCCTCATTCCCGAAACAAATGAGATAATGAACTTTACTCTATCGTTGACTCACCCTGTACTGTCCGCAAGAAAAAGAGAGAGCTGGTGCAAGTGGCGCGTAGCCGAAGCTTACGGTAATGAGAAATCTTTTAAGCACAAGAATCCACTTCAGCAAAACGTACAAGATACCATCAAACATGTTTTCGAGGCTTTATATGCGGATGAATTGATGGAAAGATGGACCGGATGTACCACTCAAAACTCCAACGAGTCCGTCAACGCTTGCATATGGAGATTTGCCCCAAACATTTTCATTGTGGCACAAAAAGCGTTGAAATTGCCACGTACACAGCTATCAGTATATTTAATGTAGGTCATATTGCTTTATTAAAAATCATGACTACACTGGGAATTGCCGTTGGACTGCCAACAAATTCGCCGACAGAACCAATGTTCATCGCAGCTTCAAGTAATATGACGGACGGCGCAAGAACAGCTGCATTATCCAACAACGCTGATGAAATAGCACAAAAGGAATGATGAATGAAAAGCACATGTGGAATTAAGGAAGGATTAATGTATGGAACTGAAATAGCAGATTAGCCGGAAGGTAAATTATTTTGGAATTAACCCCAAAAAATCGTTAATATAAACTTTAAACGCGTTTTTCTCGAAATGGTGTTTTCTAAAACTGCGAGGACGATAGCTCTTGAACCATTTGATGGATCGGTCCAATTCTGTTTTTATTTTAAAATAGATTAAGTTTATTGAAGGATATACCTCAATGCAGACAGCTTCTTCGATTTATTTTTTTTATAGCACATCGAAGACCAAAAAAAAGTGAAAAATAGTTCTCGAAAGTTCACATGTCCGCCATTTTGTTAATTTTTGATTTTTTAAAAATTTTGTTGGTATAACCTCCAACCAATACAATATATTTCATGAAAAAATTTGGATTTTCGATTTCAGACAAATATTATGAGTGCCACATTTCCCGATTGGACATCTTTTTTTGGATGCGTTTCAGCACGCATAGCAGGCATTCATGACATTATTTTTAACTAAATTTTTTTTTTACTCTAAGACAGCGTTTCTCAACCTTTCAGTATCTGCGACCCAATTTTCAAACATAATTTTCATCGCGCCTCCCCCCTCTCAAACAATAACAATGTATGCAATAATAATGTATTTTCAGTATTTTGATGCTAAAGCTAGACTATGACCTTAATTACAAATCTTACAAACTACCAAGAATAAGTAAATTTATTCATATTTGGCAACACATATTCGCTGCGTTGACGAAACTAAACTTGCGTGCATAGAAATCGGCCCATTGTAAACTTTTGACTTTAACTATATTTTTTTAAAAAAATTATTCATCAGATCAAAAAAAAAAAATATGCTGTTTGAAAGACAATTTAATATGCTTTAATGTGAGTATAAATTTACGAAAACTTATTTCGACTTCCTATGTTTAACA
The DNA here is from genome assembly GCA_019049505.1 of Pachyrhynchus sulphureomaculatus. Classification (NCBI taxonomy): domain Eukaryota; kingdom Metazoa; phylum Arthropoda; class Insecta; order Coleoptera; family Curculionidae; genus Pachyrhynchus; species Pachyrhynchus sulphureomaculatus. Next base: position 85,874,643 of record CM032446.1, on the reverse strand, counting down.
TAGTGAAATTAATGCATTAAGCAAATTAAGCTTTTTTATTATTAACATAAATAGGGTTATTGACAATTGAAAACTTAAAACTTAATTTTTTAATAATGGGTATGACCTCCTCTTGCCCTAATAACATCTCTCATACGATTAGGCAAAGATCTAATCAAGTTTGCTATTGTTTCTTGAGGGATGTTAAACCACTCTTCTTCTACTGCAACAATAAGCTCTGCGATCGAGTTTGGGGTATGAAGTCTAGCTCGAATTCTTCGTTTTAACTCATCCCATAAATGTTCGATCGGATTTAGATCAGGACTGTATGCTGGCCACTCCATAACCCGAAAAACCGACTTCTGCAATGTAATCTTGCACGATTCTTGCGGTGTGCGGCCTTGCATTGTCATGCATAAAGGTAAATTCGTCTCCAATGTAGTCGACGTAAGGTACCACATAAATTGCTAAAATCTCCTCGATATATCTAGCAGCCGTTAAACCTCTTCTTCCGTGAACACGGTCGCCCCTACGAATGAACTCAGGGTCGGTTCGTGCTCCTATAGAAATTGCACCCCAGATCATACAGGAACCACCTCCATAAGCACTCCGCTCTTCAAAGCAGCAATCTGCAAATCGCTCTCTTGGTCTTCGGTACACTTTCCTTCTTCGGTCGCTACCATGGAGGCATATTCTGGTCTCATCTGAGAACAGAACAGATCCCCATTGTTCCAACGTCCAATTCAGATGATCCCGTGCAAAACGCAGGCGGGCTTGCCGATGAGCTGGAGTAAGTTTTGGACCAATCGCAGGTGTTTTAGGGGTCAGGTTATTTTCCTGCAGTCTTCGTCATACTGTCCACTGACTAATAGCCACTCCTCGCACCTCACGGAGCTGTCGTTGCACTTGAACGGCATTAAGGTGACGATTTCTTAATGTTCTTGACACAATAAAGCGGTCATCACGAGCGGTTGTAAATCGCCTTCTGCCTGTTCCAGGTCGCCTATGAAAGCATCCAGTCTCCCTCATAACGTTTGCACACTCTTCGAACCGCTGCGCGTGTCATATTCAATTGTCTAGCAACAGCTCGCTGACTAAGTCCATTTTCGATTAAAGCAAAAACTTGGGCGGCTTTTTGTGGTGTAGTATGCATTAAACTAACACACTTAAACACTACTGAGATTATGAAAAACGAATTAATATGCAAATTTCAGTTGCAAACAAATTTTAATATTTGACAAATTTGTTATTTTCGTTACAATCACCACATAAACACGTTTCATTTGTTTACCGGTTGCTACGCATATAAACGATAAGCCTTCTTGATAAATTTATACTCACATTAAATTGTCTTTCAAACAGCATATTTCTTTTTTTGATCTGATGAATAATTTTTAAAAAAAAATATAGTTAAAGTCAAAAGTTTACAGTGGGCCGATTTCTATGCACGTTAGTGTAGAATCGATGCCTCTCTATTGCTCTCTGTCACGTCCACCATATCGGCAGTGGCTTCGCGAGAAGTTCCGAGTTGTCTTGAACATTCGAAAAGTCTGCTGTATAAATGATGCACTTCGTTCAATTACAGCCTGTCTCAGTCGAGTTGACCCTTCTACTGCTATGGGATTTATCTTGAATGTGTATGTTGTAATTTACGTGTTAATTGAAATTCAAGGTATTAAGTATTCACGGCAGTAAATTTATACAGAATCATGGATAAATTTTTAAGTGGGCGTAAAGCGAGCATTAGACGATAGTGAAGCATCAACAACTGCATAGACGAGCATGGTTCCGAAAATAAAATCAAGAGAATATTCTCAATAATACTTAAATTTAGGGTTTACCAGTACTGAAATAAATGAAGAAGAAAGGCCCCTGTGTGTTATTTGCTTAAAAATCTTGGCTGCAAACAGTATGAAACCAAATAAACTTAAACGGCATTTGGAAACGCTTCATAGTGAGTACCTTAACAAACCCCGAGAATTCTTCGAATTAAAATTAAAATCACATGTAAAGCAGAAATCATTTTTTAAAAAAACTTTGTCTGTGAATGAAAAAGCTTTACTTGCCTCTTTCATAGCTTAAAATAAAATAGCCAGATGTAAAAAGCCTCACACCACTGGTGAAGAGCTTGTTTTGCCAGCAGCAATTGAGATTGTAGAAACTATGTTCGGACATAATTTTGTCAAACAATTGCTATCCATACCTATATCAAATGATACTGTTTGCTCATCGAATTAGTGATATAGCTGAAGATGCACAGCATCAGCTTTTCGGGGAAGTTGCGTGACAAACTGTTTTCAATTCAGTTTGATAAGGCAACAGATAGCAAGAAAGATGCTCATTTCATTGCCTATGTTCGATTTTGTGATGGTATATCAGCAGTAGAAGAACTATTTTTCTGCAAGAACTCAAAGCAATATCACTCGCATTATTGGTTATCTTAAACGATATATGGAGTGGAAAAACTACGTCGGAATATGTACCGATGGTGCTCATTAAATGTCTGGAAGATTTCCAAGTGTACAAGCACTTGTGAAACAAAAATCTCCACTGTGTGTGTGGACACATTGTATGATCCACAGAGAAGCTCTGGCTTCCAAAGAAATGAGTCCTGCTCTGAATATTGTGCTCACTACAGTTGTAACCGTAGTAAATTATATTCAAAAGTGAGACCCCTAAAATCTAGAATTTTTTCTGCTCTTTGTAAAAACATAGGTGCTGAACATTCAACGTTACTATTTATTGCGAGGCAAGATGGTTATCACGTGGGAAATGTTTGCAACATGTTTATGAATTAAGAAATAAAATCGCCATTTTTCTAGAAGAGGAAAACCGACCGAGATAGTTTATTTGTAATGAAATTCAGCTACTTGGTCGATATATTCGAGAAACTAAATACCTTAAATCTTCAACTCCAAGGAACAAATACACATATATTTGATACAAGTGATAAAATTAATACTTTTTGTAGAAAATTGGAATTGTGGAGCAGAAAGCAAAAAAAACCTAGAAATGTTTGCAAATGTAGGTGAATGTGATAAAACATACGAGGCTGAAGAACAACATGTGAAAGTTGTTTTAGTAACCCATTGAAAATCTAGCCATGTTGACAAAGAATTTTAAAAAGTATTTTCTTACTGACGACAACTTGGTAGCAAGTTACAAGTGGGTTAGGGATCCATGTCAAAATACTCCCGAAGGGCTCTCAACTTCCGGAGAAAAAATCTTCATAGACTTCACGGCAAGTGGCGAAATCAAAAGACAATTTAATCACTCTTTGAATTTTGGGCCGGGGTGAATGATGAGTTTTCTGCACTGAAAACAAGAGCATTTCGTATACTATTGCCATTTTCAACATCCTACCTTTGCGAAATCGGGTTTTCTGCGGTGGCTGCTTTGAAAATAAAATATAGATCTCAACTAAATATAGAAAAAGAACTCAGAGTGTCTATTTCTAATATTAAAACCATCCTTCAAAAATCTTTGCTCTGCAAAACAGGCCTAATAATTATTAAACTTGTTTTTGATTTAATATTGATATGTTAATTATAAATAAAGTAATAAAAGTAAATATTGTGCAGTACTAAAACAATTCTATTTATAGGTGTATTATATCAGTGTAAATGTGTATTTTATTTTTTATTATGTCAGAATGTATTTTGTTTGCTTTCCTTTCAATAAATTATATTAAATGTTTCTAATAAATGTTTTTAATAATAATTTCTTTTCGATACGCTCGCGCCCCCCAATAGTGTAATCACGCCCCCCTAGTGGGGCGCGCCCCACAGGTTGAGAAACGCTGCTCTAAGTGTTAATAAATATGTGTGAAAAACCCCAAATACCTTATTTATTTCCTTGTCTGAAAAAAAAATAAAGAAAATCACCTCTTTTTCGGCTCGCTAGAGAAGAACCTCCCCTTAAGAGATAAATAACAAAACAGATTTCTTAGCAGATGTTCAACTTAGTGGACCTTAGTCTTTGTAGATATATGGTGATGAAGTTTTTACTCTAACAGATTGAGCTTTTCAATACAATTTTATCGATTAAACTTATACTCTAGTGATGTAAATGAATTTCAAAAATTACTTAAGAGCTTGAGTGGAGTCGGAATTCTACATAAAGTAAAGAGTAATTAGTTTATTAATTTTCGGTTGTAACCATTTGGAAACAGAAATTTCGTTGTTGCTTGTTGGAAAATTATTCTTTCCACTTTTTTATCTCATAAAAAAACACGAAGAGGATTTCGAGAAGTATACGATAGCAAGTGATAGGCGTGAGTTCTTTGCAGGTAAGTACAGAGCATCGGAAGTAACAGGAGTTGAAGATAGGTAATAGACACTGGTCTGCTTCTACTACCATACACCAAACGAGAGCATGTTTTGCTCTATTTTATTTTATTTTTGACTCAGTTGGTTGTATGTAGAAATAGTAGTCAACGACTTCTCACAATCTCAGTAAATACCCTATACATTTGTTAACATTCTACTTAATAAGAGATCAGAACCACATTGATGGAAAATCAGTTAAAATTTTGGGTTCAAGAACAAAATATACCTAGTTTTATAAACATTACTTTATTTTATAAAAGCAATCAGTGGTCTTATTGCCAAAACCAATAAGCTCTTTTCAATTTCATGACAGTAGCGACGATAATTTTAGCACAAAAGTTTGAGGTACCGTTAAGTTTTCCAACTCATTGAGGGCGCAGATGCCAATATATTAAACTATTTTCAGAACGCTCTGTATACGCAAATTTCACATATATTATCTTCATATTGATGGTAAGAAGTAGAAAATAAATAAGCTGCAATGTATAGTATTATAGCATCTTGACAGGATATCTAAAAATTACTTACCGAATCGTTGAATCAGTTAAACATACGGCAGAATCTCTAGTAATGGCTACTCTTTCCAGACATTCTAATACACTATCACAATATTTCAGTTTAGAAGATTCTATAACTGGTATTTTAGGGACAACATACATTTTAGTAAGTGAAAAATACCTGTAATCTGTAAAAAATATATATACACTGCTCAACTTTTTTAGTGTTCCGTACGGAACACTTATAAGATCACTTCGGTCTTGTCTGTCTGTCTGTCTGTCTGTCTGTCTGTCACACTGTCTGTCTGTCTGTCACACCCAATTTTCTCCGAAACTATTTGACATAGAAAGGTGAAATTTGGTAATAATATAGAAATTGATGGCCTCATCGGAGCCATGTAGTTTTGAGAATTAAATTTAGGGTTAGTTTGGGGGGTGAAGTCGGAAGTGAAAAAAAAATTTTTGTACTAGGTCATCGAGTGTGGTGTCAAATGAAAGCTTGTGAAAACACGAGTAAAAAATATATATATAATATTATACTTGCGCGCACTTTTCTTTGTATTATTTTTAAAAATTCGCGAAAAATCGCTGTCCCGGGCCTTATCTCGAAAAGTACTTATCGAAAAATTTCGAAAAAAATTCTGGAATATTCTCCACGGGGTGTAGATTGAACAAAAATTATCCCGAGTGCATTACCTTTAATAATTTATATGGTATATAAAAAAAACAAAAATTTCAAGGTCATCAGATTTCAGTAAAGATTGGAAACAAACTTTGTTGAAAACTCATTTGGGGTGTGTTTTGTGAAGTCACTAATCATTTTATACCACCGTAACATAAATTTTGACTTAAGGGGTTCGTTTTGAGGGGTGAAATCGAAAGTGAAAAAAAAAATTTTTTACTAGGTCATCGAGTGTGGTGTCAAATGAAAGCTTGTGAAAACACGAGTAAAAAATATATATATAATGTAATACTTGCACACACTTTTCTTCGTATTACTTTTAAAAAATCGCTGCCCCCCTACCTTATCTCGAAAAGTACTGATCAAAAAATTTTGAAAAAATTCTAGAATATTCTCCATCGGGTATAGATTGAACGAAAATTATCACGAGTGCATTACCTTTAATAATTTATTTGGTATATAAAAAAAAAACAAAATTTCAAGGTCACCAGTTTTCAGCAAAGATTGGAACAAACTTTGGGGTGTGTTTTGTGAAGTCACTGATCATTTTATACCACCCTAACAAAAATTTTTATTTTAAAAACAATCAACGTACGGAACACTAATTGTGCAAGTTCAACTTGCACTTGACCGTTTTTTTTTTTTAATGGAACATAAAGGACCCAGCACCAATCCTACGGGAATATGTCTTTCTGTGGATTTGGCTAATTTTTGGATATGTTGTAGTCCTTGTCGTTCTGAACAAATATCTCCATGGACATAACATGATTCTATGAATGGATTTCGCGCACAGGCCTTCCAATCACAGAATCAGCATATGTTTTGAATATTAATATTTCTACGTATTTCTGAGTGATTAAATGGCTTGCGTGCGTGAATTTGAAAAAATGATTAACTATGCACGCACGCAGGCCATTCAATCACTTATAAATACGGAGAAATATTAGTATTCAAGACATATGCTGATTCTCTGATTGAAGATCCCATAGCGCGAAATCCATTTATAGAATCATGTTATATCAATGGAGACACTTGTTCAGAACGACGAAGACTAGAACATATACAAATATTAGCCAAATCCACAGAAAGACATATTTCCATGATTGATGCTGGGTTCTTTAATCGAATATATTTATTTTTAATTTAAAGACTTCTTCATACTTGTTGCAGGATACAGGATGAGAGGAAGAAAATTATTAATATCAATAAAATTAGTTTCCTACGCATTTACAGTACCTTTGTTTAGTTTCTAGAAAACCGTTAAGGTTACACCTATCAGTGAATTCATATTCAGAATCATTTGAAAATACTGTATAGTATAAAATATTTCGTAAATATAGAAAAAAAATCTATTTTCTTTCTAAAAAATGTAACACAAAAAAATTGCGATTAAAGTATGCGGTTATAGCTTTCCCAGAGTTATGAATATATTTCTATTTCTTTTTTTTTATTGTAAGGACTAGTAATTATAATAAATTTAGTGAAAGGCCAAAAATAATTTTTTTGATCAAGCGTAGACGAGTCAAAAGGTAATTCGATATCACCAAAAAAATGTTGTGCACGACTTGTAAACAGAATTTTTCTAAAAATATTTTGTTTTAACATAAATACAATTAATTTCAAACGAGGGCTAAATTTTTATGCAAAAACAAAGCAATTTATGAACTTAACAATGGAAGCAATAAAGTTTAATTACATAGTTTAACCACAAAATTTTCAAGTAACATCTACTTTAGTTTTTGAATTTAGTGTCATCAGATATGATAGATACAGCAAAGCCATTTAATTTTTTTACTAAACAAATGGAAGCAAAAATAAAAAAATATATCAATTCAAAGAATGGTATGATATAAAGGAAGTCTGGAAATTGTTTGAGAATGATTTACTAGCATATTTTCCTGAACGATCCAAAACAGTTAAATATATTAGAAAGTTCACCAATTTCATTTCACATTGAAAAAAGAAATGTCAGTGATCCTGTATTAATAGGTCTAAGATTTTACATGAGAGCAAATTAATCAGTTTATAACAAAGGCAGGTAATGAAATTTATGTAATAACTAAGGTAAAATTTTTAATTATTGTTTTACTTGGGGGTTATTATGTTATAGCTTGTATTAATTATTAGTATTTAGGATGATCGTTGCTGTGAAAAGTTCATTAAGATGACATAGAAGCCAAGGGCTCTGTTTTAATTGTGAAAGCTTCTGATACAAAAACTAACATACCATGCATTTTTACAGTTTCCAAATTAGCTTATATCGAGCTTTATCCAAAATAGGCAGTTGTCCCTTCTAACTATACAATTAGCCGACGTTTGATTTTTAAATATCAAAAAATAGAAAAAGTGTAAACCAAGTTATTGGAAATAACTTAATGCAAAGAAAGCCTGAGCTAATAGATGAGTACCTCAAGTTGCCAAATTCCGAAGGACCTGTTAGACTATTGCTGAAGGATCTGTGGAGGATTTAATCGATAAAAAAATTAAAATTTCAAATAAAATTGTAAACTGTGAAGTTTCAAATTTAGATATTCCAACTACTTTTTTTTCTTTATTGGTTTGAGAAGTTTCAGCCATGCAGCCAGTCGCTAATCTTGAATGTCTGGGACATCACAACATCCAGCCGATAGCAACGGATTCAAACCAGGCTCGCTAGGCAGACTTTATACCCACCGGCGCTATGGAGGCCGGCTACTAACTACTTCTAAAACTTCTAAATCTCAAGCTGCGTTAACGAGTTTAGGAAGAAGTTTGTTTTGTGGTCGTACAATTAATGTTTATATTGTAATTAATAATAACTAGAAAAAATATGTGGTTATTTTCTATGCATTTTTTGGCTTATTGTTCAATTTTTAGTACGTCCAAAAATAAAAAGAAATAAAAAAAAAATTACCCATTTCAATACAAAAAATTTTGGTAATATCTTCAAAATAATTTTGCGTACTAAGGGTGTAAAATATTTTGCATACGGTCTTATGGTAACGTTAAAAAAAATATTGACACTGAAAAAGTGTTAGTTTGCACACTGACGTTAATGCGTTTTAGTTAAGATTTTATTTGTGAACATTTTGCAAGAGTCAATTTCGTCTTTTACAACAAAGAAATGATGTCTTCAGAAGCTGATGTCTTTTTAATCACTAATTAGACCTAAGCTAGATATAGATTTTCTTGAAAACGAGGTGTATTTTTTTCAAAACGATGACTTTTAACGGTATAAATATCAGCACACACAGTTTGTTTGTTTACCTTAACTTTTTATTATATTTATTTTTACTGACTTACCGTAAATTACTATTAAAAACATCATTTAATGTCACTATCTTGGAACCTTCCACGCGTAAAGTGAGCTTGGAGAAAAGATTACCAGAATACAAAACAGACATATGAACTGTAATATAAGCCACAGAGTATAAAATAATCGTACTTTATTAGTTTTGGGAATGTGACAATTATATGTATTTCCAAAAAAATCTGAAAAATTAACAAAATTAAGAAAATAAAAATGGTGTTAAACTTAGTCTATAGTAAAAGAAATAGTTTAATTGGATATATTATTCCAATTTGAATAATTATTACAAACTTTCCGAGATTGTTTTATCCAACAAGTACAATCTGCACTCCGTTCAAACCAACGTGTGTAGTAACTGCATTTATAAAATGTTTGCTATACCAACTCCACACAAATCTGTTATTACAAAGGTGAAATGATTACTAATAACATCAGATTTAACTGAAAGTAGATGGGAAGATGACATTTTTGGAAAGAATATCATATTATACTGTAACAAGCTGGAGCTTATTACAGTATAAAAAATGTCATTTTTTTTCTACATACATCTTTGTTACTGAATAAGACGAAATATGTTTCAATACTATAGAGGGCGACCTGAAATTTTGACATGTCGACTAACCATCTACCTAGCTGTTCATTCTGTCGGGTGAGTCGAATAAAAACCTTTAACGTTGATTTTGCGGCCCCCGTGCCCTGGAATACCCAGATAAGGCCCAAAATGCTACATCCCAAAATGGTCTGTCGTTTAACCACTTGAATCAAGTACCATAACATTTGTTGACACTAAAAAAGTTCCAGCGTCCCAAATGGCAGAGGCTGCCGAGACTGGACCCCCGCTTTAGGGCTCAAAAAATGTCGATCCAAAAATGGAATGGAATGGAATTTAACCATATAAAATCAATAAATTTTGTTTGTTCTTGATAAAATAAGAGGGAACCTGCAAAAGGCAGACGCCGCTAATACCGGAGGAAGAAGCTGGACCCGCTTTTTCCAGTCAAAATCGTCGTTTTACGCGTTTTTGAACTCGACTTTTTCAGTATCAACAAATGTTATGGTACTTGATTCAAGTGGTTCAAAGACAGTTCATTATTCGATGTAGCTTCTTGGATATTCCAGGGCACGGGGGGCAGCAAAATCAACGTTGAAGGCTTTTTATTTGACTACCCGATAGAATGAACAACTATGCAGACGGTTAGTCGACAGGTCAAAATTTCGCCCTCTTGGTCTATTAATAAGGTATTTCATATTGTAGGCCTCACGTTAGCCTTTAAGTCATTAGACAACTTAAAACATATCTTAGGAGGTCCGAATGATAAAACCCATAAACCTGATAGAAAGAATTTATAAATAAGTTGTAATGTTTGTAACCAGAAGTATATTAACCAAACAAAAGGGTTGATTCAAACAAGATTTAAACAACATTTAACGTATTTAAGGTAAGGTGCATAAAAAAATGCAGCATTTCCGAACATTCTCTTGAATGTAATCGTACAAGAACATTCTTTTTCTTCTTATAGGTGCCATATCAGGTCCCCCTGAGGTTGGCTATCACTCTGGCATATTTCATCCCTGTTCTCTGCGACTCGTAACAACTCTTCGACGCTATGGATTTCCGTCAATCTCGTATATTCTGAGCCTGCTTCCTACCTATGCCGCGCCTGCCCTCAGTCTTTCCCCCCTTATTATGAGCTGCAGTAACGGAATAACATTAGATAATTTAAAGTTAATAAAAAAATGCATATGATAGAAAATTATTAGAAGCATACGAAGGTACTGAAATTAGTAAATCTAAAAATAGTCTAAATAGGAACTGAGGACCTATTGCTGACAGTTTACTCCACCGGAACTAATGCTCCGCTTGTAATTAATCGCTTCTACTAGAGTAAAAATAGTCTAGTTGTTTTCTCTTAAAGAATCTAGCCGGATAAGGTACTAAAATCGGCTCTTAAAACAAATGCAATGTAAGTATGTATATACATCTTGTAGGTACTGTTGAGAAAAACCTATCCTGAAATTTTTAGCCCTCTAACTCACTCCTGTCAGCCAAAATTAGGGTCTTTTTAATGTTCCATACGTAACACTTATAAGATCACTTCGGCGTCTGTCCGTCTGTCGTCTGTTCGTCTGTCACACCCGATTTTCTCCGAAACTATTTGACATAGAAAGTTGAAATTTGGTACTAATATAGGAATTAATGGCCTCATCAGAACATTCAAGTTTTGAAAATTAAATTGGGGTAAAATCGGAAGCGAAAAAAAATTTTTTTACTAGAAAATCGAGTGTGGTGTCAAGTGAAAGGCTGTGAAAGCACGAGTAATTATATATATATATATATATATATATATATATATATATATATATATATATATATATATATATATACATTTATATTTATGTATATATATATATATATATATATATATATATATATATATATATATATATATATTTATTTATATATATATATATATATATATATATATATATATATATATATATATATATATGTATATATATATATATATATATATATATATATATATATATATATATATATATATAACATATATGTAAACAACAATCTAAATAATGGGTTACCAAGGGGGAATCTGCACCAAAAAAGGCGAAGACCGTTTCTTCGGCCGGAAAGGTTATGGCGACTGTCTTTTGGGATTCGCAAGGGATAATCCTCATCGACTATCTGGAAAAGGGTAAAACTATTACAGGTGAATATTATTCATCGTTATTGGGCCGTTTAAAAAACCGAGCTGCAAGAAAAACGCCCGCGATTGGCCCACAAGAACGTCCTTTTCCATCACGACAACGCACCAGCACACACCTCAGCAGTTGTGGTCGCAAAATTAATGGAAATAGGATTCCAATTCGTTTCACATCCCCCCTGTTCTCCAGACTTGGCTCCCTCGGACTACTATTTGTTCCCCAATTTGAAGAAATGGCTGACGGGACAAAGATTTTATTCAAAAGAGGAGGTGATTGCAGACACTAATGGATATTTTGCAGACTTGGACAAATCCTATTATCCGGAAGGGATCAACAAACTAGAACATCGTTGGACGAATTGTATAAGCCTAAAAGGAGACTATGTCGAAAAATAAAAAAGGTTTACCCCAAACACATAAGTAGTTTTTATTTTTGCACGGACTTTTCAAACCAGCCTCGTATATATATATATATATATATATAAAATATATATATATATATATATATATATATAATATATATATATATATATAAAATTCTCACGAGTGCGTTACCTTTAATAATTTATCAGGTATATAAAAAAAAAACAAAAATTTCAAAGTCATCAGTTTTCAGTAAAGATTGGAAACAAACTTTGTTGAAAACTCATTTAGAGTGTGTTTTGTGCAGTCACGGATCATTTTATATCTCTGTAACAATTTTTTTTATTTTAAAAGAAATCAATGTACGGAACACTAATTGCGCAAGTTCTACTTGCTCTTGTCCGGTTATTTTTTATTTGTCTCGTACTACTACAGCTTTTGGCCGTTTGACTCGAAATTTGAGGCGGTAGTAGGTAAGAGTTAGTACTCTAACATGATTTTTTTTATTTTTTGGCGCGAAATTTAAAAAAAAATTGATGGAAAAATTAAAAGTTTTGATGGAAAAATCCATATATAACGAAATGTAAATACCGTGTAGATACGCATAATACGTAAAGCGTATATATATAATATGTGCGGATATATGTCACAAACATGCCTGTCAAATTTCAGAACAGTCGGCATACAGGCCTTAAAGTTATGCCCAAAAAACCAACGAACCAACCTAAAAACTGCCGTTTTTCGGCTTTCTAAGTATAATTCTATTTAATTCTATCAGGTTTGTCATTTTTTTCAGCTTCAATTGATATGAAAACTGAAATTTGAAGATTTTCATATATAATATAATAATAATATATATAATATATTATATATAAGTCAATACTAGTGAGGATATACATAAAAATTTACAATTAGTGTTTTTAATATAAATTTGCTTTTCTGTTCACTGGAATGGAAAGTTACTAAAAATCTGATCCTGAATATTATTAAATAATTATTATAAATATAAATTAACTGAGTTCTGTAACTATATAAGTATGTTTATTCCTTTCTATCTTATATACGTGCTGTCTGCTGTTAGTATGAATCATAATAGTATAAACTATGTGTAAAACCCAAACTTGTAGAAGCAGACATACTGCACGTAAAATAAACGAAGTAGCGAGGCAGTACAGCAATATATATATATATATATATATATATATATATATATATATATATATATACATACATATATATATATATATATATATATATATATATACATATATATATATATATATATATATATATATATATATATATATATACATATATATATATATATATATATATATATATATATATATATATATATATATATATATATATATATATAGTAGGTTATATTAAAGTGTCATTTCAGCTGACGCTTTGACGCTCAGCACGAATTCAACCTGTTATTAATTATATAAATTATAACTTACAAAATCATCTGCTGGTCCCTTCAATACATTAATTTCATGTAATTCAATAAAAATAAATTAATTCCAACATGTAATAATTAGTAAATATTTAAAAGTGCCATTGATGCTGTGTTGACGCTCACTGTTTTACCATGCATGTAGAAGCTCGTCAGCGTCCAGCTTCTGAGCGTTGACGCTAGGGTCGAGAAGCAGCTGAAAATCCAGCTTTAGGCGCGTATTTCAAATTCTTTTACATCAATATGAAAGTTCATAGTAGTTTTGTGGACTTCGTGTAAACCGAACCATCTTTAATTTCTTTACAACAGTAAAAAAAAACTCTCTCAAAAGCAATTTCTGAGAGTACTTTCCGTAAATCAGAGTTAATTTTAATAAATGTTTTAAATTGAAATGACGAATCTTATCATTTGAGCATTGTTTATCTTATTAAAATTTTGTTTTTTCCAATAATAAAGCCCGCCCACACGCACTTGCATACATAAATATATGCTTAAAAAAATGAAAAAAAACGTTATTACTATAGAATTAAGTATATATATTTATTTACTTAATCCATTTTATATTGAGTATATATGAGGTAAATGTTGATTTTATGTGTTTGATACCGTAAAAAATCTTCAAATTTCAGTTTTTATATCGACTGAAGCTGAGAGAATAACAAACTTAATAGAATTAAAGAGAATTATACTTAGACACCGGAAAAAAAATGAAAAAATGAGACTTTTTAGGTTGGTTCGTTGGTATTTTGGGCATAACTTTGCAACCCGTACTCTGATCGTTTTGAAATTTGACAGGTATGTTTGTGACATATATCTGCAGATATTGTGTGAGTTTGGTACCTACATGGTATACGTTTTGATATATATGGTTTTTTTCATCAAAATTTTTAATTTTTCCATCAAAATTTTTATTTTATTTTTTTTTGGATTTCAGGTCAGAGTACTAACTATTATCTACTACTTCCTCCTAATTTTGAGGTTATGGCTGACAGGAGTGAGTTTGTGGTCTGAAAATTTCAGGATAGGCTTTTCTCAACAATACCTACAAGATGTATGGTATATACTTACATTGCATTTGTTTTAAGGGTAAATTATAGTACCTTATCCGGCTAGACCCTTTAGTCGATCATCAACATGGTTAGCGAAAAGGGTATCGTGTACAAAAATAAAGTGTTAAGTGTAGTGTTGATAACTATTGTGTAGTTTTAACGAATTTGTCTAGCTGCCCAATACCGTATAATTAAAGCTTTATTATAAAAATAAGTGTGTGATACACGAGAAATTAATAAAAATTCTGGAAACAACAATTATAGGCAAAAGAGATCTTAATATTATAAAAAAATCTGTACTGGAATCAATCAGTGGAAGTCAAAATTGGGCTTGAAAGATCCAAACGCATAAAAATAACTCAAGGTGTGAGACAGGTTGTATTCTCTCACCACTTTTGTTTAATCTTTAATTCTGATGCTGTGTTTAGTGAAGCCATATATAAATCCATTGAAGGACAGTTATTGGAAATACAGTGAATAACATACCGTATGCTGATGATAATGTTCTATCGGCAAATAATATAAAAAATCTCCAGCCCTCCCTGGTCGATCGAGTCGTAACAGCCAGAGAAAGATTTGGATTAACTACGAATATAAGAAAAACCAAGTGGAAGGTAATAACAAAGAAACAAAAAAAAAATCTACCACCAGAATCTCTCGAAATCAAACACCGTGGAACAGGCTTCCACATTTAAATATTTGGGAACCAATATAAATGAAAAGTGGGATCCAAGAAAGGAAATATATTCCAGAATTGAACAGGTCCAAGGCACATACATGAATATGAACAAATTTTTCCATCGAATAAGTTGAGACTTGTTCGATGGAACGCTCGAATGTCTCGAACTCTGAATGAGAATAGTGACAGCGTATGTATTTTCCGTGCTATCGTATGGATGTAAAACCCTAGATCATCGCTCAGAGAAACGACTGGAAGATTTTGAAATCTACATCTATAAACGCCTTCTTTGCATCTCCTGGGTACAGAAAATAAAAAGATAGAAGTACTAGAAAGAATGAACAAAGCGACAGAATTACTAACAACCATAAAAATAAGAAAAACTCAATAATTCGAACATATAATGGGGGCGCAAAATACGAATTGTTACGTTTAAGTATTGAAGGAAAAATAAATGGCAAACGATAGATCAGACGACGACAGAATTCTTGGCTGAAGGACATGCAGCAGGATGTGCTCCGGGTGATAGTTTTCGAGCAGTAGTTTCTAAAGTTCGTTTGAACATATAAAAATAAAACAATAGTAAATTAAATAATAAAACTGGAACTGTTTTATTTTTTAGTTTTTCCATTTGAAAAAAAATACTTACTATTCGAATGTCATTCCAGTTATTTCATAATCAGGACAAAATTTCTAAGTAAATACATGCCTTTCTATTTAATTTTTATAGAAGGTTCTTAAGCCATTAGTTCAATTATAAAACACATTTGGCATTTTATGTTAGGAAAGAAAATTAAAGTTTTCCACTAAACAATAATAAGTAAGAGAGAGAGAGAGGATGAAAGTCTCCTTTATATAATATCCATGCTAAAAAAATTTCAATTCATATCCACTGTGGTCGATGGTTGTAATAAGTTTTGAAAAATAAACATCGCTATCTTATGAAACATTATAAAGTATCCTTTGAATACATGATTTAGGAGTATTTTCGAATATTTTTTACGATAAACATAGAAACAATAAACATTTAGGTTTACCTGAATATCGACAATCTCATTCGGTTTCATCGAAACTAGGGTTCTAGATTTTCCCCAAAAATTCTAGACGACTTTTATGCATGTACATGTTATTGCTTACGTTCCTTACGTCAAATATCAAAATTTCATGAAAATCCTAAAATTTACCCAGTTTTTGGACAGAGACTTTAAAGCTATTTACAACTGAAACCTCTGCTCATAACAATAAAAAAGAACACAATTTTCAGATTCCTTGATTCCTTGATTCCAAGAACCATGTAAAGAACGGGTAGCACAATATATATAGTGCGTCCCAAAAAGTTTTATACAAATGAAGAAAAAAGTTACATATTACAAAAAAATTTATTCTTGATAAAAAGTTCTGCATCATATGGAAATCAAGCATCAAAAGTTTAAAATCTTGCATGCTATGCAGGGAAAATAAAAAAATAATGATTTATAATGAAGAATAAAGTGTGTTTAAATTTAAATACCGAGCAAAATATTAATGGAAAATGATAATAGGAACTAAAAAATTATCCTCACGTTTAAATTTGTGGCCTCCCTAGTTAAAAATTCAAAAAAACTCCAGCAAACCCATCAGTAATTGTTGGATTATTTGAATTGAATAAAAGAAAACGAAATCACTACAAATTTTAGGCTAAAACTAAAGGAACGTATCTTTGGAAATACCTAACTGTCAATAAACTTCAAAGCTAACGTCAGTCTGTATTTGCTATAATTAGAAATGCCAGTAAAATTGAGTGTTGAAGATAAGATTGAAATTGTTCTTATAGTTGGAGATAATTATAAAAGTTTTAGAGAAGCAGCAGAAATCTTTAATAATTGATACCCTGATAAAACTGTACACTTCACAACTGTAGGATATCTAATAAATAAATTCAGGATTTATGAAAGTGTTGAAAATAAATTTAAAAAAACATCGGGCATGGGTTTCAAATGACAGTAATCAAATGCAAGTAATGCTGTCGCTAGTAGAAAAGCCAAAAGATTCACTTCGGTAAAGATCAGCTTTATTGAATGTGAGTAAAATTACAATTGTCAAAATTTTAAGATCAAATAAATTTAAACCATACAAACCCCAATTTACCCATACTTTAAAAGCAGGAGATTTTGAACGAAGATTTGAATTTTGTGCTTGGTTTCAAGGAGAGTTCGAAGGTAACAAATTTATGGCAAGACAAATACTTTTCTCTGACGAAGCAACATTTACGTCTTATGGGACAGTAAGTTCTCAAAACTATCGGTGGTGGAGCGATGTTTAATTCTAACTTCAATATCCAAACTCGAGATCAATACTCGTTTAAAAACCCAATGCATGGTGTGGAATTTTTGAAGATAGAATAGTTGGACCATTCTTTTTTCGAAATAATATGAATGATGAACGTTACGAATTTTCCCTGAGTTTTTTAATCGCCTACCAATAATCGAAAGACAACGTATATGGTACCAACATGATGGTACATCATGACACAGTACGATAAATGTTCGAGATTATCTCCTAAACATTTTTAACGGTAAAGTAATAGGGAGGTATGTGCAGTTTACTTGGCTCCCAAGGTCTCCGGACATCACCCCTCTAGCCTTTTTTTATGGGGCTACTTAAAGGAAAAGGTTTATCTTAAAAGACCATTTCAAAATGTTGATTATCTTGACAGAGTCATTAGGGAAACATGTGAAGCTATAACTCCTGACGTGATCAGAGATGTAATAAAAGATTTTTCTTGAAGAACAATCACTTATTTAGAAAGGTACACTGGATACAATGAAGCACTTGTACAATAAAGTTAGAATTAATCCATATGTTTAGTTGTTATGTTATGTACGTACTAATTAAATAACGTTGCAGATAAAAAGGTTATTAAATTTTTAACAAAAATATGATATAATCAAAATCGGTGCACTAGTTTTTAATTAATTTCATTTTCCTTTATTCAATAAATAATCCGACAATTACTGACGTGTTTACTGGAGTTTTTTTTTGAATTTTTAACTAGGAAGGAAGGGAATCTAAACGTGAGCATAATTTTTTAGTTCCTAATAAAATTTTCAATTAATATTTTGCTCTGTATTTAAATTTAAACACACTTTACTCTTCATTATAAATAATTATTTTTAATTTTCCCTGTATACTATCAAATATTTTAAAAACTTTTGATACTTATGGATTTCTATGTGATGCAGAACTTTTTATCAAGAATATTTTTTTTTGGTAATATGTAAGATAAACTTTCTCTCTATTTGTATAAAACTTTTTGGGACACTCTGTATATGCTATTCCTCTCATACCTTATTACCCTCTTATTTTATCATAAATAATAAAAATATAATGAAAAATACCACAATTTTCAAATTCTGCGGCTATAATAACTCTGAAAAGAGCGTGTAACACTATGTATACCAAACAACTCCTCTAACTCCCTTCCCTACCTCATAAAAACTGTTTTTGTTTGTCCATAAGCAGTCGGAAATAACGAAAAAACAACAATTTTCAAAGGACGTCAGCCAAATCCTAAACACAATATATATTAAGTCAGTTCAACACATGCTTCTACCCCTAAAACTGCTTAAATATTTGATTAGAATAACGGATTTGTTTATAATTACAACCAAAAACTCTGAAAAATTTCAATAATGATATAGCAAATAAACAATATTATATTTAATACAATATATTGTACTTAAAAAATTATACTATATAAAGACATACATTCCAAAAACATTTCGATACATATTTTCTTAATTTATTAATTAAACAAATTTATTTTATACCTTTAGTTGATTTATTTTACTGTTAGATTGTCTACTTCGTTAAGATTATTAAATTATGTTGATTTTAAAAATATGTGTATGTTAAATCAGAAATCCTTAAAATTTGGCCTAAGGTGCGTAAATTTTTAAGAGGCATGGCTGACTAAATTCGGAGGTTAAAACAACACTGGCACACCCTGTATTTTTGTATTCTATTAAAGGTAATGTAACACGTAGGCTGAAAAGTTTTTGGGTCTGATACATAGATGTCACCCTTTTCAAAAAATCCTATATGATTTTTAGGAAGTACCAACCTTCAAACAATACATGTCAAAATTTCATGATATTTCGACGATTAGTTTACAAGTTACAGTGGTTTTAGTGATGCTACTTTTGATATTTTCAAAAACAATGGAAAAAATCGAATTTCGTGTGTTGATTAAACATTGTTTTTTTGATGGGAAAAAATACCGTTCAAACAAAACAACGGCTTGATAAGTGTTACGGGGACTCTGCTTCTGGAAAATCACTCATCATTTGCTGGTGTGCTGAATTTAAACGTGGTCGTACAGACACAAATGATGCTGAACGCTCTGGACACCCAAATGAGGTGGTTACACCGGAAAACATCAAATAAATCCACAAAATTGTTTTGAATGATCGTAAAGTGAAATTGCGTGAGATAGGTGACACCCTAAAGATATCAAAAGAACGTATTGGTCATATTTTGCATGAACATTTGGGCACGAGAAAGCTCTGTTCGACATGGGTACCCCGTTTGCTCACAGTGGACCAAAAACAACAACCTCTTGATGATTCTAAGCGCTGTTTGGACCCGTTTAAACGCAATAAAAAGGATTTTTTTCATCCGATATGTGACAATGGATGAAATATGGCTCCACAACTACACACCGGACACAACAGTGGGCTCTGAAAGTCCTCTGTATTTTGGGATGCGCATGAAATAATTTTCAGCAACTATGCTGAGAAGGGAAAAACCATAAATAACGAATATTATATAAAGTAATTGGTGCATTTGAAGGAGAAATAGCAAAGAAACGGCTCCAAATGAACAAGAGAAAAGTACTCTTTTATCAAAACAATACACTGTGTCACAAGCGAATGGTTACGATGCAGAAGTGCATGAATTGAAGTTCAAATTACTTCCTCAGCTACCATATTCTCCAGATTTGGCCCCCAGTGACTCCAAAGAAGAAGTTATCGCCGAAACTGAGACCTATTTTGAAGGCAAAGACCAATCCCTCTACAAGAAAGGTATAGGGATGTTAGAAAAGCGTTGGACTGATTGTATTGCTCTTGAATGAGACTATGTTGATGAATAAAGTCGAATTTTGCAAAAAAATGTGTAGCTAGACCAAAAACTTTTCAGCCTACTTGTTAAGTAAAATAAAAAATCACTAACTCACCTGCTGTACATCTAACCAGACAATTCAAGAGCTTTTTATTATGACTTGGTTCCTTCTTTTTGGAATTGCTTAATAGACACAATAATATACTGGAGCAAAAATAAACTAATGCAGTTAAAATAATAACAGAATTTCTAAACGGATAAAATATTTTTGTTATTGGTTCAATTGCTGTACATTTAGGGATACACCAGAACATGTCCTCAAAAGCATACGTAGGTCCAAAATCTAAGTATTCGTTTCTTGGGAGATATGTGAAAGATGATATACCTAAAATGAAGTATTAATCGGTTAGTATTTTTAATTTTTATTTAAATCCTTAAATATTAAAAGCTTCACATATCATAGCAAAAAGGAAGCATTAAAGCTTAGAATTTAGAAGTGCTTCTTTGGGATAACATAATATTAAGTTCTTCGTAATGTAAACTGAGAACATCCTACAATTCTGTAAGGAGAGATTAAGTATTAGACTAAGAGGGCGACCCGAAGTTTTGACCTGTCGACTAACCGTCTGCCCAGTTGTCGAGCGAGTCGAATAAACGCTTTTCGCATTGATTTTGCGGCCCTCGTGCTCTGATATACCCAGATAAGGCCCAACATGCTACATCCAAAAATGGACTGTCGTTTAACCACTTGAATCAAATACCATAACATTTGTTGACATTAAAAAGTCGAGCGCCCCTAAGTGCAGATGCAGCCGAGGTCCGACTCAGCTTTAGGGTTCAAAAAACGTCGTAGCAAAACTGGACTGTCATTTAACCATATAAAAATAATAAATTTGGCTTGTTGTTTTGATAAAATAAGAGGGAATCTACAAGTTTTTAAAGAAATATGACCCAAGATTTGGGTCCTACGCATCTGCCAAGTTATTTTTGGAAAATTTAGCCCTTAATTAATGAAATAGCACGAAGGCAGCCGCCTTGCTTGTACTCGAACAAGCCAAGGCATTGGAAATTCTGATAGTATAGATGCTATTACTACGCTAAGCTACATAAAATTCGTACCGGATGACTGAAATTGTTATTTTTTTATGTTTTTCGACCCGTAGAATCCGAATTTGCCCCATAGTGTTCGGGCCTTTCGCCATGGCCTTTTTTATGAAATTTCTGGGAAAGCTTATCTATTGGGAGGGTAAACTGACTATTTTCATATGTAATAGAATTCGTGGATTTCGGAACAACTAGTCCCAATGAACAAAATTGTTTGGGTCTATTGCTATGGGCCCAATAAGGCTCAAATCGGTATTCGTTTGTAATACCAATTTTTGGTATCAAAATGAAAATTTCCGGATTCCTCAAGTCCGTTCGAAAAAGGTTAATTTCCTATTTTCTATGAAATATTATACAGTACCTTTAAATTTTTTTTTTATACATTATTATATAAAAGTGTGCTGGAAAATATTTCTTTTTTTAATACACTGTAAAAAAGCTTTAGATTAACTTTAAAGTTTTTACTTAAAATTAAAAATATTTTCTAAATTTTTCAAGCGTTTAATCGAAAGTTCAAACATTTACTTAATTTTTTGAATTTATGCTAGAATTTAAAAGCATTTTATTTGAAATTTCTAGTTAACGCTTCAAAAATCTAACAAATTTTAAGCAAATACTTTAAAATTCAAAGTTTTTTTAACAGTGTAGCCTAATAATCTTTTTAATAGGTTAATAACGATTTTGTTCTTTGGGACTAGTTGTTCCGAATTCCACGAATTCTATTACATATGAAAATGGTCAATTTACCCTCACAATAGAAAGGCTGACTCAGAAATTGCATAAAAAAAGGTTTTTTCGGGCTCATGGCGAAAGGTCCGAACAGACACGCACACACTCGAGAATGGCAAATTCCGATTCTACAAGTCGAAAAACATAAAAAATGACAATTTTAGTCATCTGGTACGAATTTTATGTAGAACCTATAATAGCATCTATACTACCAGAATTTCGAATTTTTTTTGAACTTTGAAAATGCCTTGACTTGTTCGGGTACAAACGAGGTGTCTGCTCTCGTGATATTTTATTAATTAAGGCTTAAATTTTCCAAAAATAACTTGGGCAACTGCATAGGATCCAACATTTAGAACTTACGGTCTTTTTTTCAGTCTTTATTCAAAAACTCGTAAAACGACCGTTTTTGGCTGGAAAAAAGCGGGTCCAGCTTCGTCCTCCGGTATTGGCGGAGTCTGCCTTTTGCAGGTTCCCTCTTATTTTATCAAGAACAAACTAAATTTATTAATTTTATATGATTAAATGACAGTCCGGTCAAGGTGGTGGCCTTGGGGCGCTCGACTTTTTTAGTGTTAACTAATGTTATGGTATTTGATGCCAGTGGTTAAACGACAGTCCATTTTTGGATATAGCATTTTGGGCCTTATCTGGGCATTCCAGGGTACGGGGACCGTAAAATCAACGTTAAAGTCTTTTATTCGACTCACCTGATAGAATAAACAACAGCCGGTTAGTCGATAGGTCAAAATTTCCGGTCGCCCTCTTAGTCTATATCTTTAATTGGTTTCCAAGGTTTGACAGGAATCCGCCGAATGGACCTAAGTATCTAAAAAAAAGTTGAGAAGAGAGAGAACATTACGGCTAGATATTGGAGAAACCACCTATTGAGACTTTATTTTTTTTATATTCCGTTACAAATGTTTTGAACGTTGTTAAATGGGTGCAAAAGCAAAATAATTTTTTTATCATTAGTTCCAAAAATTTTTTAGTTTTAGTCTTAATTGGTTTTAACTAAATTCGTAGATTAACACGGAATGGTAATTTATGCATTTACCGGGTTGTAAAAATTATAAATGTATTAATTTCATTCATATCTAGGAACTCTAGCTATCGATCGATTTTCAAATTGCCTGGTCTCGAAGGCGCTAGGTATTTCCAATTTGTGTCTTAAGAGGGCATCTTAGAAAAATCAATACTTAAAGACGGTACGATCAAAGACAGAAAATGATTGGTGACTTCGAAAAGGGAGGTTATTAAAAGCGCGAAAACGGATAAACAGAGTGCAAATGTTATTTTTACAGGACAATTAGGTTTTGAAGCTTGTACTTAAATATATAAGGGGTGGTTTTTTGCAGTGTTTGAGTAGGATGGCTCCTAGGGGACACGTTAAAAATCTACAGGAAAATGTTCGATAATGGGAAGCTTTTAGCGAGGGGATCCGCTTTAAGGGAGATTATAAAACAATACTTCTGCTGGGGAAATTTCGAGACGCGATTTCCTTTTCTTCTAAATTGAAGAAGTCTATTAATGCTGTATACTTAATTTAATTTTAAATTTCTTTTTGCATATTGTTTTTCCGGTTCTAAAGCTTGGTAATAGTATTATAAGTGCGTAAGTGTTCTTGGAACGGAACGTCGCACAGAAGAAAAATGTTCCGAAAAGCTGACCAAAATGTAAGAAACAAAAGGTTCTATTTAGGGGTTTTTCGAGTTTGAATACTTTTGCCAATTCTTCTAGTATGATTTACGACCACTCAGGTGCATCTTCCGCTTGTACAGGTCTCATACTTTCATTTCATTTCGAAGCGGCGAGTGCCACTCAACACCTCTCGAGAAGCACGTCAGACGTCATCAAGTTTAAACTATTATAGAATGTGCAAAAATGAACAAATTTTAATTGTGTAAAATGGATTATATCCCTGAAGGTGAATACAATTTCATTGTGCTTCTGGAATTTCATATTTACTTAACGTTAAGTTAGGAATTAACTGTTCAACCGTCGAGTTTTTTTAGAAAGTATTCCTAAACAAGCATTAAGTCAAAAACTCCATTGAACTTTAACGCGAAATCAGTTGGAGTTTGGTATATGTATTAGTTTTTGTGCGAAAGTGTGCGAGGACGCCATGGACGCATCATCAATCTTACTCTCATGACGGCTTTTTCTTAAAATTCGGGATACTGTTGCAAACTTAAAAAAATTGTTAAAACACTCGAATAATGTTACAAAATTCAACCAACGGTTGAAAATTCGGGAAATTATTGCAAAATATTAAAAATAGTTAACAAATTTGGGTAAATGTTGCAAAATTAGAAAATTACTTTAAAAATTCTATAAATTGTTGCAAAATGATAAAATTAATTAAACAATTCGGGAAAATATTACAAAATGATAAAATTAGGTAAACAATTCGGGAAGTTTTTGCAAAATGTGAAAAATAGTTCACAAATTCCGACAAATGTTGGAAAATGGATGAGCACTTTAAAAATTCTATAGATTGTTGCAAAATAATTAGATTGGTTAAACAATTTGGAAAAATGTTGCAACATGCAACACATTGTTTACAACTTCGGAAAATTATTGCTAAAATTGAAAACTACTTGAAAATTTCAATAAAATGTTACTAAATGGGAAAAATCATTTTAAAGTTCTGGAAATTGTTGCACAACGTAGCAAATTGTTTAAAAATTCTGGAAATTGTTGCAAAATGGTAAAATTGTTTAAAAATAGCGAAGAAGAAGTTGGAAAATGGAAAAAATACTTTAAAAAGTCAGTATCTTTTATCCAATTTTATTTAACTCTTTACAACAATTATCCAAAATTAATGGAAAATAGTGAACTAAAATGTATGTATTTTTTTGTTTTTACCGAAAATGTGTCTGACAAACTACAAACTTATTTTACAAGAAAAGACATTTTCCTAGTGGTCAAAAACCAATTACATGATAGCATAAATGTAATTATTGCATTATTGAAGCGCAAGTGACAAAAAAAAACTCCGTACACATATAGTTTGCCAGAAAATTTGAAGAAACCGATAGATAAATTTATGACAAAATTCCGAAATAGATGGCAAAAAGTCCACAGCATCCAAATGCTATTCTTCGCAAAGTTTGATGATTGGCTCAACGTTTATGTGCCATTAACAAAGAAGTATGAAAGGGAAAATACGGAACCAACAGGAATGAACACCTCAGGGCGTTCTTTATTGGGTTGAAACGATCTGCCATTTTAGAGCCGTCATTTTCTTTTTTGAAATTTATTTCATATTCGTGATTAGCGATCCCGAAAAGTCCGATATATCGAGTTTTGTCAAAATCGAATAATTTTTTATATGTATCTAGCACACGTGCTGCAAGGAAGTCCCTAAAGCTCTACAGGAGTGACATGTGTGAGGAAAAAGCGATTCCCGTTGTTCTTGAATCGCTGTAAATTGTACTCGGTGGTAAACACAGTCCTGGGCAAATTATTCCAAAGGGATGATGTTCTTCATATAAAATACGGCTTGAAAAGCGTTGTACGAGGAGTAACAAGCTGAACCTCATACGGATGTGAAGTACTAGCGCGACGTGTATTTCTAACATGCATCGCTCTTGGAGAAATCAAGCGGGCCACATCCCTCGAACACTTTCCATGAAAATACTTGTAGAACAGACTCAAGTCGCCAACTGTTCTTCGATGATCCAGCGAATCAAGGCTACCGGTCAGTTCCGGGTCTCCAATCAGATGAACAGCTCTTCTCTGAATAGAATTCAACAAAATGCAGTGTATGTTTGGGAGCGGAGCCCCAAATATGAGAGCAGTATTCCATAGTTGGTCGAATTTGAGCTTTGTAAAGAATTAACAGTTGTTGTGGAGTGTAAAGCTTTCTGGTTCGAAATAATATTTCCAACTTTTGAGAAGCTCTCCTTGCTATGCCTGCAACATGTTCATGCCAGGACATTCTTGCTCCTAAAGTAAAGCCCAACAATTTGAGTGTCGATGTTAGAGGAATGGAGTGCCCCGACATAACTATGTTGGGTTTAGCAACGTTAACTTTCTTAGAAAAAACTGCCGCCTGGGTTTTTGTAGCGTTAAATTCCACTTGTCACCCCAAAATAGAACCTCTTCCAAGTCTTTGTTAAGTTGAATGACCTCCTGTTGTTTCCAGATATTTGCCTGAATAGCCGATGTCCGAGCGTTCAAACTGAATGAAGTGTACTGTCATCTGCAAAGCTGTAGATTGGATTCCCAGTCTTTTCCAGCAGATCGTTAATGTAAATGAGAAAGAGAGTAGGACACAGTGTGGAGCCTTGGGGCATACCGGCCTTGATAGTGAAGGTATTAGAAAGAAATCCGTAGCTTAGCCAACAGTCCATCGTGCCAAACACGGTCGAATGCCTTGGATATGTCAAGAGCAACAGCTCGAGATTCTCCAAACTGTTCAATTGCGTTGTTCCAAACATGTGTTACATAAGTCAGAAGATCTCCTGTTGATCTATGTTTATGAAAGCCATATTGGTGATCGCTAACATTGTTGAATCCATCAAGATATTTTAGAAGATGCTGATTGATAGCCTTTTCCATGACTTTCGATATTATTGAAAGCAGTGCGACTGGTCGGTAGTTATTTGGCAAGGTCTTCTTGTCTTTTTTAGGTATCTGACGAACTGTGGTACATTTTTAGCAAGAAGGAAATATTCCCTTTCTGTAGGATAGGTTAAAAAGTCTACAGAAAACTGGTGTTAGCTCCCTCGCACAGTTTTTGAGAACTATGGCAGGTATTCCGTCAGCTCCAGAAGTGGTGTCTTGCTTCATTAAAATACGTTTTATGATACGCTGTCTGAAGACAATATCGAGTATCCTTGACTGCACTATGGGAATAGTAGGTGGTGTTTTTCCTTGGAAATCGACAGTAGAATGTGAAGCAAAGAGTTCAGCCAACAAGTTCGCTTTCTCAACAGGTGTCGTTGCAATAGAATTATCTGGCCGTGTGACTGGTGGTATGGTGGATTTGGTGAAATTTTGACTAACTACCTTAGCGACTGACCAAAAGGACCTGGAATTGTCGGGACAAGCGAGAAATTTGTTTCTAATTCGTTGATTGTGTGCCTACTTGGTTTCGTCGATATTTTCTTTGCATCTGTTCCGGGCACGAACAAAGGTGTTACGATTTATGATGTTAGGATTGCCATTGTCGGTAGGCAAGATGTTTAGAAGCAACAGCTTCTTTCCATTTTCGGTCAAATCAGGACTTGCCGTTGGAAGGGCTTTTCTTCGAAAAAGGGATGTAAGCTTCCATACCAGCCAAAATAAGATTGGAAACCCCCTTGGCGCAGTCAGATGGGTCATCGGATCGAAAACAAACGTCTAACCAAGGGAAAGTTCGAAAATATTCCATGAGATCTTCCCATTAAGTAGATTTATAGTGCTAAATTTTGCTCGTTTTAGGCCCCTCTCTGTCACTGATTGGTAGCATACTTGATGTTGAAAGCAGTTTATGGTCAGAAGAACCTAACGGCGGATTTACGGTGGGGGGATCCGTGTTGGTTTGTCAATAAGCTGAATTAAGCCACAACTAATTGAGAATGATTCAGCTTCACTACCTTATTCGTCGGTAGTATTTGAATGTTTAAGCCATTTAATGTTGTGGACATTAAAGTCGCCCAGGATGGCAATTTCGGCATTTGGATAGTTAAATGATCGATGGTATCTGCAAGAGAAGCAAAAAGTGTTCTAAAGTTAATATCACTTGGTGGTCCATAGAGGGTACAGATGAACCTTGTGGTTTGTTGAGTCGTTATTTTTAACCACATAACCTCAAAGTTTGGGGGCTCCAGAGCCTCTTCTCGTTGACAAGAGAGGTATCTTCTGACAAAAAGACAGATTCCAAAGTTATGCCTAAATCGGAAATAGAAGTCGTACCCAAGATCAAGATAGTTGACTGTGCTGGTCGATGTACTGACCTTGGTTTCACAGAGAGTGAGTACATGAGGTTTACTTGATTGCAGGTGTTGATGCACTGAATCTATGTTCGAGTTTAAATCTCGTATGTTGCAAAAATTTATTTTAAAGTTATGATCCCTGCATGTCGACGCCCCTGAACCAGCCCCCACTCGGAGTTCCGAACGGGGGGTTATTTTACCTCCGGAATTTTTTTGTATCCAGGTGCCTCAACATGCTATTTGGTCTCCCAGTCCGGGACATCGGCACAGCCACGAAACGTCAAGCAACTTCGCGCAGTCTAAGCCGATGCGATGGTATCACACCGGGCGATGCTAGTGGAATCTGGGCATCTACCATCTAGCTTGTTCTTTAAGTCGCCTTCTACGACAGGCAAAACGTACCGTATCATCGAATACTACCGTCATACTGTGGCCAGCTTTTCGAGACATTTTTCTTCTATGAATCGCGACGTCTAGGTTTTCAGATAATAGAAAAAGAAACATAGCAACCGATAAGAAACAAGCTTCTCTAGATTGAATGGCTGATAAGATATTGAGTCAAACTATAATTAAAACCTACTCAAATTATTTAGTTTCTTTCATTTTTTAAGAAGTTTGTGATAACATCTTTAAGCATCATTAAAAAAAAACTCAAATCATTATTCTTATCAGTATCAAATAATATAAATAAATAATAAGTCTCTATTATATTAGTAATAATTTATCTGTATATATATATCTGTATATATATATATATATATATATATATATATATATATATATATATATATATATATATATATATACAGAGTAAGTTTAAAAAGAATTCTACGCTACCATATTAGTTCGCATTTTTAATTACAAACCGGGATAGTAAATCTCCTATAATATATATAAAATGCAACGTCTCTCTGTCTGTCCGTTAGTGCGCTTATCACTGGAGAACCACTTATCCGATTTAGGTACTTTTTTTTTTAAAAACATACATATGTTCTCTGGCCAGATTATAGGCTATATTTTATAACGATAGGTAGGATAAGGAATGAGCAGTGGCGATAATAGTGAAAGAAGTCGGAAAAAAGTTTGTAGTTAGCGCGTTCCCTTGCAATACACAACCTAAACCATTAAATATGGAACAATATTATGTAGCAGAGAATATCTATAACCTATAATATATATAAAATGCAATGTCTCTCTGTCTGTCTGTCCATTAGTGCGTTTATCACGCGAGAACCACTTATACAATTTACGTGTCTTTTTTTAAATTCATACATATATTCTTTGACCATATCTATAATATATATAAAATGCAGCGTCTATCTATCTGTTTGTCTGTCTGTCTGTCTGTCTATCCGTCCGTTAGTACGCTTATCACTGGAGAACCACTTATCCGATATACGTGCTTTTTTTAAAAATATACATATCTTCTCTGGCCAGGTTATCTATCTATAATATATATAAAATGCAACGTCTCTCTGTCTGTCTGTCCGTTAGTGCGTTACGTACTTTTCTTTAAAACATACATATGCTCTCTGGCGAGGTTATAGGATATATTTTATTGCGTTAGGTAACATAAAGAATAAGCAGTGACGATAATAGTGAATCAAGTCGGAAAATAAGCTACCGTTAGCGCGTTCTCTTGCAATATACTGCCTAAACCATTAAATATGGAACAATATCATGTTGCAAAGAATATAATATATATAAAATGCAACGTCACTCTGTCTGTCTGTTAGTGCGCTTATCACTTGAGAACCACTTATCCGATTTACGTGTTTTTATAAAATTTATACATATGATATGTTCTATATAATTCGATATAAGCCTAGATAATGGGAGATAAGGTGAGATAATGGGAGATAGGTATAAATAATGGGAGATAAGGAGAAATAATGGGAGATAAGCAGAACTAAGTCTAAGTAATGGGAGTTATGGTGAGATAATGGGAGATAAGGAGAAAAAATGGGAGAGAGATAAGCCTAGATAATGGGAGATAAGGTGAGATAATGGGAGATAAGTATAAATAATGGGAGATAAGGAGAGATAATGGGAGGTAAGCAGAGATAAGTCTAGGTATTGGGAGTTATGGTGAGATAATGGGAGATAAGGAGAAATAATGAGAGAGAGATAAGCCTAGATAATGGGAGATAAGGAGAAATAATGGGAGATAAGGAGAAATATTGCGAGATAAGTCGAGATAAGCCTAGATAATGGGAGATAAGGAGAAAGAATTGGAGATACGTAGAAATAATGGGAGATGGGCAGAGATAAGCTTAGATAATGGAAATTATGTAGAGATAATGGGTGATAGGTATAAATAATGGAAGATAAGGAGAAATAATGGGAGATAAGCAGAAATAAGTCTAAGTAGTGGGAGTTATGGTGAGAGAATGGGAGATAAGGAGAAATAATCGGAGAGAGATAAGCCTAGATAATGGGAGATAAGATGAGATAATGGGAGATAAGTATAAATATGGGAGATAAGGAGAGATAATGGGAGGTAAGCAGAGATAAGCTTAGATAATGGAAATTATGTAGAGATAATGGGAGATAAGGAGAAATAATGGGAGATAAGGGGAAATAATGGCAGATATTTTATTACGTTAGGTAACATAAGGAATAAGCAGTGACGATAGTAGTGAATCAAGTCCACGCGAGCGGAGCCGCGGGCACGGCTAGTTTATTATATAAGAAAGGCGAGACAATTCAAATAAGATAATATAATTACGCAAAAACGAGAAAAGTAAAGGTATAGGGGAAGAGACTGAAGATCTAAATAAGTAAATAAGACTAGTGATGTGGACTATACAAGACAAATACTTGGTCCACTAATATGATTTAATTCGTAATTAAGCTCATACTAACTAAAATTATAACTCTTCTAACGTTAGGATCAATGCAGCAGTATATTTTTTGCCATAATATCAATTTCAGCAGTATTTTAGTTTTGATTGCTTTAATAGATGAAATTGAAGAAAAACGAGCCATTAATAATAAAATAATCATAAATAAGGAATACGAAGTTAGTATATATATACATACCGAGAAATTTAGGTATTAAAATGACTTGCTGAATGAACAATTTTCCTAACATAACTACATTAATTCTGTACCCCAAGTTTTGGCATGCCTGGGGCAATTTTTGGCATGCCTGGGGCAATTTTTGGCATGCCTGTCGTAACTTCATTTTTTAGGAACAAATTTTTAAAATTGTTGTTACACTACTTTTTCCTATATGATGTAAACCAATGGGCATTTCTATAGAAGAATAAGGATTTCTGTATCCAACGTTTTTCTTTTCCCGATTTACCACTCGGAAATGTGGACATTTTCATAATAATAATAAAACACAAATTTTGTCGTTACGACAGTTTACCTCTGAGGTACAGAATTATCCAATTAATTTTCACGCTAAAACATACATGTTCCTCTCCTGAACATCCTTTTCGGATGGATATCGACGAAGGTGTAATATCCGTTAAAGTTGTCCAAGTGCCCAAACATACATTTTTATTTCACCGAACCCTTTAGACAACGCAGTAGTGCCGCCACGGATTTTACTACATTTCTACAACAACTGCTACCTATGTATGTGGCCAAGCCAAAATAAGTACACCGACCAGCTGGGATTGAATCCGGGACCCTTGATACCGTATGCCGACACGATGCCACGGAGCTAGGGCAGCCAATGTTACTAATAAACTCAAATTTTTAGGAAAGGGAAAGAGAGAATCGCCTCCCGCCAGAATATAATTAAAATATTGATTTTATTTTTATTTATTTATACTTACTATATTTGGTTGTTTATTTAAATATCCTCGAATTATCAAATCCTTTTCAAATTTATACTTGGTACTGACTTAAGTTTTAAACTTAAGTTGGTTGCAATAATATCTTGGTTTTGCTCCTTTATAAACCAAGTTTTTATATATGTAAACATATTTTTTGTCGTTGTCACATATCGGAAAATAACAACAAAAAAATATCGAGTTATTAACAAAAAACCTCAATATAATAAATGGGGCACTGCCGAATACAATTAAACTCAGTCAAAATACGCGTAAATGTAATAATAATAATGTAAAATATAAAATATTAGCTGGAACGGAATACACAGCCAGACATGACTCAACGGCAAAAGTAGTTCACCAAGCACTAGCCACAACAATCAAACTCATAGAAAACGCAGATCTATACTATAAATACACACCAATATCCATACTTTTCAATAAAGATTACAAGATCTACTGGGACATCAATATCCATACAGATAAAACAGTCCCTGCCAATAAGCCCGATATTACTTTTCAATACAAAAAAGGAAAAGTCACTTATCTGATTGACATAGCTGCCCCAACGACACAAACATCCAAAGGAAATACACAGAAAAAATCTCCAAATGCACAGACCTTGTAACAGAAATAAAAAGGCTATGGAAACAAGAAAAAGTCATCACTGTCCCCCTCGTCATATCAGCCACAGACTTTACACCAACAATATTCACACCATACTTAGTACAATTAGAATTCAACACAAATATACACAAAAAAAATTCAGAAGTGAGTGATTTGAAAACATGTAACATTGTCAGGTTAGGTTTGTGCTGACTTGGCTTGGGCCCGTCAGCCAAACATGGGACCACATTGACCAAGTGCGACAAAGAGCAACAAAACTATAATAATAATAATAAATAATGTACTTTTTAAAAAAAAATTAAAATAACCCAGATGGCTATCATGGAGAGAATCAATTAAATTAATGGATTAGCAATAAAATCATTAGACTTCCAGTTGAGTTATCAAAACCATAGCCTGTATTAGTTCAAAAAGGCTATAGTTAAAACCATAGTATATGTTTGACGAATGCGGAAAAGCTGTTCTAGAATGTATTTAAAAGTAGTTACAATGTTTATAAAAATAACTTGCAATATGAAAAATAAAACTAGATACAGGGAAATGTTATTTTTATTTTTTATATAAATAAATGCATGTAAAGTTGTCTAACAACCCTTTTATATCACAACTCAAAAGTGTTTATTTTATATTTTCGTAATTCAGAATAACTTAGCTCCGGTGATTACCAAACTGTATCGCATACAAATTATTACTTAATTAAGTTTTTTAGGCAATGGTGAATGCGTCATGGAAATATTCACGCATGGTTGCTCCTCCTACTGATCAGAATCCTAGATCCGTTCCTCTCATATACTTGTGTTCAAAACACATTTAGTCTTTTCAATCTAATCCAGTTTAAAAATTGTATTCGCTACTATGACTAACAAGTAGGCTGAAAACTTTTTGATCTGACACATAGATGTCGCACTTTTAAAAAAAATCCATATGATTTTTAGGAAGTATCAACCTTTAAACGATATGTATCAAAATTTTCATGACATTTCGACGATTAGTTTATAAGTTACAGTGGTTTTAGTGGCGCTACTTTTGATATTTTCAAAACAATGGAAAAAATCGAATTGCATGTGTTGATTAAACACTGTTTTTTGATGGGAAAAAATACCGTTCAAGCAAAGCAATGGCTTGATAAGTGTTACGGGGAGTCTGCCCCTAAAAAATCACTCATGATTTACTGGTATGCTGAATTTAAACGCGGTCGTACAAATACAAATGATGCTGAACGCTCTGGACGCCCAAATAAGTTGGTTACTCCGGGAAAAAAAAAATGCACAAAATTGTTTTGGATGACCGTAAAGTGAAATTGTGTGAGATAGCTGACACCCTAAAGATATCAAAAGAACGTGTTGGTGATTCTGAGCGCTGCTTAAACCTATTTAAGCACAATAAAAAGGATTTTTTTCATACGATATGTTACGATTGATGAAACATGGATCCACCACTACACACGGGAATCAAATCGGTTATAAGTGGACAGCAGCCGGTGACAGCCGCCCGAAGCGACCAAAGACACAACAGTAGGCTGGGATATTATATAAAGTTACTGGTGCACAAATCGCAAAGAAATGGCCCCAAATGAACAAGAAAAAAGTGCTCTTTCATCAAGAAATGCATCTTGTCACAAGTCAATGGTTACGATTGCAAAATTGCATGAATTTAAGTTCAAATTGCTTCCTCATCCACCGCATTCTCCAGATTTGGCCACTATTATCTATTCGCAGATCTCAAAAAAATGGTCGTGGAAAGAGATTTGGCTCCAACGAAGAAGTTATCGCCGAAACTGAGACCTATTTTGAAGGCAAAGACAAATCCTTCTACAAGAAAGGTATAGAAATGTTAGAAAAGCGTTGGACTGATTGTATAGCTCTTGAAGGGGACTGTGTTGATGAATAAAGTCGAATTTTGCAAAAAAAATGTGTTTTAAATAGCTACACCAAAAACTTTTCAGCCTACGTGTTATAATAGAAACAGAGACGAAAGATTTAGAAGAAATTAATTCTTCAGTAAGTATATAATTATATATATATATATATATATATATATATATATATGTATATATATATATATATATATATATATATATATATATATATATATATATATATATATGTATGTGTATATATATATATATATATATATATATATATATATATATGTATATATATATATATATATATATATATATATATATATATATATATATATACACATACATATATATATATATATATATATATATATATATATATATATATATATATATATATATATATATAGATATATATATATATATATATATATATATATATATATATATATATATATATATATATATATATATATATATATATTTTATATATATATATATATATATATATATATATATATATATATATAAATGTTATTACCTAAATCTGAATCTCCTTCCACAAGGGCCTTAAAAACTCCAGTAGCAGATCCATTTTCTTCCAATGAACCCCAATCGAGAACACGTCCTGTTAGTTTGAAAGTAAGATTGAATCCAAGTTTTTTTGCAACTGTTTTTATTAACTTTATTTCAAAACCACGATTAAACGTATACCTACTCGACTTACGTTTTCGCTCGGCTGGAAAAATAAACGGAGGGTATACAACTGTACTGACCTAAAAAAATTGAAATCAATAACTTTGGCTAATATTCAAAGTCTTTACCAAAACAAACGAGGAATTATATATATATATTATATATATTCATTACCATATTAAAAAAAAATGCTAGAAAATGACCTTAAGACCAACATTAAAAAAATTATATATTCACAAGTTAACAAATGTTGCAGAATTAAAAAAAAAACCTTATTTGTTTTTTTTTCGAAATGAACAAACCCTTATAACAGTTTAGATATGATCTAATATAAATAAAAACGCGAGTAACATAAGTAACAAGGAAGAACTGCCGCGAATAAATAATATTCTCGGGCTGAATCTACCACCATATTTTATATATACTTATTTATATATATATATATATATATATATATATATATATATATATATATATACATATATACATATATACATATATATATATATATATATATATATATATATATATATATATATATATATATATATATATATATGTATATATGTATATATATATATATATATATATATATATATATATATATATATATATATATATATATATATATATATATGTATATATGTATATATATATATATATATATATATATATATATATATATATATATATATATATATGTTATATATATATATATATATATATATATATATATATGTATATATATATATATATATATGTATATATATATATATATATATATATATATATATACAGTGGCCAACAAAAGTATAGTACTAAGACGACTAAGATGCCGAAATTATTTAATATTTAGTGGGATATCCTTTTGCGTCAATCACTACTTGACATCTTCTGCCCATAGAGTTAATAAGCCTAGCACAAGAATCGGGTGGTATTTTTTTCCATTCTTGTTTTAATGCGATCCAAAGTTCGTCCCGGTTTTTTATATTTCTTTTCCTAATTTGTTTACCCAGATAGCGCCAAAGATTCTCTATCGGGTTCAAATCAGGTGATTGTGAAGGTCAGCGCATAACCCGCATCCTTTGTTCAGAAAACCAATTCTTGGCCAAGCGAGATGTGTATTTTGGGTCATTGTCTTATTGAAAAATCCATGACAGTGGCAAATCTTCTTCATAAGGAATCAAATTATTTTCCAATATCTCAAGATATATTTGAGCATCCATTCTGCCATTTATTTTTGCCAATGGTCCCGTACCAGACCGTCGAAAACAACCCCATACCATATATTTCCACCGCCATGTTTGACAGTAGGTACAAGGTACTTTGGGTCATATCTTAGACTAATTGTTCTTCTTACATAACCAGTAGAATCACTTCCACCTATTTCGTTACTAAAGATTACTAGAGACCACTGATTCTGTGTCCAGTCTTTATGTTGCTTAACAAATTTCAATCGCTCTTTTCTGTGACGCTTTATAAGGAGTGGCTTTTTAACAGCACGCCTACCATGAAGATTTTCAGATAACAGACGACGCCTAACAGTCATGTCTGACACCAATACACCCTGATATTCCTACCTTAGTTCTTTATTAATATCAACAGCAGTTTTCTTGGGCTCATTTTTCGTTTTTCAAATTATAATTTTGTCTACTCTCTTACTTGTTTTTCGAGGTCTACCACTTTTAAATGCCGGATTAACAGTGCCCCTTCTCGAGAACTTCTTAGCAGTTTTGATGACAGTGTCCCTATGCATGTTTAAAGATTTTGCTATTTCAATTTACTTCTTTCCAATTTGATACAGAGAAATAATTTTATGTTTCAGATCTGAACTGTAATATTTGCACTTTGGCATTTTGTCAAAAACCGCACTCTTAAACAATGCTACTAAATTACTTTGTATCAACAATAACGTCCTCTTAAAGCAGAATTATAAAATTATTTCAATGTTTTCGATAAGGACAAAACGCGTTTCTTAAAAACCTTATCTACCAGAAAAGGTAAACAAAGTTTTCATAATTAATAATAAAATTCTGTTAAGAAATTGTCAACAAAACACAACGATTAGTTTACCAGTTACAGTGGCTTTAGTGACGCTACTTTTGATATTTTCAAAACAATGGAAAAAATCGAATTGCATGTGTTGATTAAACACTGTTTTTTGATGGGAAAAAATACCCTTCAAGCAAAGCAATGTGTTACAGGGACTCTGCCCCTGTAAAATCACTCATCATTTACTGGTATGCTGAAACGCGGTCGTACAGACCCAAATGATGCTAAACACTCTGGACACCCAAATTAGGTGGTTACACCGGAAAACATCAAAAAAATCCACAAAATTGTATTGGATGACCGTAAAGTGAAATTGGGTGAGAGAGCTGACACCCTAAAGATATCAAAAGAACGTATTGGTCATATTTTGGGCATGAGAAAGCTCTATTCGAAATGGGTACAGCGTTTGCTCACAGTGGACCAAAAACAACAACGTGTTGATAATTCTGAGCGCTGTTTAGGTCTATTTAAGCACAATAAAAAGGATTTTTTTCATACGATATGTTACAGTGGATGAAACATAGCATAGCCCAACAAAAAGGATTTTTTTCATACGATATGTTACAGTGGATGAAGCATCCACCACTACACACCTAAATCAAATCGGCAGTCAGCTGAGTGGACAGCAGCAGGTGAAAGCCACTCGAAGCGACCAAAGACACAACAGTCGGCTGGGAAGGTTTTGGCCTCTGTAATTTGGGATGCGCGTGGAATAATTTTCATCGACTATGCTGAGAAGGGAAAGACCATCGATAGTGAATATTATATAAAGTTATTGGTGCATTTAAAGAAACGACCCCAAATGAACGCCGAAACTGAGGCCTATTTTGAAGGCAAAGACAAATCCTTCTACAAGAAAGATATAGAAATGTTAGAAAAGCGTTGGACTGATTGTATCACTCTTGAAGGAGACTATGTTGATGAATAAAGTCGAATTTTGCAGAGAAAATGTGTTTTAAGTAGCTAAAAGAGAGCTGAGATTTAACTGTTTTGATGAAAAATAATCTTTTATTTAAAGTAAATACGAAATATATCACTTCGCATACCATTTAATATTTCCTTTTTATAGTTCAACATTGACAATTTCCCGTCTACTGGATACAGATTTATTTTATGTTAATCTATTCACTTATATACATAGTGTAATAAATCTTACCTACCTTCAGTTTACAGAAACGAATTTGAGTAGGTGGTACCATTTTAAAAAACTTTTCATCTTCTTTAAAAAATGTAAAAGTGTCATTTCTTTGAGAGTAGAAACCAGCTTTCTTATATGTAGACACATTTTTTCCGCATTTTGAGGCAGGATCCAAAGAAGGCCAACGATAAATATCAACTATTGATTCAGTGCTGTTGGTTCTTAATTTTAATATTAAGGGTTTTAAAAAATGGTTTTTCCATAGTATTTTAAAATATTCTGGTATTACAATATTTTGTGAGTCGTTTGATAAATCAACTAAAAAAGTATAAGTGAACACACAACTTTAAACTCTTATTTAATTTATACCAGTTGTAGGAAAAATTTGTATTATGTTAATGTGAAAATCAAATATGATTACTCTAAACTGCTGGAGAGTTTCGGTGTACTGAGAGTTGTTACCTCCCAGCTCAAATTTAAAAATATATCTTACATATAATTTGAACATTTTTAGTTAAATCACACCTTTAAAAGTACGTTTAAATGGAAATTCGTCATTTTTATTCCATATATAATCTTTTTTTTATGACCGCTGTGTAAATCGAGATACATAAAAGGTATTGTTTTAAAGATATAAATTCAATAATATTTTTATGGAATAGTTAGATGTTGGCATCTAAAGAAAATACTATTTCTGACATTTAATATTACTCCAGGTAACCACCAACTTTTAAAAAATTTCATAAGGCGCCCGGGACGGTGAGGATCTATAAAGTATTACACGTAGGCTTAGTACTATCTAGTACCCAAGTTACCCATTATTTTGTTTAAAAAGAAACTAGTTAATGGAAAGAGATATGATATGATTCATCTTACTTAAGTAGTTAAGCAATTTTTAAGGCGCATCTTTGAATGTAAATGAGTTGCACAGATTGAGCAAATAAATTTACTTTTACCATCATGATGTCTATATTCTGCAAACCAACCCAACCTTTATGCATTTGAAAATATACCCCCAAAATTTATTAAAAAATATAAAAGTGATATACAATATGGTTACATCGATATGACTATGAAAAAAATAAGATGTTTTTTATTCATTCTTGCAAATACAGCTTATTGAATTGACATGGCAATAATGGCAGCTCTTAAATAATATTCTCCATGAAAACGACTTTCTCAGACATGTTATTGACAAGAAGACTTTTAAAGTTACATAATTTTTAAAAGTATACAGGCAATAAATTATGCACAATTTTTCTGTCATAAAGGACATTTAAATACAATAAATTTTGACAATTTTAAAGTACCTGTCATACAGCTAAACTAGTCTACAATGATCTGGATCATTGACCTTTCTATAAACGATTTAAAAAGTGCTTTTAAAAATTTCTCAGTTCTTAAAACTTCGTACTTTATATATACTATATATTCGACATAAATTTGAAGAAACAGTGCATTGGTGTTAAATGGCAAAAAAAAAACATCTAGAGTTAAATTAAAAACTATAGCGAATTTAAAATTTACCACGAAACACCATTACCTTTATTTAGCATGAGCTTAAAAATCTAATTGGGCGGTAAAATATTATTTTCTGCTGGGTATGGGCTTTTTTGTTTCCCGTCACTTTTGATAAAATAGTTTAATAAATTTTTTAAGTAGGTAGAAAAAATAAACCAAGCTTATATTTTTAGCTTAAATTTATTTAGTAGTTTAAAAGGCTATAAATTAGCTGTAGTTGACCACCACTTCCTCATAAGAGTAAAAAACGTATTGTGTCAAATAGAGGATGGCAATTTTATCCTTAAGAAAAGATTATAGCGTCGAAGCTATTATGAGATAGGAATCAAGAGAGCAGACTATCGCGCAGGAGTGTAGTAAAGAATGTAAACGGTAGCAGAAGGGTTTAAGATTGTGTTTAAGATGGTAAAAAGGCCACACGAGGATTTTTTTTTATTTCTGATAGTAACATACATTTTATCTTGAACTAAACGATATCAAGGTCTTTTAATATCAGTGTGTGGTATGCCCGTTACTAAATATTACAAATCTACTATTATATGTGATTTCTTAGAAAAGAAAAATAACTAACGTACGTCAGAAGGTAAGAAATGACTGGGAAATATAAGATCACAAGAGGCAGAATGGTTAGAATTTCGTAATGAGGATAATATAAAGTGGCTGACCTCAATATTTAATCGCATCTACGACTCTGAATATATGCCTCTTTGGTGGCTTAAAGCTGAATTTAACACTAAAAAATCCGGAGCTAAATTCTGTAAGTAGTATAGAACAATATTTCTGATGAGCTGGCTCTAGAAACTTCGGTTGGGGTTTAGAAACATAGTTGGTACACGTGAAGTCCTGTTTAGCATTCAGATACATGTAA
This sequence comes from Pachyrhynchus sulphureomaculatus, assembly GCA_019049505.1. NCBI lineage: Eukaryota > Metazoa > Arthropoda > Insecta > Coleoptera > Curculionidae > Pachyrhynchus > Pachyrhynchus sulphureomaculatus. The sequence continues at coordinate 85,834,181 of CM032446.1, read as the reverse complement.
GGACATAAAGACTGCGTTTACACCTCTTTTATTGATTATCAAGAATCTGATAGGGTGAAACAACAAAATGTGATGGATATGTTAAAAAAATATAGGACTAGAACTGGTAATTATTATGAATTTGTATTGGCACCAGTATGCTTCTGTGAGAATAAAGGAAGAAAATACGGTTTATATCAAGACCCTAAGAAGTGCAAGACAGTGATGTGTACCATCCCCATTTATCTTGAATGTATACGCAGAACAAATTTTCAAGAAAGCTTTAGAAGATTCTGACAATCTTACGGAATGGAGAAAGATTAGATAGCATTCGATATGTGAAGGACACGATCATGTATATTGAGACTCTGGACGATCTACAGCTCCTTATGAGTAGAGTGACAATGAGTAATCAGTAGTTAATAGAAATAAAACAAAATTTATGGTTGTAAGTAAATCAAATGTACCAAATTGTAACATCGAATACAACTAAAAACGTATTAAAAGAGTAAGAGACACATATCTGGGAACCACCATCAATAACTAATGGAATCAGTTAATAGAGATAAGGACCTGTATCGAGAAAGCCAGAGCATTATTCAGCAGAATGAGATATTTAAAACTTTACGCTGAACACAAAAGTGAGATTCCTATGTTGTTAGGTATTTTCGGTTTTGTTTTATGGTGTTAAGTCATGGATAATTATTAAGATAAGTAAAAGATTATACGCCTTTGAGATGTGGGCTTATCATCGGATATTGAGAATACAGTGGAGACACCGTTGTAATTTAGAAATTAAATAAATTATGTAAATTAAATGAATTAAACGAATTTAACTAAATATACGAATTAAAAGATTAAACGAATTAAATTAATGAATGAGTGAATTGAATGAATTGAATGAATTGAATGAATTGAATGAATTGAATGAATTGAATGAATTGAATGAATTGAATGAATTGAATGAATTGAATGAATTGAATGAATTGAATGAATTGAATGAATTGAATGAATTGAATGAATTGAATGAATTGAATGAATTGAATGAATTGAATGAATTGAATGAATTGAATGAATTGAATGAATTGAATGAATTGAATGAATTGAATGAATTGAATGAATTGAATGAATTGAATGAATTGAATGAATTGAATGAATTGAATGAATTGAATGAATTGAATGAATTGAATGAATTGAATGAATTGAATGAATTGAATGAATTGAATGAATTGAATGAATTGAATGAATTGAATGAATTGAATGAATTGAATGAATTGAATGAATTGAATGAATTGAATGAATTGAATGAATTGAATGAATTGAATGAATTGAATGAATTGAATGAATTGAATGAATTGAATGAATTGAATGAATTGAATGAATTGAATGAATTGAATGAATTGAATGAATTGAATGAATTGAATGAATTGAATGAATTGAATGAATTGAATGAATTGAATGAATTGAATGAATTGAATGAATTGAATGAATTGAATGAATTGAATGAATTGAATGAATTGAATGAATTGAATGAATTGAATGAATTGAATGAATTGAATGAATTGAATGAATTGAATGAATTGAATGAATTGAATGAATTGAATGAATTGAATGAATTGAATGAATTGAAATGAATTGAATGAATTGAATGAATTGAATGAATTGAATGAATTGAATGAATTTGAATGAATTGAATGAATTGAATGAATTGAATGAATTGAATGAATTGAATGAATTGAATGAATTGAATGAATTGAATGAATTGAATGAATTGAATGAATTGAATGAATTGAATGAATTGAATGAATTGAATGAATTGAATGAATTGAATGAATTGAATGAATTGAATGAATTGAATGAATTGAATGAATTGAATGAATTGAATGAATTGAATGAATTGAATGAATTGAATGAATTGAATGAATTGAATGAATTGAATGAATTGAATGAATTGAATGAATTGAATGAATGAATTGAATGAATTGAATGAATTGAATGAATTGAATGAATTGAATGAATTGAATGAATTGAATGAATTGAATGAATTGAATGAATTGAATGAATTGAATGAATTGAATGAATTGAATGAATTGAATGAATTGAAATGAATTGAATGAATTGAATGAATTGAATGAATTGAATGAATTGAATGAATTGAATGAATTGAATGAATTGAATGAATTGAATGAGTCGAATGGATCGAATGATTCAAATGAATCGAATGAATCGAATAAATCGAATGAATCGAATGGATCGAATGGATCGAATGAATCGAATTAATCGAATGAATCAAATGAGTCGAATGGATCGAGTGAATCGAATGGATCGAGTGAACTAAATGAATTGAGTGAATTGAATGAATTGAGTGAATTGAGTGAATCGAGTGAATCGAGTGAATCGAGTAAATCGAGTGATTCGGGTGAATTGAACGAATCGAATGAATCGAACGAATCGAGCTAATTAAATGAAAAAGAACTAAATGAATTACATTAATTAAATGAGTTAAAGGAGTTAAACGAATTGAAAGAATTATACGAACGAATATGAGGTAAATAAATTACAGTTATAAATGAAAATACCCTACAAAAAATAAATAAGGAAAAATAAATTTTAACCGCTAGTAAGACGTAGAAGCTTTAGTTCATAGTATAAGAAACAAAATGTACTGCAGGGCAAAATGTTGGAAAGAAAAGGCGTATTGTTTGGCTTAAGAATCTCAGAACCTGATTTTCAATGACCACCACACAAGTATTTAGAGACCCAGTTAATAAAATGATGATAGCTAATATGGTTGCCAACAAGCGGAATGTATAGGAACCTCAAGCAGAAGAATACTAAACCTCAGAGATTAACGAAATATGTATTAACATCCTTGAAAGTTACTCAGGAAAGTATATTATGACTTATCAGATGAAGACTATCAGTACGTCTATCCTTTCATTAAAAGTCTGGAGGTAGTAGATAACTCGTGCGTTGCGTCTATTAGCCACTACTCATTTTTTTGCGCATTTATCGCAGACTCTAACACATATTTTCGTTTATATCTTTTAATAGTTATATGTAATACCCTGCTGAGATCGTGAGTTCAATCTTTTTTACACTTGAAAGTTAGTGAAGATGATGAGTAATATACTAATACCTAATCGAGACGGGGAGTTCGTCAGTCTTCTTGATCTGTTTTTAACCACCAATCCGGAGATTTACACGGTCACTGTAAATCCGCCGTTAGGTTCTTCCGACCATAAACTGCTTTCGACATCGAGTATCCTGCCAATCAGTGACAGAGAGGCGCCTAGGCCGCGCAAGGGTTGGCACTATAAATGTGCTAAATGGAAGATCTCATGGAATACTTTCGAACTTTCCCTTGGATGGACCTTTGTTTTCGATCCGATAACCCATCTGACTGCATCAGGGAGGTCTCCGATGTTATTTTGGCTGGTATGGAAGCTTACATCCCTTTTTCGAAGAAATGCTCCTCCAACGGCAAGCCTTGGTTTGACCGAAAATGCAAAGAAGCTGTTGCTTCTAAACATATTACCTATCGACAATGGCGTGAAAATCCTAACACCATAAACCTTTGTTCGTGCCCGGAACAGATGCAAAGGAATTATCGACGAAACCAAAGAGGCGCACAATCAACGAATTAGAAACAAACTTCTCGCTTGTCCCAACAATTCCAGGGCCTTTTGGGCAGTCGCTAAGGCAGTTAGTCAAAATTTTACCAAATCCACCATACCACCACTCACACGGCCAGATAATTCCATTGCAACCACACCTGTCGAATAAGCGAACTTGTTGGCTGAACTCTTTGCTTCACATTTTACTGTCGATTTCCAAGGAAAAACACCACCTACTATTCCCATATTGCAGTCAAAGATGCCCGACGTTGTCTTCAGACATCGCATCATAAAACGTATTTTAATGAAGCTAGACACCAAAAAGCCTTCTGGCGCTGACGGAATACCTGCCATAGTTCTCAAAAACTGTGCAAGGGAATTAACACCAGTTTTCTGTAGACTTTTTAACCTATCCTACAGAAAGGAAATATTTCCGTCCTGCTGGAAATGTGCCACGGTTTAGGCGATACCTAAAAAAGGCAAGAAGACCTTGCTAAATAACTACCGACCAGTCGCACTGCTTTCAATAATATCGAAAGTCATGGAAAAGGTTATCAATGAGCATCTTCTAAAATATCTTGAACGACTCAATATTATTAGTGATCACCAATATGGTTTTCGTAAACATAAATCAACAGATCTTCTGGCTTATGTAACGCATGTTTGGAACAACGCAATTGAACACTTTGGAGAATCTCGAGCGGTTGCTCTTGACATATCCACGGCATTCGACCGTGTGTGGCACGATGGACTGTTGGCTAAGTTACGCTCTTATGGTATGTCTGAAAGGTTCTGTTTGTGGCTCTCATGTTTCCTCAGAGAGCGTTCTTTACGAGTGGCGGTCGACGGATTTCTTTCTAACACCTTCACTATCAACGCCAGTATGCCCCAGGGCTCCATACTGTCTCCTACTCTCTTTCTCATTTACATTAACGATCTGCTGGTAAAGACCGGGAATCCAATCTACAGCTTTGCAGATGACAGTACGCTTGTCTCTTCATTCACCTTGAACGCTCGGACATCGGCTGCTCAGGCGAATATCCGCAGACAGCAGGAGATCGTTCAACTTAACCTAGACCTGGAAGAAATTCTATCTTGGGGTGACAATAACCAAGTGGAATTTAACACTACAAAAACCCAGGCGGCAATTTTTTCTAAAAAAGTTAACATTGCTGAACCCGACATAGTAATGTCGGGGCACTCCATTCCCCTAGCATCGTCGCTCAATTTGTTGGGCATTAGTTTGGGAGCAAATATGTCCTGGCATGAACAAGTTGCAGGCATAGCAAGAAGAGATTCTCAGAAGTTGGGAATATTATTTCGAACCAGAAAGCTTTACACCCCACAACTGTTAATTCTTTACAAAGCTCAAATTCGACCAACTACTGCTGCCACGTTTGGAGCTCCGCTCCCAAACATACGCTGCATTTGTTGGATTCTGTTCAGAGAAAAGTTGTCCGTCTGATAGGAGACCCGGAATTGACCGGCGGCGTTGATTCGCTGGAACATCGAAGAACGGTTGGCGACTTGAGTCTGTTCTACAAGTATTTTCATGGAAAGTGTTCGAAAGATGTAGCCCGCTTAATTCCTCCCAAAGCGGTGCATGTTAGAAATACACGGCGCGCTGGTGCTTCACATCCGTATGAGGTTCAGCTTGTTACTTGTACAACACTTTTCAAGCAGTCTTTTATATGGAGAACATCATCCCTTTGGAAAAATTTGCGCAGCGCTGTTTTTCCCACCGAGTACAATTTACAGCGATTCAAGAACAACGTGTATCGCTTTTTCCGCACACATGCCGCTCCTGGAGCGCTTTAGGGACTTCCCTGCAGCACGTGTGCTATACCCATAAAAAACTAATACCGGTCTCTGTGGCATGGTTAAAATATTCTTCTTATTATTTTTATAGTTGCTGCCGACATTTAATAACTGTGTTAGTACTCAATTTACCTGTGGTTATTGCAATAAGAATTTTTATTTTTCTTAACTTTGTTCTGGATTTAAAAATTTCACAAGAAATGGTGTTACCAATACCTTTTGATATATGATTCTTAACTCTTTGCTACTACTGTAATTTTATTTCAAGATGTCGAACACTATCGTCTTTACCTAGACTAGACGATCTTTGAAATGGAGCACGTCCGAGTTGTACATTATTCTTGAACCTCCCGTACTTTTAAGAGAACGGCAAAATTTAGTGATAGTTTTCGTCCGATGGACCACTACATATTTATTGCGGACTACCTTTATGTCAATACCATTATAGTAGTGGATAGAAAATTTGGGTTGGAAAATGACCCTAAAATTATTATGGAATTCAAAAATTTATTTCTTTCATGTTTTCAGATCAATATAAGTTGTGGATATGTTATAATATATTTATTTGACATGACATAACCGAAACAGTATATTTTTAATCCATCTCAATATAGAAACATAAGATAATTATTTCTTGGTTAGATAAGATATTGTGGTTCTTGGGATTAGACCGTGTCAATAAATCGTAACTTTTCGGCATTTCACCTATGATTGCATGCTGCATCTTTAGGGCGCACTGAATTCGCTGAAAGTTAAGTATTTATATCTGATCGGGATTCATTGAACCGTGACCCAGCGTAATGATCATTTTTTACATATAATGCGACGGTCTCCATCAGTTTTGTTAGAGAGTTTGACAATTCCTGAAGATGATTCGTGCTGTTGTAAGCAAAACATCGGAAAGTTATTAAAAATTTGCACAGGCACACAAGAACCACGATTTTTTATGTCAACCAAAAGCATGTGCCGCTCCAAATCTTGTAAAACTAAAACATTAAATACAAATGGACATTCTGGAGAATCTGTGGAAAATAATAATTCATTTTTTTGGTGCCATTTAAAAATATAGGTAAATAATGACCTTTTTGCATAAAAAGTAAATTTTAAAAAAGGGGACTATATAAGTAAATTTTCCCACTTGCTAAGTATCATCATAAACAAATACAAGTTAGGCACGGAACAAAAGGAATTTAGAGGTGAGGTTTTAGAATAAAGGATTAAAAATAATTTAAAAAAATATTTTGTAGCATAACTTTAAGGTATTATTATTGCCGTGTTTTAAATTATCCGAGGTATAAAGTCGCTATATTGTTTCTCATCGACTATAAACCGAAATGAGCAATTTTAATGTCATCATGGCTTATTAATTATGTTTATCGTAAATAATAGAAAAAACTGAGCTATTGTTTTTCTTAAAACCCAATGTCAGATAAATCTATTTATTTAAGGAGGAGAAAACCAACGTGACAGTTGAAGATGTATATCGGATAACTCCCGTTGTCCAGTTTGCGTTGTGAAATGATTAATATTTAAAAAACAAAGAACTTGATTACGTAAATGTAAATCACTGTGAGATATGTCACTTCTGAATCAAATAGTAACATGTAAAATGTTATTGTAGAATTTAAATAGGATGATTATTATCCATTTAATATAAAGTTGATATGTAATTTTAAAGGTGTGTTTTTATTAAAAACAAAAATGTACACACTAGGTATATTTTAAAGTAACAGAGGGCGTCGTACTCAGTGGCAGGTTGTTGTGGTGCTAAGTAGTTGGCAGTTGTCGGTAGCCTAGGACAACCTGCTCATTTAAGTTGTGTACTGAGCTTGCATTTATGGGATTCATATTAGACAAGAACTGGAGAAGCTTTAAAATGAAAATCCCCCACAACTAGCAGCAAGCTAAATTTATAATGAAAAGTAAATATTTATAACCAGTAAGGTCCCAGAAAATAGCGATACTTCCCTGGTCTCACCGGGTATAATTATAAGTTATTTCGATATAAATCTATCATGTTAATTCAAAAGGATGTATTTGTACTTTGACATGAATAGGAACAGGAATTAATTTTTAAGTTTCTTGCTAATGTAAAAAGTAAGAGTTGACATTTTTTTGAAACTTACTTGTATCCGCTGTTTGGTCCGCAATAAGATATACCTTACATATTTTTCTCTGTACAAAATTATCGTATTAGTATATTCCTCGGTTAAAATGTACTATTTTTATTTTGGAGCTACGCACTTATTTGCACATATCACATAAAACAAAATAACGTGTTATATTCAATATTTGTAGGACCTAACTAATATATTATTTTTAAAATTTTAAAATTCATTTTGCTGCAACGACATGACCAATAACTATTGTACATACCCTTTATATAACTTTTAAAAATTAAACAATAGAGCTCAGAGAAAACGTTTATGTTTCGATTGGTATTATTAACTCTGTCAAATTCTGGCGGGCTTTAAACATCTTTAACGTATATTTAAAGTGTTTTAAAATGGTACTTATCTTAATTACAAATGCTCATAGAGAGGCAATTAAAACAAACATCACTTTACAACAACAAAAAAGCGCACGAAAGGTGTTTCTAGCAACCAATATTTGGCAGGATTAACGATACCAATCAAAACGGACAATTAATATCGCCAAATTCTGATTGCTATATATATATATATATATATATATATATATATATATATATATATATATATATATATATATATATATAAAATGATGTATAGAGAACGCTATTACCTTTTGGTATTGTGGATTTTCATCTGGTCCCCCATCAATCGTCACAATCACCACTGGTTTAATACATCCATTGTCGGTTTTAGCCAGTGTTTGAAACTCTTTAAGGTCAAGAAGCGTCTCTAAGTCTTGAGCATGAGTATTAATAGTGGATGAACTATGCTTTCCACTTCAAATGGCGATGAATGTTGGCCCGGAATATCCAACGCCTTGCGGAGTTCTTAGCACAGTTGAAATTATTTTAATACCATATATATATATATATATATATATATATATATATATATATATATATATATATATATATATATATATATATATATATATATATATATATATATATATATATATATATATATATATATATATATATATATATATATATATATATATATGTATATATATATATATATATATCTTCTCTGCACTCTTTTGTTTACAGTCCTGTAAGATAGTGGTCCCCCTTAAGCACAAATGCGTGTATTATCCTATATATCCTATATAGACAAGGCGAAATCGGCGCCATCGTTGGAAAAAAATTTTCGAATTGAATTTTTTTTTTCATAACCTTCTCCAGGAGATGCCCCTGAAAGAGGATCAACATGTTGCCGGGCGGTAACCTGGTCCGAATTTGTTTAAACAAATTTTTTTTAAACAAAGTCCAAAAATTGAAATTTTCGCCCCGGAACAAGTTTTTTAGGTAAATTGGACCATTTTGAACAAAAAATGTCTCTTGTGAATTTTCTCTAAAATGCGCCGTTTTCGAGATATCGGCGATTTTAGGTGCGAGAAAACGCGAAAATGGCCACTTTCACCTCCCAATATTGGGGTCAAAAATTAAAATTTTCAATGTTGCCAAGTGTCCAAATTAAAGTTTGAGATCTCTTCTACAAATTACCGTAGGAAATATTGCAATATCTTTATTTTTAAACATTGTTTTTTCACAGTTAACAAATTGCGTTCGAGCGCCCGCGGCCGCATCGAAACTGTATACATAGATATATACGCAACGCCCGTACGTAGGCGCGCGGAACTGTATACGCGCTGCAACTCGCTGTAACGTGAAGTATCATGCAAAAGTTCAAACATGCTATTGCTTAAATAAGAGTCGGACACTTTAATAGTTTATTCATTTCTTTTCCGCCCTTACAAGTATGTACATGTGTAATTATGTCTTTTTCTATTAAACGAATTAAATGTGATCATAAGTGCATTTTCTGTGGTAAGTGTGATGATGTTGTACAACAATCAAATTTTGAATCATTTCAAAAAATTCAACAAGCAGCTAATCGTCGGAAAGATGACATAAGTACAAAATTTAACGATTTATATAATCCAAGTAGCAGTGAACAAACTTTTTCTTGGCACAGAAAGTGTTATGCTTCCTATGTAAGTAAAGAAAAAATTGTACGTCGGGAAAATGCTCTCAAAAAACTGGAAGCAGAAAATAATGAAGCTGTTAATAATGAAAAACAGTTATTATCAATTGAACCCGAAGAGAAAGAAAAAACCAACATTGCGATCAAAAAGTGTGTCAAAAGCAGAGTGCATGATCTGTGAAAAAATTTATAAAAATAAAGACAGTACAACTTATACACTTTCTGATTATAATGCAGTGGAAAAGCTAATGGCAACAGCTCGTCTTAAAATGGACAAAGTCTATACGAAAATTTTGATATATAGTTCAACTACGTCATTACTAGTTCAAAAGCTAAAGTATCATTCCAAATGTTTACAAGATTACAACTATATTGCTAGTCCGTTAAATAAACCAGTAGGTAGACCAGTAAATTCGCAATCGTCAGGTGAATTTATTAGTGAAGCTTTTGAAAAAGTACTTAAGGATATTGATTTAGCTGATTTTGCTTTTGAACTCACTACTTTAACTAGACGAGTTGATACCGACGTTTTTATATTAGCAATTCATTATTGGAGCTTTTTCAAATTAATTGGTTGTACAGGATTGTATTTTAAAGTAGTTGGTCAGAAGCCAAGATTATTGTCTTGTAATGTAGCTGCTGAATATTTAACTAGTCAAGTTTGTCAAGTTTTGCCTGCTTTACATGCGTTTACAGGCTGTGATACTACTAGTAAAGTAGGTACTAAAAATAAAGCTTTAGATTTAGTCTTTGATTTAGATACTCAAAATGCATTAACCCCACTTGGTACTGGCTTACAATTAAATGCCATGGAATTCAATGCATTAGAAAAATTGTATTTGAAAATTTTGAATAAAGCTGGAGAAACAGCAGATAATGCTAGACAAATAATTTTAGAACGTTCTTGTGGGATGGGTATTAATTTTGGAAAAATTCCATGTACATCCGATGCTTTAAAATTGCACATTTCACGAGCTTCACTACAAACGTACATATGGAAAATGTCATTGTATTCTCGGTATCGACATTTAGATGCAACAGAATTTGGTTACACTATAGAAACAGGTGAATTGTTACCCAAATTCATGTTAAAAAATTCGATACCAGATTCGTTAATTAGGCAATGTAAATGTACAAAAAATTGTAAAACTAATGCATGTAATTGCAAAAGCAACAACGTAAGTTGTATACTCATGTGTGGGTGTAATTTAAATATTTGCGAAAATTCTATTAAATATATATAAGTTATATTTCATAAAATTGTTTTAATTCTTCTACCATCCTAATCGAATATTGAATTTTTATTTATATTCATTTGTTATAATAATTAAATTTGATATAACAATTACTCTTTAATAAATAAATATTTTTTACATACTTTTCAAATATATTAATTTTAATAAGAAATCAAGAAACAAAGCTTTATAGAGCATCGCAGTGCGTATACAGTTCCGTGCGCCTACGTACGGGCGTTGCGTATATATCTATGTATACAGTTTCGATGCAGCCGCGGGCGCTCGAACGCAATTTGTTAACTGTTAAAAAACAATATTTAAAAATGAAGATATTGCAATATTTCCTACGGTAATTTGTAGAGGAGATCTCAAACTTTAATTTGGACACTTGGCAACATTGAAAATTTTAATTTTTGACCCCCGATATTGGGAGGTGAAAGTGGCCATTTTCGCGTTTTCTCGCACCTAAAATCGCCGATATCTCGAAAACGGCGCATTTTAGAGAAAATTCACAAGAGACATTTTTTGTTCAAAATGGTCCAATTTACCTAAAAAAAACTTGTTCCGGGGCGAAAATTTCAATTTTTGGACTTTGTTTAAAAAAAAATTTGTTTAAACAAATTCGGACCAGGTTACCGCCCGGCAACATGTTGATCCTCTTTCAGGGGCATCTCCTGGAGAAGGTTATGAAAAAAAAATTCAATTAGAAAATTTTTTCCAACGATGGCGCCGATTTCGCCTTGTCTAATATATTTTGCGAAGTCATTGATCATTTTATACCTCCGTAGCAATATTTTTGATTTTAAAAGCAATCAACGTACGGAACACTAATTGCGCAAGTCCAAGTTGCATATGACCGGTTATTTTCTTTCTAGTTTTAGCTATTTTCTTGTCTGAATTGTTATTTAAGATTCAATATATCTTATCAGTTAAAGAATAATTTAGGAAATGATTCTCATTTCTTAATTATTTCCAAAATATTACTCAAAACTCCTGTTCACTCTGAAATACTTCAGTCAAAATTAAAAAAATATTTTATTTAATTATTTCTTTCTTATATTTACAAAATTAAAAATATTACATTTTTTTTTGTTTTTCTGTTGCACCTTTAATGTGACCCTATCGTCTAAATATTGACCATATTGGAATTAAATTGTATATGTTATTATTTTATTAAAATTTAGTTTACCTGCCTCTAATCTAGTAGAGCGGTACCCGAAAACTAATTTACATAGAGTCTACCAATTGTTGTGATACCCAAGAAAAATACCTACCAGTTGTTTTTTTCCAAAAATTGTTAATGTACCTATTAAGCTTATGCTGTGATTTTATTATATATTATATAGATTTCCGAGATAGTTACAATAAAATTTTTACGGGAACCAACTGTCATTTCTAATTTATTTGCATATACGACGTTTTGAATTAACAGGACGAAATTATTATAGTACAATTTTAATAATTACCCAACAGAGCATTTCGATTACGATTACAGATGGAACAATACTTAATTCTCATCAGCGTTGCGTTCAACTCATGTGGACTAGTTGTATAAAGCAATGACAACGCTATAAGTGACCTTTCATGCAAATGACATGGAAAAGTATGTGTACTAGTTTTCATATTAAAAAAAGTAAATTTGGGTCTTTTATGACTCATTTCAAATTCTTTCTTTGTATACAGCCCTTCATCCATATTGATAATAACAACTGTTTCGTTAAACGTTATTGTTTCCGTTATTATGCTACAAACAGCAATATTCATAGTCTTAAGTTGCGAACAGTGGTGTTTAAGATTTAGAAGTTTACCTGAAAGAAAAAAAATATTTAAAATTAATGAGGAGTGATATTAGCAACCCTCTGAATAATCATTGTGATATTATGATAAGACCTAGCCTAGAAATGACATCGAGTGATGTCGCTGTTTTTATGATATTTTGAAATGAATGTAAATGATTATGGGTAATTATCAGAAAAATGAGAGAGCATCATTCATCTGGTATTTGTCAATGTCAGTTGATCATACTCGTTATTTATTAATAGAAGCAAACGTAGGGTCTTATGTTTTGATCACTCGTATTTAATAAAGAAAATATATATATATATATATATATATATATATATATATATATATATATATATATATACGAGGCTGGTTTGAAAAGTCCGTGCAAAGTCCGAGAGATGGCACCACCGGTGCGTATCGAGGTCATGTTTAGTTAGTAGCATCTCTTGAATGAACGCACACCAAGTTTCAGCCATATTGGTCTATTTCTTTGTGTTTGGCATTCGTGTGAATCAAGGAAGTCGAGTGATTTTCAAGAAATGGACGAAAAAGAATTTCGTATGGTGATTAAACATTACTTTATGAAAGGCAAAACGCCTCAGGAGACTAAAGAGAAGCTTGATAAACATTATGGTGACTCTGCACCTTCGATTAGAACAGTTTATAAGTGGTTTCAAAATTTTCGGACTGGCCATATGGGCACAAGTGACGCTGAACGTTCTGGACGGCCTGTGGAGGTTACGACTCCAGAAATCATTGATCAAATCCATGATATGATGATGGATGATAGAAGAGTTAAGGTGCGTGAGATTGCTAGTGCTGTGGGCATCTCGACTGAACGGGTACATAATATTTTGCATAAACATTTGGACATGAGAAAGCTATCCGCAAGATGGGTGCCGCGATTGCTCACGCTTGACCAAAAACGGAATCGTGTTGCGGATGTGAAGAATCCGGAGGACTTTAAGCGTCGTTTCGTCACTGTGGATGAAACATAAATACATTACTATACTCCTGAGACCAAACAACAATCTAAACAATTTACCAGTTACCAAGGAGGAATCTGCACCAAAAAAGGCGAAGACCGTTCCTTCGGCCTGAAAGGTTATGGCGACTGTCTTTTGGGATTCGCAAGGGATAATCCTCATCGACTATCTGGAAAAGGGTAAAAACTATTACAGGTGAATATTATTCATCGTTACTGGACCGTTTTGAAAACCGAGCTGCAAGAAAAACGCCCGCGATTGGCCCACAAGAAAGTCCTTTTCCATCAGGACAACGCACCAGCACACACCTCAGCAGTTGTGGTCGCAAAATTAATGGAAATAGGATTCCAACTCGTTTCACATCCCCCCTATTCTCCAGACTTGGCTCCCTCGAACTACTATTTGTTCCCCAATTTGAAGAAATGGCTGGCGGGGCAAAGATTTTATTCAAACGAGGAGGTGATTGCAGACACTAATGGATATTTTGCAGACTTGGACAAATCCTATTATTCGGAATCGTTGGACGAAGTGTATAAGCCTAAAAGGAGACTATGTCGAAAAATAAAAAAGGTTTACCCCAAACACATAAGTAGTTTTTATTTTTGCACGGACTTTTCAAACCAGCCTCGTATATATATATTTCTATACCATTTTTCTGTTATGTTTAACTAATTAATTAAACTATGAGAAAACATGTTTAAATTAATACTTACTTAACCAACGAGGATTATTATTAAAAACAACTACGGAACTTTTTATTTAGAAGTTACATCATTATTATAAAAATGTAAACAAAATTAATGTCAAAAAAGTCTCCATACACTCAAAAACTGCGTTGAAAAAAACACGTTATAATCAGCCGCATTTTATCAAACTATCTATTGCTCGCTGAACTGAAAACAAATGAATAATTTTCGGCCATACTTTATAATCTATCACTTATTGTTAGTAATTTTGCAGTGGGTTTTCAAAGTAGTATTAAAAATGAGCGAGATAAATTGTGAAATTCCACTTCAAATTCGAAAGACCATAACTGATTTGTGAAAAGATGGGAAATCGTACAGAAATATAGAAAAAATTGTTAAAAAGTCGCATGATACTGTTCAGTATATTGTAAACCAGTATAAATCAACGATTCCTATAAAATTCGACCACACTCCGGTCGTGCCAAGAAACTGACTCCACGTGAGTAGGCTAGTATTGTTAGACAAATAATTATAGATCCCAAGAAAAGTGCACCAAAATTAAAAGAAGTACGGGAACTATTTTCGAAAAATGTTTGTTCACAAACAGTGAGAAATTGTTTACATAGGGCGGGCTATAAGTGTGCAGCCAGGAGGAAGCCGTTAATTTCGGAAGCTAATCGCAAAAAGTGGTTAGCTTTTACTAGGGAATACGTTACTAAACCTGAATTTTGGGAATCCGTAATCTTTAGTGATGAAACTAAAATTAACCTTTTTGGCTCTGATGGCAGAACTAAAGTTTGGAGAAAGAAGAATACCGCATTCGATATTAAAAACATTTGTTCCACGGAAAGATAAGGGGGTGGCAGTGTTTTGCTTTGGGGATGCATTTTCGCTGGAGGGGTTGGAAATTTACATTTTATTTATGGTACCATGGATCGGCATGTTTATCTGAACATTTTGAGAGACAATTTAAGAGAAAGTGTCCAAAAATTAGCACTCGAAAAAAGATACATTTTCCAACAGGACAATGATCCGAAACACTGCAAACTTGGTGCGAGAATGGATGATAGATAATGTGCGACAGCAGCTTCATACACCTCCGCAATCACCCGATGTTAACCTCATCGAGCATTTATGGGAGGATCTTAAACGACGCGTTCGCAAACATGATATTTTAAATAGAGAAGAATTTAAAAACAGAATAGTGAACGAATGGGAGAACATGCCAGCAGAAGTTACTAAAAAGCTGGTTACAAGCATGACAAAAAGGTTACAGGAGATTATCAAGGCCAACGGCGGTCCCACTAAATATTAGTTTAAAACGAAGTTATTATTTTCCGTTAAACTCCCTCAAACTATTATTGGTAATTGTTAAGTGTATGGAGACTTTTTTGACATTAATTTTGTTTACATTTTATAACAATGATGTAACTTCTAAATAAAACGCTCTGTAGTTGTTTTTAATACTAATCCTAGTTGGTTAAGTTTCAAATATTAATTTAAACATGTTTTCTCATAGTTACAGTTAAGTAGTTGAACATAACAGAAAAATAGTATAGAAAGCAGGTGGTGTAAGGAGACTTTTTGGACTGACTGTATACTTAAATATAGACAGGTAGATAGATATATAGCAGAATTATTCGAAATCAGTTTGGAATCTGTGTGGAAAAGGGGTTATGCTTGTAATTCACCATTCCATTAAGATTTAAAAAATTAGAATCCTACGATTGATTCGGCGTTGATGCATCTATACAATACATCTGTCAACCGTTAACTCACCTATTCAATCAATGATAGTATTCATCGTTGAATATAAGAATCCATCTACAATACTTCAAAATGCAATGATGAAAATAATTTTGTTTTATTTAATGGCAGACATAAGTATTATACAGCCTTGATTAAGGCTACTAGATTTTACATTTTTTATTTATTTTTTATTTATACTAACTGGCTGTTTACCGATTAACGTTATAAAAAGGCTCTGACATGAAAACCAACAAAGAAGAAAAAAAGCCCGTAAATCGCTCGTGTCTCTTTCTACAAAATCAGAAGAAAACTTCTTCGGAGCTGGCTACTAGAAAGTACAGGCGTAAAATTATTTACCGAAACAACTCAAAGAGGATCTAAAGCAGCCGTGCTTAAGAATGCTCAGCAAAGGTCCTTAGCTCACTGAAAAAAAAATAAGCGCGTTTGGAATGGACCCTTCAGAACAAGCATTTCACAGAGGAAGATTGGCTCATTACTGGATGGTTAGGAGTTAAACTTTGAAATAGAAGGAATCCCAAAAAAAAAATCTTAGTTTTTAAAATATTTTACACTAAAAAAGCAAATTGATAAATTAAAAAAAAGACCTTTATATATATATATATATATATATATATATATATATATATATATATCACTTTACAGTCCTTAATAATTATTATTTTTTAACAATAATATGTTAACCGAGAAGTTGATTGTAAAGTTTCGAGTAATTGGCGAAGATAAGTGTGAAATTTTGTCGCTACTTTCTGCTGAAACTAGTTTCTCCGACTCTACTTAACAAGACTTCGTACAAGTAGTGTGGAGAAATTCTCACACTACCGTTACTTCACATATTACCCTGAATTAACAGTTATTACTTCTGGGTTTGCATAACAATGTTTTAACTTCTTTCTTGTACACCCGTTATAACATAAAGTATTTATAACATGAAATTCGAGTGCAACCTAATGGCTAATAGATTCAAATTTAAAAAATTATACCATTGCTCTTAATAAAACATTAAAGTTAAACATAATAACGTAGATTGTTATATAGAATCATAATTTGTCCAAATTTTGTTGATTGTTATTAAGATATTAAGATTCAAAATTACGTTTATATATATATATATATATATATATATATATATATATATATATATATAAATAAATATATATATATATATATATATATATATATATATATATATATATATATATATATATATATATATATATATATATATATATATATATATATATATATATATATATATATATATATATGTATATATATATATATATATATATATATATATATATATATATATATATATATTGTAACATTCATTTTTTCCTAGATTTTAAGACCATGTAATGTTACTGATTTTTCACTTCAAATTGTACTTATTTTCATTTTTGTATCGAACGGTATATTAATAAGAGATTCCAAGCCGTTCGGTATATTAGTGTGCTGTGCGGGTTTCTGACCGAAATCGGCACGCCGGGATTGGTTGAAAATGTGTATCTGGATTTTTGGTTCCGGCGTCGCGATATGACCGAGAGAAGGCCCACGACTTATTTAAGGGTCCGAGGAACTACGGTCGAGGCTGAGTACCATCAAGCCGCAGCCAGGCGAATTTTCATCTGAGCCGCCAAAGAGCTTCCTTCGACTGAGCTGCAGTAAAGGCTCATAACAACAATCATGAGAGCTAAATAATGCACAAGTTTTTTAACGAAAAGCCGTAGTGGGCTCTCTAAGTGTTTACGAGAAAAGTGTGAAATCGGTCGTGTTCCATCGAAGCCGAAAATAAAAACAGTAAGTTACCAAAACATCCTTCCATAGACTTATCCCTGAGTAGTGCCTTAACAGCAATATGAACTGACTAAAAAGTGAAGTGAAAAGCACTATTTTTCGTCTTCGGGAGTAGTCAGAGTTTAGAATTTAAATGTCATAACTACCAGTTAGGCTAAAATTTTTTAGTAATCCTGTAAAACTGCAAAGGTTAGAACTTTTTATTTTTAAAAACTTGAATAAATTTTCTTTTTGTTGATTAAAGCTAGTGTCTCACTGAATACCTATCTTACTTTTCAGGATAAGAACGGCTGTACCAAACTGATTTTTTTATTTACCAACAGTACACCCTTTCAGTATTTTTTCATTTTTTTAGCTGAAGTTAGATCCTTTCTATTTTAAAATGAATGGTGCCCAAAAAGTCGTACAGCTGAGGTTTCTTTAAAAATAGAAAATAATTCCAAAAAGACGTACAAAAATTATCTCTTACCCATATCTCTCTCTACCAAAGAAAACTGAGCTAGTGTATGTTTAATTTCTTTAGTTCTTTTAAAATCAGGATTCACTCGATTCATTATCAGAAATTAAAGCGGGGCTGCAAGAAAATTGCGCTCAAGCTTGGGGGGTCATCCAATATTCAAACGGTACAAAATTGCGCTCAAGCGTGGGACAAACAACTTCTCACAGGGTACAACAAAAAAAAAAAAAGATGCCTCAAACTGAGGACAATTTACCAGGTTACAAAATAGCGCTGTCAACGCGGGGCTTTTGGAATTTTATTTTTTAAAGGGTTCAGTGTACTAGCTTTCGAACAAAGTAAAGCTCTAACTTTGCAGATATTTTTATTTCATAATATTTATTAAACGAAACTACATTATAGCAGTAAGACAAAAGCAGGAAATTTGTAGAATTTTTTATTTCAATTTATCTGATGGTGGTATAGATATTTGAATTTTGTTAATAGACTCTAAGATAAGTGATCCCTGTTTTTTTCTTAAAAGCTAGCTTTATAGTTCAGATTAGCAGATGTGCTGGTTTACTTTAATTTTTTGCAGTGTTAGATTTATTTTGCGGTTAACTGAACAAAAAACTGTTCTTTCTTCTCACCGATGTTTTGCATGAATATTAAAAATACTTAGCTGATACGAAACGATATCTGGAGATTTTTTTGTTGAAAATTCTTAACATATTTGGTAAAAGAATTTTAATACAAGGCGATACTTAGAAATTTTTTTTGAAATTGTCGAAGATTTTTTTTAAATGTTTGGTAAAGAAGTTTACATATTTTAAGTGCCTTTACATATTTTTTTATTTTTTTGACTATTAGGAGCACAGGAGAAATATTTTCAAGACTTTTTAAACAGTTCTTTTAAATTTTATTCATTTATCATGGAAGCCTTCAATTTTAAAGTCAATCACCTACTGGAATATGAGTTAGACTATGAACTGAAAATCCGTCGTACTTTCTCAGAACGTCCGGTCGCGGATAAAAGAAAGATTCTAACGAGGATCTTAAGTAAAGAAATTAATGAGCCCGGAAAAAACGATAAAAATAGGGGATGACACTCTGTCTTTTAAAGAAGAAACGGCTGGTATCGAAAAGAGTTTAAACTCTATCCAAAACTTAATCGATAGTTATGACGGAGATCCAAATGATTCACTTGTACACCGGGTTAAGTCACGTTTATCGCATGTTGCGGGTCGCGTACAAAGAATTCCCATGCCGGATGACGAAGAGGAAGCGTCGAAGTTTTCCAAATATGTTCAGGAAACAATAGCTACGTGTGTGCTCATGGAAGCAAATCTTGCAGAAAAGATAGCTCCTGGTCATGAGTTACCAGTTGCCTATTACAAACCCCAGTCATAAACGTACCAGCTCCAATCGTGAATTGCGCAGCCAGAAATATTCCTGTCAGAGTAACCAGAAAACGGGTAAAAGAAAAGATAATGACTCTAAAATTAGCGACGCTGCAGCTAAAGTGAACGACAAGCCGGTTTCACCTAAGGCAATTTTCACGTGTTGGAATTGCGAAGGTCCGAATCACACTTACCAAAGTTGTACAGCACCTAAGAGGGTATTTTGTTTCAAATGTGGAACAGCTGGTGTAAGACTAACATCATGCCCCAAATGTACAAAAAACGAGTAAGGACGGTATATTACCGAGGCGGATACCCTAAGTCCCACAAAAAGGCCTCTAAACATTCGGCTAAGTTACAAGCTCACGTTAGCAGTATAGCCCCTAATCCAAAACGTTCTAGAAACACGGATGGACAAAAATATTCCAATAGATCAGATTGGACTAAATGGTTACAAAAAGTTTCTGACTTTTTTAAGTCTAATAAAAATTCTCCTTCTCAAGTTAAAACTCCTGCTTCTCCAAATGGTCACATGTCTCCTTTATTCGTGCATAAATATTCAGATAACAGACCGCATATCGAGATAAATCTATTAGGTGCCCATTTCTCGGCTTTATTTGACTCTGGTGCAAATGCCTCCGTTGTAGGTCAGAATGGTATTAAAATTTTAAGTCGTTAAAGTATAAAAATATGCCATGTCTCCTTATATGTCAAAAAGTATTAAATAAAGAGTTAGACGAAATGCTGAAACTCGGAGTGATTGAAGAATCAAACAGTCCCTGGTGTTCTCCAATCTTATTGGTGAAAAAGGCCGATGGACAGTATCGTCTGTGCTTTGACGGAAGAAAGCTCAACGAGGTCAGCAAATTTGATAACTATCCATTACCGAACATCGATAGAATTTTGACATCACTCAGGAATGCTAAGTATGTATCTTCGATAGATCTTAGAAAGGCTTTCTGGCAAATTCCTTTGGACAAATCCTCTAAGGAAAAGACCGCTTTTGCAGTGGTAGGCCGAGGTCTATTTCAGTTCGTCACTATGCCGTTTGGTCTAAAGAACGCTGCTCAAACTCAGCAACGTTTAGTGGACGCTATATTTGGTCCGAAATATGAGCCACATATTTTTACCTATCTCGATGATATTTTAGTAACATCGGAAGACTTCGAATCGCATATTCGCTTACTTAAAGAAGTAAAAGATAAATTGAAAGAGGCCGGACTGACGATAAATTTGAGCAAATGTGATTTTTTCAAAACTTCTCTAAAGTTTTTGGGCTATATAGTAGGCTCAAATTCCTTGCGTACCGACCCGGATAAAGTAGCAAGCATGGTTAATTATGCGAGACCTACTAATACTACGGAAGTTAAGCGTTTCGTAGGAATGTGTTCATGGTATAGACGTTTTATCGAGAATTTTTCTACCTTGTTGTCGCCTATTAATGATCTTTTGAAAGGACGAAAAAAAGGACAATCGATAGATTGGACAAAGGCAGCCGAAGAATCTTTTATAAAGATTAAAGAGCTATTGGTTTCAGCTCCAATTTTATCCCAACCAGATTTTTCCCAACAGTTTTATATTTCTAGTGATGCTTCTAATACCGGTTTAGGGGGCGTCCTAACACAGAAAATCAATGGTGAGGAAAGAGTGATAGCGTATGCCAGTAGAACTTTGTCAAAGGCTGAACGTAACTATTCGGTTGTTGAAAAAGAATGTTTAGCAGTACTCTTTAACATCGAAAAGTTTCGACCTTACATAGAAGGTGTTCCTTTCACGGTCATAACAGATCATTATAGTTTATTGTGGCTTAATTCTATTAAAAACCCTAGTGGCAAACTAGCGCGTTGGGCGATTAGGCTGAGACAACATACATTTAATTTAATTCATAGAAAAGGAGTCCACAATGTTATTCCTGACGCTTTGTCAAGAATCCCAGATCATACAGCGGACGAAAACAGTCTTAATGCAGAGATTGGCGTAAGAATTGATACAGTAGACATAGATCGTATAGATCCATGGTACGATAATTTACGGCAGCAAATTAAAGAATTTCCTCAAAATTTTCCGCAGTGGAAGGTGGAAAATGATTTCGTGTACAAGTTTATCCCAAACCAGTTGCCTTTAAAAGTTAATGTACCCGAGTGGAAAATACTAGTTCCTAAACCACAGAGAGAGGAAGTTATAGACATGTGTCACACTCCTCCTACTTCTGGTCATTTTGGTTTTTTATAAAAACTCTTCACAGGGTTCAGGAACAGTATTATTGGCCAAAAATGCGTTTTTTGATATCTTAAAGTTTGTGAGGACTTGTGAAGTATGTGGAGCACAGAAATCTCCAAATGCACTACCTATGGGACTGATGGGAAAAGAGAAAACGGTTAATTACCCTTTTCAAGTCATAGCAGCTGATCTAGTAGGCCCATTCCCACGTTCAAAAAAGGGAAATAAAATGGCTTCTCGTGGTTTCTTGCTGGTTTACAAAGTATACCATGCTATTTCCTTTGAAAAGCTCTAAAGCTGGACATATAGAGAGAATTTTGGAAAATAATGTCTTTCTAATCCACGGTGTTCCATCGCTCTTAATATGCGATAACGGTACTCAGTTTACCTCTAGAAGTTTTAAGAGCCTAAGTGAAACATATGGTTTTAATATCCGTTTTAATCCCGTGTACTCTCCACAATGTAATTTTGTCGAACGTAATAACCGAACAATAGGGACCGCTTTAAGAAGTTACGTGGATTCACATGACACTTGGGATGGCAATATTTCCAAAATCCAACAAGCAATAAATACCGCAAGACACGAAGTAACAGGGTTCACGCCGTCTTTCTTAGTTTACGGCAGACATATACCTCTATCTGGATCGTATTATAAAAACTTAGATTTGGATGTCAATGTTGACAGCGAAATAATTCCGGGTAACAGGGGTGCGTACGCCGAAAATTTAAAGGGTTTAAAAGATATTTTCACCGACGTGCGTAGTAGGATACATAAGGCTTATGAACGGAACAGTAAGTCTTACAACCTTAGAAAAAGGGATTTTGCCTTTAATATAGGTGATCACGTTTGGCGAAAAAATAAAATTCTTTCCAGTGCAGCAGATAAATTCACATCTAAGTTGGTACCTAAGTATGTGCATTGCGTGATTAGAGAAAAAGATTTCAGATTTAGTTTATGGTTTAGTTAATTTAGATGGGACTAAAATAGGACGATGGCATATTAAAGACTTAAAACCATTCAACGGACCTAACCCTAGTGAAAGTTTGTCAGAAGAAGAATAATTTATATTTACATTATCTTAATTGCTTAAATTTTTTTTGATGTTGCTCTGTAGAGGTGACGACCTCGTTTTTTTTGACTGTTATAAAAGTTGAGCAGAGAATAGCTTACTTTTATTGTTTAATGCTAAGGTTTTGGGTATTGGCCATATCCCAAACTTAGGTTGATTGTGGTTGATGTTTAGCATCGGCTCAGTTTTGCGAGCTTGCGAAGGAGTCACACTCAGGATATATCATAAGACTGGTATGTCGGTGGTCGCGGGATTTGATTTGCTTATGACCCCAAATAATATCCAGTTCTTGACACTTGGAAGCGAAAATTTTGATTAGAGGCAATCCAAGGTGATCTTGAGTTAGGACAAGCGCAAGATGTAGCTCGCGTGGTATGATGTAGAGTCAAAATTTTTATGAGCAATTTCAAAGTTTGTTACCCGAGTGGGTGTATTTCTATTACCTTAGTGGTATATGTTGGGTGCAATTAAGGGTAAATTGAGTTTGGTTTATCCAGTAAGTCTAAGACTTGGATTATTTTGATTTTAGATCTTCTTCTGAATTGACAAACTGAGGGTATTTTCTATTTTTTTTCAGAGCCGTTTAAACGTTACCTTTGAGTCACTAATTTTTTTCTAAAATTTTTTGCATGGACTCATAGGCGTATGTTGAGTTTTTTCGGTTTACTATCAGATTGATAGAAAATTGAAGTTCTGCAGGAGAACTAAAGGCTGCTGATCATTTACAAGAGATGAGAGCAGACTAAGACAGTCGTTTCACAAAGAAATGATCAAAATCTGATACCGAGATGAGAACCTTGTCAAGAGAGGCTAAGCGCAGTGAAGGAAGATTCCTAACCGAATTTTTAGATTTCCAAGAGGTAATCTAGGAGTTTGGGCTGACAGAAAACGGTTATGCCTGATACCTGTAGCAGTTTCTTCTAGAGGCTATTGTCTAGGAAGACGATTAACACCATGATCGAATATTTTAGCTGTCAACGATGTTTTCTTCTTGTTTCTGATTAAGCTGGAAAAGCTCTTGTCGTCTTCAACAGTTTTGTTGCGTTGCCACCGAAAAATAGAGAAATTTTTGCTTCATGTAGCTTTTTAAGCTCAGTTTTCGTTTTTTGGAAATTTCCGTTAGAAGCTTGGTTAAGTTAACCTTATAAACCTTTTTGGTTGTATCCCATGAGTTATCTGTTTTTACAGGCTGTGATGCACCGGGTGCTAACAGATGCCGTTACGACGTTTGGCAGGGAGTTAGTCTTCCTGAGGAACAGACTGATTGGAAGGGTAGTCTATGGGGGGTGTGAACGTTTGACCTTTGGGACCTTTAGGGGTTTTGTTACCCAATGGTTATTTCTATTTGAACCAAAGGAGAGCCTAGCTACTGTAGTCGACCTCAGCTCCAATTAGCCTATTAGTGGTGACAGGCTGTTGGCAGTAGTGTGTTTCGGAACACCCTATTGATTAAATTTTTTGACTTATGGTGGTGTGGTAGACACCGTTTCAGTTTAGTGGATGCCATAATCTACTCCCTTTTGTTGGTGGACACCAGGGTCACCAATTCTGTATTTTATTGTCTCCACCATTCAGTATATCGTGGTGAGGTGTTTGTCTCCTGTTATGTGGGATGGATTGAATGTTTTTCGTTGTTGTTCTAGGGCGAGACCAGTACACGAGGGTTCTTCATGCAACTTGGAGAAGCGCAATGCTGGTTAAGTTTTATATCTCTGTGTAGCCACCCTGAAGAATGACGGAGGGCGTTTTTTCCGGCTCATGTTTCTAGGCAGATTTGTCACTTTGCTGCGATGTGCCGAAGATTTGATTAGCTTTTGCTAAGAGCTTTCACCAAGCTCAGTATGGAGTTATCATAACCAAGAGTTTGGGATTTGAACTCCTGTATGTATTTCTGTATATATTTCTGTACATATTTCTGTATATATTTCGGTGTATGTTGGTTGCCTGAGGGCATATGCTCAAAATGCGAGATTTTGAGTCGTTTTGCTTATGGACTCCTATATATAGGATTATGACTTTAGGGAGGTCCTATTTCGAGACTTGCTGTCTCACATAGTTATGTTAGGAATGTTTCCTTGAATGTTAGTTGCGCGTGGACTAATCATTCTGTTCTTTGTGAACATTGCTTTTTGAAGCAGGATCATTCAGTTTGGTGAATTTTAGCTTTTATAGCTATTCACTGTGTTTAGGGTGAATTTTAGCTTTTATAGCTATTCACTGTGCCTATAGTGATATTGTTAGCTTTATAGCTGCTCACTATATTAATGGCGAGATTGTTCTTTTAGAACGCAGACTTTGTGTAGTCGAGGACTATTTACAGAGTGTTTTCTTGGCGAGGAGCCGAGGTTTTTTTCTGGCGATATACCAGAGTGTTTTCTTGGCGAGGAGCCGAGTTTTTTTTCTGGCGATATACCAGAGTGTTTTGTTAGCGATGAGCTGACGTGTTTTCTGGCGATTAACCAGAGCGTTTTCCCTGGCGATTTTTGCATGTCTGGATGTCTCAGGACGTCGACATTGCGCGATGTAGCGTTTTCCCTGGCGATTTTAGCATGTCTAGATGTCTTAGGACGTCGACATTGCGCGATAGAGTGCGATTATTTTCCGAGTGCGACTAGTAGTGATACTAGATTTGGAATGTTCTCTTAGCGATGAGCTAAAGCATTGATAGCGATTTTTCCCGAGCGTTTGTCTGGATATTTATCCAGATATTTTTTTTGGCTTTGTGCGAAATGGTCTGACAAGACTTTTTCTTTTTAGTGTAAGTGTTTGCACTAGAATCAGTTTTTTATTTTTCTTTATTTAAGAATTTTTATAAAGTTCTTTTGCTGAAATAGAAAATTTTCAGACAATCCTTAAAATATTTTAAGGCTTCATATTTTATTTCAGTTCACTTTTTTTGATTTAGACAAGAGTCTAGACAAAGTTATATTTTTTGTTTTGGTAACAATAACAGAGCTGATTCTTTTATATAAGAAGACCGCGATTGTTATTTTGGAAAGGTATTTCTTATGTTCATGCAAGGATTTTTATTTGCTTTTTGATGTACTTAACCTTAGTGTCTAATTAAGTTAAGTCTAGTTATAAGATTCTTGTGATCATGCAAAGATTTTCATTTGGTTTTCATTGTACTTAATATTAGTGCTTAATTGAATTAAGTCTAGTAGTAAGGTCCGAAGTTTGTACTTTTGTTTTAAGTTCTGACCTTAGTATTAAGTGATAGTGTACCACTTTGTACCTTTTCATAAGTAGCCTAAGTTTAATAGACTAGTGTAGTCTATTTCTTTTTGGAAGGGGGTAAATGTAACATTCATTTTTTCCTAGATTTTAAGACCATGTAATGTTACTGATTTTTTCACTTCAAATTGTACTTATTTTCATTTTTGTATCGAACGGTATATTAATAAGAGATTCCAAGCCGTTCGGTATATTAGTGTGCTGTGCGGGTTTCTGACCGAAATCGGCACGCCGGGATTGGTTGAAAATGTGTATCCGGATTTTTGGTTCCGGCGTCGCGATATGACCGAGAGAAGGCCCACGACTTATTTAAGGGTCCGAGGAACTACGGTCGAGGCTGAGTACCATCAAGCCGCAGCCAGGCGAATTTTCATCGGAACCGCCAAAGAGCTTCCTTCGACTGAGCTGCAGTAAAGGCTCATAACAACAATCATGAGAGCTAAATAATGCACAAGTTTGTTAACGAAAAGCCGTAGTGGTCTCTCTAAGTGTTTACGAGAAAAGTGTGAAATCGGTCGTGTTCCATCGAAGCCGAAAATAAAAACAGTAAGTTACCAAAACATCCTTCCATAGACCTATCCCTGAGTAGTGCCTTAACAGCAATATGAACTGACTAAAAAGTGAAGTGAAAAGCACTATTTTTCGTCTTCGGGAGTAGTCAGAGTTTAGAATTTAAATGTCATAACTACCAGTTAGGCTAAAATTTTTTAGTAATCCTGTAAAACTGCAAAGGTTAGAACTTTTTATTTTTAAAAACTTGAATAAATTTTCTTTTTGTTGATTAAAGCTAGTGTCCCTCACTGAATACCTATCTTACTTTTCAGGATAAGAACGGCTGTACCAAACTGATTTTTTTTATTTACCAACAGTACACCCTTTCAGTATTTTTTCATTTTTTTAGCTGAAGTTAGATCCTTTCTATTTTAAAATGAATGGTGCCCAAAAAGTCGTACAGCTGAGGTTTCTTTAAAAATAGAAAATAATTCCAAAAAGACGTACAAAAATTATCTCTTACCCATATCTCTCTACCAAAGAAAACTGAGCTAGTGTGTGTTTAATTTCTTTAGTTCTTTTAAAATCAGGATTCACTCGATTCATTATCAGAAATTAAAGCGGGGCTGCAAGAAAATTGCGCTCAAGCTTGGGGCATCCAATATTCAAACGGTACAAAATTGCGCTCAAGCGTGGGACAAACAACTTCTCACAGGGTACAAAAAAAAAAAGATGCCTCAAACTGAGGACAATTTACCAGGTTACAATATATATATGTATATATATATATATATATATATATATATATATATATATATATATATATATATATATATATATATATATATATATATCTATATATATATATATATATATATATATATATATATATATATATATATATATATATATATATATATATTAAGCCTTCTTTCATCCAGTGTCGGATATAGGCCTCCCCTTCCTTTTTCCGTCCCTCTCGATTCTGGTCTTTCTAATCCATCCTAAACCAGCCGCTCTTTTCAGGTCATCATTCCATCTTGTTTTGGGGGCCTTCCTCTGGATGTCTGTCCCAGCCATGGCCTCTATTCTTGTATTTTTTTTTATTCCATCTCTCATCTTGTTGTCTCATTGTGTGACCTCTCCCATCTCCATTTCAAACCTGCTACCTGTTCTCTTACGTCTATTACTTCGGTCTTTTGTCTTATACTTTCGCTTCTGATTTTGTCATGTAATCTTATATTCAGCATCTGGCGTTCCATTGCTCTCTGTGTTTTCCTCCGTTGGTCCATCATCTTCTTAGTCAATGTCCATGTCTGGGCCGTAGGTTAGTATTTTCCTTTGTTTGCAAAATGCTGTCCATACCAGTCTGATTCTTCTTTGTATTGTACATACTGCCGTTTGATTTGCTTTTCCACACTTTATTATTTGCCCTAGGTGTTCAAGTGTTCTGCCCTCTATTCTCAAGCCTTGCGGACTGTCTTCCTTTGTCATAGCCTTTGTCTTATCTGTATTCAGCAGTAGTCCTACACTCTCTGATTTGTTTTCTAGTTCAGTGATCATTTCCTGTATGTCATCAAAATTATTTGGTATTAGCACTACATCATCAGCATAGCGCAGATGATTTAACTTTTGTCCATTTATACTGATACTTTTTTTCCCATTCGAGTTCCTTGAAAACTTCTTCTAATGCTGCTATAAATAGTTTTGGGCTCATGGAATCTCCCTGTCTTAGTCCGCGTTTGATAGGAATAGGATTTGTTTATATTATATTTGATACAAAACGGACTGGGGCCCACATTTCAGCAGTCTACCCACTGTTCTCTTATTCGTGAATCCGCATTTCACTGTATCATGGCCCATCAGCCGGGCTAGAATCGACAAACAAAATAACAGAAATTCTGTTACATCAATCTATGTACTATATGTCTGAGTTTTATACTACATAACTTGTTAAAATAGAATTCACAAATAATGAGGAAATTAATATGACTGCAGTTTTTACACTATGTATGCATAATTCCAATAACACAAGTCCAAGTTGGAAAAGAATTGCAATCATTCAAAAAAGTGCAAATTAGACAAAAAGTGTAAAGGAGATTAATGTATTAGATTTTTTTAAAATTTATTAGAAATGCTTTTTAAAGGTACTTTTTAATCAAAAGTTTTAGAATTCATAAATCATAAGTGAGTTGATAACAAGGATATTTTATTGTGCAATATTAAAAAGTAACTGATTTAAGAAAAGATTCCGCAAAGAAAATTTTACACCACCACAATTTTAAACTCTATCAAGGTTCAACATCTATTACAAGTGCGTTAACGGTACATAATCTGCAGATAGATTTTCGTAAAAAAAGACAAGACGATCACGTATGAAAAAAAAAAATTACGGTCAGATAAAGGCACATTTTGTAACAACAGATGGTTCAATATCCACTAGCGATGAACCCAAGGATACCAGCTTTTTCATTCGGAAACTCCATTGTAAAAAAGATTTCAGGTTAATGTGTTTACAGACATTCTCAATTCATATATTTATATATACATATATATATATATATATATATATATATATATATATATATATATATATATATATACATATATATATATATATATATATATGTATATGGTACATATACAAGTGGGGGAAGACTTAAATATGTTTATTATACTCTTTAGATATTAGATCGCACCGTCTCTATAAAAGTTTTAAAAAGAAAAATATTATATAATAATTTAGATTACCTGAACCATTTGAAACATTTATGGCAATTAAGAAAAACATAAAAAATGTACTAATTCCTCTAGCAGTCATGTTGACAACTAAATCGTTATACAAACCCTTATTTCCTAAGGTACAAAAATTAAAAAAAAATTATATTTTTGTTAAAGTGACTAGTTTGTTGTTTTTACATTTTCATCTATTCATAATCTATTTTATAAAAAGCTTTTGTTATTTCTTAGGTTGATATTCAAAAGCTCTCCTTTTCAGAAATTAAGTTAAAATTCTGAACAATATATAACAGGGTGCTTAATAATTAATAAAAATAATATAATTTTGTTATTCTCTCCGAATTTACTGGCTGATAATAAATTTCTTAGTAAAATGAAAAAGCAATTAGCTAAACGAAAACAAACTTTTTACCGTTATTGTCTTTTCGAAAATTAAAATGGATTATTTTTCGAAATCCATAAGTCTGTGAACCCAAATATTCATATATATATATATATATATATATATATATATATATATATATATATATATATATATATATATATCAAAGAGCATTCGCGGACAGCATTAATTTTTTGTTTTCGTTTGAAGAAAACTGCTGTTGAATCATACCGATTACTCCGAGAAGCTTATGGTGAACATGCTCCATTACAAGATACGTGTGAACGATGGTTTCGGCGTTTCAAAAGTGGTGACTTCGATGTTGCAGACAAGGAACGTGGAAAACTGCCAAAAAATACGAAGATGTGGAATTACAAGCATTGTTGGACGAAGATGATTCGCAAACACTCGCCGAGCAATTGGGCGTTAGTCAACAAGCTGTTTCCAATCGGCTACGAGAGATAGGAAAGATTCAGATGCCGGTAGATGGGTACCACATGAGTTGAACGACAGGCAAATGGAAAAGCGCAAAAACACGTGTGGCATTTTGCTCGCTCGGTACAAGAGGAAGTCGTTTTTGCATCGTATAGTTACAGGGGATGAAAAGTGGATTTATTTTGAGAATCTCAAGCGCAAAAAATCATGGGTAGACCCAGGCGCACCATCCACATTGACCGCAAGACCGAATCGCTTTGGCAGAAAGACGATGCTCTGTGTTTGGTGGGACCAGAGGGGCATGGTCTATTATGAGCTGTTAAAACCTGGGAAAACGGTTAATACTAAACGTTACCAACAACAATTGACCGATCTCAACCGTTCGATGCTTGAAAAAAGGCCAGAATACCTAAAGAGGCAACACAAAGTAATATTTCTTCATGACAATGCTCCATCACATACGGCAAAACCAGTTCGCGCGGCACGTTGGAAGCACTCAGCTGGAAAGTTGTACCCCTGCGGCTTACTCACCAGACTTGGCTCCTTCCGATTACCACTTGTTTGCATCGATGGGTCACGCACTTGCTGAGCAGCGCTTTGGTTCGTACGAAGATGTGAAAAAATGGCTCGATGAATGGTTCACAGTAAAAGGGGAAGATTTTTACTGGCGTGGTATCCACAAATTCCCCGAATGATGGGAAAAATGTATAACAAGCGATGGAGCATACGTTGAATAATGCACTTTTTATCATTCTTCCGAATTTAACATGTTATTTTAGGAAAAAAATCTGCATTTCATACTTGTACACCTGGTATATATATATATATATATATATATATATATATATATATATATATATATATATATATATATATATATATATATATA
>CM032446.1:85790575-85798075 GCA_019049505.1 Pachyrhynchus sulphureomaculatus | reverse complement strand
AAGCTCTTAGCAAAAGCTAATCAAATCTTCAGCACATCGCACCAAAGTGACAAATCTGCCTAGAAACATGAGCCAGAAGAAACGCCCTCCGTCATTCTTCAGGGTGGCTACACAGAGATATAAAATTTAACCAGCATTGCGCTTCTCCAAGTTGCATGAAGAACCCTCGTGTACTGGTCTCGCCCTAGAACAACAACGAAAAACATTCAATCCATCCCACATAACAGGAGACAAACACCTCACCACGATATACTGAATGGTGGAGACAATAAAATACGGAAATGGTGACCCTGGTGTCCACCAACAAAAGGGAGTAGATTATAGCATCCACTAAACTAAAACGGTGTCTACCACACCACCATAAGTCAAAAAAAAAATTACTCGATAGGGTGTTCCGAAACACACTATTGCCAACAGCCTGTCACAACTAATAGGCTAATTGGAGCTGAGGTCGACTACAGTAGCTAGGCTCTCCTTTGGCTCAAATAGAAATAACCATTGAGTAACAAAACCTCTAAAGGTCCCAAAGGTCAAACGTTCGCCCCCCATAGACTACCCTTCCAATCAGTCTGTTCCTCAGGAAGACTAACTCCCTGCCAAACGTCGTAACGGCATCTGTTAGCACCCGGTGCATCACAGCCTGTAAAAACAAATAACTCATGGGATACAACCTAAGGTTTACAAGGTTAACTTAACCAAGCTTCTAACGGAAATTTCCAAAAAACGAAAATGAGCTTAAAAAGCTACATGAAGCAAAAATTTCTCAATTTTTCGGTGGCAATGCAACTAAACTTTTGAAGACGACAAGAGCTTTTCCAGCTTAATCAGAAACAAGAAGAAAACATCGTTGACAGCTAAAATATTTGATCATGGTGTTAATCGTCTCCCTAGACAATAGCCTCTAGAAGAAACTGCTACAGGTATCAGGCATAACCGTTTTCTGTCAGCCAAAACTTCTAGATTATCTGGTGAAAATCTAAAAGTTCGGTTAGGAATCTTCCTTCACTGCGCTTAGCCTCTCTTGACAAGGTTCTCATCTCGGTATCAGATTTTGATCATTTCTTTGTGAAACGACTGTCTTACTCTGCTCTCATCTCCTGTAAATGATCAGCCTTTAGTTCTCCTGCAGGACTTCAATTTCCTATCAATCTGATAGTAGACCGAAAAAAACTCATCAGACGCCTATGAGTCTATGCAAAAAAAATTTTTAAAAAAAATTTGTGACTCAAAGGTAACGTTTAAACGGCCCTGAGAAGAATAGAAAGTACCCTCAGTTTGTCAATTCAGAAGAAGATCTAAATCAAAATAATCCAAGTCTTAGACTTACTGGATAAACCAAAATCAATTTACTCTTAATTGCACCCTACATATACCACTAAGGTAATAGAAATCCACCCACTCGGGTAACAAACTTTGAAATTGCTCATAAAAATTTTGACTCTACATCACACTACACGAGCTACATCTTGCGCCTGTCCTAACTCAAGATCCCCTTGGATTGCCTCTAATCAAAATTTCGCTTCCAAGTGTCAAGAACTGGATATTATTTGGGGTCCTAAGCAAATCAAATCCCGCGACCACCGACATACCAGTCTTATGATATATCCTGAGTGTGACTCCTTCGCAAGCTCGCTAAAACTGAGTCGATGCTAACCATCAACCACAATCAACCTAAGTTTGGGATATGGCCAATACCCAAAACCTTAGCATTAAACAATAAAAGTAAGCTATTCTCTGCTCAACTTTTATAACAGTCAAAAAAACCAGGTCGTCACCTCTACAGAGCAACATCAAAAAAAATAAAGTAAAGCAATTAAGATAATGTAAATATAAATTATTCTTCTTCTGACAAACTTTCATTAGGGTTAGGTTCATTGAATGGTTTTAAGTCTTTAATATGCCATTGTCCTACTTTAGTCCCATCTAAATTAACCAAACCATAAACTAAATCTGAAACCTTTTCTCTTATCACGCAATGCACATACTTAGGTACCAACTTAGATGTGAATTTATCTGCTGCACTGGAAAGAATTTTATTTTTTCGCCAAACGTGATCACCTATATTAAAGGCAAAATCCCTTTTTCTAAGGTTGTAAGACTTACTGTTCCGTTCATAAGCCTTATGTATCCTACTACGCACGTCGGTGAAAATATCTTTTAAACCCTTTAAATTTTCGGCGTACGCACCCCTGTTACTCGGAATTATTTCGCTGTCAACATTGACATCCAAATCTAAATTTTTATAATACGATCCAGCTAGAGGTATGTTATATGTCTGCCGTAGAGTAAGAAAGACGGTGTAAACCCTGTTACTTCGTGTCTTGCGGTGTACACGGGATTAAAACGGATGTTAAAACCATAAGTTTCACTTAAGCTCTTAAAACTCTTAGAGGTATACTGAGTACCGTTATCGCATATCAAGAGCGATGGAACACCGTGGATTAGAAAGACATCATTTTCCAAAATTCTCTCTATATATTCTGCTTTAGAGCTTTTCAAAGGAAATAGCATGGTATACTTTGTAAACCAGCAAGAAACCACGAGAAGCCATTTATTTCCCCTTTTTGAACGTGGGAATGGGCCTACTAGATCAGCTGCTATGACTTGAAAAGGGTAATTAACCGTTTTCCTCTTTTCCCATCAGCCCCATAGGTAGTGTATTTGGAGATGTCTGCGCTCCACATACTTCACAAGTCCTCACAAACTTTAAGATATCAAAACGCATTTTTGGCCAATAATACTGTTCCTGAACCCTGTGAAGAGTTTTATAAAAACCAAAATGACCAGAAGTAGGAGGAGTATGACACATGTCTATAATTTCCTCTCTCTGCGGTTTAGGAACTAGTATTTTCCACTCGGGTACATTAACTTTTAAAGGCAACTTGTTTGGGATAAACTTGTACACGAAATCATTTTCCACCTTCCACTGCGGAAAATTTTGAGGAAATTCTTCAATTTGCTGTCGTAAATTATCGTACCATGGATCAATGCGATCTATGTCTACTGTATCAATTCTTACGCCAATCTGTGCATTAAGACTGTTTTCGTCCACTGTATGATCTGGGATTCTTGACAAAGCGTCAGGAATAACATTGTGTACTCCTTTTCTATGAATTAAATTAAACATATGTTGTCTCAACCTAATCGCCCAACGCTCTAGTTTGCCACTAGGGTTTTTAATAGAATTAAGCCACAATAAACTATAATGATCTGTTATGACCGTGAAAGGAACACCTTCTATGTAAGGTCGAAACTTTTCGATATTAAAGAGTACTGCTAAACATTCTTTTTCAACAACCGAATAGTTACGTTCAGCCTTTGATAAAGTTCTACTGGCATACGCTATCACTCTTTCCTCACCATTGATTTTCTGTGTTAGGACGCCCCCTAAAACGGTATTAGAAGCATCACTAGAAATATAAAACTGTTGGGAAAAATCTGGTTGGGATAAAATGGGAGCTGAAACCAATAGCTCTTTAATCTTTATAAAAGATTCTTCGGCTGCCTTTGTCCAATCTATCGATTGTCCTTTTTTTTCGTCCTTTCAAAAGATCATTAATAGGCGACAACAGGGTAGAAAAATTCTCAATAAAACGTCTATACCATGAACACATTCCTACGAAACGCTTAACTTCCGTAGTATTAGTAGGTCTCGCATAATTAACCATGCTTGCTACTTTATCCGGATCGGTACGCAAGGAATTTGAGCCTACAATATAGCCTAAAAACTTTAGAGAAGTTTTGAAAAAATCACATTTGCTCAAATTTATCGTCAGTCCGGCCTCTTTCAATTTATTTTTTACTTCTTTAAGTAAGCGAATATGCGATTCGAAGTCTTCCGATGTTACTAAAATATCATCGAGATAGGTAAAAATATGTGGCTCATATTTCGGACCAAATATAGCGTCCACTAAACGTTGCTGAGTTTGAGCAGCGTTCTTTAGACCAAACGGCATAGTGACGAACTGAAATAGACCTCGGCCTACTACGGCAAAAGCGGTCTTTTCCTTAGAGGATTTGTCTAAAGGAATTTGCCAGAAAGCCTTTCTAAGGTCCATCGAGGATACATACTTAGCATTCCTGAGTGATGTCAAAATTCTGTCGATGTTCGGTAATGGGTAGTCATCAAATTTGCTGACCTCGTTGAGCTTTCTTCCGTCAAAGCATAGACGATATCACTCCGAGTTTCAACATTTCGTCTAACTCCTTATTTAATACTTTTGACATGTACGGAGACATGGCGAAGGGCCTTGTCTTTACAGGACTGGCATCAGCCGTATCTATAGACATGGTGATTTTATTCGTTCGGCCTAACCTATCTTTACTACTTATTTCCTTGAAAGAGCTTATTACTTTTTCTGCCTTTAAGCGTTCCGTCCGCGAGAGATCATCTAGGGTACATAGACGCGAGAAAAGGTTTTCTAAAGAACTTTCTGAATAACAATCTTTAAAACTTGTATGAGAATTGACTTCTAGGGACTGTGGATACCACGAATTATCTTTAAAATTTACTAGAATTCCGGATTTTTGTGCAAAATCACATCCTAAAATCAAAGTATGTGATAGAGAAGGTACTACTAGAGCAGAGATTACTAAACAATGACCATTGCAGACTAGCGGCAACTCAACCGTACCTAAAACTTTTAGACGGCTGCCATCTGCAGTGGTAACACTTCTATTTTTGACATGGCATATTTTTATACTTAAACGACTTAAAATTTTAATACCATTCTGACCTACAACGAAGGCATTTGCACCAGAGTCAAATAAAGCCGAGAAATGGACACCTAATAGATTTATCTTTATATGCGGTCTATTATCTAAATATTTATGCACGAATAAAGGAGATATGTGACCATTTGGAGAAGCAGGAGTTTTAACTTAAGAAGGAGAATTTTTATTAGACTTAAAAAAAATCAGAAACTTTTTGTAACCATTTAGTCCAATCTGATCTATTGGAATATTTCTTTACTTAAGATCCTCGTTAGAATCTTTCTTTTATCCGCGACCGGACGTTCTGAGAAAGTACGACGGATTTTCAATTCATAGTCTAATTCATATTCCAGTAGGTGATTGACTTTAAAATTGAAGGCTTCCATGATAAATGTATTTAGATTATAAAATTTAAAAGAATTGTTTAAAAAGTCGTGAAAATATTTCTCCTGTGCTCCCAATAGTCAAAATAAAATCATGTAAAGGCAACTAAAATATGTAAACTTCTTTACCAAACATTTAAAAAATCTTCAACAATTTCAAAAAAAATTTCTAAGTATTGCCTTCTATTAAAATTCCTTTACTAAATATGTTAAGAATTTTCAACAAAAAATCTCCAAATACCGTTTCGTATCAGCAAAGTATTTTTAATATTCATGCAAAACATCGGTGAGAAAAAAAGTACAGTTTTTTCTTTGGTTTACCGCCAAATAAATCTAACACTGCAAAAATTAAAGTAAACCAGCACATCTGCTAATCTGAACTATAAAAGTAGCTTTTAAGAAAAAAGTAGGAATCTCTTATCTTAGAGTCGATTAACAAAATTCAAATATCTATACCACCATCAGATAAATTGAAATAAATAATTCTACAAATTTCCTGCTTTTGTCTTATTGCTATAGTGTAGTTTCGTTTAATAAATATTATGAAAAAAAAATATCTGAAAAGTTAGAGCTTTTACTTTGTTCGAAAGCTAGTACACTGAACCCTTTAAAAAATAAAATTCCAAAAGCCCCGAGTTGACAGCGCTATTTTGTAAAATGGAACTTGCCCGCTTTTTGAAGCGTCATTTTGTACCCTGTGAAAATTGTTTTTCCCACGCTTGGGCGCAATTTTCTTGCAACCTCTTTTTAATTTCTGAAAATGAATTGAGTGAATAATGATTTTAAAAGAACTAAAGAAATTAAACAAACACTAGCTCAGTTTTCCTTGGTAGAGAAATATGGGTAAGAGATAATTGCTATACGTCTTTTTGGAATTATTTTCAATTTCTAAAAAAGCTTCAGTTGTACAAATTTTGGGCACCATTCATTTTAAAATAGAAAGGATCTAACTTCAGTTAAAAAAATGAAAAAATACTGAAGTGTTTTACGGTTATTACTAAAAAGAATTATTCTAGTACAACTTTTCTTATCCTGAAAAGAAAAATAGGTATTCAGTGAGACACTAGCTTTAATCAACAAAAAAAAAAATTTATTCATGATTTAAAATAAAAGTTCCAACCTTTGCAGTTTTAAGGAATACAAAAAAAATTCTAGCCTAAAAGTAGTTTTTATAAATTAGAGTCCCTAAATCAGAGATTTTACTTCTAAAACTTGACTACACCCGAAATCGAAAAGTCGTGATTTTCACTTCACGGTTTATCAGTTCAAATTGCTGTTAAGACACTTATTTGCGGGAATAGATCTATTGATGTATGTTCTGGTAACTTACGGTTTTCCTACGGGCTTCTAGGCCTTCAATGGAACACAAAACCGATTTCACACTTTTGAGAAGAGCCTACTTTTGGCCACTCCATTTAGAAAACACACAAAGCCCACTACGGCTTTATGATAAAAAAAACTCGTGCTTAACTTGGCTCTCGTAGATATTGTCGTAAGCCTCTACTGCGGCTCGGTGGAAATTAGCCTGGCTGCGGCTTGATGGAAGTAAGCCTTCACGGCGGCTTGATGGTACTAAGCCTCTCTGCGGCTTGATGGTACTAAGCCTGGCTGCGGCTCGATGTTACTAAGCCTCGATTCGCGTCCTCCGGACCCTTAAATAAGCCGTGGGCACTCTGTCTGTAATATGGCGATGCCGGAACCAAAACTCCGGATACAAACATTTGACCAATCCCGGCGTATCGATAGATTCGGTCGCAAACCCGCACAGCACACTATATAACGAGCGGCTAAGAATTTCTGATTAATATACCGCTCGATAGAAAAATGAAAAGAAGTACATTATAAAGTGAAAAATCAGTAACATTATATGGTCTTAAAATCTAGGAAAAAATGAATGTTACAATCTACTCTTACCCTTATTTTCAAACAAAACCCTTATTTTTCACCTCTCCAAGGGTAGTAGAAAGGTATAAAACTGACATCAAAGTCAAGCCCAATAAGAACGCAAAGTCTAAGAATGGAGGATTGGACGATAATGAGTTAAATCAGCTAAAATCCTATTCGCAATCGGTAATAAAACTCAATACATAAAATAAAATAACATCAGTGCGGTTAATAGTCATTTATGTCAACAATCTTCTATCGAAGTTATAAATGTTAAAAAAGATATAGTTAACCTTGGTTTACCTACCAACTAACCTTAACCCGAGAAAACTATAGCTTATAAAACAGGAACTGGAACTTTAATCGTTACATAGTCTAATAAGATATCCTTGAAATCCCTGATAACAAATTTTTAATTCCAGACACAATAAAACATAATTATGTCAGTATTTCATCCCAACCCCTATTTTTTTTACCTTTATAAGGAGTATGAATTTGAAAACTACCATTAAAAATATAA
>CM032446.1:85773165-85785665 GCA_019049505.1 Pachyrhynchus sulphureomaculatus | reverse complement strand
TGGGGATTCTCAGTAGACCAGTACCGGCAGTTATGCCTATTAACTCTTCTGTTAGGACAAAATGTGGCTTCGTCAGAAACAACAATATTATGAATCAGGTTATGATCATTATTGATTCGTTCCATCATGACCTCACAAAATTCAACGTGTCTATTGTAGTCATCTTCAGATAATTCTTGCAACAGAATGGGTTTCTATGGATGCAATTTTTCTTCATTCAGTATACGACTTAAGGTACCTTTACTTATGTTGTGGTCTAGGCAAAGCTGACGAGCGGACGTAAGGGGATTTTCTGTAATTTCCAATAAAACTTATAATCATCCATTGTTTTAACTTTTGGAGGTCCATATTTAGAACAATCTTTAACACGACCTGATTGTCTAAATCGTTTTAATGTTTTTGCTAACTACGGATTGGGTAATAGGTTCTCGATTCGGATATTCTGCTGTTAAAAAGATCAGACACCTCCTGTTGTCTTCTCCTACGGTCTCCGTAATCGATCATCATTAACAAAGTGATTCTTTCAGTTTCTGTTAAATGTACCATTACGATATTACGCTCAAATTGCGGTTTTATAAAATACTGCAATAAACGTTTTCGTCAATAGATCATTTTTTGTCGCATTAAGTCGTTACCTGAGAGTAAATGTTTGACACAAGCCAGCTTAAAAAAAAGTAATAATTTGATCTCCTTAATTTCAAATATCAAGAATTCCAAAACAGTTCAATTTAGACATATGGTATGTTAGACAAATATCTAGAATTTTTAGTAAAAATAAAATAATATACAAGGCTTTCTATTTAAAAAAATTTAAGATGGCGTAATTTCGAACT
Organism: Pachyrhynchus sulphureomaculatus; assembly: GCA_019049505.1. NCBI lineage: Eukaryota > Metazoa > Arthropoda > Insecta > Coleoptera > Curculionidae > Pachyrhynchus > Pachyrhynchus sulphureomaculatus. The sequence goes on along the minus strand of CM032446.1, from coordinate 85,784,832 downwards.
GACAGTTCAAAACATTTTATTGTCAACGTCAGCATCTGCGCCATAGAACACATTTTTTTGAAACACTGATTAATAAATGTTGTGGAATCATTATTTCATACATACATATCGGAGACCCTATAATATATATATATATATATATATATATATATATGATATATATATATATATATATTATATGTATATATATATGTATATATATATATATATATATATATATATATATATATATATATATATATATATATATATATATAAATATATATATATAAATATATATATATATATATATATATATATATATATATATATATATATATATATATATATACATAATATACATACATATATAAGTATATAAATATATATATATATATATATATATATATATATATATATATATATATATATATATATATATATTTATATATATTTATATATATATATATATATATATATATATATATATATATATATATATATATATATACATATATATACATACATATATAAGTATATAAATATATATATATATATATATATATATATATATATATATATATATATATATATATATATACTTATATATGTATGTATATATACTTATATATGTATGTATATATACTTATATATGTATGTATATATACTTATATATGTATGTATATATATATATATATATATATATATATATATATATATATATAAATATACATATATATATATATATATATATATATATATACATAAATATATATACATATATATATATATATATATATATATATATATATATATATATATATATATATATATACTTATATATGTATGTATATATACTTATATATGTATGTATATATACTTATATATGTATGTATATATACTTATATATGTATGTATATATATATATATATATATATATATATATATATATATATATATATATATTTATATAAATAAATATATATACATATATATATATATATATATATATATATATATATATATATATATATATACATATATATATGTTCCGTTCAAGAGGGGTGTCCGCTTAAAAGGAATACAAAAAAAAAAATCGTTTTTTTTTTTTTTTTTTTATTTTTTTTTTTTTTTTTTTTTTCATGAAAACTGTATTTAAAGAATTTGAGACATTTAAAACATATACTTATGTATGTACATATTTTTAAAATAAACAAAAAAAAAACTTAAAACTTAAGGAAAAACAAAGATTTGTTACCTTCTATAATATATATAAAATGCAACGTCTCTTTGTCTGTCTGTCCGTTAGTGCGCTTATCACTGGAGAACCACTTATCCGATATACGTGCCTTTTTTTTAAAAACATACATATGTTCTCTGGTCAGGTTATAGGCTAATATTTTATTACATTAGATAATATAAGGAATAAGCAGTGACGATAATAGTGAATCAAGTCGGAATATATATATATATATATATATATATATATATATATATATATATATATATATATATATATATATATATATATATATGTATATATATATATATATATATATATATATATATATATATATATATATATATATAAAGTATATATATATACATATATATATATATATATATATATATATATATATATATATATAAATAAAATGCAACGTCTCTCTGTCTGTCTGTCCGTTATGGCGCTTATCTCTCGAGAACCACTTATCGGATTTACGTGTTTTTTTTTAAATTTATACACTTGTTCTCTGGACAGGTTATCTATAATCTTCTATAATATATATAAAATGTAACGTCTTTCTGTCTGTCTGTCCGTTAGTGCGCTTATCACTCGAGAACCACTTATCCGATTTACGTGTTTTTTTTTTTAATTCATACATATGTTCTCTGGCCAGGTTATATAATAATAATAATCTATGTAATATACGAGGCTAGTTTGAAAAGTCCGTGCAAAAATAAAAACTACTTATGTGTTTGGGGTAAACCTTTTTTATTTTTCGACATAGTCTCCTTTTAGGCTTATACACTTCGTCCAACGATGTTCTAGTTTGTTGATCCCTTCCGAATAATAGGATTTGTCCAAGTCTGCAAAATATCCATTAGTGTCTGCAATCACTTCCTCGTTTGAATAAAATCTTTGTCCCGCCAGCCATTTCTTCAAATTGGGAACAAATAGTAGTCCGAGGGAGCCAAGTCTGGAGAATAGGGGGGATGTGAAACAAGTTGGAATCCTATTTCCATTAATTTTGCGACCACAACTGCTGAGGTGTGTGCTGGTGCGTTGTCGTGATGGAAAAGGACTTTCTTGTGGGCCAATCGCGGGCGTTTTTCTTGCAGCTCGGTTTTCAAACGGTCCAATAACGATGAATAATATTCACCTGTAATAGTTTTACCCCTTTTCCAGATAGTCGATGAGGATTATCCCTTGCGAATCCCAAAAGACAGTCGCCATAACCTTTCCGGCCGAAGGAACGGTCTTCGCCTTTTTTGGTGCAGATTCCCCCTTGGTAACCCAATGTTTAGATTGTTGTTTGGTCTCAAGAGTATAGTAATGTATCCATGTTTCATCCACAGTGACGAAACGACGCTTAAAGTCCTCCGGATTCTTCTGGAACAGCTGCAAACCATCCTTGCAACACTTCACACGATTCCGTTTTTGGTCAAGCGTGAGCAATCGCGGCACCCATCTTGCGGATAGCTTTCTCATGTCCAAATGTTTTATGCAAAATATTATGTACCCGTTCAGTCGAGATGCCCACAGCACTAGCAATCTCACGCACCTTAACTCTTCTGTCATCCATCATCATATCATGGATTTGATCAATGATTTCTGGAGTCGTAACCTCCACAGGCCGTCCAGAACGTTCAGCGTCACTTGTGCCCATATGGCCAGTCCGAAAATTTTGAAACCACTTATAAACTGTTCTAATCGAAGGTGCAGAGTCACCATAATGTTTATCAAGCTTCTCTTTAGTCTCCTGAGGCGTTTTGCCTTTCATAAAAGTAATGTTTAATCACCACACGAAATTCTTTTTCGTCCATTTCTTGAAAATCACTCGACTTCCTTGATTCACACGGATGCCAAACACAAAGAAATAGACCAATATGGCTGAAACTTGGTGTGCGTTCATTCAAGAGATGCTACTAACTAAACATGACCTCGATACGCGCCGGTGGTGCCATCTCTCGGACTTTCCACGGACTTTTCAAACCAGCCTCGTATATAAAACGTAACGCCTCTCTGTCTTTCTGTCCATTAGTGCGCTTAGCACTCAAGAACCACTTATCCCATTTACGTGTGTTTTTTTTTTTAAATACAAAGAGGGGACAAACAAACCCTGCAGAGAAGAAATAAAAGAAATACTCAGAACCCAAAAAAAAAGTCACCGGGGTGGAAATTGTATAACAGCAGAAATGATAAAGGCTGGAGGAGTAGATCTGGAAAATGAAATATGCCGGTTGTTGCAAGAAATATGGGAAACAGAAAAGATGCCAGTAAGCTGGAGAGAGTCGCTAATTTGTCCAATATACAAAAAGGAGAAAAAATTATATGTGCTAATTATAGACCAATAGCCTTACTAGATGTCGTGTACAAGATATTAGTGGTGGCTATCAAAAACAGACTAGAAGAGAAAGTCGAATCTATTCTGGGAGAGTACCAGTGTGGATTCAGGAAAAATAGATCAGTTACAGACCAGATATTTTCGATTATGTAAATCCAAGATAATAGCTTAGAACAAAATTTGGCACTACACTTGGTCTTTGTGGAGTTCAGAGAAGCATATGACTCTGTAAATAGAGAAGGACAAGATAATGGAAGAACTAAAAAATTCCAAGGAAATTGATTCGCATGGTGAGAATGACCATGAATGACAGAAAATAGAGTGTTGGTTGAGGGCAAAGTGTCAGACAAGTTTAAGGTGAAGAGAGGATTAAGACAAGGGAATCCAGTGCCGGCATGTCTATTTAATTTGGTCCTAGAGAAGATAATCCAGGAGTCAGAAATAAAAACAAATGGAACGATATATCAACAAACATGCCAATGCTTGGCCTATGCAGATGATGTAGCAGTGATTACAAGAGTAAAAGAAAACCTCAAAAAAAGTCATAAGTAGGATAGAAGAAAGGGGAAGGATAAGAGGACTAAAGATAAATGAGGAAAAAACAAAATACATGGAAATTACAGAGAAAGAAGGATAATAAAAACAACAAAAGTTTAGATATAATAAACAACTTAGGGAAAAGACATATGTTTGAAAAAGTAGACAAATTTAATTATGGGAGTAACAATAATAGAGTGGACAAGAAAGGACGGAGATACAAGAAAGAATAGCGAAAGGACAGAGATGTTTGGGGGCAATGAATCCAATATTGAAATCAAAGAATGTATCAAGAAAAGCAAAAGAAAGAATATATACGACAGTTGTCAGACCCACCGTGACATATGGATGCGAAACGTGTGGGGAAGGAAAGCTTTAAGAAGGATCTACGGAGGAAGGAAAGAAGAGGGACTATGAAGAAGAACAAACCACGAATTAAAATACCTATATACGAAACCTCTTATAAGCCAAATCACAAGAAACCAGCCGATTAAGAGGGTTGGGACACGTGGCAAGGATGAAGGAAGAAAGACAGGCAAAGCAAGCCCTAATAAGAGGAGTGGTTAGAAGAAGGGTACACCTCGATCTACATGGATTCAGGCAGTAAAGCAAGATCCGGAGTTGATGGGTATTCCGCACTGGGAAAAGCTAACAGGAGACAAAAAGAAGTGGAGACAAGTAGGCAACCAAGCCATGGGCCTCTAAAGCCCCTCGAGCTATATAATAATATTAACATAACGAATAAGCAGTGACGATAAAGGTGAATCAAGTCCACGCGAGGAGCCGCGGGCACGGCTAGTTAGATAGATAAAAAAATATAATAGGACAAGAGTTATACATATGAAATGAAAGGTCACTTTAATGACGCAAAAAATTCATATATTGTTGGTTGTCTCCTCCTTTCCTTTAAAATGGTGTCCACAAATCGTATTTCTAATTCGGAAAGAAGCTCTAGAGTCTGCATCTCCGTGAACCTCGGCAAAACTTTTTTAAGCTGCTTGGTTACGGTAATAGCTTCACTATAATTTGGGATAGCATCTGTTGGTACTGGAACCTCATCGACATCAGAATCTTCGGAAAGTCCTTGTATTTCAACTGGATTTTCAATTTCTTGTTCTGAATCTGGATTTTCAACATATAAATTTTTCATCTATGTTCAAAAAAATCAATAAAGTTTTCATTATCAGTCAACTCCAACAAATTCTTATTTTTGAGGACATCTGCAAGTGGTAAGCCATGTTCTAGATCAGATGTAACAGCCTCAGTTAACTGGTCTTCACTTGCATTTACATGCTTAAATCCCGTTTTACGGAAGCAATTTTTAACTTGGATTACTTGTTCCCAAGCGGTTTTTGCAAAGTAAGCTTCATCCAATGGCGTAATTTTCTTAATTAACTCAAAAGCTGTACCAGCAGTTTCAAAGTTTACTATCAGGTGTTTTAGTATTAGACCTCTCAGTAATAAATTTTAAAAATTTTTTATAATTCCTGGTCAAGTGGTCGACAAGACTGATCGTACAGTTAGGAGGCAGAAAACAAGATTTTTATATTTTTTAAGCGGACATCTTTTCGATGAGATCCTCCATTGTCTAAATACAACAAAATGTTTTTCTCTTTTGTCATTTTCCAATCAAGATCTTGCAAACCACTGTCATAATTTCTCCTATCATCCAAGCTTTCTTATTATATTTTCAAGTTGCAGGCAGGTTGTTTATGTTAATATTTTTAAATGCTCTGGGTTTAGCTGCGTTATCAATGACAAAGAGTATTTGTTTTTTCTCCCGCCATATTTGCACAATACAAAATTGTAAACCTTTCTTTGGGCTATTTACCACCAACACATTTTTCTTTTTTTAATGTTAGCGTTTTGTTGGGTAGAGCCCTAAAATACAGGCCTGTCTCATCGGCAGTATAGATGTCTCTCGGTGAATATCCCTTAATTAAAGAAGGGCATTTTTTCCAAAATGATGAAACATCTTCAGCAATAATCGAAGCTCTTTCTCCTGAAATTGCTTCAAAAACTTATGTTGTGGCGGTTTTTTTTTTTAAATTTATTAAGAAAACATAAAAAGCACTGAATGTAGAATGTCCTAGAGACTCGGCTATTTCTTTTGCTTTGTATCGTATTAGCAGACCTGAAAAAAACATTAAAAATAAATTTTTTGCATTTTGTCACGACAAGCCTACTGATACTCTCATCCCTTTTTATCCATTCTTGGAATTGATATGAAGAGAAAATCAACGCACTAATTCCAGAAAACCTTATCTAAAAAAAAATAATTCATGTGTATACCTGTCAAAGGAATCCCTTATGGCGAGCAGCTATAAACCAGTTATAAACACAACTTGTCAATTTTGGTACCAACACCAGTCAAAAAAAGCTTCTTTTTCATTCAAATTGCTGTTCCGACATCCACTTGTTTAGAAGGATTTCTTTATGTTTAATTATATCAGCAGCTTATGTTATTCCGATATTAAAACGCTTGGATAAGTCCCTTACACTTAACTTTTCTTTATTGTGAACTTCAACAATCTCAATTTTTTGTTTAAGCGTGAGAATTTTTCTATTTGGAGCCATTCCTACAATCAATGCGCCCACTGTGTCTCTTCTTCGCATAGGCGCCAGACTAATATTAAATCCCCGCGTGTACCCAAAAATTGAGATCGGTAAATCCCCGGCTTACTCGGGAAGTCCCTCAGTGAAGGCAGGCAGCGCGTTGACGCGCGGGGCGATTGAGACCCGCAACAGCGATACTCGCCACAGAAAAATGAGACAAGGCGTTTATTTTTTATTGTTTTTTGTCCGGTTAAGAGAATGTCCGTGTCCGTTCAAGAGAATATCCGTTCGAGAGGGAGTTAACATAATGCCAATTATATGAGAGTCGGTCGGAACCATGAGAAACTGTTCGTTCAAGGGAGGTTGTCCGTGTAAGAGGGGTGTCCGCGAAGGGGAATTTCACTGTATATAACTTCTTCTTCTTCTTCCTCTAGCCATTCTTTATCCTTTGGATATAGGCCTCTCTCATGTGCTTCCATATGTCCCTATTTTGAGCGATTTCATCCAATTGAGCCTTGCTGTTTTTTAATATCGTCATACCAGCGTTGTTTAGGTCTGCCACTACTTCTTTCTTCCCCCCATGGTCTCCATCTGGTCACTTTTCCGGCACAGTTATCAGTATTTCTGGCCATGTGACCAGCCCAGTTCCACTTGGGGGGAAGATATCCTTTCAATTATGTCGTAGACCCCCGTTTTTTTCCCCGATCCATTCGTTTGGGTTGCAGTCTCTAAGTGATATACCTGTGATTTTTCCTTTCAATTGCTCTCTGGTGAACTTGCAATTTTCTAATAACTTTCCATGTCGGAACCCAAGTTACGCTACCATATGTTGTTACTGATACAAAGAATTCGTTACATACTTTTTTTTAAGTTTTAAAAGGTAGTTTAGACTGAAAGACTTGCTTCATTTTACATGAACTACTCATCCCAGGTGACTTCTAGTTCTTGATTCGCTTTTCCCGGTTTTTAAACACACTGTCCCAAATATACATATGAATCTACCTTTTCCACTTGTTGCCCGTGTGTCATTAATGGTTGTTTGTTAGTTCGTCACAAATTTGGTTTTTGTGATGTTCATCTTTAAACCAACCTTTTCTGCTTCAATTTGTAATTCTTGGAGCATTTCTTTTAATTCGATTTAATTTTTCAGCAAAAAAGTGCGATGTCATTAGCAAATGTTAAGTGTCTTTCTCTCCGAATATGAGAGCACAGCACTGCACGTTCAAGGCGCCTGATCGAGGTTTCTTTTAAAGAAATGGTCGCATTAACCTTCGTGAAATTGCTATGATGGCAAGCATCTCATATGAACTGGTGCATAATATCCTGCATGAAATTTGAAAAAGTTGAATGCGCGATGGTTATCGAGTTTGTTGACTCCAGACCAAAAACGAAGGCGGAAGGACATTTTCAAAATCGTGTTTGGAGAAGTTGCAGCTTAATCTGAAATACTTTTTGGCGTCGCTTTGTAACTGTAGACGAAACGTGATGAATGAATCCACCGTTACACCTTGGAAACAAAACGGCAGTCAAAACAGTAAGTTGGCGAAGGTCAAAGGACACCCGAAAAAAGCGCAAAAAAAAGCGCAGTGTTATCGGCATGAAAAGTGATGGCAACAGTTTTTTTTTGGGGGACTCACAGGGTATCATCATGATTAGTTATTTGGAAAAGCATAAAACAGTGACTGATTCTTATTCTGCACATTTTGCATAGTGAGTTTTAAGCAAAAAAACGACCACGATTAGCGAGCAAAAAAACGTGCTTCTTCGAAGAAGGAACTGTTATAATGGCGAAAATGCACGAGCTGGGTTTCGAAATAGTTTTCCACCCACGCTATTCCCCCAAATTTGACCCCAAGTGACTTTTATTTTTTCCTAATCTCAACAATTGGTCTGGGGAAAGAAATTTTCGTGGAATGAAACAGTTATCTGTGCTGTAAACGAGTATTATGCACAATTCGAAACATTTTTTTTTTCTGAGGGAATAAAAAAAATCGCTAGATCAAATGTATTGAGCTCAATGGAGATTATATTAAGAAATAACTTTTTTTTCAAAGAAATGTTAATTAAACTTGTTTAAAAGACTTTTCAATCCACTTTTGCATGTCTAACAGCTTCAGTCTTTAGGTCTAGTTCTTAGCTACGGTAGTCAATAGCGTCACAATAAAGAAAACCTATTGGTGTTACAAAATGAATATTATTGAAAAATTGGATCCTAAACAGTTCAAATACTTTTTTTGACGTCATCACTGAATATAAAATTTATGGTTGTGACAAATCTTCCAGCTATTGGGGTTTTATTCAGTAAAATAATTTTTTATTTTGTATAGTTCTTTTAATCTCTAACAATTAGTATTTATAAACTTTATAAACATTTGCTTACAGCTCTTGAAACTTAATAAAAAAAATACAGTCTCAAATATTAAAATATTTAAAGCTATTAGTAAAAATTCACAAATAAAATTTTGCTGCATATAATGAATTAGTGGCAAAAGGACATTTTATAACAAAAACACTAAAATACCATAATTGTCAATATAGACTTGTGAATAAAAACATGTTAAGGATAAATTCAATAAGAGTATTAAATACCTAAAAGTGTGATAATTTCAACATAACTGTCCTGCTATTACTTTTCCTTTTTAATTTTTAGTATTATGTATTTAATTCTGTTTTAATGTTTATTTTATAGTTGTGCACCTTTTACCAATTATATATCTAAATGAGACTTTAAAAAGATTAAATATTTATCAATGCTTATTCGAAGCAACACTTTGTACTAGATTTCACTCCACTTATTTACTTTTATTTAAAAACATTTAGACGTAAATCTATTTACAAGAAATATGAGCATTTGTTTGTAAAAAAATCACAATATCAAGGCAGAAAATATTATCGTTTTACAATTGTATCAATAAATTTTTACGTAAACTGTAAATACGTTTAAGGTATATTTCAGTTAATAGAATATTCTATAGCTGACATGTTCTTACGACCAATAAATATGAAAAACAATTAAAAATAATATCCCGGAAAACTTGGGGTTATTTTGTGCCTATTGATTTATCGGAATATGTTATTGTCTTGTAAATAAACATTTAACAGTAATCTCAATGAAAAATAAATATTACGACCAATCTATTTCAATATCTGTGAATTTTAAACACAATCAGAATATTTCCAAGAACAACTTTTCTTTTCACGTATACATATACTACAATCTTAGTTGAGCTTAAACAAAACAAATCATCACCTGGATCGCTCATATTTCGAACAGATGTGCCACAGAAAATACATAATTACAAATTTGTAAATAACTTATTTACTTAATCACGACAGCTACGGTATTTACATATAAAATAAAATAGTCAAAGAACACCATTTCGGGAATATAATTAGGGAATATATTTTGGCAAGATAAAAATCCAAAAACTTTTTTTAACGTAACAAAAATTTTTCTTAATTGACTGTACCTCTTTTTGTCATTTATTACTAAAATAATCAGGTTGAATAATTTTTCAACTAGAAGTAATTGCAACAAAAACTACTTTTATTGTATGTGCCTTAACAGCATATCTTAAATTTATAATTTTTTCAAGGAAAATGTAGTTTCATACCTAAAAATAACTTACTTTATGTAAACTATATCTTGGTCTTTTTACTGATATGTCAAATATATGATAGATTTATAAAAAGTGAGCCAAAAAATGTGGTAAAATTTAAATATAATAAACTTGGGATGTGGAAATTTATAAGCTTCTAAAAAAATCCCGCTTTTTGTAACTTCGCTATTACCTGATGCCTATGAATAAAATGAGGATAGCAAGTGCAATGAGTGGCTGAAGCCGGTGAGTAGTAAGGCATGGCAGTTGTAACATTAGCCTTTGCTATGTTTAAACGCTTCCAGGTCCTACGAATGCGTTATATGTCCATCAAGCAGAAGTAACACTTTATTTTCAGCGATTTATTTTTACGACGCTTATAAAAAAAAATAAAAAAAAAACAACCGACGCTTATACACTGTTTCATCCATTTTACAAATATGTTTGAGTTAATATAGGCTAGTGCATGGAATAGTGACAACACTCTCAGAAAGTGTGCCATTCCCCAATTCAAGATTTTGTCTCGTTCTTTTGAATATTTATTTCGCTTTTTACTGAATGGTGGAAAATCCACTTTCATCATCGTTTTAAATTATAGAAGACGAAATTTTTTTTTAATTTGCATTTTTTTTTTTAAAATGAGGGCCAATTTTTACCATACTCTCTCTACTTGAAAACAACTATCAACGAGAAATGATAAATTGGGTCTGGCCCTTTACCAAGGCCAAGGTCGGTCTTTCATGGCGGAGTGATTTTATAAATATTTAGTAAAAAGGAGTTTTAACCCATTCTTTTAATTTTTCAAAAATTTTCGCATTTGAAAAAAAAAGTATTTAATGTGCTTCTACATGGCCCCACGAGTGACCTATTTCAATATTTGCAGTGAATTTCATAACAGCCTGTATATATATATATATATATATATATATATATATATATATATATATATATATATATATATATATAATATATATATATATACATATATATATATATATATATATATATATATATATATATATATATATATATATATATATATATATATATATATACATATATATATATAATATATATATATATATATATATATATATATATATATGTTATGGAAATCACTGCATATGTTGAAACAGATGACTCGTAGGGTCACATTCAATACTTTTTTTCGTATTCCAAAATTTTTAAAAAATTAAAAACATGGCCAAAACTAGATTTTACCGCCAAACCAACCCGCACCTGAAAGGTCGCCATTGTACGAACTAGCCCAGGTGTAGGCGAATTGTTGCTGTTCGTACAAGGCGCATGCGCTAAGTTCAATCTCACCAACACTGTAAATGTCACGTTCTTGTTAAACAATCGGCCATTGTTTACTTGTTTTGTTTACCAGTAGCGGAGCAAAAATGATATCTTCATTTCATTCAATT
>CM032446.1:85762487-85773065 GCA_019049505.1 Pachyrhynchus sulphureomaculatus | reverse complement strand
AGAGACCCCCTCTACTTTATAACACCAATGTAGTTTACAAGTTGTCCTGTTTGGGTTGTGTTTCATGTTATATCGGACAGACATCGCAGTGGATAAAACAAAGGATTACACAACACAAAAGCGATTGTCGAATAAGTAAGAGGTCATGTGCCTTAGTTGACCATGTTTTAAAAACGGGACATCAGTTCGATTTTGCCAATGTGGAAGTTTTGGAGAGAGTAAATAATTACAAGGATCGGCTGTTTCTTGAAATGTGTCACATAAATAGACATAAGGATTGTGTTAATTATAGGGCAGATACCAGTAAATTAAGTGTAATGTATTGTAATATTTTAAACTTATAAATTTTACAAGTCAATAGCTGAACCACCTTATGCATAACTAAACCACTGTATTTGATGATCGTTTTTTTTTTTTCGTTTTTTGGTCCGATTTCGGATTTATAGCCTAGATTAGTTCATTGTTAACTGTTATTTGTCACTGTGCATAAGTATTTTCTTGTTTCTGTTATGTGTCTAATGTAGTCGATGTTCTTTTTATTTTTATAAATGTTGTGACCATCTCTTAGTTGGTAAGTTTTTTAAAATAACTATTTATTTACAAATAAATTTCCTGACACACTGTTTTTTTTCTAAAAATTATAGTTTCTCCTGATGAAGTTGTGAAGTACAACGAAATATAGAGAGTTTAACAGCAATCGAGTGTTAATTGTCACAGACCGCAAACCCGATAAATTAAAAAAAAAAATAAAAAAAAAAATAAAAAAAAAATAAAAAAACCTTTTTGCTATCAAAGTACGGTCGATAAATCTACATTTATTTATTTATATATATATATATATATATATATATATACATATATATGTATATATGTATATATATATATATATATATATATATACTTATATATGTATATATATATATATATATATATATATATATATATATACATATATATATATATATATATATATATATATATATATATATATATATATATATATATACATATATATATATATATATATATATATATATATATATATATATATAATATATATATATAATCTACATATATATATATATATATATATATATATATATATATATATATATATATATATATATATATATATATATATATATGTATATATATATATATATATATATATATATATATATATACATATATATACATATATATATATATATATATATATATATATATATAATAATATATATATATATATATATATATAGATAGATAGATAGATAGATAGGGTGTTATAAAAATCACTTTATATTTTTTGGAACTGGCACCTTCGTGTAGACCAATTGCAGGAAATTCACCTTAAATAGTGGATCTCAAGAATAAAGTAAACCAATCGACCATAAATAAATGAATTGAATGAAATGAAGATATCATTTTTGCTCCGCTACTGGTAAACAAAACAAGTAAACAATGGCCGATTGTTAACAAGAACGTGACATTTACAGCGTTGGTGAGATTGAACTTAGCGCATGCGCCTTGTACGAACAGCAACAATTCGCCTGCGCCTGGGCTAGTTCGTACAATGGCGACCTTTCACGTGCGGGTTGGTTTGGCGGTAAAATCTAGTTTTGGTCATGTTTTTAATTTTTTAAAAAATTTTGGAATACGAAAAAAAGTATTGAATGTGCTTCTACATGACCCTACGAGTCACCTGTTTCGACATATGCAGTGATTTCCATAACCATATATATATATATATATATATATATATATATATATATATATATATTATATATATATATATATATATATATATATATATATATATATATATATATATATATATATATATATATATATATATATATATATAGACAGGCTGTTATGAAATTCACTGCAAATATTGAAATAGGTCACTCGTGGGGCCATGTAGAAGCACATTAAATACTTTTTTTTTCAAATGCGAAAATTTTTGAAAAATTAAAAAAAGAATGGGTTTAAAACTTAATATATCATTTCTCGTTAATAGTTGTTTTCAAGTAGAGAGAGTATGGTAAAATTGATCCTCACTTTAAAAAAAAAATGCAAATTAAAAAAAAAATTTCGTCTGCTATATTTAACAATGATGAAAGTGGATTTTCCACCATTCAGTAAAAAACGAAATAAATATTCAAAAGAACGAGACAAAATCTTGAATTGGGGAATGGCACACTTTCTGAGAGTGTTGTCACTATTCCATGCACTAGCTATATTAACTCAAACATATTTGTAAAATGGATGAAACATTTTATAAGCGTCGTAAAAATAATCGCTGAAAATAAAGTGTTACTTCTGCTTGATGGACATATAACGCATTCGTAGAACCTGGAAGCGTTGAACATAGCAAAGGCTAATGTTACAACTGCCATGCCTTACTACTCACCGGCTTCAGCCACTCATTGCACTTGCTATCTCATTTTATTCATAGGCATCAGGTAATAGCGAAGTTACAAAGCGGGATTTTTTTTGAAGCTTATAAATTTCCACATCCCAAGTTTATTATATTTAAATTTTACCACATTTTTTGGCTCACTTTTTATAAATCTATCATATATTTGACAAATCAGTAAAAAGATATAGTTTACATAAAGTAAGTTATTTTTAGGTATGAAACTACATTTTCCTTGAAAAAATTATAAATTTAAGATATGCTGTTAAGGCACATACAATAAAAGTAGTTTTGCAATTACTTCTAGTTGAAAAATTATTCAATCTGATTATTTTAGTAATAAATGACAAAAAGAGGTACAGTCAATTAAGAAAAATTTTTGTTACGTTAAAAAAAGTTTTTGGATTTTTATCTTGCCAAAATATATTCCCTAATTATATTCCCGAAATGGTGTTCTTTGACTATTTTATTTTATATGTAAATACCGTAGCTGTCGTGATTAAGTGAATAAGTTATTTACAAATTTGTAATTATGTATTTCTGTGGCACATCTGTTCGAAATATGAGCGATCCAGGTGTGTTTTGTTTAAGCTCAACTAAGATTGTAGTATATGTATACGTGAAAAGAAAAAGTTGTTCTTGGAAATATTCTGATTGTGTTTAAAATTCACAGATATTGAAATAGATTGGTCGTAATATTTATTTTTCATTGAGATTACTGTTAAATGTTTATTTACAAGACAATAACATATTCCGATAAATCCATAGGCACAAAATAACCCCAAGTTTTCCGGGATATTATTTTTAATTATTTTTCATATTTTTTGGTTGTAAGAACATGTCAGCTATAGAATATTCTATTAACTGAAATATACCTTAAACGTATTTACTGTTTACGTAAAAATTTATTGATACAATTGTAAAACGATAATATTTCTGCCTTGATATTGTGATTTTTTTACAAACAAATGCTCATATTTCTTGTAAATAGATTTACGTCTAAATGTTTTAAATAAAAGTAAATAAGTGGAGTGAAATCTAGTACAAAGTGTTGCTTCGAATAAGCATTGATAAATATTTAATCTTTTTAAGTCTCATTTAGATATATAATTGGTAAAAGGTGCACAACTATAAAATAAACATTAAAACAGAATTAAATACATAATACTAAAAATTAAAAAGGAAAAGTAATAGCAGACAGTTATGTTGAAATTATCACACTTTTAGGTATTTAATACTCTTATTGAATTTATCCCTAACATGTTTTATTCACAAGTCTATATTGACAATTATGGTATTTTAGTGTTTTTGTTATAAAATGTCCTTTTGCCACTAATTCATTATACTGCAGCAAAATTTTATTTGTGAATTTTTACTAATAGCTTTAAATATTTTAATATTTGAGACTGTATTTTTTTTATTAAGTTTCAAGAGCTGTAAGCAAATGTTTATAAAGTTTATAAATACTAATTGTTAGAGATTAAAAGAACTATACAAAATAAAAAAATATTTTACTGAATAAAACCCCAATAGCTGGAAGATTTGTCACAACCATAAATTTTATATTCAGTGATGACGTCAAAAAAAGGATTTGAACTGTTTAGGATCCAGTTTTTCAATAATATTCATTTTGTAACACCAATAGGTTTTCATTATTGTGACGCTATTGACTACCGTAGCTAAGAACTAGACCTAAAGACTGAAGCTGTTAGACATGCAAAAGTGGATTGAAAAGTCTTTAAACAAGTTTAATTAACATTTCTTTGAAAAAAAAGTTATTTCTTAATATAATCTCCATTGAGCTCAGTACATTTGATCTAGCGATATTCCAATTTTTTTTATTCCCTCAGAAAAAAAAATGTTTCGAATTGTGCATAATACTCGTTTACAGCACAGATAACTGTTTCATTCCACGAAAATTTCTTCCCCCAGACCAATTGTTGAGATTAGGAAAAAATAAAAGTCACTTGGGGTCAAATTTGGGGAATAGCGTGGGTGGAAAACTATTTCGAAACCCAGCTCGTGCATTTTCGCCATTATAACGGTTCCTTCTTCCGAAGAAGCACGTTTTTGCTCGCTAATCGTGGTCGTTTTTGCTTAAACTCACTATGCAAAATGTGCAGAATAAGAATCAGTCACTGTTTTATGCTTTTCCAAATAACTAATCATGATGATACCCTGTGAGTCCCAAAAAAAAAACTGTTGCCATCACTTTTCATGCCGATAACACTGTTTGCGCTTTTTTTCGGTGTCCTTTGACCTTCGCCAACTTACTGTTTTGACTGCCGTTTTGTTTCCAAGGGTGTAACGGTGGATTCACGTTTCGTCTACAGTTACAAAGCGACGCCAAAAGTATTTCAGATTAAGCTGCAACTTCTCCAAACACGATTTTGAAATGTCCTTCCGCCTTCGTTTTTGGTCTGGAGTCAACAAACTCGATAACCATCGCGCATTCAACTTTTTCAAATTTCATGCAGGATATTATGCACCAGTTCATATGAGATGCTTGCCATCATAGCAATTTCACGAAGGTTAATGCGACCATTTCTTTAAAAGAAACCTCAATCAGGCGCCTTGAACGTGCAGTGCTGTGCTCTCATATTCGGAGAAAGACACTTAACATTTGCTAATGACATCGCACTTTTTGCTGAAAATTAAATCGAATTAAAAGAAATGCTCCAAGAATTACAAATTGAAGCAGAAAAGGTTGGTTTAAAGATGAACATCACAAAAACCAAATTTGTGACGAACTAACAAACAACCATTAATGACACACGGGCAACAAGTGGAAAAGGTAGATTCATATGTATATTTGGGACAGTGTGTTAAAACCGGAAAAGCGAATCAAGAACTAGAAGTCACCTGGGATGAGTAGTTCATGGTAAAATGAAGCAAGTCTTTCAGTCTAAACTACCTTTAAAACTTAAAAAAAAGTATGTAACGAATTCTTTGTATCAGTAACAACATATGGTAGCGTAACTTGGGTTCCGACATGGAAAGTTATTAGAAAATTGCAAGTTCACCAGAGAGCAATTGAAAGGAAAATCACAGGTATATCACTTAGAGACTGCAACCCAAACGAATGGATCGGGGAAAAAAAAAAAACGGGGGTCTACGACATAATTGAAAGTATATCTTCCCCCCAAGTGGAACTGGGCTGGTCACATGGCCAGAAATACTGATAACTGTGCCGGAAAAGTGACCAGATGGAGACCATGGGGGGGGAGAAAGAAGTAGTGGCAGACCTAAACAACGCTGGTATGACGATATTAAAAAACAGCAAGGCTCAATTGGATGAAATCGCTCAAAATAGGGACATATGGAAGCACATGAGAGAGGCCTATATCCAAAGGATAAAGAATGGCTAGAGGAAGAAGAAGAAGAAGTTATATACAGTGAAATTCCCCTTCGCGGACACCCCTCTTACACGGACACCTCCCTTGAACGAACAGTTTCTCATGGTTCCGACCGACTCTCATATAATTGGCATTGTGTTAACTCCCTCTCGAACGGATATTCTCTTGAACGGACACGGACATTCTCTTAACCGGACAAAAAACAATAAAAAATAAACGCCTTGTCTCATTTTTCTGTGGCGAGTATCGCTGTTGCGGGTCTCAATCGCCCCGCGCGTCAACGCGCTGCCTGCCTTCACTGAGGGACTTCCCCGAGTAAGCCGGGGATTTACCGATCTCAATTTTTGGGTACACGCGGGGATTTAATATTAGTCTGGCGCCTATGCGAAGAAGAGACACAGTGGGGCGCATTGATTGTAGGAATGGCTCCAAATAGAAAAATTCTCACGCTTAAACAAAAAATTGAGATTGTTGAAGTTCACAATAAAGAAAAGTTAAGTGTAAGGGACTTATCCAAGCGTTTTAATATCGGAATAACATAAGCTGCTGATATAATTAAACATAAAGAAATCCTTCTAAACAAGTGGATGTCGGAACAGCAATTTGAATGAAAAAGAAGCTTTTTGACTGGTGTTGGTACCAAAATTGACAAGTTGTGTTATAACTGGTTTTTATAGCTGCTCGCCATAAGGGGATTCCTTTGACAGGTATACACATGAATTATTTTTTTTTAGATAAGGTTTTCTGGAATTAGTGTGTTGATTTTCTCTTCATATCAATTCCAAGAATGGATAAAAGGGATGAGAGTATCAGTAGGCTTGTCGTGACAAAATGCAAAAAATTTATTTTTAATTTTTTTTTTTTTTCAGGTCTGCTAATACGATACAAAGCAAAAGAAATAGCCGAGTCTCTAGGACATTCTACATTCAGTGCTTTTTATGGTTTTCTTAATAAATTTAAACCGCCACAACATAAGTTTTGAAGCAATTTCAGGAGAAAGAGCTTCGATTATTGCTGAAGATGTTTCATCATTTTGGAAAAAATGCCCTTCTTTAATTAAGGGATATTCACCGAGAGACATCTATACTGCCGATGAGACAGGCCTGTATTTTAGGGCTCTACCCAACAAAACGCTAACATTAAAAAAAGAAAAATGTGTTGGTGGTAAATATCCCAAAGAAAGGTTTACAATTTTGTATTGTGCAAATATGGCGGGAGAAAAACAAATACTCTTTGTCATTGATAACGCAGCTAAACCCAGAGCATTTAAAAATATTAACATAAACAACCTGCCTGCAACTTGAAAATATAATAAGAAAGCTTGGATGATAGGAGAAATTATGACAGTGGTTTGCAAGATCTTGATTGGAAAATGACGAAAGAGAAAAACATTTTGTTGTATTTAGACAATGGAGGATCTCATCGAAAAGATGTCCGCTTAAAAAATATAAAAATCTTGTTTCTGCCTCCTAACTGTACATCAGCTTGTCGACCACTTGACCAGGGAATTATAAAAAATTTTAAAATTTATTACTGAGGTCTAATACTAAAACACCTGATAGTAAACTTTGAAACTGCTGGTACAGCTTTTGAGTTAATTAAGAAAATTACGCCATTGGATGAAGCTTACTTTGCAAAAACCGCTTGGGAACAAGTAACCAAGTTAAAAATTGCTTCCGTAAAACGGGATTTAAGCATGTAAATGCAAGTGAAGACCAGTTAACTGAGGCTGTTACATCTGATCTAGAACATGGCTTACCACTTGCAAATGTCCTCAAAAATAAGAATTTGTTGGAGTTGACTGATAATGAAAACTTTATTGATTTTTTGAACATAGATGAAAATTTATATGTTGAAAATCCAGATTCAGAACAAGAAATTGAAAATCCAGTTGAAATACAAGGACTTTCCGAAGATTCTGATGTCGATGAGGTTCCAGTACCAACAGATGCTATCCCAAATTATAGTGAAGCTATTACCGTAACCAAGCAGCTTAAAAGTTTTGCCGAGGTTCACGGAGATGCAGACTCTAGAGCTTCTTTCTGAATTAGAAATACGATTTGTGGACACCATTTTAAAGGAAAGGAGGAGACAACCAACAATATATGAATTTTTGCGTCATTAAAGTGACCTTTCATTTCATATGTATAACTCTTGTCCTATTATATTTTTTATCTATCTAACTAGCCGTGCCCGCGGCTCCTCGCGTGGACTTGATTCACCTTTATCGTCACTGCTTATTCGTTATGTTAATATTATTATATAGCTCGAGGGGCTTTAGAGGCCCATGGCTTGGTTGCCTACTTGTCTCCACTTCTTTTTGTCTCCTGTTAGCTTTTCCCAGTGCGGAATACCCATCAACTCCGGATCTTGCTTTACTGCCTGAATCCATGTAGATCGCGGTGTACCCTTCTTCTAACCACTCCTCTTATTAGGGCTTGCTTTGCCTGTCTTTCTTCCTTCATCCTTGCCACGTGTCCCAACCCTCTTAATCGGTGGTTTCTTGTGATTTGGCTTATAAGAGGTTTCGTATATAGGTATTTTAATTCGTGGTTTGTTCTTCTTCATAGTCCCTCTTCTTTCCTTCCTCCGTAGATCCTTCTTAAAGCTTTCCTTCCCCACACGTTTCGCATCCATATGTCACGGTGGGTCTGACAACTGTCGTATATATTCTTTCTTTTGCTTTTCTTGATACATTCTTTGATTTCAATATTGGATTCATTGCCCCCAAACATCTCTGTCCTTTCGCTATTCTTTCTTGTATCTCCGTCCTTTCTTGTCCACTCTATTATTGTTACTCCCATAATTAAATTTGTCTACTTTTTCAAACATATGTCTTTTCCCTAAGTTGTTTATTATATCTAAACTTTTGTTGTTTTTATTATCCTTCTTCTCTGTAATTTCCATGTATTTTGTTTTTTCCTCATTTATCTTTAGTCCTCTTATCCTTCCCCTTTCTTCTATCCTACTTATGACTTTTTTGAGGTTTTCTTTTACTCTTGTAATCACTGCTACATCATCTGCATAGGCCAAGCATTGGCATGTTTGTTGATATATCGTTCCATTTGTTTTTATTTCTGACTCCTGGATTATCTTCTCTAGGACCAAATTAAATAGACATGCCGGCACTGGATTCCCTTGTCTTAATCCTCTCTTCACCTTAAACTTGTCTGACACTTTGCCCTCAACCAACACTCTATTTTCTGTCATTCATGGTCATTCTCACCATGCGAATCAATTTACTTGGAATTTTTAGTTCTTCCATTATCTTGTCCTTCTCTATTTACAGAGTCATATGCTTCTCTGAAATCCACAAAGACCAAGTGTAGTGCCAAATTTTGTTCTAAGCTATTATCTTGGATTTACATAATCGAAAATATCTGGTCTGTAACTGATCTATTTTTCCTGAATCCACACTGGTACTCTCCCAGAATAGATTCGACTTTCTCTTCTAGTCTGTTTTTGATAGCCACCACTAATATCTTGTACACGACATCTAGTAAGGCTATTGGTCTATAATTAGCACATATAATTTTTTCTCCTTTTTTGTATATTGGACAAATTAGCGACTCTCTCCAGCTTACTGGCATCTTTTCTGTTTCCCATATTTTCTTGCAACAACCGGCATATTTCATTTTCCAGATCTACTCCTCCTCCAGCCTTTATCATTTCTGCTGTTATACAATTTCCACCCCGGTGACTTTTTTTTTGGGTTCTGAGTATTTCTTTTATTTCTTCTCTGCAGGGTTTGTTTGTCCCCTCTTTGTATTTAAAAAAAAAAACACACGTAAATGGGATAAGTGGTTCTTGAGTGCTAAGCGCACTAATGGACAGACAGACAGAGAGGCGTTACGTTTTATATACGAGGCTGGTTTGAAAAGTCCGTGGAAAGTCCGAGAGATGGCACCACCGGCGCGTATCGAGGTCATGTTTAGTTAGTAGCATCTCTTGAATGAACGCACACCAAGTTTCAGCCATATTGGTCTATTTCTTTGTGTTTGGCATTCGTGTGAATCAAGGAAGTCGAGTGATTTTCAAGAAATGGACGAAAAAGAATTTCGTGTGGTGATTAAACATTACTTTATGAAAGGCAAAACGCCTCAGGAGACTAAAGAGAAGCTTGATAAACATTATGGTGACTCTGCACCTTCGATTAGAACAGTTTATAAGTGGTTTCAAAATTTTCGGACTGGCCATATGGGCACAAGTGACGCTGAACGTTCTGGACGGCCTGTGGAGGTTACGACTCCAGAAATCATTGATCAAATCCATGATATGATGATGGATGACAGAAGAGTTAAGGTGCGTGAGATTGCTAGTGCTGTGGGCATCTCGACTGAACGGGTACATAATATTTTGCATAAACATTTGGACATGAGAAAGCTATCCGCAAGATGGGTGCCGCGATTGCTCACGCTTGACCAAAAACGGAATCGTGTGCAAGGATGGTTTGCAGCTGTTCCAGAAGAATCCGGAGGACTTTAAGCGTCGTTTCGTCACTGTGGATGAAACATGGATACATTACTATACTCTTGAGACCAAACAACAATCTAAACATTGGGTTACCAAGGGGGAATCTGCACCAAAAAAGGCGAAGACCGTTCCTTCGGCCGGAAAGGTTATGGCGATTGTCTTTTGGGATTCGCAAGGGATAATCCTCATCGACTATCTGGAAAAGGGTAAAACTATTACAGGTGAATATTATTCATCGTTATTGGACCGTGTTTGAAAACCGAGCTGCAAGAAAAACGCCCGCGATTGGCCCACAAGAAAGTCCTTTTTTCCATCACGACAACGCACCAG
>CM032446.1:85732487-85759987 GCA_019049505.1 Pachyrhynchus sulphureomaculatus | reverse complement strand
ACTTCCATATATCAGGATTGTCCTAAAAATTGCCTTGAACACTTTTATTTTTGTTTATTTCGTCACCTCTTTCTTCCTAATGAATTTATTATTTATTGTATAGTAATGTTGGTTCGTTTTTTCGATTCTTTCATTAATTTCTTTGTCTTGTTTTCCAGTTTCATCCATTATCACTCCCAGATACTTATATTGTTCCACTTGTTGTATTTTATTCCCTTCTATGTAAATGTTTATTTCCATTGTCATTATTACTTTTGTTTTATCTATATTAATTTTCATACCTTCTTCCTTAAACGGTTTATTCGAAATATCGAGGTGTCCTTGTAATTGTCTCTCATTTTCCGCCACCAACAAAATATCCTCAGCCAAAGCCGCTTCAGATACTTCTATTCTTTTCAGCTTCCAGTATCCTATTGTCATTCTTTTCACTTTTATTTCGCACTTCTTAATTATTTCATCCATGTATACAATGAACAATGTTGGGCTCAAGCTTCCTCCCTGCGTCAAACCTTCTTGTGTTGTAAATCCCTCCGACTTCATGTTATTTTTTTATTACATACTGCACATTGTTGCTGTATATTCCCTTTATTTTTCTTATTGTCTTTTTGTTTATTCCTTTGTTTTCTAGGCTTTTCCACACTGTATTTCTCGGTACACTGTCAAATGCTTTTTTTAAGTCTATGAAAGCAAGGTGTAGACTCTTATTTTGTTTTGATCTTTTTTCGATAATCTGTTTCAGCGTAAATATGTGGTCTTGTGTACTTCTTGCTGGTCTTAATCCACTTTGCGATTCCGATAGTTGTGGTTCTGTTACTTTCTTTTTCCTATTATTAATAATGACCTCATAAATTTTGACAATTGTGTTCAGTATAGTAATTCCTCTGTAATTATTACAATCCTTGTGTTGTTCCTTTTTATAAATTGGTGTAATAAATGATATTCCCCATTCGGCTGGAAAGTTTTCTTCCTCCCATGCACTATAATTATACAATAGTTTCATTATTTTATGGGTGGCTCGTGAGTGTGCAAAAGTGAATAATGCTGCTGCTACTAGCTGTGGTGTATTACTGTCTTTATATATATTCTTGAAATTACAATATTTTATTTTTACTTAAAAAAAATATTTGAGTATCATTGTGATATTCGCATTTGTAAAATTTGGAAATATACATGTAGGTTGCAACCAGGCGTCGAGATTATAAAATTTTTGATATTAATTAATAATAATATTTTATTTTTAATTACCCAAAATTATCGTTTTTATTGCTTTACAAATAAGATAATAGTGGTAATTTTAACGTAACGAAGGAAATTTTTCACAAATAGGTTTTGTAAGGATTAAAGGAATATATAAATAAGATATTATTTTACAATACCATTGTACACGTATGTTAGCGAAAAAGTAGGATTGGAAAGATTAGACTACATTAAAATATTAAATAATAATAAATTAAAAAACTAAACAGTATATACAGTAAAAAAATAATTTCGTTTACATTACACATTATATGTAAGTTGTTTTTTTATTAAATTTATGAAATTTTTAAAAGGTTAGTTTCCACTAAAATAAGTTATGACTCAAGTTCGTTTTAGATCACTTGACCAATTTGAACAAATTACCTTGATTCAAGAGATCTTGACGAGCTAAGCAAATAACAACAAATTTACGAGGTGACGGATATAGTATGGAAAAACTAGGGGGCGAAGTATGGGGTTGCATCATCACTGTAGTTTTTGCGAAGATGAAAACAGTATACACAGTATTTTTAAATATTTTTCTCGGCCGGACTATGTACAATTTAGAGTCTTTTGAAAATTTTTATTTAGATGAAACCACATTACAAGTTAATTTTTTATGCGCTCAGTGACTAAGAGCGGCACGTGCACGAAAAAGCGATTCACAGTGGCCTTGAATCTGCACATTGTACATAGTCCTGGGCAATTCATTCCACTGGGCTAAACTAAAGTCATCAATCGTTTTTGGATGTTATAAGGAATCAAGATTGTTGGTGAGTTCTGGGTCTCTAATCAGACGAATAGCTCTCTTTTGCATAGAATCTAACAAAAGCAGCGTATGTTTGAGAGCAGAGCCCCAAACTTCGGGGCAGCATTCTATTGTTAATCGAATTTGCTCCTTCTACATGATTAAAAGTTATTGTGGTGGGTAAAGATTTCTAATACAAAATAATATTTCCAGCTTTTGAAAAGAATAGAAGAAGAAAATAAATTAAAGAAGAATACTGGGAGACATTTACTAAAGGGATGGAAAGTGATCTGTATGGCGCTCAAAGGAAAGTCTGGAAAATGTTAAGACGGAAAAAACTTGATAGACACGGTACAAACTAACAAAATTACATTTCAAAAATGGCAAACATACTTTGAGAAATCATATAAAGAAGAAGAAAATAATGAAAGCATACTTGAAGAAGTGGAAGAAGTAAATCTAGAAGTAACTTTAGAGCAGTATTATTAGAAGTCTTAAAAATAAAAAAGCCTCAGGACCAGACGACAAATGAGATGTTAAAATATGGAGGAGAAAACCTATAACAACAACTGGTGCAACTCTTTATAAACATAGTAAAACACGGACAAATACCTACAGATTGAAAAACTAGCATAACAATCCCAATATTCAAAAAAGGGCAAAAGACGTCATCTGAAAATTACCGCGGAATAACGCTCCTAAATACTACCTTAAAAGTATTAACAAAATTATACTGAAAGAAATGAGCAAGGATATTCAAATAAGAGAGGAACAACAGGGATTCCGCAAAAATCATTCGACTATGGATGCCATATTTATAGTGAGGCAGATAATGGAAAAAGCTAAAGAATTTAACAAACCTGCCTATATGTGTTTCGTCGCCATGACTCAAGCTTTCGATAGAGTGCAGTTAACAGATATAAAATTATTACAGCAGACAAACCAGAAGCTAATAAAAATCATACATGACATTAACACAGAATGTAGAACAAATATAAAAGTGGGACGTCTACTGAGCAAGGAAGTAAAAATAAACGCTGGGATAAGACAAGGCGATTCACTTAGTCCCTTTTATCTTCAACCTCGTCATGGATAGAATAGTGGAGAACAAAATACAATATGGGCAACACACATCCACACAATCTGCTACGCCGAAGATGCAGTCCTCATCTCCGATTCTGAGGACAACCTTCAGAAGATCTTTCATGCCTTCAATTTGGAAGGGGAAAACTAAACATGATTATCAACACAACCAAGACAAAAGAATTATTAAGATGCAAGCTGGAAATCCAAGGAACTATTATTGAACAGGTTAATAATTCCAAATACCTGGGAACAATGATAACAAGCTACGGAGACTTAAGCAGAGAAGTAAAACAACAGTCTATGAAGGCATCACCAGTAGCAGGTTGTTTGACGGATATAGTACGGTACCTCATGGTGGAAAGTAAAATGAGAATATACAAGACAATAGTGAGACCGATCCTTACATATGCTGTAGAAACAAGAGCTGACACATTTAAAATAGCACAAATGGTGAGGACAACAGTAATGTAGGTGTTTAGGGATATACATGGAAAAACTATCCACGACAGACTCCGCAATAAAGATTTATAAGAACTAAGTAAGATCCAAGAAATATCCAAATGGACCAGAACTATAAGAAAACAATGTAATAAACACGTAGATCGAATGAACAACAGACTAGTAAAAAGGGCAAAACTCAATAAACCCTGCGGTAGAAGAACTAGGGGCAGACCTCCGAAAAGGTGGAAGGAATGCTGGACGTCCACATCGGAATGGGATAAAACATGCAGTATGCCTACTTTATAACACACCATGTAAGAAAGAAGAAGAAGAGAAGCTCTCTTTGGTATGAATGCCACATAATTATGTCAAGATATATGCTCCCAAATTAACGTCCAGCAAGTTGAGTAACGATGCTGGTAGAACGGAATGACCCGACAAACCATGTCAGATTCTGCAACGTTAACTTTTTTAGTAAACACTTTGGTCTGGGTTCTAGCGTTCACGGTAAATGAAGAAACAAGCGTACTGTCATTAATAAAACTGTAGATCGAATTGCTGATTCTTTCCAGCAGATCGTTACTGTAGAGAAGAACAATAGGAGACATTATGGAATTTTGTTGTATATACAACAAAATAGACAGCAACGTTTATTTTCAAAACCAAATACATCATTTAAAAGCTTAAACACCGTTCTCTTTTTCAACGCAATCGCCATTTCGATCCAAACATTTTTGTAGACGCTGCGTCAAAGCTGAAAATATTTCATACTAGAAGACTTAACAGAATTAAAATGAAACATTAATAACGTACCGTAACTTCAACAATGCAAATCAACAATTTAAAAAAAGTAGTCATAATTTTAATGGGAGGGATGTACTGGATGGATTGACAGCAAATTATCAATATTTGGCTTCAGTTTTGTAAGGAATAACCGCAAATCTCCCCGTTCTGTGATGTTCAATCTGCTCCTTTTTTGTTAATAGGTTTGTAACGACACTAAAACTTTTTTCGACAAGGTATGACGAAGGAAACGCTATCAAAAGTTTTCTCGCAATTTCCCACAGCCCAGGATTTTTTCGGGTATTTCTGCCTGCAGCCAAAATGTTTGATAGCCTTTTTTAAATTTCACCTTCAGCTCCTCATTGGTGCTAAGCTCGAGTAGCTTCTCTTGTAATACCACATTCGCCACTTCCGTTTCATCAAATGGATTTATGATCCATATTATAATACTAATACTAGCACTCTTTTCTTTTAAGAATTTTGTTTACCTTTTACCATAATTTTGGCAAAATCTGGCAATATCAATTCAAAGCAGTCCTCCTAATTATTAAAAACACGACGTAATGACGTGAGGAGGATGGTCTCTGGGTCTTTTATTAAATATAGATATTACACCAATCTACTAAATTTATATTCGGTACAAAAACATTTAACAATATCGCCGCGCTATTTTATTCCCTTTTTTAATAAATTGTGTCATTTCGGTTTTTATATGCAGTTTTTCTTAGTCCTTAGGAACGTGGTATATACGATAATTATTTTGAAAAATTTTAAAGATTAAGCACAAAGTTATTATTTTCTCCTCTAAAAAATTCTGTAAACCTCTGTTCATTTTACCGCTTACATTTCCTGAAAATATATAGAATATGCATTCGAGAACACTAGAGATAACAGATCAATGATAGATTATGTCCTAACAAACAGAGAAATACATCCACGCCATTTATTAGACGTAAGAAGCTTGAGATCACCAAACGTAAGAAGCCATCATAACCCAGTTATGTGTAAACTAAAGTGGAATATAAGAAACACAAAGCAACATCGAAATTAGGAACTGGAAGCAAAGATAAAAATAGATCAGAATATGTTCAAATCTATTTTTGAAGTCATCATACAGGGCATTTAAATGTTGAACGTATGTCTGAATATCCTCATCAAGACATTCTGCCTGTGACAAGTTTGGAAACTGGGAGAATTCACGCCGACTAATATTTTGCTTCATGAATTTCAATTTTCCAAGAAAAGCTGAAATTACACCCTTTGTTTTTATTAAATTTAGGCTGTCCCCTTGTAACTGCAAGTTAATGTCATTAAATTTTTTGAACAAATTTGTCAAATACGCGATGTCTGCTTTCAATTTGATCAGGTTTTCTTTTAAATCTGGAGCCTTACTTTCCAGAAACTCTAAAACTGATTCAAAAAGTGAGTAAAATCGTGTTAAAAATGCACCTTTCGACAACCAGCGTACTTCAGTATGTAAGAGCAATCGTTGGAAGTCTTCATCATATTTTCGTCGCACAATTGTGCAAATAAACGGGTATTCAACGCATTGCTTCGTATTTTGTTAACTGCTTTAATCACAAATTGAAGCGATTGGTGCAATCTATCACTCAAATTTTTCGCTACCAGGTGTTGTCGGTGGATGACACAGTGAATTGCAGTTACTCCTGGTATAATTCTTTTAAGATGGCTTATAAACCCACGATATCGCCCGAAGATGGCAGGAACTCCATCTGCTGCCACCGAAATAATGTTTGTAAATGGAATCGATTTTTCCTTAAAAAATCACTCAGGACATTAAATGTTGATTCGCCTTTAGGATGGATTTCTTCGTCCATAACAAATCGAATATATGTTATGCCAATAATAATCCTTCATTATCAGGTAAAGTTGACTCGTCTAGTTGAATAGAAAAATGAGTTGTTTGCAGATAATTACACAAGAAGCTTTCAATATCAGAGCTCATTTCATCAATACGTCTTTGTACAGTGTTGTTACTCAAAGGAATTTTTTTGAGTACGTCAAATAGAGGTTTGTGCAGAACAGTTTTTAAAACCTCTTCAACAGTGGGTAAAATTAACTGTTTTCCGATGGTGTTTGTTGTATATACAACAAAATAGACAGCAACGTTTATTTTCAAAACCTAATACATTATTTAAAAGCTTAAACACCGTTCTCTTTTTCAACGCAATCGCCATTTCGATCCAAACATTTTTGTAGACGCTGCGTCAAAGTTGAAAATATTTCATACTAGAAAACTTTATACTCTACAACAACTTTTAATCATGTAGAAGGCGCAGATTCGCCCAACAATAGAATGCTGCCCCCAAGTTTGGAGCTCTGCTCCCAAACATACGATGCATTTGTTAGATTCTATGCAGAAGAGAGCTATTCGTCTTATTAGAGACCCAGAACTCACCACCAACCTTGATTCCTTATAACATCGAAAAACAATTGAAGACTTGAGTTTGTTATATCCCAGTGGAATAAATTGTCGAGGACTGTGTACCATCTGCAGCGATTCAAGGCCACTGTGAATCGCTTTTTAGTGCACTCGCCGCTCTTAGTACTGTGCTGAGCTCATAAAAAGAGTAACTCATAATGCTTTCGTCTAAACAAAAATTTCCAAAAGACTAAGTTGTACTTAGGCCGGCCGAGAAAAATATTTAAAAATATCTCTTGTTATCATATATTGTTTGCATCTTGGTAAAAACTACAGTGGAGATACCACCCCATATTTCACCCCCCGTGGATAAAAGCAGAAGAAGAAAACAGCGTCTGTAGTAATGATGTCAGAAGACAAACTACAGCACTACTTCCATCAATGAAAAATTCATATGGAGCGGTATAACAATCAAGAAGGAGTGTTTATTGAAGGAGATTAAAGTTTTAATGTCAAAGTTCAAAAATTAAAAGTTTTATAAATTCAATACTTATTTTCTAGCCACACCTTGTGTATATATATATATATATATATATATATATATATATATATATATATATATATATATATATATATATATATATATGTCTGGAGACAATATCGGATTCACTGCACATTGAAAATTGGGAATAGTTGGAGGTGCTTTTCCCTAAAAATATAAATAAATAGTAGAGTATGACGCTAACAATTTAAGTGTCTCAGTAGGTCTTGCAATAGTTTTGTCTGGCTGTGTAGTAGTAGTTGTGGGGAGGCTCAACTTCTAGTAAATAAAACCAGGAACTATTTTGCCAACCCTGAAGAAGTTTTCCCCAACTCAACCAAACTACTATGATCGTCGCGAAACCTCCCGGACGCCATACTATGGTGCCGGTATGAGATTTTGACGAATGGCCTCTGCAACCGGCTAAAATGGCCTGAATATAGGATCAAGAAACCTTGGAAATTGCTGAATATTTTTCTGATAATATGGAAGTGTATCAATTCAGCTTGAATTTGCGTTGTTTATAGAATAGTAAAGTCGGAACTGCTCTCCAGAAGGTACTTTAGAGTATCTTTAAGATGGAAAAGTCCTGCCAACCTTCATTTACTCATAAACTAACGTCTACTCATTTTAATTCTTTACAGGAATAAGAAGAAAAACTACTCATATTAGAGATTGTAATGTTATCTAATTTGAATTATTTTTTTTTATTTTTATTCCTGTAAGTGATTTAAAGAGTTTTAACTTGGTTAAAATTTTTAACTGCTTTAACCACATTTACCTTTTGTGCCACGACACGTACCCTCTCTTAAGTTCAAATTATTAACCCTGAAGATGACCCCTGAAAGATTAAGACGTGGAGGTGTTAGTTTATAGTTAAATAAGCATGGTTAACAATTTTCCATTTTCTTTTTTTTTTGGTCACTTGAATCTATGAAGTTTGAGATGTTAGTTTTGGGCGACTTTATAAAGAGCATTTATTGACTCTACATCAGTGATTCCCAAAGTATTTCAGGTGGACCCCCAGGGGTCCACGGGAGACTCGACGGGGAATCTACGTTGGCGTGACAAAAAAAATGGTGGTTCACAAGTTGTAAGTGGGGGTCAGGGAAAATTTATCTGGTTTCGATAGTAAAGAACAAAAATGTGGGCTTGGCTATACCTATCAATGTAGGCAGATAATACACTACTCAAAAAAATTAGAAGAGCAAAAAAAAATTCCAAATTTTTCGGTGATTTTTGACAGGCTGTATTTCGGTAAAAAAATGGACGTATTGAGACTTTAAAAAAAGCATTTTGAAGCTTTAAGATTCTAATTCTCAAATTTTTTGGCTAAAATTTTTTAGGAGCTCGGCTCTCAAGCAATCCTAACAGATAGCGCGAAAAAATAATATTGCAAATATTTTGCTTTTTTTTTTGGTCCACGAGCTTGAAAAAAATTTTTTCAGTTAAGCCGGCATATGGATCAGATAGCCTGTTTATTTAGCATTAATTTCCTTGTTTTAAAACCTCCCTTAATTTTTTTGAGTAGTGTATTTTAAGAAGGTCAGCCACTATTACTTGTAAAAACTTGCATATTCGATATTCAGTACAACGCGCGTCGAGACTTGCAAAGCGCCGCCCGCCCACAACGCAACCCGTTCAGACGTGCGTAGGGACGAAATACGACTTGTGCTTGCTTGCCATCTTGCATGAACTTGTTTGATTCTTCACCAATATAAATACGAATGCCAAGGACAAACGTTACTCATTTGTTTCCGGAATTTTGAAAAGTGTGAGGGCATCGATGTCAGTGTTTGCCAGTGCCGGAAAAAGTAAGTACCTGCCTATTGGTTATGCATACTTTTATTTTATATTGTAATAATATATATTTGTTATGTTTGTGTAGTAGGTACGTAATAAAAATTAAATACTGAACAGGGCCATTATTCGACACTTCTATAAAAGAACGGAAAAATTATTTATAATAAATATATAGATATATTGAATATATATATATATTTAGTATATTTTATTATAATAATTATTTTTATTTACCCGACTGTGGTGATTCACTAAAGGAGAGATATATGATTGACCTGCATGTTTGTACATATTTCAGTGCCCTCGTAGTTGCTAATGCTAAATGACTAAAAATATTTTCATAAATTGTACGTGTCTTTATGTACCACTCGTAACGTACATCAAAGTAATAAATAAATCATTAAAATCGCAGAGGTTTGATGTCAAAATATTCTTTAAAAGTATTTTCTCTCCAATTTACAGAAATATATCAAAATATAATTAATCAAAAAATATTTTATATTACATTAAAATAGGTTCAGCCGTTTTTGTAAAAACCTCTATGTGGGTCTTAGCAGTTTATTGTTTTTAATAATTAAAATTAGTTTTGCCGCCGGCATTTTGGTTTTTTCATTGCAATAATTAATTAATCCTATTTTATTCTGTTAAAATAGCCATATCCTGTTAAAGTCGCCTTATGATTACTAAAACAAACATTTTTTCTTTACAGGAAGGTAACTGATACGAAACATGGCTGAATCTAAGAAGAAATGTCGACAGTACATTGTTGATTATTTGAAATTTGCTTTTCTTCCATCAAAGGCAGACAAAAGATTGCCCATATGCCTTTTATGCAACAAAGTTTTGAGCAATGACTCTATGAAACCATCGAAGCTCGAAGATCATCTAAGAAGGTGTCATTCTGATAAAATAGGTAAAGATTTAAAATATTTACAAACATTGAAGGAAAAATATGAAAAGAGACCCACCGTGCACAGTATGTTCGCTTCAACGTCTCAAAGTAACGATGATGGCTTGCGGGCATCTTACAATATCTCACTGCTTATAGCGAATTCTGGAAAACCGCACACCATCGGAGAGAACAGTTAATTTTACCCGCTGTTGAAGAGGTTTTAAAAACTGTTCTGCACAAACCTCCATTTGACGTACTCAAAAGAATTCCTTTGAGTAACAACACTGTACAAAGACGTATTGATGAAATGAGCTCTGATATTGAAAGCTTCTTGTGTAATTATCTGCAAACAACTCATTTTTCAATTCAACTGGACGAGTCAACTTTACCTGATAATGAAGCATTATTATTGGCATATGTTCGATTTGTTATGGACGAAGAAATCCATGAAGAGCTGCTATTCGCGAAAACTTTGGAGACGGACACTAAAGGCGAATCAATATTTAATGTCCTGAGTGATTTTTTTAAGGAAAAATCGATTCCATTTACAAACATTATTTCGGTGGCAGCAGATGGAGCTCCTACCATCTTCGGGCGATATCGTGGGTTTATAAGCCATCTTAAAAGAATTATACCAGGAGTAACTGCAATTCACTGTGTCAGCCACCGACAACACCTGGTAGCGAAAAATTTGAGTGATAGATTGCACCGATCGCTTCAATTTGTGATTAAAGCAGTTAACAAAATAAGAAGCAATGCGTTGAATACCCGTTTATTTGCACAATTGTGAGACGAAAATGATGAAGACTTCCAACGATTGCTCTTACATACTGAAGTACGCTGGTTGTCAAAAGGTGCATTTTTAACAACATTTTACTCACTTTTTGAATCAGTTTTAGAGTTTCTAGAAAGTAAAGCTCCAGATTTAAAAGAAAACCTGATCAAATTGAAAGCACAGTATTTGACAAATTTGTTCAAAAAATTTAATGACATTAACTTGCAGTTACAAGGGGACAGCCTAAATTTAATAAAAGCAAAGGGTGTAATTTCGGCTTTTTTGGAAAATTGAAATTCATGAAGCAAAATATTAGTCGGCGTGAATTCTTCCAGTTTCCAAACTTGTCACAGGCAGAATGTCTTGATGAGGATATTCAGACATACGTTCAACATTTAAATGCCCTGCATGATGACTTCAAAAATAGATTTGAAGATATTCTGACGATGGAAATACCACCATGGATCATAAATCCATTTGATGAAACGGAAGTGGCGAATGTGGTATTACAAGAGAAGCTACTCGAGCTTAGCACCAATGAGGAGCTGAAGGTAAAATTTAAAAAAGGCTATCAAACATTTTGGCTGCAGGCAGAAATACCCGAAAAAATCCTGGGCTGTGAGAAATTGCGAGAAAACTTTTGATAGCGTTTCCTTCGTCATACCTTGTCGAAAAAGGTTTTAGTGTCATTACAAACCTATTAACAAAAAAAGGAGCAGATTGAACATCACAGAACGGGGAGATTTGCGGGTATTCCTTACAAAACTGAAGCCAAATATTGATAATTTGCTGTCAATCCATCCAGTACATCCCTCCCATTAAAATTATGACTACTTTTTTTAAATTGTTGATTTGCATTGTTGAAGTTTCGGTACGTTATTAATGTTTCATTTTAATTCTGTTAAGTCTGTAATCATATTATTTTAATAAAAATAAAACACAACAAAATATATTATTTTTCTTTTTATTTTTACCACTCCGAATTTAGGGTTGGAACTCAGCCACGACGTAAATTTCCATCGTTAGATCTAATCTTCACATTTTTTTAGGAGTTTTGGGAATTTGGTAGAAATGTAGCAGCAAGGGGTCCACCGAAACCGTAAAATTTTACTACGAGAAAAAAAAGTTTGGGAACCTCTGCTCTATATCAAAAATATTAAGAATTCTGATACTGTTAGATAAAGCGGAGAAACTACGAAACAGAAAAAAAAACAACAATCAATAAAATACAAATGAAATCAGAAATACCTACAAAAAACAAATATCCTTTTAACATCTAAAACTTACTTAAATGCCTTATTCAAATAGTATAATATTTCTAAAAATGAGTGATAACAGCAGAAGAATAGGTTACTGTATTCTGCATTGTAGTGTAACAATAATCTGAGTATGGCTGTTTTTATTTATAATGCCTACCATTTTAATATTTTTCCTCGTAACAATCTACAGCAATTTTAAAAGTAAATCCTAGGTTTTCATTATAATTCTTTTCAAAGCCATAAATACTGCAGGTTATTGTAGTCTTAACATTTTTATTATATACAAATATGTTATATATACCTATATATTTTATCTTTATAATACAGTAGCAGATAAGTTCGTGATTTTTACAAGGCGGAAAATATAAATCATAAATGAACAACATGAATACTGAAAAAGATGAACTAGTAAGTTTTTTGGTAAACGACAACGAAAATAATAAATTGGATTTTCCTATTATTTTAACAACACAACGAAGTGTAACGTAAGTATTCTTTAAATCCATAGTGCATTTTTTTTACTTTTTTTAATTCCTTTAAATCTATTGCGTAAAGTCTGGATCCTAATGTAAAATTTGTCAGTCTTTGATTTTGGTCAAGTTCAATTTATAATATTTAAGATTTACTAAAATATATTTCACAGCTTAATTTTTTCTAATGTTCAAAATTACTTTATTACTGTTTCATAACAGTTAGCGAGTAAGCATTTCTAAAAATATACGATATTCTTTTATAAACTTTATGATAGGATCTAGGGCATAACAAATTAAAATTTAAAGCGTTTAAATATTAGGATAATTATGTTACTAACAGAGCTGCTAAAAAAAAAATAGAAAAAATCTTACTCAGAGAAGGAAAAAAATAGAATTTAAGGTTACTCAGAAAATCAATACGCAGGTGTATTAGACAGTGCTAATACCACAAAAGGAAATGTAACAAATAATAAAGAAAGTACACAATTTTCCTGAGGAAAAGCAGAAAAATTATTAACAAAGATAATATTTATTAATTATAATTATAACAGAGTAATTAACAAGCCAGATATCAAGGAAAAACCAACAAGAGATAAATCGAGTAAAAAGGACAAACTTTTAAAATTAAAAAAACGGAAATAAAAAATTATAAAGGAAAGCTTAAAAAAACCAAATCTTTTCAGAGATTTAAGACGCCGCCGAGTAGCATATTTGACGAGAGTTAGGGTTATTGTTTTGAAAGAAATGTTCTTGCGTGGTTTTTAACTAAGGCAATTAATAACAAAAATGCTACCTCTTTAGACCTCTATAAAAGATCCTATAGGCAACATCCGGCAAGTCATTTTCTTTCTTTATTTTCTTTTGGTTGCCTTTATTTTCTTATTATTGTTAAATTTGTTGACGTTTTTCAATCTTTCTGACACATTTCTGAAAATAAACTGTAAACTTTTTAGAAAATAAAAATCAGTCTAAGATTTTTAGAATTATCGATGATTCAACTTGATTAAAATAGTATTTGTTGTTTTTGGTCAAGTTACTCTATTAAATGATGATCCTTTCCCAAGAAAACATAGTGTTAATTTTTTTTTAAATTTAGTTTTTTATTATTACATAATTTATTTTTATAGTTTTTCCAACACATACTTATATTATAAAACTATCTTACGTTGATCTGTGAGAAAGACAAGAAAAGGCTAATCTACTACTTATTTAAAAATTAAGTTGGCGGTTTTTGAGAATGACAGTTCCTTTCAACCTATTTAATTTACAGCATGACTATAATTGAAAAGAGTACATATCTCCATGACGTAATGGAAACGAAAAATTTGAAATTAACCTGTAATCATCAAAAATTTGTGGAATTTATTAAGGAAATACAATATTTGCATTTACTATTGTACGTACATTTTATCTAATGCTATTTATGCTAAATGCTGTGATGAAAGTTCCTTAGTTAATGTATTTAAGAAATAAATTAAGAATGATTAGGTTGGGAAATAAACAGGATATGTGAATTAAAAAGAAAACCTAATTTCTCTGTTTTAGATAACCAAAGAGTCGGTTTTTGACGATGTCGAAAAGTACTAGCCCACCACTCGAATTTCTCTTTTATCTACGAATATATTATACGTCTAGCAAAACTAATTGACATATCAAAACGATTTTGGGTTTGGATTGGAATGTAAAAATTCAGGATTGTACATTTATCGGATTACTTTAAATGCGAGTTTTTGCAGATTTTTCATGCATATGCTTTTCCCATAAATTCTAAAAAATTCAATAGGACCTCTTCTCTCAGAATTTTTACGTTAATATTTTATTAAAAAAAATATTTGCATTAATAATATAAATATAATATAATATCAATAATATGATAGAACAGAGTTAAAATAAAAAAAAACATATTTTTAATTTTTTTTTTCGAATTGCTTCTCTAATCATATAAATAGTTAAAAATTCAATTTTGGCAACAATTTTTCACATCAAATTATGAATAATAAAGATTTTACTGCCTCCAAATTTTTATTATTTTTCTCTGCTCTGTAATAAATTCTTTATTTTCAATAATATGCATTTAAGTGGATCAAGTTAATTGTGTCATTTTTTTAGGATTTTCGATATGTTTGTTGTTTTTCGTTTTATCTTGTTATATAATAAAAAATTAATAAAGTGATTCGCTCACTATTTCACCCTCAAGAATAAAACTAACATATTTTAATTGATAGGTACGTTATTACAAAAAAGTTAAGATATTTACAATTGAAACATAAATTAATATAAATAATGAAGACAAACTTCTCAGATTACTTGATTCTAAAAATTCTGAAAAAGACTAACTCCTTTCTCCACCTCATTAACTCCTTAGATCTTCGACCGTAAATAAGTGCAAATAATAAGAAATAACTAACAGTTCAAAGACTCCTCAACTCCAAAAATTCTGAAAACGGCCTATGGTACGATATATATGAAACAACTATTCTAATCTCATCCTCCATTAACCTCTTATATATTCGATCATAAATAAGTGAAAATAAAGAAAAAATACAACTTTCGTATTCTTTGACTCATCCAAGAACCTTGAAAAGGACGTATAGCACTATATATACCAAGCAATCCCTGTAACGCCCCTAGTTTATAAATACCTTATATGTTTGACGATAAATAAGTTGAAATAATGGAAGAATAACAATTTTTAGATTCAAGGGCTCCCAGAACCCCGAAAGGGACATATAAAACGAGATATCCGAAGAAACCCTCTACCCCTATTTTATTAACCTTTCATATATTTTACCATAAATAATTGAAGGTAAAGAAAAACATAATATAATTTCCAGATTTAACGCTTTTAAGATCTCTGAAAAGAACATATAAAATGATATATACGAAGACGACTACCCTTTTACACCCATTCCACATTTTTTTGCTCAACTATAATTAATTATTCTTAAAATGTGTTCATTCTCTTCTTCTATAGCGATATTACTCATAAAATATAGATTTCATTCCCTCTTTAGCTGTGATACTTGTACAAAATTTTTAATCGATATCCTATTTCATTCGAGAGTTTTCATGCAGACAAAGCGGCCGATAGACCTACAAATTGACGGGAACACGAGACCATGTTTTTCGTGATTTCGGGACTTTAAACGTGAAGAAATGCCTCGGGGAATGATTTTTTCTCGAATACAACTTCTTCCTGTTAGCAACTGAATTGAAAATCGGCCTAGTGTACTTTGCTCACACATAGGTAGTTTGAAAATAAGTAGTGAATTTGACTTTTTTTTCACCATAGATTAATTTAAGTTAAGCCGATACTTTAAACAATAGGTACTTTATTCCCAAAAGAAGTTGAACAGAGGGAAGGTTTTGAGAAATATCTAGAACTAAAAATGGAATTTGCCTGTTATATATGGTCGGTTTAAATTGACAACAATTAACACAATTTTTATATATTCGAACTACAAAAATCCTAGGAAGGACGCTTAGCAAGATATACTCGTATATGAAGGAACCTCATTAAGACCCTTTTCCACACCTTTATCCTATTGTATGACTCTAAATAACTATGCTTAAAATATGGTCTTGGTATTTTAACTAAATTCCAAGAAAAATCAACATAATGATAATAAAAATATATGAAGTTTATTTACCCCATCTCTTTCCTCTAAAGCAATATTACTCAAAAATTCCGGCAATCGTAGGCGAAATATCGAAGATTACTCCAAATTGACACAATCTAATTAATTTACAGCAATTCAAGAACAACGTGAATCGCTTTTTCCGCACTCGTGCCGCTCCTGGAGCGCTTTAGGGACTTCCCTGCACCATATTTTAAGCTAGTTATTTAGAGTCATACAATAGGATAAAGGTGTGGAAAAGGGTCTTAATGAGGTTCCTTCATATACGAGTATATCTTGCTAAGCGTCCTTCCTAGGATTTTTGTAGTTCGAATATATAAAAATTGTGTTAATTGTTGTCAATTTAAACCGACCATATATAACAGGCAAATTCCATTTTTAGTTCTAGATATTTTCTCAAAACCTTCCCTCTGTTCAACTTCTTTTGGGAATAAAGTACCTATTGTTTAAAGTATCGGCTTAACTTAAATTAATCTATGGTGAAAAGTCAAATTCACTACTTATTTTCAAACTACCTATGTGTGAGCAAAGTACACTAGGCCGATTTTCAATTCAGTTGCTAACAGGAAGAAGTTGTATTCGAGAAAAAATTATTCCCCGAGGCATTTCTTCACGTTTAAAGTCCCGAAATCACGAAAAACATGGTCTCGTGTTCCCGTCAATTTGTAGGTCTATCGGCCGCTTTGTCTGCATGAAAACCCAAAAAACATAAAAAAAAAATAATCACAAGAACAACGATTTCTTATTTAACCAGACCGTGAAAGCTTTTAGTTCAAAATTACTAATATTCCAGTGTAAGTACTGTTATTTTAGTATTGAATTACCGCTCAGTTATCTTCAATATTAATAAGAACAAACATACCTTTTACGAAATAATATTTCTTCCCCTTTGTTGTATTAGTCAAAAAATCACCCTCCAAAATTTTTGTATTTTAGAACTTTTTAAGGTACCTAGCTCACGAAAAACAGAGTCCCCCATGTCCGTTGGTCTGCCTGTCTGCTGTTGATACCATAACTTTAGAATGAAATCGTTGTAAGAAGAAGGGGTGAAAATGGTGGTACCGATATTTTTTTTATGTTTCCAATTTTATATTATTATAATTACTTTTGAATTTCGGTTAATAAACAAATTTTAAGCATATACTTATAGTCAAACCTATAAGGGGCTAAAGAGGTGTGAGAGCGTGGTAAAAGGGCATTAAAGATTCGTAGGTATCGTGTTGAATATATTTTTTTGGGTTCTTGTAGTCGAAGAATCCGAAAATTGTGATGGTTTCTCAAATTCTTGTAAAAAAACGAAGCTAATACCTTTTTTTACAAAAACAAAATTTTATTTCTCAACATAATCTCCATTGAGCTCAATACATTTGGTCTAGATTCCAATTTTTTTATTCCCTCAGAAAAAAAAAATGTTTCGAATTGTGCATAATACTCATTTACAGGACAGATAACCTCTTCATTCGACGAAAATTTCTTCCCCCCAAGACAATTTTTGAGGTTAGGAAACAGAAAAATTACTGGAGAATAGGGTGAGTGAAAAACTATTGAAGTGAGTGGGAATATATTTAAGTCCAGCTCGTGCACTTTTGTTATTCCAACAACCGCAAAAAATCGATGTCGGAATTTTGTTCGTCTGGACCCCACAAAACGATTCCCTTTTCCAGATATTGAGATAGCCGAAATTTGAGCTCGATTAAACGACGTTAACCCGTGCCGCTCGTCGGTCAAAGTTTGAAAAAATCCAAATTTTTGGCCGAAAAGCTGACATATGGAGCCATAACTCCAGAACGGTAAATAATAGAAACTCGCTTAATATCTCAAAAGAAAGCTAATGTTGTTCTTCAAAATTTATATTCTATACATAATTGTTTTAAGTCAAACCGAGTTACAACAGCCTTTAGCCCCAAAAACGTGACCTGGTACCAGTAGGAGCCAGTTTGGGAGTATTCTAAGAATTTTACGGGTTTTTACATAATGTGTCTCGGAATTAACATTTTTTTGTTAAAAAGTATTTTGGAACTCAATTTTCAAACATAAAGAGCCTTTTGTTCAAATTTAATCTTTTATTATATGGGGATTACCTGACTAGTTTACCAAAGAAAGACCCGTTTGACAGGTAAAAAGGAGGGTGAATCTAATTTCTATTTTAGGGATGGTGATTTTACTTGAGCCTACGACCGACCTTTTATTTATTCAGTTTAGTTTCTAAAGTGCCTTTGAGCTGGTTAGATCGAACAATTATCTAGTGAAGATATTTTAACGTTTTTTTTTTTTTAATTTTCCAAGTGTGTGTGTTATTGTTTTTATAACTATTATAGTATTATTTTAAAAGACATTTGAAAACATTTTATTGAAATTAAAGTTTGCAATATATTTTGTTTCATTTTCCAAGTTAACTGTTATTTACCTATTGGCCTCTGAAATGGCATCCACATCAGGTGTACAAAGCCGGACCAAGGATAAAATATTTCTTGTGGGCTATCCCATTCACCAGATCACCGGTTGTAAACTACCCTCAAATCGTCAAGTTTTGTGTGCTTTATTTTATAATTTACGTACTGTGAAATTAACTGTAAGAGAATCAGCAAAACTTACAATACGAGAAGTGTTCATTTTTTGGGATAAAGCTCGAATCCCGACTAAACATGAGCAAGATGCAATTACTAAGCTGGAAAAACATCACGCCGAGTGGAGAACTCTTCAAAAAGACCGGAAGAAAACATCGAAAACGGCCAAGAACAAATTTAAACAGTTTGTTGAAGAGTTGGATGATCTCTTTGATATTGCTCAACAAGATGCCTTGGCTCTGATGAAATCAGAAGAAGATAAGGCGTTTCTCGTGAAACAGAGGCAGAAGGGCCCCCAGGTTCCATGACTGGAGTGGATCTCAAGTTGTCTCGAGCTGAAGAAATCAAGGTGCAAAAGGAACTTGCAAAAATGAACCGACAAATCCAAGAAGCAACTTTTGATATTGGTGAGTTTTTTTATTATTAGTATTCTAAAAAATAGATAAACAAATAAGTAAATAGTTTCATTATAATTGAAAGAAAATTGTACATGAGAGCATGATTTGGCATCTTTATGATTGAGTTTATATTTTTTAAATAATACCTTTTGATAATTAGAAGTAGGTAATTTAGTACCTATGTATTATTACTATTCTGCTAAAACGACAAGTTTTTATAGTCTTTTTTTTCTCTTTCTTTTGTTGCTTCTTAGAGACGGATGATGAAGACAAGTTCGAAGAAGGAGAAGAAGACACTGAAGAGGATAGCATCTACCAGGAACTTGAGAGCTTGGAGGAAATGGACATCCCTGAAGAAGCTGCAGAAGATCCAGGACCATCTGAGAGCAAGAGGATGAAAGCTTCATTTGCAAGGGGCGTTAAAGAGATTTTAAACATGAAATTGTCCATTTTATTAGATCGATGTAAGGTATCCGACAGAAATGCCACGAGAATTTTAATAGCTACTCTAGAAGCACTAAACTTGACCCTCTTGAGTACAAAGTCTCGAAAACTTTATTACATGATAGAAGGCAAATGTTCAGAGAACAATATAATAAAAAAATTTTTGATAAAGTAAACATTCCTGAAAAAGAGCCCATGGTTGTCCATTGGGACGGTAAACTTTTACCGGGTGTTTTAAAAAATGAACAATGTGAGCGAATAGCTGTAGCTATTTCATATGGCGAAAAGGAACAGCTGCTGGGAGTTCCCGTAACAGCAAACAGCTCTGGAGAGGAGCAAGCCGTAGCCGTATATGAATGCCTACATGAATGGGGTCTTCTCAACACCGTCAAGGCGATGTGCTTCGACAGTACAGCATCCAACACGGGAAGACTCAAAGGAGCATGCGTCATATTGGAGCAAATGTTAGGAAGAGAATTGTTATACCTAGCTTGCTGTCACCATATCTTGGAAATTCTGTTAAGAGGCGTATTCGACACAAAAATGGGATCAACCACTGGACCTCATCCAGACATTTTCAAGAGATTCCTCACTGCGTGGCCCGAGATATAGACAAAGGAAAATACGACACAGGTATCAGTGACAATCTAATACAAAAGCAGCTAACTCCAGAAGTAATTGCAAATGTTACTGCTGAATTCGAGACAAAATTGACTGAGAGCCACCCCAGAGATGACTACAAGGAGCTATTGCAGTTGGTTCTCGTATTTGTTGGATCACTAGACGGCAATGTTGTGGGTTTTAGAACTCCAGGAGCCATTAATCACGCTAGATGGATGGCAAAGGCTATTTACTGCTTAAAAATGTTCATTTTTCGTCGTCAATTTAAGATGTCTAAAGAAGAAGAAAGTTCTGTGCGTGCCATTTCTGTTTTCCTAGTTAAAATTTATTGTAAAGCTTGGTTCAATGCTCCAAAAGCTCATCTTGCACCAAAGCAAGATTTAGGTATTTTGCATAGTCTGTTAGACTATAAAGAATGTGACAACGACATTGCAGAAATAGCCCTGACCAAATTTTCGAACCATTTGTGGTATTTGAATGCAAAGTTGGTGGGATTATCGTTTTTTGATCCCACCATTACAGACGATGAAAAGTTGTTAATGGCTAATAAATTGCACAGTAGCACAGATGAACCATCACAGCACGCTAGGGATGTAAATCCAAAAGTTAGGAAAGAAAACTTAAAAGAGGTAGTTGATGGAGCATTGGTAAATTTACTTACCAAAGAAACGTTTACATTATTTGACCAATTTAATATAAAAACAGATTTCCTAAGACAACATCCAAACACCTGGCCACAAAACAATGACTTCCAAGAAGGATTGAAAATTGTCAAAACATTAAAAGTAGTTAATGATAGGGCTGAGCGTGGTGTTAAATTAATAACCGACTTTAACGACCTTTTGACAAAACATGAAGACCAAAAGCAATATGTCCTGCAAGTTGTAAGTAAATGCCGAGCATTATATCCTGACGTTTCAAAAACTACTTTAACAAAAGCTCTAGGATAGATTAGATAACTATGTAAAATTATCAACTCATGTAGGTACTACGTCTGTATCTTTTCTGTGTCTGTTTTGTATGTATTATATACCTAATTTTTATATTTTAAAATAAAAAATGTCATTAGACTTATCAGTATTACTTGTTTTTTTATTATATTTCTACTTTAAACTCAAAAATATACCAAAAAAAGCAAAATTTATCACTTAATAACAAAATATACGAAGTATGCTCCTAGTGGTACCAGGTCACGTTTTTGGGGCTAAAGGCTGTTGTAACTCGGTTTGACTTAAAATAACAACAATTATGTATAGAATATAAATTTTGAAGAACAACATTAGCTTTCTTTTGAGATATTAAGCGTGTTTCTATTATTTACCGTTCTGGAGTTATGGCTCCATATGTCAGCTTTTTGACCAAAAATTTGGATTTTTTCAAACTTTGAGCGACGAGCGGCACGGGTTAACGTCGTTTAATCGAGTTCAAATTTCGGCTATCTCAATATCTGGAAAGGGGAATCGTTTTGTGGGGTCCAGACGAACAAGATTCCGACATTTTTTTTCCCCCTCTATGAGATCCGGTCACTCTAGTGAGCAGGCGCATTGTCCTGGTGAAGGAACACTCTTTTGCGCATTAGTTTTAGTTCGATTATGCAAATGACGTTACGTAATAAGAGCCATTCCACAGGGG
This sequence comes from Pachyrhynchus sulphureomaculatus, assembly GCA_019049505.1. NCBI lineage: Eukaryota > Metazoa > Arthropoda > Insecta > Coleoptera > Curculionidae > Pachyrhynchus > Pachyrhynchus sulphureomaculatus. The sequence goes on along the minus strand of CM032446.1, from coordinate 85,738,267 downwards.
GACAGGAAGTGCGCAGAAATAAACACTTTCCTGGGAGGTACAAGATCAATAGAAGCTTGGAAATTAACTAACACTCTTAGATCGGACAAAGTGGATAAAATAAATATACCTTGTATTAACATGAAACAATTCCAAGACAATTATAAAAATGAACTAAAGCAAAACAGACCACAATATCAAATAATGTCACCAACCGCTTATAGAACCCAGGGAACATATATAACAGTGACTGCGGATATGGTAGAAAAAGCCTTAAAAACTATGAAGAATGGAAGGGCTAGTGGACCCGAGGCAATACCAGTCGAACTCCTAAAATATGGACCAACAAAATTAAAAGAGATCTTGGTATACCTGTTCACCTTGTATATAAACGGAAAACCCACACCCACTTCATGGAAAATGGCATGGATTACCCCGATACATAAGAAAGGAAGGAAGGATTTATGTAGTAACTATAGATGCATAGCCGTCACAGATACTCTCGGCAGATTGTATGGAAAAGTCCTAGAGTCTCAAATTGAACAAGAATATGGTCCATATGAACTCATGCATCGATAATATATTTCCAATATCCCAAATCATCGAGAAAAAGACGGCGACACACAACAGTCGGATGTATCTTTTGTTTGTGGACCTTACGGGGGCCTATAACACAGTGCCAATTAAAAAAATGTGGGAAGTGCTTGAGAAAAGTCCAATAGATATAAGTTTGATAAAAGCCGTAAAACAATTGTATAACGGATGTTCCTCAAAAATTAAAGTTGGCCAGACACTCTCCGAACAATTTGACGTATCAAAAGGTCTCAAACAAGGATGTAGCTTGTCTCCAACCTTTTTTTAAAATATTTAAAATATATCAAAAATGGGAATGCCTATCAATGACAATCTTACACTATACACATTACACTTCGCAGACGACCAGATAGTAATAGCTCAGGACAAGGAAGACCTAGAATACATGACCCGAAAGTTAATCGAAGAATATGGAAAAGGGGGACTTGAGATAAACAAAATTAAAACGAAATACATGTGCGTGGGAGCAGAGCCGGAAGAGTTGGAAGTTGAAAATAACATCAAAATTGAAGGCTGTGAGGAATATACGTACTTAGGGGTAAGAATCAGCAAAGGAAGAAAAGTAATAGGAGCATTAAACTCTGTGCTTTGGTCTAAGGATATACTGGATAATAAGAAAAGGATACTATATAACACTATCCTTAAAAGCATAATGCTATACGGTTCAAAGGTGCGGCAACTGAGTGAAAGGCAAAAAAAGAAACTCTTGTCAACAGAAATGGACTTCTGGCGCCCGAATCTCTCACTTAGACAAAATTAGAAACGAGAGAATAAGACACAAGATGAAAGCAAATAAGACCATCATTCAGAAAATTCAAGAAAAACAACTACGTTGGTATGGCCACGTACAACGTATGGCCGACGAGAGAATACCGAACCAAGTAATGCATTGGACACCTGGGTACCGACGAAAACGAGGCCGACCTAAGTGTACTTGGAACCAAGGAATAGAGAGGGCCATGGCTGAAAGAAACCTGCAGCCAGGAGACTGGAACGATAGACGAGAATGGCAACTGGGAACCGTAGGGCGTCGCGGAACGCTATGAAGCGGATTTATATATATAATAAGAGCCATTCACTGTTTGACCTTTCAAATAGTCAATCATGATGACACCCTGTGAGTCCCAAAAAACAGTTGCCATCACTTTTTCCACCGATAAAGCTTTGGCTTTTTTCGGTGCAGTTTGACATTCGCCAACCCACTATTTTGACTGCCGTTTTCTCTCCGAGTGTGAAGGTGGATCCAGGTTTCTTTAGACGAAAATCCTAGAAGTCCTTCGGATTACGCTGAAACTTTTCCAAACACGATTTTAAAATATCTTTCCTTGTACGTTTTTAGTTTGGAATCAACAAACGCGGCACCCATCGCGCACTCATCTTTTTCATTTTCATGCAGGATATTATGTACCCGGTCAAATAAGATGCCTACCATCTCAGTAATCTCACGAATGTTAATGCGTCGATTGTCCATCACGATACCATGAATTTTTTCTTCAGAAGAAATTTCAATCGAATGTCTTGAACGTGCAGCATCTTCAGTGCTTGTACGGCCACTTTCAAATTCATTTATCCAGTAATAAATCGTCTTGAGTGCTGATGCACAGTCCCTATGAACTTTCTTCAGTTCAGTTTCTGTATGGGCGGCAATCCATTTTGTTAAATAAAAATATTTTACCACTGTACGATACCCGGCCTTATCCATTTTTACAAAACTGTAAACTGTCGACAAACAGCACTTTGCATCTTTTTTAAACTTTGAATATAAGAGTTACAAGAATCTCGCTTACCAAAAGTGATGCTGCTTAACAAAATTCATCCTCGTATTTACAATATATTTGATATGTTACTAATAAAAAAGATGTGCTCCTGTCGCATCGATGTAAAATAGGTATTCATTTATTTTTAAATTTATTTTATCAAATTCAAAATAATAAACAGCGATAGTATTGCCATGGATTCTTGAACATTCAAGTTTAATTACTTTTTTTGTAAAAAAATTATAGATTTTTTTTTTTAAGTGAGAATAATTAATAATTAATATAAAAGTCAACAATGATGATTTTTTGCATTATAATCTATGGAGTACGTACTAAGAAAAATAATATTTTAGAAAAATCGTTTTCCAGTTAATTTCTACAGTGGTGGGGAGGGAATTTAAAGATGGTTTTTTTAGCTCGTTTGGGTATAAGTATATTATCTAGATAGGCAAAAGGAAAACAGGAGTCGTGGGCCAAATTACTTTTGATACCCATATTGGTTAAATAAGTAAAAACTAAACTGCATACTAGTACCAGACTTTCTTGGTTATTTACATAAAAGGGTGCATTTGCAGATCGTACCCATTTTTTTGATAAATTTAAATAATTTAAATAAACATTTTTGATTTTTTGCAGAAGCTCCAAAAATGATCTGTTAAGAAGAAATATTTCTATACGAAACTCATACTATCGTAAGTCTGATATCAGATTAGTTAGTAAACGAGGAAGGGTTAAGATTTTTTTTAGAAAAATTCCACAAAAAACTTACAGATATGCAAGAGATTTGTGGAATACTCTGGTTAATATGCAGTGGAGGTGGCTAACTTTGATAGTTGCTTCAGTGAACGTTCTTGCCTACTTTGGTTGCGGAATGTTATTTTATTATGATTCGTGGTTCAGTGGAGATTTTGATAATGACTCAGGTAAATAATAAAATAAATTTATAATTTTTTGTTAAAAAATATTAAATTGTAGTAAGCTTCCTATTGTATTTTCTTTATTTTCGTAGCAATAATTATTTGCGTAGATGGAGATATTTCCATAAATAATAAAAAAGTTTTAAGAGAAGCAAAATTTAACATATTTTTGCATATATATTGTTGGTGAATTTGGTTAGTTAAATCTTATCAAACTAATAAAAAAAACTGGGTTTTGGGGGAAAGGCGTAATAGTAATGTAAATAAGAGAGATAGATGCAATACGAGAATGAGCAACGGAAAGAAGGATTTTTTTTGGAATTTTGACCATTACTTTGAAGCAATTTGATGCTTCGCGCCTAATATCACCCAGCTTATGATTTATCTAAATCAGCTGAGAAAAAATCGAATCATTTTATTTGTTCCAAAAGGATTTTTTTTTAGTGAACAAAAACCTTTAAAACGACAACAAATAACAACATAATAGGGCAAACCAATATTATGTAACAGTGTGAAAAAATTTTAGTAAACCAATCTACAATATTTAAAAATGTTTTTTACTGGTTGAGATAAGTACATAAAGCTAGACATATCTTTAAAATAAATATACCGCTTACATGTTTGCATCTTCTATATGAAAAAAAAAAAAAAAACGAAAACAACCAACACTTGGCGCCCATCAATTTGTGAGGAGTGTGATCTTCTAATATAATAGATCTTCTAATGTAACAGAAACTGAATGAGAAAATATGAAAAATTCTCATAAATTAAAAAAAAAATTATAAAATTATATAAAAAACACCACTATGTTTTAATTTCCAATATATTTAAAGTCATAATCAAACAAATAGCAATTAATAATGGATATGACCCCAACATTATAGATAATATCTTGAATAAAAAATCCTTTAAACAAGCAATCTCTCTAATGTATCCCACAATTAATGACAAAATAGGAAAATTTAGTACACTCACATACACAGGGAAAATAACTAGAACAATTTCCAAACATTTAATAAAAAAGAACAATAAAATAGCATTCAAAACCAGTAATTCCTTAGGGAGTATAATTTTGAATAACAAAACCAAATCTAAGGAATCCTCAAAATCAGGAGTTTATCTATTAAATTGAGAATCTTGTACTAAAACCTACGTTGGACGAACTGGTAGATCTTTTGAAACTCGCATTAAAGAACATAAACATAGTTATTTAAAAAATAAGAACAATTCACATTACGCAACCCATATAATAAACGAATCCCATAATTTTGATGATACTTTAAAAATCCTACATGTAGAAAATAAATCTAAAAAATTAAATTTGCTTGAATGTCTTGAAATTAGCAAACGAAAAAACTCCAATCAATTATTAAACGAACAGGTAGACTTAAACCATTCACCCTTACTAAATCTTTATTAGTTCTCGGAAATAGTACCACAGATTTGCATTCTTAAAATAATTCTGTCTGTAAATAATACGAGGCTGGTTTGAAAAGTCCGTGCAAAATAAAAACTACTTATGTGTTTGGGGTAAAAACCTTTTTTATTTTTCGACATAGTCTCCTTTTAGGCTTATACACTTCGTCCAACGATGTTCTAGTTTGTTGATCCCTTCCGAATAATAGGATTTGTCCAAGTCTGCAAAATATCCATTAGTGTATGCAATCACCTCCTCGTTTGAATGAAATCTTTGTCCCGCCAGGCATTTCTTCAAATTGGGGAACAAATAGTAGTCCGAGGGAGCCAAGCCTGGAGAATAGGGGGGATGTGAAACGAGTTGGAATCCTATTTCCATTAATTTTGCGAGCACAACTGCTGAGGTGTGTGCTGGTGCGTTGTTCGTGATGGAAATGGACTTTTTGTGGGCCAATCGCGGGCGTTTTTCTTGCAGCTCGGTTTTCAAACAGTCCAATAACGATGAATAATATTCACCTGTAATAGTTTTTACCCTTTTCCAGATAGTCGATGAGGATTATCCCTTGTGAATCCCAAAAGACAGTCGCCATAACCTTTCCGGCCGAAGGAACGGTCTTCGCCTTTTTTGGTGCAGATTCCTCCTTGGTAACCCATTGTTTAGATTGTTGTTTGGTCTCAGGAGTATAGTAATGTATCCATGTTTCATCCACAGTGACGAAACGACGCTTAAAGTCCTCCGGATTCTTCTGGAACAGCTGCAAACCATCCTTGCAACACTTCACACGATTCCGTTTTTGGTCAAGCGTGAGCAATCGCGGCACCCATCTTGCGGATAGCTTTCTCATGTCCAAATGTTTATGCAAAATATTATGTACCCGTTCAGTCGAGATGCCTACAGCACTAGCAATCTCACGCACCTTAACTCTTCTGTCATCCATCACCATATCATGGATTTGATCAATGATTTCTGGAGTCGTAACCTCCACAGGCCGTCCAGAACGTTCAGCGTCACTTGTGCCCATATGGCCAGTCCGAAAATTTTGAAACCACTTATAAACTGTTCTAATCAAAGGTGCAGAGTCACCATAATGTTTATCAAGCTTCTCTTTAGTCTCCT
>CM032446.1:85697867-85732387 GCA_019049505.1 Pachyrhynchus sulphureomaculatus | reverse complement strand
GCTCGGTTTTCAAACAGTCCAATAACGATGAATAATATACACCTGTAATAGTTTTTTTTAACCCTTTTCCAGATAGTCGATGAGGATTATCCCTTGTGAATCCCAAAAGACAGTCGCCATAACCTTTCCGGCCGAAGGAACGGTCTTCGCCTTTTTTGGTGCAGATTCCTCCTTGGTAACCCATTGTTTAGATTGTTGTTTGGTCTCAGGAGTATAGTAATGTATCCATGTTTCATCCACAGTGACGAAACGACGCTTAAAGTCCTCCGGATTCTTCTAGAACAGCTGCAAACCATCCTTGCAACACTTCCCACACGATTCCGTTTTTGGTCAAGCGTGAGCAATCGCGGCACCCATCTTGCGGATAGCTTTCTCATGTCCAAATGTTTTATGCAAAATATTATGTACCCGTTCAGTCGAGATGCCTACAGCACTAGCAATCTCACGCACCTTAACTCTTCTGTCATCCATCACCATATCATGGATTTGATCAATGATTTCTGGAGTCGTAACCTCCACAGGCCGTCCAGAAACGTTCAGCGTCACTTGTGCCCATATGGCCAGTCCGAAAATTTTTGAAACCACTTATAAACTGTTCTAATCAAAGGTGCAGAGTCACCATAATGTTTATCAAGCTTCTCTTTAGTCTCCTGAGGCGTTTTTGCCTTTCATAAAGTAATGGTTTAATCACCACACGAAATTCTTTTTCGTCCATTTCTTGAAAATCACTCGACTTCCTTGATTTACACGAAATGCCAAACACAAAGAAATAGACCAATATGGCTGAAACTTGGTGTGCGTTCATTCAAGAGATGCTACTAACTAAACATGACCTCGATGGTGCCATCTCTCGGACTTTGCACGGACTTTTCAAACCAGCCTCGTATAATAAAATGATTAGCATAATCGTAGGTAAATTAAGGATAGTTTTAAGCACTATATAACCAGGGATTACTACCAAATATTTTTCTTTCTTATTTACTTCTGAAGAAGCCATTGTATGGTGAAACAATTGTCAAGTGACTTTAAATATATTGGAAATTAAAGCATAGTGTTGTTTTTCTATTATAAATTTTATTATGAATTTCCAACAAGTATCGGCTAACACAATTAAAGAAAAAAAAAAAAAAAAAAAAATTATAATTTATAGTTTTACCGTTAGTAGGCCATATACCCCACAAACTGATGGAAGCGAAACTTTTCTTTCATCTTTCTTGTTTTCAAAAAAACCTTCAGGACATGCAAGTGGTAAATGCACCTTAAGTCCTATACATTGTAGTGATATGCTTCATTTGTATATTATATAAGTTTTAAATATATAACTTATTGAAGTAAAAAAAAAGTAAATAGTATACTGCTGGATTTTTATGGGTTTTGCCTATTTATATAAAAAAAAAAAGTAAATTATAATATCCATGTTTATATAAATACTTTTAACTTCCCTAGTTATATAACAAGACAACTAATTTTTGTTCATGCTCGAAACCTGACTCTGACGAATAGAAATATTTTTGTTTTACACCATAAACAATATTATAGGATTAATTTAAAGTTATTTCAGACAAAACTTCATTTCATAAAATTACTAGCCGTGCCGGCGGCTCCGCTCGCGTGGACTTGATTTACCTTTATCGTCACTGCTTATTCGTTATGTTTATATTATTATATAGCTCAAGAGGCCTTAGAGGCCCATGGTTTGGTTGCATACTCGTCTCCACTTCTTTTTGTCTTCTGTTAGCTTTTTCCCAGTGCGGGATTCCCATCAATTCCAGATCTTGCTTTACTGCCTGAATCCATGTAGATAGAGGTCTACCCTTGCCTTTTCTTCCAACCATTCCTCTTATTAGGGCTTGCTTTGCCTGTCTTTCTTCGTTCATCCTTGCCACGTGTCCCAACCATCTTAATCGCTGGCTTCTTATGATTTGGCTTATAAGGGGTAACGTATATAGGCATTTTAATTCGTAATTTGTTCTTTTTCTCCACAGTCCCTCTTCTTTCCTTCCTTCATAGATTCTTCTCAAAGCTTTCCTTTCCCACACCTCCAACGTCTCCTTTTCTCTTGCATTCAGTTTCCACGTTTCGCATCCATATGTCACCGTGGGTCTGACAACTGTCGCATATGTTTTCTTGATACATTCTTTGATTTCAATATTGGATTCATTGCTCCCAAACATATCTATCCTTTCGCTATTCTTTCTTGTATCTCCGTCCTTTCTTGTCCACTCTCTGTTAGTGTTACTCCCAGATAATTAAATTTGTCTACTTTTTCAAATATATATCTTTTTCCTAAGTTGTTTATTATATCTAAACTTTTGTTGTTTTTATTATTCTTCTTCTTTGTAATTTCCATGCATTTTGTTTTTTCCTCATTTATCTTTAGTCCTCTCATCCTTCCCCTTTCTTCTATCCTACTTATGTCTTTTTTGAGGTTCTCTCTTGCTCTTGCAATCACTGCTACATCATCAGCATAGGTCAAGCATTGGCAGGTTTGTTGGTATATCGTTCCATTTGTTTTTATTTCTGACTCCCGGATAATCTTCTCTAGTACCAAATTAAATAGACATGTCGACACGGGATCCCCCTGTCTTAATCCTCTCTTCACCTTAAACTTGTCTGATACTTTGCCCTCAACCAAAACTCTATTTTCTGTGTCATTCAGGGTCATTCTCATCATGCGAGTCAATTTACTTGGAATTTTAAGTACTTCTATGATCTTGTAGAGTCTTTCTCTATTTACAGAGTCATATGCTTCTCTGAAATCCACAAAGACCAAGTGTAGTGCCAAATTTTGTTCTAAGGTATTACCTTGGTTTTGCTTAATGGAAAATATCTGGTCTGTAACCGAACTATTGGTACTCTCCCAGAATAGACTCGGTTTTCTCTTCTAGTCTGTTTTTGATCGTCACCACTACTATCTTGTACACCACATCCAGTAAGGCTATTGGTATATAATTAGCACATATAGTTTTTTCTCCTTTTTTGTATATTGGACAAATGAGCGACTCTCTCCAGCTCACTGGCATCTTTTCTGTTTCCCATATTTCTTGCACCAATCAGCATATTTCATTTTCCAGATCTACTCCTCCAGCTTTTATCATTTCTACTGTTATACAATTTCCACCCGGGGCCTTATTTTTTTTTGGGTTCTGAGTATTTCTCTTATTTTTTCCCTCCTGCCCTTCAGTTAATTTTGCTTCCTATTTCTCATTCAACTCCTCATTTTTATCTCCATTTAATGTTTCTTTAAAGTATTCCGCCCATCTATTCAGCCTTTCTGCTAAATTTCCATAATTTTTCCTACATATTAGCATTTTGTCTGTGTTTATTCCCTTTGTTTTTTTATAAAAAAAAAACATGTAAATCGGATAAGTGGTTCTTGTGTGCTAAGCGCACTAATGGCCAGACAGACAGACAGAGAGACGTTACGTTTTATATATATTATAGATTTTTTTTGATATATATTAAATTAAGAATTAAAAAAAAAACACGTAAATCGGATGAGCGGTTCTCGAATGATAAGCACACTAACGGACAGACAGACAGAGAGACGTTTGCGTTTTATATATATTATATAGATCATTATTATTATTATATAACCTGGCCAGAGAACATATGTATGAATTAAAAAAAAAAACACGTAAATCGGATAAGTGGTTCTCGAGTGATAAGCGCACTAACGGATAGACAGACAGACAAACAGACAGAGATACGATACATTTTTATATATTATAAATGTAATAAAATATATATCTATAACCTGGTCAGAGAACATATGTATGAATTTAAAAAAATCACGCAAATCGGATAAGTGGTTCTCGAGGAATAAGCGCACTAACGGACAGACAGACAGAGAGAAGTTGCATTGTATATTTATTATAGGTGTAGATTATTATTATTATTATTATTACAAAAAGTTCTTCTTTCTCACATTTGTCCAATGTGGTTCCATGTTTGGCTGACGGGCCAAAACCAAGTCAGCACAAACGCTATTACTATTCCGTATTAAGGAATGACCTGACAATGTTACATGTTTTCAAAATCACTGACTTCTGAATGTTTTCTGTGTATGTCTGTGTTGAGTCCCAATTGCACTAAATGTGGTGTGAATGTTATTAGTGTAAGGCCTGTGGCTGATATAATGAGGGGGACAATGATGACTTTTTCCTGTCTCCATAGCCTTTTTATTTCCGTTGCAAGGTCTGTGTATTTGGAAATTTTTTCTGTGTATTTCGCTTGGATGTTTGTGTCGTTGGGGACAGCTATGTCAATCAGATAGGTGACTTTTCCTTTTTTGCACTGAAAAGTAATATCGGGTCTATTGGCGGAGACTGTTTTATCTGTATGGATACCGATATCCCAGTAGAGCTTGTAATCTTCATTTTCAAGTATGGATGTTGGGGTGTATTTGTAGTAGGGATCTGTGTTTTCTATGAGTCTGTATGTTGTGGCTAGTGCTTGGTGAACCACTTTGGCAGCTGAATCATGCCTGGCTGTGTACTCCGTTCCGGCCAATATTTTACATCCGCTCGTTATGTGTTCGATCGTTTCTTTCTGCTGGTGGCATTTCCTACATCTGTCCTCTGCAATAGTCGGGTCTTTGATGATATACTTTTGGTAGTTTCTGGTTAATATGACTTTATCCTGGATGGCAAGTAAGAAGCCTTCAGTCTCAGGGAATAGCTGCCCATCCCGTAACCAGGTGTATGATTGTTTTTTTATTTACGTGGTCTTGTTCTATGTGGTATCTGTGTTTTCCGTGGAGTGTTTTCTCTGACCACGTTTTCATCTTTTCCTGTTGTAATTGGGTGTGACTGTGGGTATCTGCTGAGTGGTCTGCCCGGGCTAAGTCGAGAGGTGTGTAGTTTTTGTCTGCTTTCACTGTCGCTGTGTGGAGGCTGGTTTGCTTGCTGTGAAAGAATTTCCTAAGTGTTTGTATTTGTTTTGTGTGTAATGATCTGATATCTATAATTCCTCTTCCTCCTGCCTTCCTCTCGATGGTAAGTCTTTCTTTGCATGCGTTGGGGTGTAATTTCCTGTATTTGGTGAATTGAGATCGTATAAGGATGTGAATATTTTCTATGTCTGTTTGTGACCATTTGATGATACCAAATGAATATGTGAGTATAGGTATAGCGAACGTGTTGATGGCTTTAGTGAGATTCTTAGAGTTGAGTTTTGTTTGCAAAAGTTTCGTCAGTCTGTTTTTGAATTCGGTTCTGAGCTCTGTTTTGATGTGAGTGTGGTTGAGTTTGGTGCTTTGTTGGAAGCCTAGATATTTGTATGTTTCTTTATCGAACATGTTATCGAGCGTTTCATTGTTGATGGTTTCTGTCTCATGGTGGCACTTCCATTGGCCTTTGTTGATGTGGAGCACTTTGCATTTACTTATACTAAATTCCATATTGACATCTAAGGTGAATATTTCTGTAATTTTGAGGAGTTCTTTCAGCTGTGTTTGTGTGGCAGCGTAGAGTTTTATGTCGTCCATATATAGGAGGTGGTTTATTTTATGTTGATTCACTTTTTGGTGTCTGATATTGAAGCCATGCTCTGTTCTGCTTAGTATATTTGAGAGTTATTATTATTATAAAAAGTTCTTCTTTCTCACATTTGAACAATGTGGTTCCATGTTTGGCTGACGGGCCAAAACCAAGTCAGCACAAACGCTATTACCATTCCGTATTAAGGAATGACCTGACAATGTTACATGTTTTCAAAATCACTGACTTCTGAATGTTTCTGTGTATGTCCGTGTCGAGTCCCAATTGCACTAAATGTGGTGTGAATGTTATTGGTGTAAGGCCTGTGGCTGATATAATGAGGGGGACAATGATGACTTTTTCCTGTCTCCATAGCCTTTTTATTTCCGTTGCAAGGTCTGTGTATTTGGAAATTTTTTCTGTGTATTTCGTTTGGATGTTTGTGTCGTTGGGGACAGCTATGTCAATCAGATAGGTGACTTTTCCTTTTTTGCACTGAAAAGTAATATCGGGTCTATTGGCGGAGACTGTTTTATCTGTATGGATACCGATATCCCAGTAGAGCTTGTAATCTTCATTTTCAAGTATGGATGTTGGCGTGTATTTGTAGTAGGGATCTGTGTTTTCTATGAGTCTGTATGTTGTGGCTAGTGCTTGGTGAACCACTTTGGCAGCTGAATCATGCCTGGCTGTGTACTCCGTTCCGGCCAATATTTTACATCCGCTCGTTATGTGTTCGATCGTTTCTTTCTGCTGGTGGCATTTCCTACATCTGTCCTCTGCAATAGTCGGGTCTTTGATGATATGCTTTTGGTAGTTTCTGGTTAATATGACTTTATCCTGGATGGCAAGTAAGAAGCCTTCAGTCTCAGGGAATAGCTGCCCATCCCGTAACCAGGTGTATGATTGTTTTTTATTTACGTGGTCTTGTTCTATGTGGTATCTGTGTTTTCCGTGGAGTGTTTTCTCTGACCACGTTTTCATCTTTTCCTGTTGTAATTGGGTGTGACTGTGTGTGTCTGCTGAGTGGTCTGCCCGGGCTAAGTCGAGAGGTGTGTAGTTTTTGTCTGCTTTCACTGTCGCTGTGTGGAGGCTGGTTTGCTTGCTGTGAAAGAATTTCCTAAGTGTTTGTATTTGTTTTGTGTGTAATGATCTGATGTCTATAATTCCTCTTCCTCCTGCCTTCCTCTCGATGGTAAGTCTTTCTTTGCATGCGTTGGGGTGTAATTTCCTGTATTTGGTGAATTGAGATCGTATAAGGATGTGAATATTTTCTATGTCTGTTTGTGACCATTTGATGATACCAAATGAATATGTGAGTATAGGTATGGCGAACGTGTTGATGGCTTTAGTGAGGTTCTTAGAGTTGAGTTTTGTTTGCAAAAGTTTCGTCAGTCTGTTTTTGAATTCGGTTCTGAGCTCTGTTTTGATGTGAGTGTGGTTGAGTTTGGTGCTTTGTTGGAAGCCTAGATATTTGTATGTTTCTTTATCGAACATGTTATCGAGCGTTTCATTTTTGATGGTTTCTGTCTCATGGTGGTGCTTCCATTGGCCTTTGTTGATGTGGAGCACTTTGCATTTACTTATACCAAATTCCATATTGACATCTAAGGTGAATATTTCTGTGATTTTGAGGAGTTCTTTCAGCTGTGTTTGTGTGGCAGCGTAGAGTTTTATGTCGTCCATATATAGGAGGTGGTTTATTTTATGTTGATTCTCTTTTTGGTGTCTGATATTGAAGCCATGCTCTGTTCTGTTTAGTATATTTGAGAGTGGATTGAGACAGAGGCAAAACCATAGAGCACTGAGCGAGTCTCCCTGAAATATACCCCGTCTGATGTACAGCTCTTCTGTTTGGATCCGTTCGGTTTGTGTTTCTAGGCGTATTTTGGTTTTCCATGTTTTCATAATTTGCGCGAGAAACTGCCTGAGGTGTTGATTGATTTTATAGATTTCTAGGGCCCTGATTAACCAGCTGTGGGGTATAGAGTCGAAGGCTTTTTTTTATAGTCTATGTAACCGATGTGAAGGTTTCTGTGTTCTTTTCTGGTTTGTCCCATAATCACGCTATCTATAATCAGCTGCTCTTTGCATCCTCGACTATTTTTCCTGCATCCCTTCTGCTCTTCTGTGAGGATATTGTTGTCTGTTAGGTGTTGTTCTATTTTCTTCGATATTGTGGCTGTGATGATCTTGTATAGGGTTGGAAGACAGGTGATAGGTCGGTAGTTTGACAGGTTTGTGGTGTCTGAGCTTTTGGGTTTAACGTATGTTATTCCTTGTGTGAGGAAAGTGGGAAATGTGTGTGGTTGTAGAATGGCTTTGTTGATTTGGTGTGTGAGTGCTTCGTGTGTGGTGGTAAACTGTTTGTACCAGAAGTTTTGTATATTGTCTATTCCAGGACATTTCCAGTTGTGTGTGTGTTTGATAGTTTCTGTAATTTCTTGTGTATTAAATGTGGTATTTTCTTGTTCTGTCACATGTTTATGTTTGTCTTCTTCGGCTTTGATCCAGGGGGTGTTATTATTGTGTTGTTTGGGTTCTGACCAGATACTTTTCCAATAATCTGTGAGTTCTTGTTTGTTTGGTGGTTCAGTCACTGCTATCTGTTTGTTGTACATAGTTTTTCCGGTAGAACTGTTTTTTCGCTTCTTCGGAAGAGGTTGTTGGTGTCTTTCCTCTCATTTGATTCTTTGTATCTACGGAGTCTTGCGGCATATACAGATAGTTTTTGTTTCAAGGTATCGAGGATTTCTGGCAGTGTTCTGTTGGGAGACTTAGATTTGATCTTGTTTGCCCCCTGTGTGACACGTTTGGACGCGTTCCCGCTTATAAACTGGGTAAGATGTCCTAGATCTCTCCTGATGTTGTTGATTTTGTTTTCTATTCTTATCTGCCATTTGAATTTTGGTTTTGTCCTGTTGGGGTTTCCCTGTCGTTGAGGGAGTTTTTTGATTATTTTGTGTTAGAGCGGTGATTGCTGCTGCGTATATTATCGTGTGAATATCTTCGATTGTGCTTGAGTCTGTTATATACTGAGGTATTATGTGCTTGTTTAGTGTGTTGAGGATTGGCTGCGTGCTCTGTCTGAAGATTAAACGAGGGATGGGATTTCTTGTTGTGGGGTCGGTGCCTGACCATCGAGCTAGATGTGACTCCATTTTTGCTTTAAGTGTTTGTATGAGAGGTGATTCGGGGTGATGTTGTGTGGATGTCGTTGAGGGTGGCGAGTGATTCATGTTGTTGTCTGTGATATGGTGTTGCGCGGTACTCGCAATATTATTTTGCGTTATGCTCCTCCTGGGTGGTGGGTATTGTTTGTGTTCGACTGGGTGGTTGTGTGTGTGAGGCTGGTTCGGAATCTGCTTTATTGTTTCTATTGTTTGGTCGGTCTGTGTTCAGTTCAACAGCCACTGTGTCCTTGATGGTTTGCAATTCGAGAGGTCTGAGACGATTGTTCTTGGTAATAACTCTTTTTTGGTCTACTACTCTCTGTTCTGAAACAAGTAATTGCAGATGTGGATATTCGGTCAAGAAAAGTCTGTGCAGTTGCTGTCTGTAGCCCGATGTTATTGTTTCGAGTTTGGTGGCGGTGTAGTAACAGCGCATCACCGTCCTATTCATCTCATCCGTCCACTTTAACCGCTGTCTTGGTTTTCCAGCCTTGGTAGTTGCATGTTGTCCTTGCAATACATACGGGCCCTGGCCTGGCTTTGGTGGTTGTGTTTGTCCCGTATCTACGTCGGTTGCGCTTGGGATTGATGTTGGTGGGTCCAAGCGGCGAGTGATTCTCTTCTCAGTGATTTCTTTGTCAGGTTTTGTGTTTTCATTACAGCAACGCATGGCGTGTTCGTTGATTCCTGTGGTGCAACTCATGCGCTGCTGTGATTTTCCCGCCTTGGTGGGTGTCGGCTTAGTCGCCAACACAACACTTTTGGCAGGTCCATTTTCGGTTGCCTGGTCTTCATCGTTTTGGTCGAGCTGCCATTTCCCGCGACGTCCTCGACCGTTACGTCGCTCGCCCGATGCTTCTTTTATTGGTCTGTTGTTCTCTGGAATGTTTTTCAGTGTTTTGTGGTGTCAGAAGCTCAAAGTGTCCCGACATTGGGTTGCCTGTTAGTAGAAGGTAAATGGTTTTGTTGTATTTTTTCCCGTGCTTATTATTGTTGGTCTGTCCGTAAAAGTTATTTTTGTATGTCTTGTTCTTCGTTGTTTTGAGAAGATATGAAAGTTGCTATTTTGTGTTTCCGAGAGGGCAAGTATCTCTAGGCTCGTTCCATAGGTGCCATTTTTTCCGCATATAATTATAATAGTTATTGAAGTCTTTTATATCGTCGACTTCAATTAATGAAAATGTGTGAAGTTCCGACCAGTTTTGTTGTAAATATCTTAGAGCAACCTCTCGGAGTTTCTCATGATGGTTCTGGTGGCCATATAAGTATAAGCTAACTGCACGGAAAAGGCAATTTCCATCACCTACAATGTCGGATCTGGTAAAACTATCGGGAGTAGTTTCGACTGAGGCGGTTGTTTGGTTCGTCTGTAGTTGTTGTTGTGGTGTTGCTGTAGCTGTTTGTACGACAGGGGTCCGCCTCCGCAACACCCTTCCATTTTCATTATTATAATTATTATTGTTTAACATAGTATTCCCACGAGTATCCTAGGAAAGAAAGGTCGACTGCGGCAGAGCCTGGATGCCACAGCAAGGCTACTTACTCCCGGAGGGCGCCCGGTATCCGGGGAACCGTTCGCGACTCATAAACGCTGAGCCATTCATCTTCTCGGCACGGTAAACACCTTAAGATTGCGTTTTTATTACACATAATCTGGACAACACAAGACAGCACAACATGACTCAGGTACCTCGGGATCGTCAATGCCCGTACTAGGAGAATCCTGGGATTCCCCTAGCCCCTGAGGGGTTATTATTATTATGACTGTTCTCGTTTTTCTTTCTCACATTTGGTCAATGTGGTTCCATGTTTGGCTGACGGGCGCAAACCAAGTCAGCACAAACGCATTACTATTGTGTATTAAGGAATGACCTGACAATGTTACATGTTTTCAAAATCACTGACTTCTGAATGTTTCTGTGTATGTCCGTGTTGAGTCCCAATTGCACTAAATGTGGTGTGAATGTTATTGGTGTAAGGCCTGTGGCTGATATAATGAGAGGGACAATGATGACTTTTTCCTGTCTCCATAGCCTTTTTATTTCCGTTGCAAGGTTATTATTATTATTGTTATTATTATTATTATTATATAACCTGGCCAAAGAATATATGTATGAATTAAAAAAAAAGACACGTAAATCGGATAAGTGGTTCTCGCGTGATAAACGCACTAATGGACAGGCAGACAGACAGAGAGACATTGTATTTTATATATATTATAGATATTCTCTGCTACATAATATTGTTCCATATTTAATGGTTTAGGCTGTGTATTGCAAGGAAACGCGCTAGCGGCAAACTTTTTTTTCCGACTTCACTCACTATTATCGTCACTGCTCATTCCTTATGCTACCTATCGTAATAAAATATAGCCTATAACCTGGCCAGAGAACATATGTATGTTTTTAAAAAAAAAGTACGTAAATAGGATAAGTGGTTTTCCAGTGATAAGCGCACTAACGGACAGACAGACAGACTGACAGAGAGACGTTGTATTTTATATATATTATAGATGAAACTGAAAATTATATTTTGATTACTAATAACAAGTTCATTAAAAAATATTAATCTAACTAATGAAGTTATGCTTATTTTTAATTAAATTCAGTTTAGTTATTTAACATAATAATAAATTTTCAATTTTATTGTCTCTGACATTCTGACATATCGTAAACACTAAATAAATATATATATTTTGTTAAATAATTAGACAGTATCACGTCCTAATTATCTCAATTACTCAAGTAACTATATAATGTTTCACTATCTACAGTAGCCTTATTTCTTTACAAATAAAATATCTCTGACACGAACCCACAATACAGACAGAACATTTTAATCAATGAATTGGAAAGCGCTGCACTAAATTTTAATTGAAGCATATCGCCAAAAAAATTGGTAAAATAAACACTGAATTTAACAACAACACAAAAACTTGGAAAAATTATCATAATTTTAACAATACAATATTTAAGAACCCTAACCTGTTTCACCCCCGTCTCATGTTAAAATTCAAAGTAATTTAAAAATAACTTGATTTTCAAATTCCTTGACTTTAGCAACCCTAAAAAGGATATATAGCACGATATATGGTATACCAAATGACCCTTTCATTCACTCCTTTAATCCTTAATTTATTTTACTATAAATTACATCCCAAACTATTTTACCCCCTTTCTCAGTTAAATCAATGAAAAATTACCCTGATTTTTGGATTCCTTGACTTCCAAGATATCTCCGAAACAACCCTTCTAATTTCCCCCCTATCCGTTGAACTCTTTATATGTGTTACTGTAAATATTTATGTGCAAAATGTGTTTATTGTTTCAATCAAGAACACTGAATAGATATTGCTCAAAAATTGTAAGCTTTATCTCATCGTTAGGTGTTCGATATGTACCAAGTTTGAAGCTAATATCTCATTTCGTTCGAGAGTGATCATGCTAACAGATCGATAGATAGACAAACCGACAGAAATGAGTGACTATGTGTTTTCTTTATCTAGGAACCCTAAAACGTGAATAAGGCAAAAATATCAGAAGATTATTTTTTTCACGCGTACAAGACTTTCCTTTAGCAAGGAGAGTAAAAAAGAAGTTATGTCTGACAAAAAATACAATTTAATATGTAGTAGTAATACCAACTATTCATGAGGTACGTCAATTCCACGTTTAATATCCGAAAACTCAATAAAATAAAAATATTACTAGTTCTAAAGCAAGATAATATTCGTCAGGCTGAAAAGTTTTGGTCTGACACATAGATGTCGCCCTTTTCAAAATTTTTTTATGAAGTACCAACCTTTAAATGATACGTGTCAAAATTTTATGACATTTCGACGATTAGTTTACAAGTTACACTACTTTTGATATTTTCAAAACAATAGAAAAAAATCGAATTTCGTGTGTTGATTAAACACTGTTTTTTGATGGGAAAAACACAGTTCAAGCAAACCAATGGCTTGATAAGTGTTACGGGGACTCTGCCCCTGGAAAATCACTAATCATTTACTGATATGCTGAATTTAAATATAAAAAAAAATCCACAAAATTGTTTTGGATGACCGTACGGTGAAATTGTGTGAGATAGCTGATACCCTAAAGATATCAAAAGAACGTGTTGTCATATTTTGCATGAACATTTTGGCATGAGAAAGCCCTGTTCGAAATGGATACCGCGTTTGCTCACAGTGCACCAAAAACAACAACGTGTTGATGATCCTGAGCGCTGTTTGGAGTTGCTTAAGCGCCATAAAAAGATTTTTTTTTTCATGCGATATGTGACAATGGATGAAACATGGATCCACTACTACACACCGGAATCAAATAGGCAGTCAGCTGAGTGGACAGCAGCCAGTGAAAGCCGTTCTGACGGCAAAATTGCACGAATTGAAGTTTGAATTTAAGTAGCTAGACCAAAAACTTTTCAGCCTACACGTTAAAATTCTAAATTTAATTTGACCTGTTTTTCAACTTGCCTTTCGTGTTTCTTATTACTACTACTCTCTGGGTCGGGGTAAACATATTTCCCCGTCTATTCTCCGATACGAATACTGTAAAATATATCTTCCTCTTAAAGGGCCATTCTACTCCTGACCACGGAAATTTGGTGTTTTTTTGAAAAAAGTATAAGACATAATTAAAAACAACTTTTTTAGATATTATTTATTAAACTTTGGAGTACTTTTCATAAATTTTTTTGTCTGATTCTTATATATATATATAAATATATATATATATATATATATATATATATATATATATATATATATATATATATATATATATATATATATATATATATATATATATATATTTATATATACATACAAATCTGTATATGGGCTTGCTAAGAAAAAAGTACCTCGCTCGGCTCTATAATTCTGACTTCGAGCAACGTTTGAAATAGAAAAGACAAAAAGATTCTTAAAATATATGAGGGTAATTCTCGGCCGGTCTACGGAAAAATTTTGCGAAATAAGAAAATATTCAAAATTTTAGGTTCGATTTTCGCCTAATTAATTCAGAGATAAAATCTTTTCCATAATTCAGCTGTCACATTTCTGAACACTGTCAAAATTTCGAAGAGATTGGATAAGCGGTACTGACGGAATCATGGAGCCGAAGTCAAAAAAAGTAGTTTGGAGATATAAGCGTTTAAAGATTTCATATTCATTTCATTTCATAAAACTCGTTTTGTTCAGTATTAAGCATTCTCCGAGCTATTATTTGCCTTTTTTGACTGAACTTGAGATCTTTGCTTTGCATGCGTACGCCGATGCCTGAAATCAGGCGTTGCACGCGCCTTTCTAAGACACATAATATCGTCAAAAATAAATAAAATATTGAAAAATTCTCTCGCATATATATTCTTGAATGTTCAAACTATAAAGGAATGCAAAAAAATCGATTTTTTGAAAATTATGGAGTAGGAGGACCCCTTAAAACTTATTGATGTGCTTTCTTTTATGAATTATTCGAGAGCGTTACTTTTGGTTGAAAAGCTTTGTACATAGACCGTGTGTTCCAAATTGATAGATACATTTAAATTTTACGGAGATACAAAAACCATTAAGTTGAAAAAACTTTGAAGAATTATCATATCAATATTACTTTTGTATGGAGATAATTGAGTAACCCATTTATGATCAGTGTGGTGTGCTGTATTCAGGACTAAAGTTCTAAAAAATTCGTTGAAAATCCAAGCCCTTATTAAAAAAATTAATGATGGTATCAAAACCTTTTTTGTTTATTATGTATCCAAAGTCCGTAGTCTATCTCTGGGCATTAGAAGATTCGCTCAATAACTATAGGTTCCATGTCTACCCCACGTGTTAAATGTGCACCAGGTTTAAAAACGACATTTCATTTTATTCGAGAGTTATCGTGCCAACAAATAGACTTACGTAATTGAGGGCTAAATTCTTCGTGAACTAGGGACCTTAAAACGTAAAAAAATGCAAAAAAGTCGGAAGGTTAATTTTTCACGAATTTGATACTTCCCTTAACAAGGGAAGTAGAAATCTGAAAGATATTGCAAGAATAAGTTATATTGTACCTTACTTCATTGCTAATTGAACTAAAAATTCTTGTAAGTAATAACGCAGAGTATGTAAAATATTTACCTTAAAATGAAAACATAAGTGAAATATAATAGGCTCCTCTTTTTGATTGTTGCTTATTTTCATTTTCATTTTCTTCCTGACACGTTTTTTTAGTGAAATTTACGCTTACATACCATATGTATAAATTTTGCCAGAATTAAAAATAGAAATGTAAAAAAACAATGAACTTCACGTAAATTATATATAACCAATCAGCATGATAGAATTTTTGGATTTTTGCATTTGTCCTTCCATTGACACTAAATGATATCTTCTATCCATGCGCCTTTCCCATCATCCTTCTCCTCGTTGCAATACCATCGTGATCATTTTTTTTTATTATTTTTTTAGATCATTTAGTTTGCATTGAAGGAGTACAAAGTATTCAAAGCTTTTTTATGTTGGGAATTGAAACCTTAACTACAACTGGTTATGGATATTTACACCCTACAGAACACTGTAACCTTTATTTTATCGTGTTATCATTTAGTACTGTCACAAGTATTCTTATAGACGGAGCGTTTATTTCTGTAGTATATGCTAAACTGAATAGAACCAAGGACAAAAATATGTACGGATCAATATTTGGTAAAAAAGCAGTGGTAAGTTTTGATATTTTTTCTATAAAATTTTTAATTTTTTTATGGGCCTATAATACGCCATGAAGGGAGATCTCTATATCGCTACAAGAGCGGTACGTTCCCGGTAGTAGCGACTTACGTTGGGCTTGAATCAAAGTAGATTGTAGTCGATGGGAAATGTAGTACTGGGCAGTTCATTTCAAAAGAGAGGTTCTCCATAGAATAGGGGTCTTGTTGAAGGCGGTACAAGGAGGAGGAACTAAGAAGTTCAAGTCCAAGGTGATGTATTATGTATTTTTAACATGGACAGATGAACAGCTCTGGCAAAAAATTATTCTTCGATGTTCCAAAGAACCAAGGGGTATGTGAATGCCGGATCCTCAGTCAAACGATTAGCTCGCTTCTGAATAGAATCTATAGTAATAGATGCAGAGTATGTTTGGTACTTGAGCCGTAAACATGAGACTAGTATTCTATTGATGATCGAATTAGAAGTGTAGGATTAGAAGCGGTTATTTAGTATACAGATATCTAGTACAATGTAAGGTTTTCAGCTTTCGAGAGGATTTCTGTAGTACACACAAAAGGATTTTATTAAAGTATGTGTATTTGCTCCTTATGTAAAGCTTAACAACTTGAGTGATAATGCTATTGGAATGGAGTGTCGTGTCATAGGTATATCAGGTTCTGTATTATTAACTTTAAAAAAAAATTACTTTCTTCTCTGTGTTAAAATGAATAACTTTCTAAGTGCTGTGGATTTTTAGATGGGCAGCTAGGGTTCAAAGTAAATGGAGAAATAAGCATACCGTCATCGGTAAAGTTCTGGGTTGGATTATTGGATCCTTGCAGCAGATCCTTAATGGAAAGAAGTAAGAGAGTAGTGTGTCGATAGTAAAGATATCGGAAAGAAATCGATCAACTGCCACTAGCAAAGATTAATCTCTGGAGAAACTCCAAAGTCATAAGGAAAACTTTCCAAATATAACACCAGGGCGCAGTTAAACTAACCGCAAGTAGTGCGTAACCATGTTTAATTGTGTCACTCGATACTCCATTGTGACACAGGCTAGAAGATCTTCTGTTCATTTTTGCTTATAAATATCATTTTGATGGTCGCTTAAAGATTAACAGTTAGCTTATAATTCAATAGCTTTCTAAAACATATAGTGTATTTTTACAGTTTTTGCCACTGCTTGTCCCGACTATATCAAAAATAATTACTTAACCAAATTATCTGAAATTTGGAAAACGTATAGGAAAACTAGTATTAATAAAAATCTCGAAAGTAATTTTTTTTCCGAATGGTTCAAAAATATTAGATGCCGTAAATTTATTTCCAGAGATTTTTGGACACTAATGCACCTCGATGCGATTAGTTGCAGTAACTAGTTGTTGCAACTTTTTTCAACTCTGCACGTCCACAAAATACCCATAAACATTGAACATGTACGATATTATTATACCAATGGATGATACCTTTAGAGTACGTCATACTGTAGGTAAAAAAATAACACATAGTAACAATACACACTCGCTAAATATTCCAAAGGCAATATTTTATTAAAAGGGGTTGCACACACGCTACTTAGTGTATGAAAAAATTGCGCCGCTTTACCTTTAATAATAACTGATTGAAAACTTATAAAATAACTTGTAGTATAGACGACAGAAAATCTGTTCTCTGTATCTTATATTGCAAAAAATGATTCAAAGTATAGTTTCTGTAATTTTAACAAAGTACACACACGCCAAACATATACTTTTAAAGGAACTAAAGTAGTACATTAATCTAAGTATTAATTAATTAAGTTAATTTATTAACAATAGCCGCAATTGTAATATAATGCGATTATTTATCAAAAGTCCGACTATATCCAAAAGTTCCTCAAAATTATCTTCAATAAAGCAATTGACCTCCGTAAACTATGAATTCATTTACATTTTCTCTCTTCTGTTGTTTCTACTTTTGATTTTTCCTGTTACCTTTTTTCTCTTAATTTTCTAAAATCGTCCAGGTAAAGTTGATACAACTTTGATGGCTGCATTTGACAGCTTATATATATATATATATATATATATATATATATATATATATATATATATATATATATATATATATATATATATATATATATATATAAGTTTTCTGTGAGAACTAAAGAATATTAAATGGTTGATAAAACGGAGAAAAAAATCACTGACATTTTGTTACTACTGGAACTTTTGATTGGCAATACTACCGGAAATATTAATAAAAAATAGTAGTTCATATTAATACAATTATTGAAAAACATGGATGTATTTACTAGCAATCGATATAATTTATATTATGTAATGATTATTGGGATATCCTTCTGTAGCAATAAAATAAGCTCATAAAATTAACAGAATGTTCTCTCTTTTCAACCCATGTTTGTGCACTTCTGGACGTAGATTTCTTCCATGCTTCCCTGTCTCCAGCCACACTACATGCCCACTACTACTCTTATATTATCGACCCATCTCTTCTGTGGGCTTCCGTTTCCGGATGATCTAACCATTTGACTCACATATCGCCATTTCATTTTTAGCTCCTCGAGAGTTTTGTCATTGCCTTTGGTTCATCTCCTTATCTGCTCGTTATGAATTCTATCCCTATCTGTGAAGTTACGAGCTTTTTAACAAATGCTTTAGTGAGACACATCGTTTCCAGTCCATATGTGCTGACAGATAAGATACAGGTAGTGTAGATTTTAGTTTTTAGGTTTATGAGTATTGTAGTACTTTTTAGGATATATTTTAGTTTCCCAAATTCGCCATTCATCTGGTAATTTCTGCATGCAGGGCCTCCGTTCAGATCGTAATAGTGTGACCTAAGTAGATATACTCGTCGACGAATTCTATGGAATTATTTCCTATCTGTATGTATCTGTAATTTGGTTTTTGTTAATTTCAATTTAAGACCTACTCTTGCAGAGACCACATGCAACTGTTTTAACATTTCCTGTAGCTCTATTGGTGTTGTTAGCTATCAGTACTATGTCGTCTGCCAACCTAAGGTGCCGTCAGTGTTAATGCCCTTCTCATCCCTATTTAACTCCTTAAAGACGTCTTCAAGGGTCGTCGTAAACAATTTAGGTGAGACAGTATCTCGGAAGGTTAGAGAGAGCAAATTAACTATAATATTAATCGTAACTCTCTATATAAATGTTACAGGCTAGATATCTTTTCTTCTTCTGTAATAATAGGATGCGTGTTCCACTACAGAAGTTAGATCTACTACTAAATTAATATCTTATATTAATTGTTGAAAACTATATTCTTACTTTAAGACAAGACTTCCCAGTGTTGCTTCAAAATTACAAACTGGCTACCAACAATCGATTTGTTGGTAGCCAGTTTGTGTATGTTAGCACATACACATACTATATATACAAGAATTCATCTCTATTAACAGAATTTAGTGGTCACAAGGGTTGATTGTGATCGATACCGATCAAGAAAATATTTAACAAGTAACTAACAATTAGGCTCACCGACGAAAACCACATTTCGTGTACGACGTACAATTTCTTTTTAGTGTTCCATCCGGAACACTTATGGTATCACTTCGGTGTCTGTCCGTGCGTCCGTCTGTCACACTCGATTGTCTCCGAAACTATTTGACATAAAAAGTTGAAACTTGGCATAAATATAGGAATTGATGGCTCAATCAGAGCCGTGTAGTTTTAAAAGTTAAATTTTGATTTAAGCGGTTAATTTTGGGGGTCAAATTGAAAGTGAAAAAACAATTCTTTGCAAGGTCGTCGAAAGCTTGTGAAAACCCGAGTTCAAAAATATATATGACGTAATACTTGCGTAAATTTTTCCTTATATTATTTAAAAAAAAAAAAATATATCAAAAAGTCGCTGTCCCCCCGCCCTATCTATAAGAGTACTGATCAAAAGATTTCGAAAAAATTCTGGAATATTCTCGATAAAGGGTAGATTGAGCGAAAATTATCACGATTGCATTAGATTTGATAATTCATCTGGTATATAAAAATAACCGGTCAAGTGCAAGTTGAACTTGCGCAATTAGTGTTCCGTACGTTGATTGCTTTTAAAATAAAAAATGTTGTAACGGAAGTATAAAATGATCAGTGACTTCACAAAACACACCCCAAATGAGTTTTCAACAAAGTTTATTTCCAATCTTTACTGAAAATTGATGACCTTGAAATTTCTGTTTTTTTTTATATACCAGATAAATTATTACAGGTAATGCACTCGTGATAATTTTCGTTCAATCTACACCTATGGAATACTGCTCCCACGTTTGGGGCTCCGCTCCCAAACATACACTGCATCTGATGGATTCTGTTCAGAGAAGAGCGGTCCGTCTAATTGGAGACCCGGAATTGACCGTCGGCCTTGATTCGCTGGAACATCGAAGAACGGTTGGCGACTTGAGTCTGTTCTACAAGTATTTTCATGGAAAATGTTCCAAGGATGTAGCCTGCTTAATTCCTCCCAAAGCGGTGCATGTTAGAAATACACGTCGCGCTGGTGTTTCACATCCGTATGAGGTTCAGCTTGTTACTCCGCGTACAACGCTTTTCAAGCAAGCTTTTGTATGGAGAACGTCATCCCTTTGGAATAATTTGCCCAGCGCTGTGTTTCCCACCGAGTACAATTTACAGCGATTCAAGAACAACGTGAATCGCTTTTTCCGCACTCATGCCGCTCCTGGAGCGTTTTAGGGACTTTCCTGCAGCACGTGCGCTAGACCCATAAAAAAAAAAACATCCCGTGGAGAATATTCCAGAATTTTTTCAAAATTTTTTGATAAGTACTTTTCGAGATAAGGCGGGTGGACAGCGATTTTTCGCGATTTTTTAAAAATAATACAAAGAAAATTGCGTTATATATATATATATATATATATATATATATATATATATATATATATATATATATATATACTTTTTACTCGTGTTTTCACAAGCTTTCATTTGACACTACACTCGATTACCTAGTAAAAAATTTTTTTTTTCACTTCCGATTTCACCCCCCAAAACTAACCCCTTAAGTCAAAATTTAACTTTCAAAACTACATGGCTCTGATGAGGCCATCAATTCCTATATTATTGCCAAATTTCAACTTTCTATGACCAATAGTTTCGAAGAAAATCGGGTGTGACAGACAGACGGACAGACAGACACCGAAGTGATCTTATAAGTGTTCCGTATGGAACACTAAAAACAGTTTTACTTGACAATATAGTGGAAATTTTGTCGTGGAAAGTTGCGAATTTAACTAAGACTAAGAGCTACGAAATATTAATACGTATCCGGTGCAATCAGTAATATACTAATATACTTTTCAGTACATTACTGCCCTAAGTATTTGGTCAATTACAGATAAAATAAATTTCCGCGATGACTGATGACCAATCGATAGGTAGCGAGACAAAATAAATTTATTTTATTTGTTTATAATTAAACAAATATTTAAGTAGTAAATGTTTTTTTTTAAACTTTTACTACAAAGATGTCTCGCTTTTTAATGTATTCTTGGTAATTCTTATATTAAAGATGAATGTGTGACTGAATTTCATAGAATACTTCAGCAATCACGGTACGGAACACTAATTGTGCAAGTCGGCCTTGCACTTGGCCGGTCTTGTTATTTTGACGTTATTTGTATTTCAACAGGT
This sequence comes from Pachyrhynchus sulphureomaculatus, assembly GCA_019049505.1. Taxonomy (NCBI): domain Eukaryota; kingdom Metazoa; phylum Arthropoda; class Insecta; order Coleoptera; family Curculionidae; genus Pachyrhynchus; species Pachyrhynchus sulphureomaculatus. The sequence goes on along the minus strand of CM032446.1, from coordinate 85,711,369 downwards.
AAGTTAAACAGTGACATATAAGAAGAGTAAATTCATGGTAGAATTAAAGTAACGTGCCAACAATACATGAATCTGATGGCACAATTGCAATAATTTACAATGTGTTTTTGTTCAACACTAACGCAACGCGATGCTGCTGATTTCAGTTACAACTTTTCAAATATGTATTCATTTTCTGGTCATTTTATGGATGTACGCAGGTCCAAATTTTTATCTAGATACGAGGGTGGATCAAATATAAACGAGACTGTACTGAGCGCTTAGTATCGTTCGGAGCGGACCTCCGCTTCTAGCAATGTTGGTTGAGTTTGTTAAGAGTCGGGAGAACGATCGGTTGGCCTCGCTAGGTGCATTCAATAGTACAGCTCACGATATCGGAGCGAGACGTGCACCATTCGATTGCGCAACGCGTCATGAAGGCGTGAAACCGACCGCGAAATTCTGCGAAGATTGACGGCACAGTTCGGGGATCAAACACTGTCAAGGGAGGCCGTGAAGAGGTCGAAAATGAGAGCCATGATCGTCGTTCATGGACGTGGCGTTTCACACATTGATTTTTTGCATGGACGTCGCACCATCAATACGGCGTACTACTGTAACCTATGAGGTAAACTTGCTTATCGCCGCAAAAGACGTGACCAACCGATCCCTGATCTATCGTCCTGCGATTTTCATCTCTTTAGGCTAATCAAAGAAGCGCTGGGATGCCAACGATTTGATAAGGACAACGCGATGGGGGGCTTGGTGCGCAATTGTTTACTGACACCGCCCCCCCTTTTACGACGCCGGTATCAAAAAGCTTCGGATACGCCGGGAAAAATGCTTTTCCAAAGCAGGAGATTATGTTGACAAATGATATGAACTTGGTTTTTTTTAAGGTACATAAAAATTTAAAAATAATAAATCTCGTTTATATTTGATCTATGGCTAGTTGCATCGGATTTTGTCAATATTCAAAAACATTTAAAAAAATAACGATATTTTAAAATGTATGCTACTATTTCTTCAGCTTCAAACAAACAACATCATGCAGTTTTTATTAAGTTATTTTTGTTTCAACTAGACGTTCAGTGTTTCTACATTCTTCGACATAGTTACGAGTTGCGGTAATGGCTCAATTTATTTCAACCACATCATACCCACAGATACGTGACAAAAATACCTGCTTATAAGAAAAAATTCACACATCAGCTTAATGCACTCCTGGAAAATATCCAAAAATAGTGCATTACTAAATGGAATTGAGCACACATCAAAAAGTTGCGATAATGTCTAAACTTATTAACTCGATTTCTCTATGCAATAAGTTGGGCGCCTTGGGTTGAGGCTAACAGTTTATTATTTTAAAAACATTTACGAGTGTGCTTACTTGCTATTGACGATTTTTTACTTCAGCGTACTAACAAACGACTAAAATCAGTGTCCATTATATTTGATGACTGTCTTGGGTATGTATAGGTGAAAAAAGTTAAAGTAACTAGTTTCGAAATCTTTAGATAAAAAGATGCGCTAAGTAGTTGCTGCAACGAATCACTTTGAGTTGTAGTCAGAAAACCATTACATTAAATTATATTCTGTAGATTGCGTTAAGAAATGAAAACTATGTCTTATAATACGAGTAAACGACAGAGAAGGCAAACATTGGATCAACAGTGACGTCCATATATATTTAGTAAAACAAGCTACTACAAAAGAAGAAGTACTAATTCTGAACTATGTAACTGAATTAGACACTAAGGCAATTGGAATGTTATTTTGGCCAGTTGATATTGTACATGAAATTGGACCAAACAGCCCTTTGTGGGATATATCTGCCCATGATCTCATGACAACCAAGTAGGTAAATTTCCAGATTTATTAGTCTGTAATGTAATTTTTAAAAGCCTTTTAAGTTTTGAAAACCTCGTGTACAGTAAATCGAACTTAAAGATTTTATTAGCCGTAATACAAAAATAATATATCTATCTTTCTTTTATTCACAAGTTGTACATATTCAGAACTTTTAAAAATGCAGGAAAATTGAATCTATTTTGATTTGATGATGGCAACTACAATCATCAACACAAAACGTAGGTTGTAATGAAAAAATTATCAATCCCATCTATCCTATTTTAAAGAGAAGACAGGTGCCTACAAATGGTACTTGGGCTGATGTAGCTTTATACATCGGTTAGCTAGGGACACTGTATCTGTAACTGAACGTTTGCACTAAATATTTCATGCCAAGTTTTGAAGATTAAATGAAATGGTTAATATTATCAGATTGGGTAAAGCTCTACTCGTTTGAATATATTTGGGTATTAAAATATCGTGAGACAAAGTTTTATTTCTTCCTCTTGGTACAAAATAGAGGCAGAATGACTAACTGTTGTTTCTGAATTAAAAATGCTGTTCAACAAATAAGGTTGCATTCAAATGTATTAAATGAGAATTTGGTCTAACTGATATAATTTTTCCTATTTTAACATTTAGAAAATTTAGTTTTAATGTTTTTAGACTACAATTTTAGTTTAATGAAATTCATAAAAAAATTATGTTTTGCCCCATTTTGTCTGTATTAATTATTACCAATTTTTTGTCATTATTTACATAAAAAATACGCACAGCCAGATTCACTTAAGGTCTAAAACTTCTAAGGTAAAGAAGATAATTTGCTAAATTTCATTTATTATAGTCTGGTAAGGCCTTATATTAACACTTTATCCTTTTTTAGATTAGAAATAGTAGTAGTTGTATCAGGAAGTTCAGTTTAAAACCGGACAGTTGACTAGAAGTCAGACTTCATATCTCAATAAAGAAATCATGTGGGGATATCAGTTTAGTTCATGCCTAGAATATAATTCCGCCAAGTCGGAGTACTTTGTTAATAAAAAAATTTTTAATAATACTACGTTACAAGAATTACCTCTTTGTAGTGCTAAGGTGTTGAATAGATTGCAATATCGTATGAAAGTTCAACGAAAGTCGTTAGATTTAAGTTATCTAAGTGGAAGTAATGTAAATTTGGGAAATATTAATAAACATAAAGAAATTTAACGCTCGGTAGGTGGTCATACTTTGTTTGTTAAGACGATATATTGAGGCCTAGTGTTGTCTTATAATGACACCAAATTTGCAGCTAACAGGACTTTTTTAGGCTCTTCTTTTTTAGTAATATCATTATGTTAACATATTTGGAACAATCTACCTATATGCCACGACGTTGCTATATCATAATCTGTAGGCATTGAGAAGATTGAACCACTGTTAGTTATTTATGCACTGCATTTAATCGCTTCCATATCGTACCCTCTAAGAATTAATACACAAGCATCACAAAACTGTATGAAGTTCATTATTTAGTTATTTAGTTTAAAGCACATGTACTTTTATAAACCCATTTGTTATTTGTATCGTTGGTATGTAGAATTTATTTTGTATTCTTTATTAATTATTCCTAGTATTAAAAGATTATTAATTCTTATATTTATTTTTTCATAATTTTATTGTGCCCAAATTCGAAATCATCTAATACTGTTTGGAAATGTTGCTTATCTACTAAATCATGTAACGACAAAACAATATGGTCATGTTCCTTTGTAACCCAAAATCAACTTTTTAATGTAATTTAAGAGAACGCCTTTTTAGTGTTCCGTACGGAACACTTAAAAGATCACTTCGGTATCTGTCCGTCTGTCTGTCCGTCTGTCTGTCTGTCCGTCTGTCTGTCACACCCGATTTTCTCCGAAACGTAGAAAGTTGAAATTTGGTACTAATATAGGAATTGATGGCCTGATCAGAGTCGTGTAGTTTTGAAAGGTAAATTTTGACTTTAGGAGTTAGTTTTAGGGGGTGAAATCGGAAGTGAAAAAAATATGTATGTATATATATATATATATATATATATATATATATATATATATATATATAGATACATATGTATTATTTTTAAAAAATCGCGAAAAATCGCTGTCCCCCCCTTATCTCGAAAAGTACTGATCAAAAAATTTTGAAAAAAATTCTGGAATATTCTCCACGGGGTGTAGATTGAACGAAAATTATCACGAGTGGATTACCTTTAATAATTTATCTGGTATATTAAAAAAAAAATCAAGGTCATCAGTTTTCAGTAAAGATTAAGAACAAACTTTGTTGAAAACTCATTTGGGGTGGGTTTTGTGAAGTCACTGATCATTTTATACCTCCGTAACAATTTTTTTTATTTTAAAAACCATCAACGTACGGAACACTAATTGCACAGGTTCAACTTGCACTTGACCGGATATTTATATTTGTCTACTGTAAACGAAATGACGACCACTGTTTTCAATCTTATTTATTATTATTTAAGCATAAGTTAGAATAAGGAAAAGATGTTTTATTAATAAAAAGTATACAAAAAATTATTATAATATTTGAAACCGGTTAATTTATAAAAATTCATAAAAAAAAAAACACAATTAGTGGCTGCTGAGGGGTGAAACTAGGAAAAAAACTTCTTTCTAGTATAGAATAAACTAAATAATACTCCAATTCTTTAGCAGCTTTGTTTTGTATGTGTGCTACATGATCATACAAAGATCTATTTGCTTCCAAGTAGATGCCTAGCAAGTTAAGTTAACTTTTAAAAAAAAGCTGCTCCGGCGAATATTTTATGTTGTATATTCGAGAGTGGTTCAAATGGACAAAATACGGTAAAGAACGGTGAAAAAATTGGTTACGTCCTAACGTGTAAAAATAGGACTATTGTGTTAGGTCTTCGGTAATATGTTTGTTTTTGTTAAGGGTACTGTTGCCTTTCTCTGACCAGGGACTCCAAGAAAGAGACCTCGGTGTAAAGTACAGGGCCTATATTTATAGAGAAACACTAAGCAACTACTGATTATTATATTAGATAAAAAGGACTAGAAGCAGGACAAATTGAACGAGAACTTAACTTAAGACTAAACTCGGAAAAAAGGCATTAAAATGATTGGAGTTAGGAAAAGTACATGGGCGAGTTAAGGACAATAAAAGGATCACACGTTGTGAATTGAGAGAAAATCTGACAAAGTGTATCCCGGAACACCCGGTAGCTTTGGGAAAGCAGATAGCAACAGTGGCGTACTAACCAGTCCGATTAAAAACTTGAATATTCTTAACAAAAATGAGTAATAATACCACGGAAGTTCTGTATCAAGGTCTGCAAAAACATTGAAAGGAAAAAGTAGCGAAAAATTAATGTGGCTAACTGCTTTAGTCCAGTGAAACTCGTTAGGTGATCGCTTGAGAGCACATAATCTTGTAGGGTGACCTTTTGGGACTCCCAGGTGTCGTTGGCCATTGCTAGAGACCACCGAGTGTTGTTTTGGTGCAGAACACTCAACATTCAATAAAAACGAATTAAAAAGAATTATTATTACTATTATTAATAAAAATGGTTAGTTACACTTGTCCGGAAATGAATTACAAAGAACTTATCCACGCACACAGTTCTATGTGTTATATGAAAATATTCTTACCTGTGGGGTTACCTTGGTGGGAAACTAACATATTAAAAGTGGCAAGGTAAATTATTATTATAAAAGCCTGTCTGATAGTGGGCTAACTCTGATTTAAAAGGTTCATACTTACTGAGCTAAGAAGGAATCAAAAAGCAGTGAGGAATGTCAGTATTACTGAAAAATCGTACAAAAAAGGAAGAAACTCATGTTGAGGGAAATGAAATAAAGGTGAAAGTATCAGGAAGTCACACAGGCATAGAGCCGCAGAAGCATGTTGAACAGATTCTGATTCGAGAAATATTAGAATGTATAGATTTTGTATATGTGGGCATCATGGTCATAATGATGATGACGAAAAGTATATAATTCTAAGAAACGATGTCACTGATATACAGGACTACATGAGAAATATGTCTCTTGAGATTAAAGTATTCTTAAAAACAATGGAGAATTATAGGAGGCTATTTAAAAAGATAAAGGGGGACAAAGAACCTGATATAGAAGAAATAGAAATTATCATGGGAGGAGAAATGAATCGGAAGGTTAGGGAATTTAAAAAAATCTAAGAGAAAAAAGTAATGAACGAAATATTGAGGGAACCGGAAGTAATTGAATTAAAGAGTAAATTAAACAGAGCAGAAACGTGCCAAAACGAGAAAAGAAAGATGAGGGAGATGAAAGGTTTTTTTAATTAATTAAAACAAATGAAAGAAGAAGTTAGGAGATCGGTGAAAAAGTGATAATCATTAAGAGGCTTAACAGGAAATTAAATAAAGAATCCAGAGAAGTAATAGATGCAAATTCCACACAAGCGGGTTCCTAAAAGATTAGAGATGAAAAGGAGTATGAGTAGTGAACATCTAATAGATGGACTAACATATGCATAATTGACTTTATTAAATAAGAAAGGAAGTCAATACGATAATGGACCGCCTCGAGAAAGGAGTTTGGAATTAATGATTAAAACTTAGAGAGAGATAAAAGAAGAATTAGATCGGGTGGTAACTAGAGGACGTTGTTTGAACAAGTATAAAGAAAATATACTTTTGGATATAGAGGTTAAAGGTTTTGATTGCCTGGGAAAGAACGGAAAATTCATTTTAACCTGAAAACGCTATTATGTAGTAGAATAATATCTGCGTATAATTATTATGTTACCAGTGTAACAAATTTGGGTCTGTAGGGACGAAGTGGGTGTTATAATTGTGATATGGCCATGAAGGATTTAATTGTAGTAATAATGGAGACTGTCTAAACCGTAAATTCTAATGGGCGTTAGTAATTAAGAGAAACGTCATTTTACAACACTGTAAATAAAAGAGCGCAGAGAAGATGTTTATAGCAACGCGAATGGCAGGATCAAGTTGATATCCGGTTGCTATAAACATTTTCCCCGAGCGTGGCTGTTTATAGCGTAACATGGTAGTCTCCCTTAATTGCTATTATAGATATGTGCAAGTCAGAGACGACACCAAGCTAGGAATGTGGAGTGTGCGGTTTACAAGAGACAAATCGAACTACACGGAGAAGGGCATATTATAGGGAACAGTAGTGACTCAAGGGTATATAATGGTATTAAAGTTTAGGTTGAAGTTAGGATAGGTATAATTAGCAGAGAAGTTTAAGTTTAATGGGTTGGTTCCAACGTAGGTTAATAAGAACAAGCTAAGATTGTAGGACTTTTATTTTGTTTTCGTTTAGTTTAATAAATAAAATAGCTTTGTATTGTTGTGTCATTAATTGTTAAATAAATTGTAAAGGGAGGATCTTCTTTTCCCGCTTGCCCCAACCCACTTCGTGATGAAACACACACATTTCTTATTGGAAGTGGCCCTCGGTGAAATTGTCTGAAATCGATATATATTATTCTTCTCGAGCTCCTGATCAAAAGTTCTCATGGACACAAAGTCGGAAAACGGACAGTTTTTCAGATATCGGGGGTAGAAAGACGATTTTCGGAGATCTTGTCGACAACAGCGCAAAGCCGTGAGGTTGTTTACGAGCCATTCTTCGTGGTATACGAAGGTTTTTTCGGTCGTTGATTCCAAATCTGGCGTCAAAAATGACATCCGACAGTTTGCAGGTGTCAAAAAATTGTTAGCTCACCCCTTTTCTAATAAAATTCCCATCAAAATATCCATCGGGATGTTTTTACGGTCGCTGATTCCAATTCTGGTGTCAAAAATGACATTTGAAACTTGGTAGCTACCAACAAAATGTCAACTCACCTCACTTGTAATAAAATATTCGTCAGAATATATATCAGATGGTTTTTTTTTAATCTAGTTTTAGCATTACCCGGGAACAACGACGTGGACGTAGTAGATTTCTGTTCCCTTTGGGGTGCTTGTTTATTGTGCGTCCCCGTGTCTCTCACGGTTGGGGTATTTGATTAGGGTGAGGCCTATTTTATTAAAAATAAGGCGAGTTGACAGCTTTTTGACAGTTGTCATCAGATTTGGAATCAGCGACCGAAAATACCCCCGTATACCCCGGAGAACGGCACATAAACAACCTCACAGCTCTACGTTGTTGTCGACAAAATCTCCGAAAGTGGTCTTTCTACCCCCGATATCTGAAAAACTATCCATTTTCCGACTTTGTGCACATGGAAACTTTTGATCAGGAGCTCGAGAGGAATATAACGATTTCAGACAATTTCACCGAGGGCCACTTTCCATAAGAAATGTGCGGGGTCCTTTCTTCTAAGTCTTTGTTCAGCTGCATAACTTCATATTTTTATAAATAGCTGACATTTGAGCAGTCAAGATAAACGAAGAGACGGGCATGGTGTCATCAGCAAAGCTATATGGTAGATTGAAATTTGGTCTTTTCCAGAAGATCATAATGTAGAGAAAAAACAGAACCCAGAGATTCACAGGCGTTGACACTCAAAGTGTCGGAATAATTTTCAGATTAATTGCCTTCTTTGTTTCGTCGTTAATTTATTTGCATCGAACAGTTACAAAGATGTTACGATTCGTGACGTTAAAGTGGTCACTTCATTGTTAGTAGGTAAGTTGTTTGAATCTTTAGTTTGAATCACTGTTTGTCGTTAGACGCATTTCATGAAGAGAGAAATGTATGCTTTCTTGCCAGCCAAAATAATTTATTTTATGAAAATATTGACTTTATTGACGATCTAGCGACTGATCGGTTTTAAGTATGAAAAACAGGAAACTTAGGTTTAAAAAAATTGATTACCTTTACTTTAAGAAAATATACCAAACTAAAAAACACAAGAAGATTCTTTTAATGCTTACATTTTTACATCTAAGGTATTGCATATCGAGCGCATCTGAAGCACCACTCTAGAAAATACCTGTATTACCGCTCTTTGATGTTTCAAACAGCAGCGTTTACCAATGAGTTCAGTTAAAATAATGTGTGTTAAAAGGTTATAAAGCATGGAAAGAGCAAAAACTGAGGCGAGTAAAGATGATTCTTTAAGCCTATATAGACCTTAAGATTTACCCGCAGGATAACCTTGCTTATTAAAGGGTTCTAGCGTCTGTTTTATCTATACCATCCTGCTGGGAGGACTTAATAGTGATCATCACTATTATTTTAAGTTTCAGTCGCTAGATGACTATCATTACGTAACATGTCTATTTTTTATTTAATGTCCTGTAATATCGACTATGTATTGTCGATTTCAATAAATTCAGTTTATTTTATCATCAGCATAGAACAGTAATCAACTTAGGATACCAAGTAGGCCGCGACCGTCACAGCCGCCTTTGCATTTAACCACTTCTACGAGATTAGTCTTCTGCCGAGCGTCACCTGCAAAGTTACTAACTAGCAGGAGACCGCATATTTTGCCGTTGATCGTTTATGTTGTCCTTTTTACGTCGTAACATAATACGGACTAGGTTTTATTCGATGTATTTGCGGTTTGTTTTATTATTTTAAAAATTGTGAATTTATTTGCATAAATATTCGATTCGGTAAGTTCTAAGTATAACCGTCGTATAATCTATGCAACTGTATAGCAAACGACTATGCATAGTTTTATTTTTTTTATTAATACCTTACTAAAATGTATTTAAGTTATTTAATAAATACTCGATATTTCCCATTTTTAATGGTATTTCTACAGGCAAGATCGTTAAAAGTTATGGTCCTATTCATAACATAAATATCGTAAGCTAAGCTAGATTAGCTTAAATTACTATTAAAAAAAATATTTTCAGCCGTTATTTTGAAACGCATGTCATAACTTGAATATACGATTTGAATTTTTTTGTATAATTTGATCGAATTTATTTTAAACTATAAAAATATATCTGTTTAATGTATATATATATATATATATATATATATATATATATATATATATATATATATATATATATATATATATAATATATATATATATATATATATATATATATATATATATATATATATATATATATATATATATACATACATACATACATACATACATACCTATTTAACTAAAATTCAAAACCTTCAAAGGTATAAAATTTTGTTTTTTTTTTCTAAATTCATGGCAATGCTATCACGAGTAAACGATTATGCTGATTTTTTTTGTTTATATTTCACAAAATTCTATCACCATCATAATGACTTCTATAAGATTATGCGCCATTTTTCGTAGCAAGTTCTAGCCAGTGGCGTAGTCGAAGAGATTTTTTCTTAGAAAAAAAAAAGAGAACAGCTTATGAAGGGGATGGTTTTTTTTTTAAACCACATAGGGTCATATCCCCCATCCACCGGACTATAACACTAGTTGTAGCTTGTGCAAAATCTTCTGGCGACACACACGAGCCACGCGACAAAGTCAGCAACATTACCTTTTTTTTTTATTAATGAAGGAGTTAATTTTTAAAATTCACGAGGTCAATAAGTTTTTATTCGGTTTTTGATATTGATATGTCCAAGACATTCGGAAGTATTATGGATTGTTTTTTAAGCTTCGCTCTTATAGTACGTCCGAAGGGTTTTGTTAGTTGCTCTCCAGATTCCTCAGAGATGGTTGTTTACAAGTGGAAATCGATATAGATTTCTTTGTGACACTTTCACTATCAACGCCAGTATACACCAGGGTTCTATACTGTCTCCTGTTATGTTTTTTCTTTATATAAACAATCTACTCGGAAAGATTAAAAATACAATCAATAGCTTTGCTGATGACAGCACACTTGTTTTAGCATTTTGCCTAAATGTTCAAACACCGAATTCGCATTTAAACATTCGTGGCAAAATCGAAACTCCCTATTCCACTTATATCACCACCCGTCTTTCTAGCTATTAGTTTAGGTTGTGGTGTAGGTACGTTGCTGTCATAGCAAAGAAATATAGGTTGAAATATTATCTCGTAGCATTCGTATTCTCCACTATAACTTTTAGTGCTATACTAAACTCAAATTTGAAAATCGATGGAATACTGCCTTCATGTTCGAGGCTCTTTTCCTTAACATGCCTTGTGTTTGCTAAAACATATCCACAAGAGAACTAGTCGTTAGGGATCTGGCACTCTCTATAGACCTCGATTCTTGGATACAATGAAAATAGATTATTCACTTGAGTCTATTATCATGGAAAATCCGTTGGTTTCTTTCCAAAGCGGTACATGTTTGGGATACATGTCGCATAAATACAATTTGTAAATATAAAGTTGTCACTCATAACACCGTAATTAAGGATTCTTGTACATGAAGTACTTCATTACTTGAGAATGAACTGCCCAGGATTGTGTGTTCCACTGAGATATCCTTAGATATCCACGACCAACGTGAATCGCTATCTCCATGCATATACAGCTCTTGTAAAGATTTGGAGATTTTCCAATACCACGGTTACATAGCATAGTAATGCTCATAAAAAATAATTTAAAATTTTGGGAAAAAAAAACAACTTATGGATATTACGCTCGGTGTTTTATTTGACCATCAACGATAATAAAAAGACGATTATAGATGGCTTAAAAAAGTGTGAGATGAAAGATATGGACAATAAATTGTTTAAGCATAAAATGAAATTATAACAATATAGTAAACAGAACATATCTAACGAGTATTTAAGTTTTAAATAATTTTGTAATAAGATTAGGTTTAATTTTTAGAAACTCACGGAAATGCAATTTACTAAAATAAAAATTGTACTTTTACAATATCTGTTTTATCAACAGATGAAAATTTTCTAGGCCAGTGCACATTTGTTCTTTGACTTACTCTATAAAAATGTCTGAAATAAAGCTTTATAGAGAGATTGTGACAGTCTTAGTTCCATGGTATATTTTTGACTTACCGTGCAAATATAGTATTTCTTGTATTATAGTTGAAAATACTAGATTTATCAGGTAAATTGTACTGATTTATAAATAAAAATGGGCTTGTGCAATGTGTGACCTGCAGTGCTCGAGATTCCAAGTTCGATCCCCTCTAGGTTAACATATTTAAGGGATAAACTGCGTCATGCTGTAACGCAGCAGTTATTGGAAGTTCTCAAAGCCGAGATTACTAAAAGATATATTATTGGTGGGATATCGACTTGTTTTTTCCGCTCTTAAGTGACATACATGTCTGAAGTCTGACTTGGATGGATTGAGGGCCGACCTCTACAAAAACTGCCGATAGCATGTTGATGTTGGAGCAGAAAAGGCTAGTGGTATAGACAGTGTTCTTGTTGTTCACTAGTGAAATGGACTTGATGGATGGAAAGCTGCCATCGTCCCATGTGTAGTCAATATCTGTAGGTTCGTATAAACGATACTTGTTGAACTAAACAGTAAAAGCAGGCCGATTATGTCTTTGGATTTTACATTAAACTAATGTGATATAAAGGAATCTAACTGGTCTATGTACCTGGTTATAAGTTTCCTCAAACCATACCATGTTATCATCAGTAAAATTAGGGTTATTTTAAAGCAGTTACCTTCCTAACTGACTGTTGAACACTAAAAATAATCTTTGATGACCAGGAATTTTATTGTCTATTGGAACATTTTAAGCTATTGATAGAGACTTTTTTACTAATTAATGGTTGTTGATTTCAGTATAAAAAAACTTAAAGCTTTAATGAAGTCTTTCTTATACTATTACTAACCAAGAAATTGATCGGCAATATTGTTTTAAATAGACTAGTTAGCAGACCTGAGAAGTCAGTTCGGTTACATTTTTTGCAGTTGTTGTTTTCAATGAAAGTTAAATTTTTATAGCTGTGTTAATTATTGCACAAGTTCCTGATACTTGCTTTCATAATAACTAATCTTAAGATTAGTGTCACATACTGGATCATTTTTTTGTTGTTGTTCTTTTATACTATTACCTAAGTAACACATTGATAAGTATTTAAGATTACAGAAAATTCTGCATAATTTATGCCGGATGCTGGCTTATATTTGGACACATTTTGCTATTATTCTTTTGTTAGTATATCTGGTTTTAAAAAATAAAATAGTCGATTTTTAAGTAGCAAATCTGATTTATTCATTTATTATAAATACATATATACGTATATATATATATATATATATATATATATATATATATATATATATATATATATATATATATATATATATATATTTATATATATATATATATATATATATATATATATATATATATATATATATATATATATATATATATATATATATTATGAAAGTTGTTTACTATATTGAAGCTGGTGAATAAGGGAAAAATCAATCTAAAATTTTGCATGATGCCATAAAATGAAATGCTAAAGACTCAGGCTTTTATTGTATTTAGGATGTCCAATTTAAAAGCAAATTATAACCTTCTTAACGCAGACCAAGTTAACGATACTCTTCTATCCAGGTCAGCCTTTAAATTATTTTTTGATATTTCAATTTTTTGTCCTAAATATATGAATGTTTGTACCTTCCCAATTTTTTCACCTTCCATTAATAGTTCCTGGCTGTTATCTTCAGTTTCGTTAGTCAGGTATTTGGTTTTGGTGAAGTTTATTTTTAGATCTATTTCTCGAGACTTGTTATTTAATTTCATCAGCATTTCTTGTAATTCCTTCTTCTTTTGTGTTGGC
>CM032446.1:85667183-85695267 GCA_019049505.1 Pachyrhynchus sulphureomaculatus | reverse complement strand
TATATATATATATATATATATATATATATAGATATAGATATATATATATATATATATATATATATATATATATATATATATATATATATATGTAATATATATAGATATATATATATATATATATATATATATATATATATATATATATATATATATATATATATATATATATGTGTATATAGATATATATATATATATATATATATATATATATATATATATATATGTATATATATGTATATATATATATATATATATATATATATATATATGTATATATATGTATATATATATATATATATATATATATATATATATATATATATATGTATATATATACATATATATATATATATATATACATATATATACATATATATATATTATATATATATATATATATATATATATATATACATATATATATATATATATATATATATATATATATATATATATATATATATATATATATAGATATATATATATATATATATATATATATATATATATATATTATATATATACATATATATATATATATATATATATATATATATATATATATATATATATATATATATATATATATAATGTATATATATACATACATACATATATATATATATATATATATATATATATATATATATATATTAATGTATATATATACATACATATATATATATATATATATATATATATATATATATGTATGTATATATATACATTATATATATATATATATATATATATATATATATATATATATATGTATGTATGTATGTATATATATACATTATATATATATATATATATATATATATATATATATATATATATATATGTATATGTATATATATACAATATATATATATATATATATATATATATATATATAATTTATATATATATATATATATATATATAGATATAGCTATAATATAATATAATCTTAGCTACCTAATAGCCAATAAATCCATCTAGCTTAATCTAGAATCTAGTGGTAAAATGTTAAAATAAATATTTACTACCTAAATATTTGTTTAAGTATAAACAAAATTATTTTGTCTCAATACCTTGGCCTAAAGCAGTAGCTATCAGTTCTGATAGCGTACGGAACACTAATTGCGCAAGTTCAACTTACACTTGACCGGTTATTTAAAATAATACAAAGAAAAGTGTACACAAGTATTACATCAGTTATATTTTTGAACTCGTGTTTTCATAAACTGTCATTTCGTTTCACTTTCAAAACTACACGGTTCTGATTGGGCCATCAATTCCTATATTCATGCCAAATTTTATCTTTGTCAAATAGTTTCGGAGAAAATCTGATGACAAATGGGCACCGAAAGTGATCCCATAAGTGTTCCATAAGGAATACTAAAAACAAAAGAATTTTCTCTTTTAATACAAACAGATTTATTGATTATTATTATTATTAATACATTTCTTAAAAGATAATAAGGTGTAATTTTTATGAATAACAGTTGACAGTAATTTATGTGAGATATTCACATATATATACAATATTACAAAAAAAAAATAGTTTCCTGGTTTGCAATAAAACAGCAAAAAATACAGTTGTCCTTGTTGTTCAATAGAGGATAAGAGGAAAGTGTATTTAGGATTTTAGGTGTGTTTTTATGAAGAGATTGAACTTTTATTTATACATGGTAATGGTTTAAGATCATCCAATGTTTAGTGTTGGTTAACTTGTACAGTATTAAGCACTGCTTGCTTGGTGGAAGCTCCTTGGTAGCAGGCCACTATGATATATCTGTGCTTACTCTTAACTTCACCTAAGTTCAGTAGCATTTTTCTTTTGGAAAATGGATGTGTTCTGCTGACAGTAATAGAAAGAAGAACGATTAAAGCGGAGACAGTCTAATGTACCTTTGATGCAAATTCTATATCAACTGTTTTGTTAGGTCTATTACGCTTTACATATCTAGGTTTGACCTAACGTAAAGTAAGCGCTTTGAAGGGTATTTATTATGCAGCGGGAAGTATTGGATTTGACCAACAAAAGTTCTTGCTAGTATTTGAAAAATGCCTTTCCTAGCATCATAATGAGCTTTAACCATAAGATGAAGGTAAATGGAAATTTAAATGTGTGAAGTAGAATTTATCATAGTCACAGTAAAGAGTCAGCCATAAGTCACTCACTAATCTAAGTTAGCCGAAACTTTCCTCACGAGGAGTATTTTCATAACGCAACTTTCTCATAATGGCGCTGCAAATTACATTTTTTATGATATTAAATAAATGTTTATATTCATTTTATCTAACCCTTTTAAATGCTTCTACAAAGTGTATTTGTTTACTGATTTATAATAAATTCTATATCAAATTTCCAACAACAGTAACATTTTTACTCCCAATAAAATAATATTCATTTTAAATAATAGTAATAACACGTAGGCTGAAAAGTTTTTGGTCTAGCTACTTAAAACACATTTTTTTTTTTGCAAAATTCGACTTTACTTATCAATATAGTCTCCTTCAAGAGCGATACAATCAGTCCAATGCTTTTCTAGATAATTGTCTCTGGGAGCCAAATCTGGAGAATATGGTGGATGAGGAAGTAATTCGAACTTCAATTCATGCAATTTTGCCATCGTAACTATTGACTTGTAACTCGGTGCGTTGTCTTGATGAAAGAGCACTTTCTTCTTGTTCGTTTGGGACCGTTTCTTTGCGATATCTGCCATCAAACGCACCAGTAACTTTATGTAATGTGATATTTTTTCCCTTCTCAGCATAGTCGATGAAAATTATTCCATGCGCATCCCAAAATACAAAAGCCAAAACCTTCCCAGCTGACTGTTGTGTCTTTGGTCGCTTCGGGCGACTTTCACCGGCTGCTGTCCACTCAGCTGACTGCCGATTTAATTCAGGTGTGTGGTGGTAGATTCATTTTTCATCCATTGTCACATATTCTATGAAAAAAATCCTTTTTATTGCTCTTAAACAACAGGTCCAAATAGCACTCCGAATCATCAAGACGTTGTTGTTGGTCCACTGTAAGCAAACGCAGTACCCATTTAGAACAGAGCTTTTTCATGCCCAAATGTTCATCCAAAATATGACCAACACGTTCTTTTGATATCTTTAAGGTGTCGGCTATTTCACGCAATTTCACTTTACGGTCATCCAAAACAATTTTGTGGATTTTTTTATGCATCATTTGTATCTGTACCACCGCGTTTAAATTCAGCATACCGGTGAATGATTAGTAATTTTCCAGGTGCAAAGTAACACTTATCAGGCCATTGCTTTGCTTGAACGATATTTTTTCCCATCAAAAAAACAGTGTTTAATCAACACATGAAATTCGATTTTTTCCATTGTTTTCAAAGTATCAGAAGTAGCGTCACTAAAACCACTGTAACTTGTAAACTAATCGTCGAAATGACATGAAATGATTTGAATTTTTTGAAAAGGGCGACATCTATGTGTCAGACCAAAAACTTTTCATCTTACGTGTTATATTTTGAATAGTTATGGTCTTAGATAGTAAAGTACCTTGATAATAAGCTACATTTGCTAAGTTGTAATTCAGAACATTCAGTTAAAAGTTTAAACATTTCCTGTATTTTACTGCTAGATTTGTGAATAACACTAAGAAACTAAAGTGTTACCCTATCATCTTCACATACAGGTGCAGTTAAGTCAGTCAGATAGGTAATAATTTACAATCTCTACTCTGCTCCCAAACATACACTCCATTTGTTGGATTTTATTTAGAAGAGAGCTATTCTCCGGATTAGAGACCCAGGACTGACCAGTAAACTTGATTCCTTGGAACATTGAAGAATGGCTGGCGACTTGAGTCTATTCTACAAGTATTTTCGTGGAAAGCGTTCGAAGGATGTAGCCCGCTAATTCCTCTCAAAGAGGTGCATGCTAGGAATACACGACGCGCTAATACTTCACATCTATATGAAGTTCAGCTTGTCACTCCTTGTACAATCCTTCTTAAACAGTTTTTTATATGGAGAACCTCATATCTTGGGGAAAATTTGCCCACGACCAACGTGAATCGCTTTTTCCACACACGCGTCACTCCTATAGCGCTTTAGGGATTTCCCTGCATCATGTTTGCTATGCCCATTAAAAAAGAAATTTAAATCCATATCTTTGAATTTCGGGCAGGTTAATCTTAAGGCTGTGAAATATTGCTGATTGTCCTGGCAGAGATAATTTCTATATTATACAGATGTATAAAACATATCTTAAAATATATTTTGTTAAAAAATAATTTTTTAATGCTAATTTTCTTTTTAGGGCACCTTAGTATTGTAAAGGCATTAGTTAAGGCTGGAGCTGACGTTAATCATCCTACTAAAACAAATTCGACACCTTTAAGAGCAGCGTGTTTTGATGGACGTCTTGATATAGTAAAGTATCTAACTTACCATAAGGCTGATATAAACATTGCCAATAAATATAATAATACATGTTTAATGATAGCTGCTTATAAAGGACATTTAGATGTTGTAAGTACTTTTTTACTTGCAAGAATATAATAAATTATCTAGGGTGTTCGAACTTAGCAACATTTTTTAACAGGTTATAGTAGTTAGTAAAATAAATCACTTCACAGAATATTTGAAACTCAAAAATGCTTTATTATTACTAGACAAAGGTTTCATTGACAAAGCTGGATAAAAAAAACACAATTAAATATCATTAAATAAAATCCAGTCAATCAAATAAAAATATTGAAGGCCATATAAACATTAAATGAATATGTAGCTAAACTTGAGTGAACAGTAAAAACCCACACTATATACAATAAGTCAAATATTGTCCACACCTACAACTAAAATATTAAGACAAAAAATAGAAATTACAATGAGTTACGAAAGTATTTTTATTTCGTGTCCAATCCAACATTATAATAACAAAAATGAAATAGAACACAGCAATACATGCAACATGGTCATAACATTTAAAAATACTGTATAAGACAAACACTATAAATAAACAGATCAAAATATGTACATGACGATCAATACTTAGTCACATAATCGAACAGTTATTATATTAGATCACAGACATATATTGTGTTGCTCCAGAAATCTACGCACGCCAGCGCTGTCAAATTGGCGGCCGTTAGATCACTTTGTCGGCATGAGTGTTGGAGCGTCAGACACTTTAGTAGGTGACTCATGGTCTGCTGTTGTCCACATGAGCAGAGAATTGATCCATCCTGGTAGCCCCACCTAACCAGGTTAACAGCATATCTACCAGTTTGTATGTTAAGACGGTTTAACCTTCTCCAGGTTTTCCATTTCTCGTTTGAACCAGACGGTAGTTCCTCTTTCATTTCTAGCAGCAGCTCCTTATCTTTGTCGGTCAACAACGGTTTCCATCGCGCAACCCTCTCCGACTGTATTGTTAAGGTTAATGGAGTGACAGCGGATAGGAAACTCTTGCTTTTAAGTCTTACTGCTAGGACAGTCTGTCCAAACATTTGGTCTCTCGGATTTACCAGCTGTTTTCTATGTTCAGATGACTGGCAGCGGTTCGCCGCACAGAGGGAGAGCGATACCACTTAGCAGATACATTTGACTTGTGGTGGTTGGCTTTAGTCAACCTGTAACAAGCCAACATGTGTTGTTGAGTGCGACATCCAGCTTAGAAGCATGAGCTGATCGCTCCCAGACTGGAGATGCATATTCACCAGTAGAGTACCATAGTTCAAGGCCACTGAAGCGGTCTATGTATGGATTAGCGCCCCACTTAGATCCTACAATTTTTTGTAGAAGATTATTCCTGGTGGTGGTTACCTTAGCTCCCATTCGCTCTATATGGTGCTTGAACGACGGGGTTCTGTTTAGAGTGACGCCCAGATACGTTGGTTGTCTGGAGAAAGTTATATCCTGTCCATTCCAAGCAATTTTCAGCTTATAGTTGGCGTCTCTGTTTCTGAAGTAGAAGAGGCTGGATACGGTCTTACCGGGATTGGACCGAAAGAAACCAGTTTTTTCTTGTAGTAGGGGATCAGCGATTCAAGGCAGTTCATTAGGGTCCAGTCTACCGCCAAGAAATTATCGCTCTGAGTGGCGAGTGCTAGGTCGTCTGCGTATTAGTATCTTTTAATATCGGGAAAGGTTGGCTGATCATTGGTGTAAATATTAAATAGAGTGGATGCAATCACAATACCCTGTGGGAGGCCATTCCGTTGGATTCTCCATCTACTGTTCTTATCGGCCAAAGAAATATAGAAACGACGGTTCTCCAATGGAGAACGAACAGCTAAGACTAATTTATAGTCTTGGGTTAAATTGTAGAGTTTAACCTATGGTGTACAGGCAGCAAAGCAAAGAGATTGGACGAAAATTTTTAGGATCGTCGAGCGATTTGCCTGGTTTAGGGAATGGCGATGATCCTACTCTTTTTGCAGATCTTAGGGAGGTTGGCGAAGCAGCTTTATCATTCTGAATAGTTGACTCAGTATGAAAGATTTTGTGTTTGGGTTTCTCATAATTTTGACTTTGTGAAGCCGATTGGCCCTTCCATTTCATACCAGTTGGTGAGCAACTTGATTAGGTGCTACAGTGATACGAGGCGTTCGTAATTTGGGATCGTTATTAAGTTTCTTGAGTGTTTTCCATGCATGTCTACTTGAGTGTCTGCGGCTTTCAGAGAGTCGTGAAGTAAGGTGGTCCCCAAGCACTGTCGTGTGTTCAGAAAAGTGATCTTCATTGCTCTTCGTATACATGTCATATATATCCTTACTGCCGTTGATCAGACTAGGAATGAATTCTGTTCGGCATCCTCGTGGTATATACTTCCCGGATACCCGCTTCACAATCTCGACAAACTCGTCGTAGTGCTTGAGGTCAGACGGTAGCTCTCCAACAGCACCGTCCAGATCTTCCTCCTACATTTTCCAGTTGGCATTTTGAAAGTAGAAGCAGCGCCTGAAAGTCACCTTTCAGCTTCTTATTAGAGGGATAATTGGCCTGTATTGGCTTGTGGGTACCGGATCAAGTACTGCTTTTTTACAGCCTTCTCTCGGTCGCTCACTTACATAAATTAGATCGGTATTATAGCCGCTGCGCCATCGACAGCTGTTGAAAGATGGTGATAATTTTGCATCGTGGATGAGGGCGAGTGAGTTATTTTCTGTCCAGGTCTCCATTCTATGCCCGTCCTTAGTGGCAGGGTAGCCCCATACAGTATTGTGGCAGTTAAAATCGCAAGTTACGAAAGTAAAAACAATGAACGAATAAAACATATCAAAGATATTAAAAAGAATAAGAAAACGTACAAAACAAATAATGAATATTAGAGCCTTCACTTCTTTTCTGAATCTCCTAACCTTTTCTCAGTACTTAATTGGGCCGTGAAAACCCAGGGAAACCTAAACCTATAAAGGTGATAATGGAATGTTCGGATAATTTTATGTGCGTCTTATCTAAAGATAAAATATTTCAATGTGTTGGCTTAAAGTGTCAAGGAGACAAAAGATTTAAACTAAATAAGTTGTTCGTTCATTAAATCGCATCCATTTACGGCTGTTACCTGACTGAAGCAATAACGTATCTGATTAAATACCCCAGCTTGATTTCAGCTGAAGGTCAAACAGAAATTCGTCAAAATGTGATCTGGTCCAACAACATGCACAACCTGTACAGTTGGCAGCGAATCTAGCCAATCACAATATTACATACAAAATATTATCCAGAGGAAGACCTGTTAAAGGTATTTATAAAAAAATTGTGTAAATACTTGAAGAACTGCCTTGTACTAAGAGTATCATCGAAAGCTAGATTTAAGAAAAGATAAAACCATTGAGTGTATCTTTACTTGTAATGCAGAGAAGAGGGGATGAAATCAATCTTTAATAAGTATAGTAGATATGTCCCTCTCTGTATATCTATGTCATTTTTTTTAACTGTTGAGGAAATAAACGGTCTTCCAATTATTTCTGTTGGGTAGTTTTTAAAAATATTGACTAGTCTACTATTTGGCAGAGATTTTACAATAAATCATTGTAGATTATGCTTAATGTCTCTTTGCTTTATTTTTAGGTTAGTTTTCTTTTACAAAATGGTGCTAACCCAAATGAGAAAGCATTATGTGGTGCCACAGCTTTACATTTTTCTGCAGAATGTGGCCATGTAGCGGTAGTAAAAGAACTTTTAAATTATGGTGCCAAATTTTATTATAACGACACTGAAATGACTCCTATCAAATGTGCTGCTGAACGAACAAGGCACAAATTGGTGGAATATTTAGTAGAGCGACCTGAAATCAGTAAAGAAGAACAAGTTGAAGCCCTAGAGTTACTGGGTGCTTCTTTTGCAAATGACAAAGAAAATTACAATATAGCCAGAGCTTACAAGTACCTGCATAAAGCCATGGCATTAAGGTAGGCGTATTTATTTTGTACATTATAAAAGGGAGAGCATTGCTATACCTAGTATAATGACTAATATTTTATTACATAGGTAGCTGTAACTGATTAATTTTGACATTAGAACATTTATTGTTTACATATATTGCTTAAAAATACTCCTACAAAATATGATGCCATTTGTTAACCAATTTCTTTTGATGAATGGTTGCTCCCAAATTATGCTTCGAGTTCCTTGCACAGGAGCCACAAATTACATTTTTTTGTGGTTTTTTATTCATTTTTACATACCCTATAAAACTATTCACTATTTTGCAAAGCGTACTTGTTAGAACATCACATGGCGCCTTGGGAAAAGCTAGATTCAGCATGGGTGCCGAGAATCGAAAAAGATTGTTTTAGAGGGATACTTTTACCATTTTATCCTTAACACGTTTTGGAAAAAATCTAAAAGGAAATCTGTTACATCCAATTCTATCTTAGCAGTGACCGCTCTCATTAAATTTGATGTCGGTGCTTTTGGATAGTATCTCTATGTTTAAAAATTGTTGAACTAGATTTTCGGTATTGTTCTCAATGCAATAGCGAATTTTCTTTCTACAGAGTGGTTATTTCAGCTCAGGGATTAGGTAAAAGTCACACACTAGCACATCTGTTGAATATGATGCTTGTGGAATAATCATTGTTTTATTTTTAATTTAAAAGTTACTAATAATTATTACATTGTACAATAGTACGTTATCATGATGTGCCTGAAACCATAAATTGTTCTAAAATTCAGACTTCTTTTAGCAATTGAATCCGAAAGCGATTTATAACGCTGAAACAATTCTTATTAACTGTGCGATTAGTTGAAAGAAACTCTTTGTATGTGACACCACGGTAATTGAAGAGAAAAATTAACATTACCATGATTTTTGACCAACTCTTAACATTGTTTTTTCGGCTTAGGTTCGTCTTTTTACCGATATTCATTTGATTGTTACATTGTATCGCGGTCGTATCAGTAGTACGACCCCAGGTCCATCACCAGGAATTATGCATTTCCAAAGCAGTCATTAAAAGGAAACATCTCTTTGGCAAACTCGACCCTAAGATATTTTTTAAGAAAATTCAGTTGTTTTGAAATAAGACGAACTAACGCATGAGACAAGCGCAAATCGCTCTTCAAAATCGATTGTATTGATCCAACTGATATTTTAGTAAGATCAACAAGATCTCTAATACATAAATAGCGATTGCACAGATCTTTGATTTTATTGATGTTTTCTTTTATTGTTGCCGTGGATTTTTTTTAACTGCTTCTTGTTCTTTAAACGATTCGTAGCACTTGAAAACTTTTGGTCTTGTTAGATATTCATCTCTGTAACATTTTCCTAACATTTTAACGTATCGGCACACGATTTTTAATGCAAATTCTCAATAAATTTATTCATTTTAAAAATCGCCAATAAGAAATATTCGGAAATACCAAGCACACTTTTATTTCTATCCTAACAAAGTTAGTAAGACTTCTATGAACCTAAAAGAACCAAATTCTTTAATACATAGCAAGAGCGGGCTTATTTTTTTAGAAAATTAGTCCTCTTGATTTTTTGAACATAGTAGTATAACAAAAAATACAATTTTCTACATTTGCGATTTTTCAAATTAAAGATTTTTATTTCCAAAACTAAATTCTGATCTGAGTAAAAATGCAGAGGTGGTTTCAAAATCGTCACTTTAATGTGCACGTAGCACATAGGGGTATTTTAGCGTTTTATACAGCAAAAATTATTTTTTTGTTTTTAGATATTTTAAGTCGGGTTTTATTTCATAATATAGCCTTAAACGCTTTTTGGAGCGCATATTTTGAAGAAAAATACATTTTAATATATAAAAAAAAACAGTATATTTAGAAAAAAAACATGTTGATTCAAACAAAAATTATAAAAATAATTATTCACTATGAAGAATCCCACGGCTCTTCGTCCGCGCCCGAGTTCCATTCCTCGGCTTGCTCTGCAGATTCCTCCGCGGATTTCTCTTCTTCGGAACTTTCATCGTTAATATTGGGTTCAGCAGAAACAAGCATTTGTATTGCTTCTTTACTAAATGGCATAGACCTTTTTTTGGGTTTTGGCCTTATACTAGATATTAAGGGATCTGAGCGAAGCAATATCTGTTGAGGACATCTAAATTACATTATTATCTTAAGAATTTTCTAGCAAAATTTTGCCGGTACATTCGAAAAGCGCTTATTTCCGCCTCTGTTGCTTTTTCGGACAGTAATCCTATGACAAAAAATCCTTTTCCATTACTGTTGTACCGTGAATTAATATTTTGTGCATCGTAGGAGTAATGGGATGCCAGGGATACAACTCCACTTAATTTTAGCGGTCTCATATCCATAGTCTGTAAATTTTTTTAAATCGACTTTATGATTACTCGATATTACTTCCAAAATCACTTACCGGCTATTTATGAGGTTGAAGTGGACACCGGTAATTTTAGGATTGGCAAAAAATCTTCTACTTGTATTGCCATCATTGGTGTTACCAAGCTTTTTTTTGCACAATTTCTTTGTTACTGTCCAATCTTAGCTGCCACTTTGCAGGAAACTTGTATGACAAATTGTTGTGGTTTCTGCCACAAATGTTGTAATATTTCTAGTATAACCGCCTGACTATTTTTTGGTTTCAAATCCAAACACTTATTTTTAGATTATTTACTAAATATGTTTCAAAATTTTACTATTTAACTAAAATAAAATAACTATATTAAGGGAGAGTTGCTTTTAAATCTCAACCGATCGCTTGTTTAGTTTCTTCCGTAATGTGTTGGCTTTCTAAAAATGCCTAACGGAAACTTTACAATCTTCTCTAAACAGTTAAAATGTATTTTATAATAGAATAGTCCTAAGATTACATTCTACCTACTGAACAAGGTCGTTTTATGGCGGAACTTTCCATCTTCGACAATTACTGTTGATGTCTTTATGGTTGTGAGAATTAAGCTTTTCTTAGCCATATTTGGTGTCACTTAACTTTATCTAAATGACATTTTAATATATAGTTGTGTTACTAGAAGGATCTTTTTGTTTATTTAGGTATATGTCATAACAATATTTTGAAGGCAAAGTTCTCCACGAGCTCATGAATTATAAAATATAAATAATACTAATAAAATATAAAATAATAATAGTAAAAATGCAGAATACTTTCGAATAATCGGATCCTAGCGTGCAATACAGACAGGCCAAATTGGAATGCATCTGTGGCGACGTTATTTTTTACATTGAGGTCATTAAACTGCTCTGAACTAGTACCACAAATGTAGCATCTCATTGTTGAAGTAGCAGCATCCACCACAGCATTGCGTACTTCTTCTGTTTTCTATGCTTGCCCCTCTCACTTGATTCTTCAAATGACTTTGTTGGTCCACCAGAAGAACGGTGTTTTACCCTAGGTATTTCAGACGTTCCTTGTAACCATTCGTCATTCTTTTTAAGAAAAACTGTTTTTTTATGCACTCCTGTCCACTTTTTCTTGAACTGTGACTTCAAATAGAAGAACTTATGTTTCACTTCCTTCCTTTGCTCATCACAATATTCATCTTGCGATAAAATATAACTCTCAAGATATATCAATTTTTCTTTAAAAAAGTTTTGTTTCTGCATTTTGTCAAAACGTAGAGTACGCGTTATTACTCGAGCACCTGAAGTTCCCTCGGATCCTAGAACAAAATAAAACTGTTTAAATTATAAATAAATACGAAATATCACGTGCTTTTCACATTTAAAGACCATGAAAACCTCGATTTCACGAGAAATCGTGGCTAATAATGATATATTTGATTAGTGCAAATACTCTTTCTCCTGTTAAAACCAATAAAAATCACTGGGACGCACCCTGAAGAATAACAAATACCTTTTTAAATACCGAAAAAAAACGGGTTTTCATACAATAATTTCGAAGTAACATTTCCTACCTTCAAAACATTACTGATTATTTAAAAAAAAAATACATAAAAATGATCTATATGTAGGCGCTCTTACCTGCCATATTTAAATCCATCACAATTTTCTTCAAGATAAACTCCAAAAAAGAAAAATCACTTTTTAAATAACGGTTTTATAACGAATGCCGAGAAGATAAATGAACACTCAGAGTGACGTTCAAATTCTGACTTCGGCACGCGCGCTGTGAAATGCATAACGGGAGGGGTCGCCTATTGTTTTAGTCCTATTCAACATTCTTAGGTAGCAAATTTTTTCTACCTGGGACAAGTTTTAGGAAATCGATTTATGGTCGCCTAAAACACCCCTATGTGCGTAGGTATAGTAAATCTCAAGATATAAGATCCTGCCTTTTATTTTATTTGCTTTGTATACCGCCCTGACTTGCACCTGCAATCATATTGGATCTATTTTTACCTATATATTTTTACCTGGCAACCCGGTTTGGAGCCCTTTAAGTATTTGATAATATAGGCCTAATGACCACAGGTCCCCATTATGATTCGAAAGATACTTTTTATTATTTTTATTTTTACTTACAACTTACAACGTAAAGGTTCTATTTTAATTATGTGGCGTCCGTGGGAAAATTGCAATAGTGGCTATTGCAAGAGAAAACATTTATCATTTGATGCTAAACAAATAGTGAAAAATGTTTACGACAGTTTGGTAAAAAGAAATTTGAATAAACAAAGTGCTTTGCAAGAAACCAGTGAACTAACAAAAACTCCAATTTCTACGATTACGGAAAACCATCACTCAGGAACAGGAAAAAACGGAGAGATTTTTAAATGTATCATGTAGACGATTGTGAAAAAGACGTCATCAGGAGAAAAATATATTCTATGTATGTAATATAGGCCTAATGACCACAGGTCCCCATTATGATTCGAAAGATACTTTTTATTATTTTTATTTTTACTTACAACTTACAACGTAACCGTTCTATTTTAATTATGTGGCGTCCGTGGGAAAATTGCAATAGTGGCTATTGCAAGAGAAAACATTTATCACTTGATGCTAAACAAATAGTGAAAAATGTTTACGACAGTTTGATAAAAAGAAATTAAACATAAACAAAGTGCTTTGCAAGAAACCAGTGAACTAACAAAAACCCCAATTTCTACGATTAAGGAAAACCATCACTCAGGAACAGGAAAAAACGGAGAGATTTTTAAATGTATCATGTAGACGATTGTGAAAAAGACGTCATCAGGAGAAAAATATATTCTATGTATGAAGAGCAGTTGGTGTCGACACTAGACAAAATAAAATTAAGATTGGTGCAGGACGGGACCAATATACATTGTGGCGGATCAACCCATTACAGAATTCTCTTAAGAATGGAATTCACGTTCCGAAAAAATCAACAAAAGGCAAGTAGTGATGCAGTCACAAAGAAATTAAAAAGTATCGATCAGAGAATTGGCCAATAATTTACCTTGACGAAACATGGTTCGATACCCATGCCACTGTGCAAAAAGGGTGGGTTGACAGCAGTACAAAATGTCAGACTAACGCACCTTCAAAGAAAGGTAAACGAATAACTATTTTGCATGCTGGATCTGAAAAGGGCTGGGTTTCAAATTGTCTACTGTTATCTGCAAAAAAACATAAAATATTCTAGTTTGGACTATCACGAAGACACGACCGCAGAACTTTTTGAAAATTGGTTTCAAAATTCCCTTTTGCCACATGTTCCCGAACAAAGTGTTGTAGTTATGGACAATGCAAGTTACCATAGTCGCCTACTAAATAAGGTTCCTAATGCAGCCAACACCAAATCGGAAATACAGGAATATATTTAGAAAATGATATTTATTTTGACTTTAGTTATAAAAAAAGTGATCTTTTGGAAGTTTTGAAAGACTATAAATTGAAAAAGAAATATGTTTGTGGTAGTATGGCTGAGAAAATGGGACACACTGTTTTGCGGCTTCCTCCGTATTATTGTGTGTTTAATCCAATTGAACATATTTGGCATCAATTAAATCAAAAATAAGGGCACAAAATGTTTCTCCTACTTTAAGCAGTGGTGGGAGTGGTTGAATTAGTAAAAAAAGTTATAAATGATATACCTTGTGAAAGCTGGAAGAATTCCATTCAGCACGTTGTTAAAGTTGAAGAATCATATATTTATGGAAATAATATAAAACCACTGATAATTACCTCAGCTGATGACAGTGATAGTGAAACCGAATTAGGCTTAAGTTAAAATATATTTTATTTATACAATATATCCCCTCTTGTAAACCTCATTCATTCAAACTGTATATTTGTACTTCTTATCCATTTGTTTTAACGTGCTTCTATAAATAAACATCTCCAAAACACTTATAATTTTATTTATTTCCATTAATGAATAAAATTCTTAAGTCAATCTCTGCAACCTATCATAAACAAAAGGTCAGAATTTTTATATTGCCCACTTAAAACGGCAAAAATCAGGATCTTATATCTTGGAACAGGCTATATGCCGACACAGATGAATTAGGTCGCGTGGCCCCTACAACTAAAATTTAAATTTCCTAATGTTCTGAATTGAGTAATTAATTCATATTTGTAAATAGTAAAATCAATTGGATTTTTTACCATACTTAAGTACGATTTTTTTTCATATATTCCAATGTAAATAAATACATAAACAAAATATTATAAAAATGGTAGTTTTTTTTAATGATCAAAAAAAAAGAATTGTTGCAGGGAATTACTTATATAATTAACATTCCAAATATTTTAAAAGGTATATTTTGGACTTTAATAGAATGCTAACATTATTTCTTAGAGACAAAAATAATTCTTTAGGTTATCTAGAAAATAATATGTGATTCATATTTCATATGGTACTTAGGTATTCTGATCCAGACAATCCTATCAAGAAAGAAAAATTCAAACCCATACCCGCATATGAAAGTCGAATCGAATGCCAGACGCTAGCCGAGTTGGAAGCCATTCAGGGAAATAGTAATAGTTTGCATATGGAAGCTCTTACTATCAGAGAAAGGATATTGGGCGTTAATAATCCGGAACTACCACATCCTATTATTTACAGAGGGGCTGTATTTGCCGATAATGCAAGATTTGATAGGTCAGTCGATTTTAGATTGTTATTACCGCGACTAGTGGATGGGGAATTTTTTATTGCTTTTTTTGTCTTAGATTATTGGCTATAATTGCACTTGTTCATTGCTTGGTTCTTTTAAACTACTTAAAAGCATTCTTTGCTGCTGGCTCAACTTAAATTTTTGAATTCTTCGAGCAACACCGTTAGCTTGCTGTCTATTTATTTGTCTCTTGGGTCACAAGGGGTTCAAACTCGTGAAGGGCCATCGGATTTTACAATGATTTCTTGTAGAGTTCCACAGGGCTCCATATTGGAACTTCTTTTATTTACATTATACACTTCGCAATTTTATAGCGATTCAATACATCCTTACACACGTATTAATGGACTATTCTATACAGTGCGTCCATGAAGTCTGGCTTAATTTCCGTTTAACAATAAACTTTCAGAATAGTATATAACCATGTCAATTTATTCGTTAATATGGAGATTTTTTGGCACCTAGTCCAAGTATGCAGAATATTCCATTCTAGAGATTGACGTCATTGATACTTTTTTAAAATCAAATATCCTTTTTATAAATTATATAATGGAATACCATGTTAAATCCTAAATTTATTTCATGTAGTTTTTTTTTTGACATCTGAGAAGGACCTTTTACGTTGAGCCAAACCATAGTATTAAATAATACATCCAGTTATACTGAAAGCTCACGTGAGAATTATTAGGATTAGAACACTAAAATTGCCTTATATATAAAATCCACGTTTTGCTTTAGGGGCACATTATATAACCCTAGTTTGGTAATTAAGATTTTTATTTTTCTTTATGATTGTTAGGTGTGGCCACAATACTATGTCATTTCCTTTTTCTTCTGCTTTTATTTAGGCTGCGGCCTGTTTCTCTTCACGCGTTTCTTTTATGGCGTTCCTGTTGACGAAGACACCCAACTTTCTTTCCATCGTTTTAAGGATCTTCCTGGAGCTCTCTTTCCTGCTGGCCTGTGGTCTCTCGCTATTTTCATTATTCTATCATCCTCTGCTCTGACTTATGTCTGTTCCATTCTTTTCTTCTAACTCTCACAAACTTCTCAACATCTTCAATCCTACATTCTTCTTATTCTATCCCTTCTTGTTTTCTTCATTATTGCTCTTAGGGTACTCATCTCTGTTGTCCGCATCAATTGTTTAGTTTTGCTAGTATCAGTGTTTCTGCTGCATAGGTCATTATCGGCCTTACTATTGTCTTATATATTTTCACCTTACTTTCTGTTCTGAGGTACCTATTTTTCCAGGCTACGTCTCTTAAACATCCAGATATTCTTGCTGCTTTCATAACTTGTTGTCTGACTTCTTTATAACCATTTCTCTCACTTGTTATTTCTGTTAGTTCTGGTTGTTTTGTACCTTAGAAATGCCTTTTTTTTCCTACTGGTTATTTTCTTTACCTCCTCTGTATACCAGTTTTTTTACTTTTTAGCAGGCATAGGTTTACCTTGCGTGTTCCTACCGATTCCTTTGCGGCTATTAATATATTGTCTTTAATTGTTGTCCATGCTTCGTCAGGGTTATCCTTATCCATTATTGGTATTTGTTCAATTTTATTCTTTAGTCTTGTCGCGTACAAGTTTCGTGTACTTTCATCTTCTAATAATTCTGTGTTGAGTTTTTCTATGCATTCATAGTTAGTTTTTTTTTAAATTTGATTTTTGATCTAATTTTACATATATTTCCATCATTTAAATTGTCGCAGATGTGTGCCAAACCCTCGTAAATTTTAATTATTATGTTATTTCAAAATTTGTAGGTGTTTAGAACTATGGTTACATGCTTTAAAACTCCGACAAAAGAATCACATCTCTGTCGTTAAGGACTTACTGAGGTTTGCGCAAGTGTTTTCACAAATGTTACACGTCGGTGTGCAAGTTACCTACAATCAAGTGATAGAAGTTTTAGCTGCAGCTATTACAGAACTAGAGAGAAACAAAGAAAAACTTGCGAAACCCGGCCCCAAAGATGAACCCGAGACCGTTCTGGTAATTTGCTGTTTTATGTACAAAATATTGGTTAGTACATGGTGATGAGTAGGTGACGTGAGTATGTTGGTGACAAAAGAGATAGGAAAATAATTTTAACGTTTGGATTTTGTTGCTATGTCGCCATAGAAAAAAAAACTTAAACGTTGCTCATCAGTACAACTTTTTATGTTTAGAAATAAAGGAGTTGAAGTTAATCGCGATAAGTAAATATAATTTATTAATTAAACATTTACATAACCTATATAAACCAGTTTGTTACTCCAGTAAAAAAATATGTTTTTTCTCTTTTATAACAAGTTAATTTAGCCCTTTTGTTATGTTACAACGTAAATTTTACATTAGACTAGCTATGCCCGCGGCTTTGCTCGCGTGGACTACAAAATTATTGTTTAGGTTTTCTTTGTGTGGCGGCAAACTTTTTTCCGACTTGATTCACTATTATCGTCAGATCGTAAATCTGATAAGTGGTTCTCGAGTGATAAGCGCACTAACAGACAATCAGAGAGACGTGGCGTTTTATAATATATGTAGATTAGTCATCACAGACAATTTATAGTGCTTATCAACACACTTTAGTTAGCTTTCTTTGTATCTTTAGGGACAAGTATGGTTTATTAAAATCTTATCTCTGAAGTTTGTGAGGGTTTTAAGATTGGCAGCAACAATTTTGGAGTATATTCTTCTAGCATATTAGAAATACACGTCGTGCTAATACTTCACATCCGTATGAGGTTCAGCTTGTTACTCCTTGTACAACGCTTTTCAAGCAATCTTTTATATGGAGAACATCATCCCTTTGGAATAATTTGCCCAGGGCTGTTTCCCACCCAGTAGGATTTACAGCGATTCAAGAACAACATGAATCGATTTTTCCGCACACATGCCGCTCCTGGAGCGCTTTGGGGACTTCCCTGCAGCACGTGTGCCTAGACCCATAAAAAAAACAAGAAAAAAAAATTTCTCCTTTATCCCCTGGAATAATAATAAAGAATGAATAACTCAAAAACAGTGAATTAAAAATGGCATAACCTAACTTTTTTAGATGGATAATTGTGACAAATTTTATTTGCCTTTTATTTTTTATGGCAGAATTATTCAGTTGTGTTATATTTTATAGAAAAAATTATATATTTTTTACCAGGTCATCGAGTGGGGTGTCAAATGAAAGCTCGCGAGTTAAAAAATATATATAATGTAATACTTGCGCACACTTCTCTTTGTATTATTTTTAAAAAAGTGCGAAAAATCGCTGTCCCCCCCCCTATTTCGAAAGGTACTGATCAAAAAATTTTGAAAAAATTCTGGAATATTCTCTACAGGGTGTAGATTGAACGAAAATTATCACGAGTGCATTACCTTTAATAATTTATCTGGTATATAAAAAAAGCAGAAATTTCAAGGTCATCAGTTTTCAGTAAAGATCGGGAAAAAACTTTGTTGAAAACTCATTTGGGATGTATTTTGTGAAATCACTGATCGTTTTATACTTCCTCAACAAAAATTTTTATCTCAAAAGCAATCAACGTACGGAACACTAATTGCGCCAGTCCAACTTGCACTTTACCAGTTACTTTCAATAAAATTGACCAAACATTTCCTATCTCTTGTATTTGCTTTACGTAAATTCGTGTCCTTATGATTTTTTATTTGCATGGAAAAATATTAAGTTGCTTTTGTTGGTATTTAATTGATAACAGTTATGCGTTTTACAGGATATTACTAATAAATTTATTTAAAAAAAACTCTTATTGCTCTTAGTAGTGTTACTCTTTTTCATTTACAGGGTGCTTTCTAGGTAGGAGCATTTATTTCAACGGTTATAACCTGGAAATCACTTTATCAAATATAGCCTAGGCTTTATCCTTGGGCCATTATTTTTAATATTTTTAAACTACTTAATTATATGATTTAACTAAGACCGTTCAAGGAGTCGAGTAACATGCTATGCTGAAGATACTTGCTCCCAGTTATTAGAAATGATATTAATTCTCTCGTAATCGTGTATAGTTACGTTAATGAAAAAGACAAATATAATACTGCCAGATTGTAAATTGCTTGGCAATGAGATCAAAGTTAGGGTATACTAATGGGTATGATGTCTTGATATTTCGACAAAGTTATTTAGTTTGTGAATGTGCTAACTTAAGATACACCCTGTATATCCAAAGTATATCCAAAGTTGGTTTTTATTAGGCTTTTGAGTAATTACTGGGTTTTTATTTATTTTCACCTCTTTGCCAAAGAATTTTAGAAAATTTGTTTTTCTTGATTGATCACAAATTTAGTACCTCAAAATTATTATTCATCCTACCTGCCCAATATTTTTGGTACGCACAGGTTAGTTTGATCTGATTTATTCCAAGCGAAAAAAAAAAATAGTAAAAAACAAAAATGTATGAAGCTTTACCTTAATTGTTTCAGTAAAAATATAGTTAAGTATATATTTTTTTAGATTTTTTTTGTGTTTTATGGCTCTGGTAAACACCAAATGACCAGCTGAATTTTATATATATGTATATATATATATATGTATATATATATATATATATATATATATATATATATATATATATATATATATATATATATATATATATATATATATATATATATATATATATATATATATATATATATATATATATATATATATATATATATACGAGGCTGGTTTGAAAAGTCCGTGCAAAGTCCGAGAGATGGCACCACCGGCGCGTATCGAGGTCATGTTTAGTTGGTAGCATCTCTTGAATGAACGCACACCAAGTTTCAGCCATATTGGTCTATTTCTTTGTGTTTGGCGTTCGTGTGAATCAAGGAAGTCGAGTGATTTTCAAGAAATGGACGAAAAAGAATTTCGTGTGGTGATTAAACTTTACTTTATGAAAGGCAAAAACGCCTCTCAGGAGACTAAAGAGAAGCTTGATAAACATTATGGTGACTCTGCACCTTCGATTAGAACAGTTTTTAAGTGGTTTCAAAATTTTCGGACTGACCATATGGGCACAAGTGACGCTGAACGTTCTGGACGGCCTGTGGAGGTTACGACTCCAGAAATCATTGATCAAAATCCATGATATGGTGATGGATGACAGAAGAGTTAAGGTGCGTGAGATTGCTAGTGCTGTGGGCATCTCGACTGAATGGGTACATAATATTTTACATAAACATTTGGACATGAGAAAGCAAGCAAGATGGGTGCCGCGATTGCTCACGCTTGACCAAAAAACGGAATCGTGTGAAGTGTTACAAGGATGGTTTGCAGCTGTTCCAGAAGAATCCGGAGGACTTTAAGCGTCGTTTCGTCACTGTGGATGAAACATGGATACATTACTATACTCGTGAGACCAAACAACAATCTAAACAATGGGTTACCAAGGGGGGGGAATCTGCACCAAAAAGGGCGAAGACCGTTCCTTCGGCCGGAAAGGTTATGGCGACTGTCTTTTGGGATTCGCAAGGTATAATCCTCATCGACTATCTGGAAAAGGTTAATTTTTTTTTATTGTAAAACTATTACAGGTGAATATTATTCACCGTTATTGGACCGTTTGAAAACCGAGCTGCAAAGAAAAAACGCCCGCGATTGGCCCACAAGAAAGTCCTTTTCCATCACGACAACGTACCAGCACACACCTCAGCAGTTGTGGTCGCAAAAATTTAATGGAAATAGGATTCCAAACTCGTTTCACATCCCCCCTATTCTCCAGACTTGGCTCCCTTGGACTACTATTTGTTCCCTATTTGAAGAAATGGCTGGCGGGACAAAGATTTTATTCAAACGAGGAGGTGATTGCAGACACTAATGGATATTTTGCAGACTTGAACAAATCCTATTATTCGGAAGGGATCAACAAACTAGAACATCGTTGGGACGAAGTGTATATGCCTAAAAGGAGACTATGTCGAAAAATAAAAAAGGTTTACCCCAAACACATAAGTAGTTTTTATTTTTGCACGGACTTTTCAAACCAGCCATATATATATATATATATATATATATATATATATATATATATATATATATATATATATATATATATATATATGTATATATATGTATATATATGTATATATACATGTATATATACATGTATATATACATGTATATATACATGTATATATACATGTATATATACATGTATATATACATGTATATATACATGTATATATACATGTATATATACTTATGTATATATATATATATATATATATATATATATATATATATATATATATATATATATATATTATATATATATATATATATATATATATATTCACATTTCACATTTCATTTTATTGACAAAATTTAGCTAGTAACTAGACTATAAACTAATATACATTGATAGAATAAGCGTATATACATTTTGAATCTTAAGATATTGACATCGAATGAACCTAACTACTTAGCCTAGGTATTGACAAACTTAAGATATTTCAACTTAAGATATTTCATGAATATACTTTAAAACAGAACTTAAATGAATAAACTTAAGATATTTCAACTTAAGATATTTCATTAACATGAGCTTAAGTACTTAATATTAACTGAAGCTAATCCTGGGTCATCGGGTCGCTGGGTCTTAGTAGACGTCGGCGGGCATGGCGTGGGGGGGGGCGGTAAGTGGTCCTGATTGTGGGGTTGACGTGACGGGTGGCTTTGTCCAGGAATTTCTGCTGGGTGCTGCTGATGAATTCCCGGATGGTTGGCATTTGGAGGTCCCTGTGGAGTTGGGTATTTCTGACAAACCACGGGGCGTTGGCAATGGTTCGGAGGGCCTTGTTCTGGATGGTCTGGAGGGTGGATCTGCGAGTGCGTGACATTTGGCACCATGCGGGGCTGGAGTAGGTCATTCCTGCTCTGATGATCATGTTGTAGATTGTTAACTTGTTTCGTGTTGACAATTTCCTGGACTTGAGTAGGGGGTAGAGCTTGCCAAGGAGTTGGTTGGCTTTCTTGGCGGAGGCAGTGACCTGGTCCTTCCATACTAGCCGCTTGTCGTAGTGGAGTCCCAGGTACTTGATGCTGTCGGACCATCGAAGGCGGGTTCCTTGGAGTGTGAGGCTTTCTGGCGGTGGCAAGCGGGCCTTGGAAAACATGATGGCCTGGGTTTTCTCTGGGTTGAGCCGGATTCTCCAGTGCTCGAACCAGGGAACTAACATGTTGAGATGGCGTTGGAGGCGGCTGGTGATAATCCTTGATGACTTGGTCGTTGCAGTGATTGCAGTGTCGTCGGCGTACATGAAAAATGGATGTATGGTTAGCCTTTGGTATGTCGGCTGTGTATATATTGAATAAATGGGGGGAGAGGACGGAGCCTTGTGGGACCCCGGCTCTGATGGGCTTGACTTCTGAAAAGGTCCTGCTCGACTCGAACCTGGAATGTGCGGTCCGAAAGGTAGGAAAGGACCAGTCGTGTGAGATTTATGGGGAAATTCTGACGAATGAGCTTGAGGATGAGTCCTTCATGCCAAACTCGGTCGAAGGCTTTAGAAACGTCGAGGAAGACAGCTCCGACTTTGTGTTTTCGATTGAAGCTGTTAACGATATTTTGGGAAAGGGCAGTGTGGTGTGATGAACGGTGCCATGAGAGGGGCGAAAACCGAACTGTTCATTTGGGATGATTCTGAGCTCTGATGTTTTGGCTCGGAGGATTTCGAGGATAACTTTCTCGGCCACTTTGCCTAGACAGGGAAGTAGGCTAATTGGCCGATAGTTGTTTGCTTCGTGAGAAGGGGTGCCTGGTTTCCTGATTAGGATAATCTCAGCTTTCTTCCAGAAGAGTGGGAAGTAACTGAGTCTCAGGATTCCGTTTATTATATTTGTGGTTTCTGTAAACTTGTTTTTTAGGAAGTTTTTTCAAGGCTTTGACGGTGATCTTGTCGTGCCTGGGGCTTTTCGAATCGAATATGAGTTGATGATGATCTGGGTGGCGGAGGGGGTGGTGAAATGAGTGTTGGGTGGAGGTTGGACCTGCTTGAAAAATCTGGATTGTGGAAGCCACCCTTTGATCTCGGGCGGGATTTGGGCGGACGTACAAGGATTGGGGCGAAACTGATCTTCCAACATTTCTGCAAAAAGATCTGCTTTTTGTTGAGGGGTAACAGCAGTGGTTCCAGCATGAGAGATTGTGGGCATTGAAGGTGGGGAGTCATTGGAAAGAGCACGGGCCATTTTCCAGAGAGAATTATCTTGGGTATTGAGGGTTTCTAGTTTGGAGTCCCACCTGCTGTTATGGTACTCAAACAGGGTTTGTCTAACTTGGAGCAGTGGCACGATTTGCGAGCCTTTTGAGATTGGTATCGCCAGTACGAATGGCTCTCCTGAGCAGGCGGTTTTTATCCCGGATCTGCTCTTTGATATAGGGGGGAAGATTTCCTATAAGTCTGGCGGGTTCTACCCTGGTGACAGTGGCCTGGGCTAGGGCAGTCTGGATGTCTGCTGTCAATTTATAGACAGCGTTGTCAAGTCCCTTGTGGTGGTGATGGCGGGAATGGGGGCGGTGTCTGCTAGGAGCCGTTGGAAGTGCTCCCAGTCTGTAATGCTGGAAGTGACAGTATCGTTAATCCGGTCGGCCGGGTCGCCCAGAGTAAGAATGACTGGTAATGGTCTGAGGAGAGCTCATGAAGAACAGTGATGTTATGGTGGAGGTCGACGTTTCTGACCAGGAAAAGGTCAAGAAAGTCCGGCCTTCCATGGCCTATGAAGGTTGGCTCGTCTGGAGTGATAATGTTTAAAAGGAGTTGTCCTGGATGACTGCGATATCGCGGCCGTTTTCGTTCGTAACTTAGGTTTCCCCAGTGAACGTTTTTTGCGTTGAAATCGCCCGCCCAGGACCGCCTTCTTATTATTTGGGCCGAAAAGGGTTCGATAGTCTACAGGGTCAATCGGATGATTGCGTCCGCCTTGTTGATAGACGGACGAGAACTGAATGAAGCTATTATTTGCCATGGGAAACGGCTATAGTAGTGGCTTCGGTTTGAATTAACCTCAGAGGTGGAAGGCTGATGATGGTTTAGGCATTGTTTGACTAGAATCATGGTCCCCCCTAGGGGAGCCCTGATTCTGTCCGTCCGGCCTATTTTAGAACTATGTAATTGGGGATTTTGAAGCGGTGGCAGGGTTTCAGGAATGATTCCTGAATTAGGGCTATATCGATATTATGCTCCTGCAGGAAATGTTGGAGCTCGTGTTTCTTGTTGGCGATGCCGTTTGCGTTCCAAGTTAGAACCTGCAGAGATCGCGGACTAATTTTATTTGGGCGTGGGACCATTTATGGGTTTGGTGGAAGATTGACAAGATTCAGGACGGCTGGGTATTGGCTTTGAATCTGAGCCAACTATTTGAAAAGCTGCTGAAGTGCAGCGTTGAAAGTGGTGACCTGTTGGGTGACTATGGGTTCTTGGGATGTGGAGGCGGCAAGTTTTGAATTGTCCCCTGCTTGCCCCAGGTGAATTGACTTTTTGGGGAGAAGCGTTAGACTTTTGGTGCTTTGGATTTTTGGGGCATCCACCATAGGAAGATGGATGGGGGCCCCCGCAGTTTGCACATGTGGCTGGGTCTTCTCTGGTCTTTGTGCATGTGGAGGACTGATGTCCTTGTCCACATTTGACGCACTTGGGGGGGGGCTCTGCATCTGAGGGCAGAGTGCCGTGAAGTTGGCAGTTAAAGCACTGCGTGCTTCTGCCTTGATTACG
The DNA here is from genome assembly GCA_019049505.1 of Pachyrhynchus sulphureomaculatus. Lineage (NCBI taxonomy): Eukaryota > Metazoa > Arthropoda > Insecta > Coleoptera > Curculionidae > Pachyrhynchus > Pachyrhynchus sulphureomaculatus. The sequence goes on along the minus strand of CM032446.1, from coordinate 85,670,090 downwards.
TTGAGTTTCTACTTTGACTCCTACATTGCATAGATAGTTCAAAGAGAAAATCTTTTTATCGTCTTTTGGCATAAGGCTAGAACTATAGCCATTGGATCTCCGGACTTATGAAAACCAACGAATAACTCTTTTAGGGAAATGACCTAGACGATTTAAATCATTAGTGACCTCTTCAATGGTGGCACCTTCGTTGATGCCACGGATTAAAATTCTATTAAGCTTCTCTTCTTCGAGTGCATATGTGTGGTAAGGTTCCTTTTTGTTATCCAGGAACCGGTTTTATTTCACGGAAGTCGTTAAATGTGGGTGGGTGGATTTCTGATGCCTTCGGGCACGGTGACACCGCGTCCGTAGTTAAGTTTGCGTTCATTGAACGCTGAAGTGATCGCATTATAACGCTTCTTGTCACGAATGACAATAGGCGGGATTTTCGCCGCCGAACGTGTGGCTGGGGTTTTTTGGGAGCGGGGGGGCTCGGTAGCTGGAGTCGCTGCGGGGCGTTTGGGTAGCCGGGAGCTCTGCAGCCGGGCTAGAAATGGCGTGGGGGGGTTTTTACTTTGGAGGGGGATAAGAGGGGAAAATCGGATAAAATAACATGACTTTTACCCTGTTTTTCCTGGTTTTGGGCTGACCTTTTGGAGTCAGACTCCGCGTCTGAAGACAGGTTGAACATTTTCTTTCATTTTTTTCGCGCCTATTTTTTGGGCGCTCGAATCCTAGATCTGCATCCATCTTGACTGTCGGAGTCAGGGATGGTTTCGTTCTCTGTTGTTTTTTCTTCATTGTTTTGAGATTTCTCTTCCTCTGATGAGTTGCCTTTCTCTGAGTTGATCTCAATCAGTTTGGCTAGCTTTTTCTTTAAGTCGCTAATTTCCATTAGCAACTTCTCGTTGATGGCGTCTTTCTTGGCTGATTCCTCTCTTAACAACCTTAAGGTTTCGTCGTATTGCGCCTGCTTTCTGGTAGCGTCCTCTTTTAGATACTGGATTGTCTCCTTGAGTTGATTTAGTATTTCGTTTGGTATCCATTTTTTTTTCTTTTTTTTTTTTTTTCTCTGCGTGTTTTTTAAAAAACACCTAAAGTCTTTTAATGCTGGAATTTCTTATTATAGTGCTGGAAAATTCCTAATTATAAGTTAATCCTATATATATATATATATATATATATATATATATATATATTATATATATTTATATATATATAGGATAAATTGAGCAATTTTTGCTTCCTGTAGCTTTTCAAGCTCAGTTTTCGTTTTTTTGGAAATTTCCGTAAGGAAGCTTGGTTAAGTCAACCTTGTAAACCTTTTAGGTTGTATCCCATGAGTTATCTGTTTTTTTACAGGCTGTGATGCACCGGGTGCTAACAGATGCCGTTACGACGTTTGGCAGGGAGTTAGTCTTCCTGAGGAACAGACTGATTTGGAAGGGTAGTCTATGGGGGGTGAACGTTTGACCTTGGGACCTTTAGGGGTTTTGTTACCCAATGGTTATATTTCTATTTGAGCCAAAGGAGAGCCTAGCTACTGTAGTCGACCTCAGCTCCAATTAGCCTATTAGTGGTGACAGGCTGTTGGCAGTAGTGTGTTTCGGAACACCCTATTGATTAAATTTTTTTGACTTATGGTGGTGTGGTAGACACCGTTTTAGTTTAGTGGATGCTATAATCTACTCCCTTTTGTTGGTGGATCACCAGGGTCACCATTTCAGTATTTTATTGTCTCCACCATTCAGCATATCGTGGTGAGGTGTTTGTCTCCTGTTATGTGGGATGGATTGAAGTTTTTCGTTGTTGTTCTAGGGCGAGACCAGTACACGAGGGTTTTCTTCATGCAACTTGAAGAGGCGCATGCTGGTTAAGTTTTATATCTCTGTATAGCCACCCTGAAGAATGACGGAGGGCGTTTTTTTTCTGGCTCATGTTTCTAGGCAGATTTGTCACTTTGGTGCGTCTTGTGCCGAAGATTTGATTAGCTTTTGCTAAGAGCTTTCACCAAGCTCAGTATGGAGTTGTCATAAACAAAGGTTTGGGTTTTGAACTCCTGTATATATTTCTGTATATATTTCTGTATATGTTTTCTGTATATATTTCAGTGTATGTTGGTTGCCTGAGGGCATGTGCTCCAAAATGTGTGATTTTGAGTCGTTTTGCTTTATGGACTCCTATATATAGGATTATGACTTTAGGGAGGTCCTATTTCGAGACTTGCTGTCTCTCATATAGTTATGTTGGGAATGTTTCACTTGAATGTTAGTTGCGAGCGGACTAATCATTCTGTTCTTAGTGAACATTGCTTTTTGAAGCAGGATCATTCAGTTTAGTGAATTTTTAGCTTTTATAGCTATTCACTGTGTTTAGAGTGAATTTTAGCTTTTATAGAAACTATTCACTGCGCTTATAGTGATATTGTTAGCTTTTATAGCTGCTCACTATGTTAATGGCGAGATTGTTCTTTTAGAACGCAGACTTTGTGTAGTCGAGGAATATTTACAGAGTGTTTTCTTGGCGAGGAGCCGAGGTTTTTTCTGGCGATATACCAGAGGTGTTTTCTTGGCGAGGAGCCGAGGTTTTTTTTTTTTGGCGATATACCAGAGTGTTTTGTTGGCGATGAGCTGGAGTGTTATTGGCGATCAACCAGAGCGTTTTCCCTAGCGATTTTTGCATGTCTGGATGTCCTTAGGGACGTCGTCATTGCGCGATAGAGGTGCGATTATTTTTCTGATGCGACTAGTAGTGATACTAAGATTTGCGGAATGTTCTCTTAGCGATGAGCTAGAGCAATTTTGATAGCGATTTTTCACCGAGCGTTTGTCTGGATATTTATCCAGATATTTTTTTTTTTGGCCTTGTGCTAAATGGTCTGACAAGACTTTTTCTTTTTAGTGTAAGTGTTTGCACTAGAATCAT
>CM032446.1:85655486-85667083 GCA_019049505.1 Pachyrhynchus sulphureomaculatus | reverse complement strand
TCAACATCTCCAATCCTACATTATTGTATTCTATCCATTCTTCGTTTTCTTCTTTATGGCTCTTAGGGTACGCATCTTGGTGTTCCGCATCCCCCCCCCCCCCCCCCCCCACTGTTAGTTTTGTAGTTTCAGCTGGATGGTTGTTTCTGCTGCATAGGTCATTATCGGCCTTACTATTGTCTTATATAATTTCACCTTACTTTCTGTTCTGAGGTACCTATTTTTCCAGGCTACGTCTCTTAAATCATCTCCGATATTTCTTGCTGCTTTCATAACTTGTCTGACTTCTTTATAACCTTTCTCTCACTTGTTATTTCTGTTAGTTCTGGTTGTTTTGTACTTTAGAAATGCCTTTTTTTTCCTACTGGTTATTTTCTTTACCTCCTCTGTATACCAGTTTTTTTACTTTTTTTTTTAAGCAGGCCATAGGTTTACTTACGTGTTCCTACCGATTCCTTTGCGGCTATTAATATATTGTCTTTAATTTTTGTCCATGCTTCGTCAGGGTTATCCTTACCCATTATTGGTATTTGTTCAATTTTATTCTTTAGTCTTGGCGCGTACAAGTTTTCCGTTTTTTGTACTTTCATCTTCTAATAATTCTGTGTTGAGTTTTTCTATGCATTCATAGTTAGTTTTTTTTTTTTTTTTAAATTTGATTTTTGATCTAATTTTACATATATGTCATTTCCATCATTTTTAAATTGTCGCAGATGTGTGCCAAACCCTCGTAAATTTTTAATTATTTATGTTATTTTCAAAATTTGTAGGTGTTTAGAACTATGGTTACATGCTTTAAAACTCCGACAAAAGAATCACATCTTCTGTCGTTAAGGACTTACTGAGGGGTTTGCGCAAGTGTTTTCACAAAATGTTACACGTCGGTGTGCAAGTTACCTACAATCAAGTGATAGAAGTTTTAGCTGCAGCTATTACAGAACTAGAGAGAAACAAAGAAAAACTTGCGAAACCCGGCCCAAATGGGCCGGCCCCAGGTGAACCCGAGACCGTTCTGGTAATTTGCTGTTTTATGTACAAAAATATTGGTTAGTACATGGTGATGAGTAGGTGACGTGAGTATGTTGGTGAACAAAAGAGATAGGAAAATATATTTTAACGTTTGGATTTTGTTGCTATGTCGCCATAGAAAAAAAACTTAAACGTTGCTCATCAGTACAACTTTTTATGTTTTAAGAAATAAGGAGTTATAATCGCGATAAGTAAATATAATTTATTAATTAAACATTTACATAACCTATATAAACCAGTTAGTTACTCCAGTAAAAAAAAATATGTTTTTTTTCTCTTTTATAACAAGTTAATTTAGCCCTTTTGTTATGTTACAACGTAAATTTTACATTCGACTAGATAGCTATGCCCGCGGCTTTGCTCGCGTGGGACTTACAAAATTATTGTTTAGTTTTCTTTGTGGTAGGTGGCGGCAAACTTTTTTCCGACTTGATTCACTATTATCGTCAGATCGTAAATCTGATAAAGTGGTTCTCGAGTGATAAGCGCACTAACAGACATCAGAGAGACGTGGCGTTTTATAATATATGTAGATTAGTCATCACAGACAATTTATAGTGCTTATCAACACACTTTAGTTAGCCTTTCTTGTGTATCTTTCTTTAGGGACAAGTATGGTTTATTAAAATCTTATCTCTGAAGTTAGTTTGAGGGTTTTAAGATTGGCAGCAACAATTTTGGAGTATATTTTCTAGCATTTTAGAAATACACGTCGCGCTAATACTTCACATCCGTATGTGAGGTTCAGTTCAGCCTTGTTACTCCTTGTACAACGCTTTTTTCAAGCAATCTTTTATATGGACTTTTATATGGAGATACATCATCCCTTTGGAATAATTTGCCCAGGGCTGTTTTACCCACAGTAGGATATTTACGCGATTCAAGAACAACATGATATCGATTTTTCCGACTCATGCCGCTCATGGAGCGCTTTGGGGACTTCCCTGCAGCACGTGTGCCAGACCCATAAAAAAAACAAGAAAAAAATAAAAAATTTCTCTTTATCCCCTGGAATAATAATAAAGAATGAAATAACTCAAAAAACCAGTGAATTGAATTAAAAATGGCATAAACCTAACTTTTTTTAGATGGATAATTGTGACAAATTTTATTTGCCTTTTATTTTTTATGGCAGAATTATTCAGTTGTGTTATATTTTATTAGAAAAAATTATATATTTTTTACCAGGTCATCGAGTGGGGTGTCAAATGAAAGCTCGCGAGTTAAAAAAATATATATAATGTAATACTTGCGCACACCTTCTCTTTGTATTATTTTTAAAAAAGTGCGAAAAATCGCTGTCCCCCCCCCCCCCCCTATTTCGAAAGGTACTGATCAAAAAATTTTGAAAAAATTCTGGAAGAATTCTCTACAGGGTGTAGATTGAACGAAAATTATCACGAGTGCATTACCTTTAATAATTTATCTGGTATATAAAAAAAGCAGAAAATTTCAAGGTCATCAGTTTTCAGTAAAGATCGGGAAAAAAAAACTTTGTTGAAAACTCATTTGGGATGTATTTTGTGAAATCACTGATCGTTTTATACTTCCTCAACAAAAAACTTTTTATCTCAAAAGCAATCAAACGTACGGAACACTAATTGCGCCAGTCCAACTTGCACTTTACCAGTTACTTTCAATTAAATTGACCAAACATTTCCTGTCTCTTGTATTTGCTTTACGTAAATTCGTGGTCCTTATGATTTTTTATTTGCATGGAAAAATATTAAGTTGCTTTTGTTGGTATTTAATTGATAACAGTTATGCGTTTTACAGGATATTACTAATAAATTTATTTAAAAAAAAAACTCTTATTGCTCTTAGTAGTTTTACTCTTTTTCATGTACAGGGTGCTTTCTAGGTAGGAGCATTTATTTCAACGGTTATAACCTGGGAAATTCACTTTATCAAATTAGCCTAGGCTTTATCCTTGGGCCATTATTTTTAAATATTTTTAAACTACTTAATTATATGGTTTAACTAAGACCGTTCAAGGAGTCGAGTAACATGCTATGCTGAAGATACTTGTCCCAGTTATTAGAAATGATATTAATTCTCTCGTAATCGTGTTATAGTTACGTTAATGAAAAAGACAAACATAATACTGCCAGATTGTAAATTGCTTGGCAATGAGATCAAAGTTAGGGTATACTAATGGGTATGATGTCTTGATATTTTGACAAAGTTATTTAGTTTGTGAATGTGCTAACTTAAGAACACCTGTATATCCAAAGTTGGTTTTTTTATTAGGCTTTTGAGTAATTAAAACTGGGTTTTTATTTATTTTTCATCTCTTTGCCAAAGAATTTTAGAAAATTTGTTTTTCTTGATTGATCACAAATTTAGTACCTCAAAAAATTATTATTCATCCTACCTGCCCAATATTTTTGGTTACGCACAGGTTAGTTTGATCTGATTTATTCCAGCGAAAAAAAAAAGTAGTAAAAAACAAAAATGTATGAAGCTTTACCTTAATTGTTTCAGTAAAAATATAGTTAAGTATATATTTTTTTAGATTTTTTTTTGTGTTTTATGGCTCTGGTAAACACCAATTGACCAGTCTGCAATTTTATATATATGTATGTATATATATATATATATATATATATATATATATATTTATATATATATATTATATATATATATATCTATATATATATGTAGATATATATATTTATATATATATATATATATATATATATATATATATATATATATATATATACGAGGCTGGTTTGAAAAGTCCGTGCAAAGTCCGAGAGATGGCACCACCGGCGCGTATCGAGGTCATGTTTAGTTGGTAGTATCTCTTGAATGAACGCACACCAAGTTTCAGCCATATTGGTCTATTTCTTTGTGTTTGGCGTTCGTGTGAATCAAGGAAGTCGAGTGATTTTCAAGAAATGGACGAAAAGAATTTCGTGTGGTGATTTTAAACTTTACTTTATGAAAGGCAAAACGCCTCAGGAGACTAAAGAGAAGCTTGATAAACATTATGGTGACTCTGCACCTTCGATTAGAACAGTTTTTTTTAGTGGTTTCAAAAATTTTCGGACTGACCTTATGGGCACAAGTGACGCTGAACGTTCTGGACGGCCTGTGGAGGTTACGACTCCAGAAATCATTGATCAAATCCATGATATGGTGATGGATGACAGAAGAGTTAAGGTGCGTGAGATTGCTAGTGCTGTGGGCATCTCGACTGAATGGGTACATAATATTTTACATAAACATTTGGACATGAGAAAGCAAGCAAGATGGGTGCCGCGATTGCTCACGCTTGACCCAAAAACGGAATCGTGTGAAGTGTTACAAGGATGGTTTGCAGCTGTTCCAGAAGAATCCGGAGGACTTTAAGCGTCGTTTCGTCACTGTGGATGAAACATGGATACATTACTATACTCGTGAGACCAAACAACAATCTAAACAATGGGTTACCAAGGGGGAATCTGCACCAAAAAGGGCGAAGACCGTTCCTTCGGCCGGAAAGGTTATGGCGACTGTCTTTTGGGATTCGCAAGGTATAATCCTCATCGACTATCTGGAAAAGGGTAATAAAACTATTACAGGTGAATATTATTCACCGTTATTGGACCGTTTGAAAACCGAGCTGCAAGAAAAAACGCCGCGATTGGCCCACAAGAAAGTCCTTTTCCATCACGACAACGTACCAGCACACACCTCAGCAGTTGTGGTCGCAAAATTAATGGAAATAGGATTCCAACTCGTTTCACATCCCCCCTATTCTCCAGACTTGGCTCCCTTGGACTACTATTTGTTCCCTAATTTGAAGAAATGGCTGGGGGGACAAAGATTTTATTCAAACGAGGGAGGTGATTGCAGACACTAATGGATATTTTGCAGACTTGAACAAAAAAAATCCTATTATTCGGAAGGGATCAACAAACTAGAACATCGTTGGACGAAGTGTATATGCCTAAAAGGAGACTATGTCGAAAAATAAAAAAGGTTTACCCCAAACACATAAGTAGTTTTTATTTTTGCACGGACTTTTCAAACCCAGCCATATATATATTTATATATATATATATATATATATATTATATATATATATATATATATATATTATATATATATATATGTATATATATGTATATATATGTATATATACATGTATATATACATGTATATATACATGTATATATACATGTATATATACATGTATATATACATGTATATATACATGTATATATAATGTATATATACATGTATATATACATGTATATATATAATATATATCTATATATATATATATATATATATATATTATATATATATATTTATATATATATATTATATATATATATTCACATTTCACATTTCATTTATGACAAAATTAGCTAGTAACTAGGACTATAACTAATATACATTGATAGAATAAGCGTATATACATTTTGAATCTTAAGATATTGACATCGAATGAACCTAACTACTTAGCCTAGGTATTGACAAAACTTAAGATATTTCAACTTAAGATATTTCATGAATATACTTTAAAACAGAACTTAAATGAATAAAACTTAAGATATTTCAACTTAAGATATTTCATTAAACATGAGCTTAAGTACTTAATATTAACTGAAGCTAATCCTGGGTCATCGGGTCGCTGGGTCTTAGTAGACGTCGGCGGGCATGGCGTGGGGGGGGGCGGTAAGTGGTCCTGATTGTGGGGTTGACGTGACGGGTGGCTTTGTCCAGGAATTTCTGCTGGGTGCTGCTGATGAATTCCCGGATGGTTGGCATTTGGAGGTCCCCTGTGGAGTTGGGTATTTCTGACAAACCACGGGGGCGTTGGCAATGGTTCGGAGGGCCTTGTTCTGGATGGTCTGGAGGGTGGATCTGCGAGTGCGTGACATTTGGCACCATGCGGGGCTGGAGTAGGTCATTCCTGCTCTGATGATCATGTTGTAGATTGTTAACTTGTTTCGTGTTGACAATTTCCTGGACTTGAGTAGGGGGTAGAGCTTGCCAAGGAGTTGGTTGGCTTTCTTGGCGGAGGCAGTGACCTGGTCCTTCCATACTAGCCGCTTGTCGTAGTGGAGTCCCAGGTACTTGATGCTGTCGGACCATCGAAGGCGGGTTCCTTGGAGTGTGAGGCTTTCTGGCGGTGGCAAGCGGGCCTTGGAAAACATGATGGCCTGGGTTTTCTCTGGGTTGAGCCGGATTCTCCAGTGCTCGAACCAGGGAACTAACATGTTGAGATGGCGTTGGAGGCGGCTGGTGATAATCCTTGATGACTTGGTCGTTGCAGTGATTGCAGTGTCGTCGGCGTACATGAAAAATGGATGTATGGTTAGCCTTTGGTATGTCGGCTGTGTATATATTGAATAAATGGGGGGAGAGGACGGAGCCTTGTGGGACCCCGGCTCTGATGGGCTTGACTTCTGAAAAGGTCTGCTCGACTCGAACCTGGAATGTGCGGTCCGAAAGGTAGGAAAGGACCAGTCGTGTGAGATTTATGGGGAAATTCTGACGAATGAGCTTGAGGATGAGTCCTTCATGCCAAACTCGGTCGAAGGCTTTAGAAACGTCGAGGGAAGACAGCTCCGACTTTGTGTTTTCGATTGAAGCTGTTAACGATATTTTGGGAAAGGGCAGTGGTGTGATGAACGGTGCCATGAGAGGGGCGAAAACCGAACTGTTCATTTGGGATGATTTTCTGAGCTCTGATGTTTTGGCTCGGAGGATTTCGAGGATAACTTTCTCGGCCACTTTGCCTAGACAGGGAAGTAGGCTAATTGGCCGATAGTTGTTTGCTTCGTGAGAAGGGGTGCCTGGTTTCCTGATTAGGATAATCTCAGCTTTCTTCCAGAAGAGTGGGAAGTTAACTGAGTTCAGGATTCCGTTTATTATATTTGTGGTTTCTGTAATCTTGTTTTTTAGGAAGTTTTTTCAAGGCTTTGACGGTGATCTTGTCGTGCCCTGGGGCTTTTCGAATCGAATATGAGTTGATGATGATCTGGGTGGCGGAGGGGGTGGTGAAATGAGTGTTGGGTGGAGGTTGGACCTGCTTGAAATCTGGATTGTGGAAGCCACCCTTTGATCTCGGGCGGGATTTGGGCGGACGTAAGGATTGGGGCGAAACTGATCTTCCAACATTTCTGCAAAAAGATTGCTTTTTGTTGAGGGGGTAACAGCAGTGGTTCCAGCATGAGAGATTGTGGGCATTGAAGGTGGGGAGTCATTGGAAAGAGCACGGGCCATTTTCCAGAGAGAATTATCTTGGGTATTGAGGGTTTCTAGTTTGGAGTCCCACCTGCTGTTATGGTACTCAAACAGGGTTTGTCTAACTTGAGCAGTGGCACGATTTGCGAGCCTTTTGAGATTGGTATCGCCAGTACGAATGGCTCTCCTGAGCAGGCGGTTTTTATCCCGGATCTGCTCTTTGATATAGGGGGGAAGATTTCCTATAAGTTGGCGGGTTCTACCTGGTGACAGTGGCCTGGGGCTAGGGCAGTCTGGATGTCTGCTGTCAATTTATAGACAGCGTTGTCAAGTCCCTTGTGGTGGTGATGGCGGGAATGGGGGCGGTGTCTGCTAGGAGCCGTTGGAAGTGCTCCCAGTCTGTAATGCTGGAAGTGACAGTATCGTTAATCCGGTCGGCCGGGTCGCCCAGAGTAAGAATGACTGGTAAATGGTCTGAGGAGAGCTCATGAAGAACAGTGATGTTATGGTTGGAGGTCGACGTTTCTGACCAGGAAAAGGTCAAGAAAGTCCGGCTTCCAAGGCCTATGAAGGTTGGCTCGTCTGGAGTGATAATGTTAAAAAGGAGTTGGTCCTGGATGGACTGCGATATCGCGGCCGTTTTCGTTCGTAACTAGGTTTCCCCAGTGAACGTTTTTTGCGTTGAAATCGCCGCCCAGGACCGCCTTCTTATTATTTGGGCCGAAAAGGGTTCGATAGTCTACAGGGTCAATCGGATGATTGCGTCCGCCTTGTTGATAGACGGACGAGAACTGAATGAAGCTATTATTTGCCATGGAAAACGGCTATAGTAGTGGCTTCGGTTTGAATTAACCTCAGGAGGTGAAGGCTGATGATGGTTTAGGCATTGTTTGACTAGAATCATGGTCCCCCCTAGGGGAGCCCTGATTCTGTCGTCCCGGTAGACTATGTAATTGGGGATTTTGAAGCGGTGGCAGGGTTTCAGGAATGATTCCTGAATTAGGGCTATATCGATATTATGCTCCTGCAGGAAATGTTGGAGCTCGTGTTTCTTGTTGGCGATGCGTTTGCGTTCCAAGTTAGAACCTGCAGAGATCGCGGACTAATTTTATTTGGGCGTGGGACCATTTATGGGTTTGGAAGATTGACAAGATTCAGGACGGCTGGGTATTGGCTTTGAATCTGAGCCAACTATTTGAAAAGCTGCTGAAGTGCAGCGTTGAAAGTGGTGACCTGTTGGGTGACTATGGCGTTCTTGGGATGTGGAGGCGGCAAGTTTTGAATTGTCCTGCTTGCCCCAGGTGAATTGACTTTTGGGAGAAGAAGCGTTAGACTTTTGGTGCTTTGGATTTTTGGGGCATCCACCATAGGAGATGGATGGGGGGCCCCCCGCAGTTTGCACATGTGGCTGGGTCTTCTCTGGTCTTTGTGCATGTGGAGGACTGATGTCCTTGTCCACATTTGACGCACTTGGGGGGGGCTCTGCATCTGAGGGCAGAGTGCCCGTGAAGTTGGCAGTTAAGCACTGCGTGCTTCTGCCTTGATTACGTTGAGTTTCTACTTTGACTCCTACATTGCATAGATAGTTCAAAGAGAAAATCTTTTTATCGTCTTTTGGCATTAAGGCTAGAACTATAGCCATTGGATCTCCGGACTTATGAAACCAACGAATAACTCTTTTAGGGAAATGACCTAGACGATTTAATCATTAGTGACCTCTTCAATGGTGGCACCTTCGTTGATGCCACGGATTAAAATTCTATTAAGCTTTCTCTTCTTCGAGAGCATATGTGTGGTAAGGTTCCTTTTTGTTATCCAGGAACCGGGTTATTTCACGGAAGTCGTTAAATGTGGGTGGGTGGATTCTGATGCCTTCGGGCACGGTGACACCGCGTCCGTAGTTAAGTTTGCGTTCATTGAACGCTGAAGTGATCGCATTATAACGCTTCTTGTCACGAATGACAATAGGCGGGATTTTCGCCGAACGTGTGGCTGGGGTTTTTTGGGAGCGGGGGGGGGCTCGGTAGTGGAGTCGCTGCGGGCGTTTGGGTAGCCGGGAGCTCTGCAGCCGGGCTAGAAACTGGCGTGGGGGTTTTTACTTTGGAGGGGGATAAGAGGGGGGGGGAAAATCGGATAAATAACATGACTTACCCTGTTTATCCTGGTTTTGGGCTGACCTTTTGGAGTCAGACTCCTCGTCTGAAGACAGGTTGAACATTTTCTTTCTTTTTTCGCGCCTATTTTTTGGGCGCTCGAATCCTAGATCTGCATCCATCTGACTGTCGGAGTCAGGGATGGTTTCGTTCTCTGTTGTTTTTTCTTCATTGTTTTGAGATTTTCTTTCCTCTGATGAGTTGCCTTTCTCTGAGTTGATCTCAATCAGTTTGGCTAGCTTTTTCTTTAAAGTCGCTAATTTCCATTAGCAACTTCTCGTTGATGGCGTCTTTCTTGGCTGATTCCTCTCTCTTAACAACCTTAAGGTTTCGTCGTATTGCGCCTGCTTTCTGGTAGCGTCCTCTTTTAGATACTGGATTGTCTCCTTGAGTTGATTTAGTATTTCGTTGGTATCCATTTTTTTCTTTTTTTTTTTTTTTTCTCTGCGTGTTTTTTAAAAACACTAAAGTCTTTTAATGCTGGAATTTCTTATTATAGTGCTGGAAATTCCTAATTATAGTTAATCCTATATATATATATATATATATATATATATATATATATATATATATATATATTTATATATAGGATAAATTGAGCAATTTTTGCTTCCTGTAGCTTTTCAAGCTCAGTTTCGTTTTTTGGAAATTTCCGTAAGAAGCTTGGTTAAGTCAACCTTGTAAACCTTTTAGGTTGTATCCCATGAGTTATCTGTTTTTACAGGCTGTGATGCACCGGGTGCTAACAGATGCCGTTACGACGTTTGGCAGGGAGTTAGTCTTCCTGAGGAACAGACTGATTGGAAGGGTAGTCTATGGGGGGTGAACGTTTGACCTTTGGGACCTTTAGGGGTTTTGTTACCCAATGGTTATTTCTATTTGAGCCAAAGGAGAGCCTAGCTACTGTAGTCGACCTCAGCTCCAATTAGCCTATTAGTGGTGACAGGCTGTTGGCAGTAGTGTGTTTCGGAACACCCTATTGATTAAATTTTTTTGACTTATGGTGGTGTGGTAGACACCGTTTTAGTTTAGTGGATGCTATAATCTACTCCCTTTTGTTGGTGGACACCAGGGTCACCATTTCAGTATTTTATTGTCTCACCATTCAGCATATCGTGGTGAGGTGTTTGTCTCCTGTTATGTGGGATGGATTGAATGTTTTTCGTTGTTGTTCTAGGGCGAGACCAGTACACGAGGGTTCTTCATGCAACTTGAAGAGGCGCCATGCTGGTTAAGTTTTATATCTCTGTATAGCCACCTGAAGAATGACGGAGGGCGTTTTTTTCTGGCTCATGTTTCTAGGCAGATTTGTCACTTTGGTGCGATGTGCCGAAGATTTGATTAGCTTTTGCTAAGAGCTTTCACCAAGCTCAGTATGGAGTTGTCATAACCAAAGGTTTGGGATTTGAACTCCTGTATATATTTTTCTGTATATATTTCTGTATATGTTTCTGTATATATTTCAGTGTATGTTGGTTGCCTGAGGGCATGTGCTCAAAATGTGTGATTTTGAGTCGTTTTGCTTATGGACTCCTATATATAGGATTATGACTTTAGGGAGGTCCTATTTCGAGACTTGCTGTCTCATATAGTTATGTTGGGAATGTTTCCTTGAATGTTAGTTGCGAGCGGACTAATCATTCTGTTCTTAGTGAACATTGCTTTTTTGAAGCAGGATCATTCAGTTTAGTGAATTTTAGCTTTTATAGCTATTCACTGTGTTTAGAGTGAATTTTAGCTTTTATAGCTATTCACTGCGCTTATAGTGATATTGTTAGCTTTTATAGCTGCTCACTATGTTAATGGCGAGATTGTTCTTTTAGAACGCAGACTTTGTGTAGTCGAGGACTATTTACAGAGTGTTTTCTTGGCGAGGAGCCGAGGTTTTTTCTGGCGATATACCAGAGTGTTTTCTTGGCGAGGAGCCGAGGTTTTTTTTTTTGGCGATATACCAGAGTGTTTTGTTGGCGATGAGCTGACGTGTTATCTGGCGATCAAACCAGAGCGTTTTCCCTAGCGATTTTTGCATGTCTGGATGTCTTAGGACGTCGACATTGCGCGATAGAGTGCGATTATTTTCTGATGCGACTAGTAGTGATACTAGATTTGGAATGTTCTCTTAGCGATGAGCTAGAGCATTGATAGCGATTTTTCCCGAGCGTTTGTCTGGATATTTATCCAGATATTTTTTTTTGGCCTTGTGCTAAAATGGTCTGACAAGACTTTTTC
>CM032446.1:85642986-85650486 GCA_019049505.1 Pachyrhynchus sulphureomaculatus | reverse complement strand
ACATGCCCTCAGGCAACCAACATACACTGAAATATATACAGAAACATATACAGAAATATATACAGAAATATATACAGGAGTTCAAATCCCAAACTTTGGTTATGACAACTCCATACTGAGCTTGGTGAAAGCTCTTAGCAAAAGCTAATCAAATCTTCGGCACATCGCACCAAAGTGACAAATCTGCCTAGAAACATGAGCCAGAAAAAAACGCCCTCCGTCATTCTTCAGGGTGGCTATACAGAGATATAAAACTTAACCAGCATGGCGCCTCTTCAAGTTGCATGAAGAACCCTCGTGTACTGGTCTCGCCTAGAACAACAACGAAAAACATTCAATCCATCCCACATAACAGGAGACAAAAACACCTCACCACGATATGCTGAATGGTGGAGACAATAAAATACTGAAATGGTGACCCTGGTGTCCACCAACAAAAGGGAGTAGATTATAGCATCCACTAAACTAAAACGGTGTCTACCACACCACCATAAAGTCAAAAAAATTTAATCAATAGGGTGTTCCGAAACACACTACTGCCAACAGCCTGTCACCACTAATAGGCTAATTGGAGCTGAGGTCGACTACAGTAGCTAGGCTCTCCTTTGGCTCAAATAGAAATAACCATTGGGTAACAAAACCCCTAAAGGTCCCAAAGGTCAAACGTTCACCCCCCCATAGACTACCCTTCCAATCAGTCTGTTCCTCAGGAAGACTAACTCCCTGCCAAACGTCGTAACGGCATCTGTTAGCACCCGGTGCATCACAGCCTGTAAAAACAGATAACTCATGGGATACAACCTAAAAGGTTTACAAGGTTGACTTAACCAAGCTTCTTACGGAAATTTCCAAAAAACGAAACTGAGCTTGAAAAGCTACAGGAAGCAAAAATTGCTCAATTTTTCGGTGGCAACGCAACAAAACTTTTGAAGACGACAAGAGCTTTTCCAGCTTAATCAGAAACAAGAAGAAAACATCGTTGACAGCTAACATATTCGATCATGGTGTTAATCGTCTCCCTAGACAATAGCCTCTAGAAGAAACTGCTACAGGTATCAGGCATAACCGTTTTCTGTCAGCCCAAACTTCTAGATTACCTCTTGGAAATCTAAAAATCCGGTTAGGAATCTTCCTTCACTGCGCTTAGCCTCCCTTGACAAGGTTCTCATCTCGGTATCAGATTTTGATCATTTCTTTGTGAAACGACTGTCTTACTCTGCTCTCATCTCCTGTAAATGATCAGCCTTTAGTTCTCCTGCAGGACTTCAATTTCCTATCAATCTGATAGTAAACCGAAAAAAAAAACATACGCCTATGAGTCCATGCAAAAAAATTTTTAAAAAAATTAGTGACTCAAAGGTAACGTTTTTTTTTTTAACGGCTCTGAAAAAAATAGAAAATACCCTCAGTTTGTCAATTCAGAAGAAGATCTAAACCAAAATAATCCAAGTCTTAGACTTACAGGATAAACCAAAATCAATTTACTCTTAATTGCACCCAACATATACCACTAACGTAATAGAAATACACCCACTCGGGTAACAAACTTTGAAATTGCTCATAAAAAAAATTTTTGACTCAACATCATACTACACGAGCTACATCTTGCGCTTGTCCTAACTCAAGATCACCTTGGATTGCCTCTAATCAAAATTTCGCTTCCAAGTGTCAAGAACTGGATATTATTTGGGGTCATAAGCAAATCAAATCCCGCGACCACCGACATACCAGTCTTATGATATATCCTGAGTGTGACTTTTTCGCAAGCTCGCAACAGCTGAGTCGATGCTAAACATCAACTACAATCAACCTAAGTTTGGATATGATCAGTACCCAAAACCTTAGCAAAAACTATAAAAGTAAGCTATCCTCAGCTCAACTTTTATAACAGTCAAAAAAAACGAGGTCGTCACCTCTACAGAGCAACATCAAAAAAAAATAATTAAAGCAATTAAGATAAATGTAAATATAAATTATTCTTCTTCTGACAAACTTTCACTAGGGCTAGGTCCGTTGAATGGTTTTAAGTCTTTAATATGCCATCGTCCTATTTTAGTCCCATCTAAATTAACTAAACCATAGACTAAATCTGAAATCTTTTCTCTAATCACGCAATGCACATACTTAGGTACCAACTTAGATGTGAATTTATCTGCTGCACTGGAAAGAATTTTATTTTTTCGCCAAACGTGATACCTATATTAAAGGCAAAATCCCTTTTCCTAAGATTGTAAGACTTACTGTTCCGTTCATAAGCCTTATGTATCCTACTACGCACGTCGGTGAAAATATCTTTTAAACCTTTAAATTTTCGGCGTACTCACCCCTGTTACCCGGAATTATTTCGCTGTCAACATTGATATCCAAATCTAAATTTTCATAGTACGATCCAGATAGAGGTATATGTCTACCGTACTAAGAAAGACGGTGTAAACCCTGTTACTTCGTGTCTTGCGGTGTACACGGGATTAAAACGGATGTTAAAACCATATGTCTCATTAAGCTCTTAAGACACTCAGAAGTAAATTGAGTACCGTTATCGCATATCGAAAGCGATGAAACTCCGTGGATTAGAAAAATATCGTTTTCTAAAATTTTCAAAAAGCATTTGGCTTTTAGAGCTTTTCAAAGGAAATAACACGGTATACTTTGTTAACCAGCAAGAAACCACGAGAAGAAGCCATTTATTTCCCCTTTTTGAACGTGGAAATGGGCCTACTAGATCAGCTGCTATGACTTGAAAAGGGTAATTATTTCTCTTTTTCCCATCAGTCCCATAGGTAGTGTATTTGGAGATTTCTGTGCTCCACATACTTCACAAGTCCTCACAAACTTTAAGATAACAAAAAACGCATTTTTGGCCAAATTAAATTAAATGTATGTTGTCTCAGCCTAATCGCCCAACGCGCTAGTTTGCCACTAGGGTTTTTAATAATTGAATTAAGCCACAATAAACTATAATGATCTGCAATGACCGTGAAAGGAACACCTTCTATGTAAGGTCTAAACTTTTCGATGTTAAAGAGTACTGCTAAACATTCTTTTTCGACAACCGAATAGTTACGTTCAGCTTTTGATAAAGTTCTACTGGCATACGCTATCACTCTTTCCTCACCATTGATTTTCTGTGTTAGGACGCCCCCTAAACCGGTATTAGAAGCATCACTAGAAATATAAAGCTGTTGGGAAAAGTCTGGTTGGGATAAATTGGAGCTGAAACCAATAGCTCTTTAATCTTTATAAAAGATTCTTCTGCTGCCTTTGTCCAATCTATCGATTGTCCTTTTTTCGTCCTTTCAAAAGATCATTAATAGGCGACAACAGGGTAGAAAAAAATTCTCAATAAAACGTCTGTACCATGAACACATTCCTACGAAGCGCTTAACTTCCGTAGTATTAGTAAGTCTCGCATTAATTAACCATGCTTGTTACTTTATCCGGATCGGTACGCAAGGAATTTGAGCCTACAATATAGCCTAAAAACTTTAGAGAAGTTTTGAAAAAATCACATTTGCTCAAATCTATCGTCAGTCCGGCCTCTTTCAATTTATCTTTTGCTTCTTTAAGTAAGCGAAAATGCGATTCGAAGTCTTCCGATGTTACTAAAATATCACGAGATAGGTAAAAATATGTGGCTCATATTTCGGACCAAATATAGCGTCCACTAAACGTTGCTGAGTTTGGGCAGCGTTCTTTAGACCAAACGGCATAGTGACGAACTGAAATAGACCTCGGCCTACTACTGCAAAAGCGGTCTTTTCCTTAGAGGATTTGTCTAAAGGAATTTGCCAGAAAGCCTTTCTAAGGTCTATCGAGGATACATACTTAGCATTCCTGAGTGATGTCAAAATTCTGTCGATGTTCGGTAATGGATAGTTATCAAATTTGCTGACCTCGTTGAGCTTTCTACCGTCAAAGCATAGACGATATCACTCCGAGTTTCAACATTTCGTTAACTCCTTACGAAATTCTGTCGATGTTCGGTAATGGATAGTTATCAAATTTGCTGACCTCGTTGAGCTTTCTTCCGTCAAAGCATAGACGATTTCACTCCGAGTTTCAACATTTCGTCTAACTCCTTATTCAATACTTTTGACATGTTCGGAGACATGGCGATGGGCCTTGTCTTTACAGGATTGGCATCAGCCGTATCTATAGACATGGTGATTTTATTCGTTCGGCCTAACCTATCTTTACTACTTATTTCTTTGAAAGAGCTTATTATTTTTTCGGCTTTTAAGCGTTCCGTCCGCGAGAGATCATCTAGGGTACATAGACGCGAGAAAAGGTTTTCTAAGGAACTTTCTGAATAACTATCTTTAAAACTTGTTTGAGAATTGACTTCTAGGGACTGTGGATACCACGAATTATTTTTAAAATTTACTAAAGTCCGAATTTTTGTGCAAAATCACATCCTAAAACCAAAGTATGTGATAGAGAAGGTACTACTAGTGCAGAAATTACTAAAAACGATGACCATTGCAGACTAGCAGCAACTCAACCGTACCTAAAAAACTTTTAGACGGCTGCCGTCTGCAGTGGTAACACTTCTATTTTTTGACATGGCATATTTTTATACTTTTTTTCCTCGGCTATCCGCAAAATAAACAGTGTAAAATTAAAGTCGACCCGCACATCTGCTAATCTGAACTATAAAGCTAGCTTTTAAGAAAAAAGTAGGAATCGCTTATCTTAGAGTCAACAACAAAATTCAAATATCTAACTCATATCATCAGATAAATTGAAATAAAAAATTCTACAAATTTTCCTGCTTTTGTCTTACTGCTATAGTGTAGTTTCGTTTAATAAATATTATGAAATAAAAATATCTGCAAAGTTAGAGCTTTTACTTTGTTCGAAAGCTAGTACACTGAACCCTTTAAAAAATAAAATTCCAAAAGCCCCGCGTTGACAGCGCTATTTTGTAAGCTGTGAAAAGTGTTCTCGGTTTGAGGCATCTTTTTTTTGTACCCTGTGAGAAGTTGTTTGTCCCACGCTTGAGCGCAATTTTGTAACATTGGAACTTGCCCGCACGTTGTGGTGTCATTTTGTAGCCTATGAAAAAGTGTTTAATTGCGCCCCACGTACACTGCGTCATTTTGTACCGTTTGAATATTGGACGCCCAAGCTTGAGCACAATTTTCTTGCAGCCCCGCTTTAATTTCTGATAATGAATTGAGTGAAACCTGATTTTAAAGGAACTAAAGAAATTAAAGAAACACTAGCTCAGTTTTCTTTGGTAGAGAGATATGGGTAAGAGATATTTGTCTTACGTCTTTTTGGAATTATTTTCTATTTTTTTAAAAAGCCTCAGTTGTACAAGTTTTTTGGGCACCACTCATTTTAAAATAGAAAGGATTTAACTTCAGCTAAAAAAAATGAGAAAAAAAACTGAAGTGTTTTATGGATATTACTAAAAAGAATTAGTCTAGTACAACTTATCCTGAAAAGAAAAAAAAAGTATTCAGTGAGACACTAGCTTTAATCAACAACAAAAAGAAAATTTATTCATGTTTTAAAATGAAAAGTTCTAACCTTTACAGTTTTACCTAACAAATTCTAGCCTAACTAGTAGTTGTTGCATTAAAATTTTAGACTATTATAACCCCCGAAGACGAGAAATCGTGCTTTACACTTCACTTTTTAGTCTGTTTTACATTGCAGTTAAGGCACTACTCTCGAATAAGTCTATTGAAGGGAGTTTTGTTGACTTACTGTTTTTTATTCCTGCTGTGATCGACTACGCCCGATTTCACACTTTTTCTTAACAAACACTTAGAAAGCCCACTACGGCTTTTATTGAAGAAACTGGTACTTTTACTTAGCGGCTCTGGTGAAAATTAGCCTACTTCGGCTAGATGGAAAATAGCCTCTCGGCTAGACGGTACTGCCTGGCTGCGGCTAGATGGAAAACAGCCCGGCAGCGGCTTGATGGTACTGCCTGGTTGCGGCTAGATGGAAAACAACAACCTTGGTCGGCGGCTAGATGGAAACGACCTCCTTTTCGAGCTCTGAGGAGCCTTAAATAAACCGTCCGACTTTGCCGGTAGTATCGCGACGCTCGAATCAAAAATGCGGATCAAATATTTCACCAATCGCGGCGTAGCGAGAGATTCGGTCAGGAACACGCACAACACACTATACCGGACGTCTTGGAATCTCTTATTAATATACCGTTCGATACAAAAATGAAAATAAGTACAATTTGAAATGGAAAAATCAGTAACATTACATGGTCTTAAAATCTAGGAAAAAATGAATGTTACAATATATATATATATATATATATATATATATATATATATATATATATATATATATATATATATATATACATATATATATATATATATATATATATATATATATATATATACATATATATATACACATATATATATATATATATATATATATATATATATATATATATATATATATATATATATATATATATATATTATATATATACATACATATATATATATATATATATATATATATATATATATATATATATATATATATATGTATATATATATATATATATATATTATTTATTTATAATATGGGACAATTCATACTCATACACACACACATACACACCCAGCCGATTGACGGAATCGAACCGTCGACCATCTGTTTCATAGGCAGGCTCCTTAGCCCACTACGCTACCGAGGTCGGCATTTTAGATTTTTGAAAATGTAATTTTAGTTGTATTTTTAATAGAAACAAATTACGTAAAAAACACTGCCTATATTTTTCTTCTTTCATGTAATACTATGCGTTTATAATTCGCTGGCTCAAACATAATAATTGCTTACAATAGTGACGCTAATATTTGTAATCTATGTTGCTAAAACATCATGGAAGTAACGTAAAATTATCTTACTTTTGGTTAATTGTCGTTTAAGGATGAGATTGAAAGTAACCTTACGACCACGTTGTACCTGGTAAACTATTTTGACGAAATTAATGAAAAAATGCAACGAAGAAGAAAAGTTCAATGTACAAAGAATGGTATTTGCTCTAAATCAGTTACAACTTACACTTAGAAATGGCCAAAAACGCTTTTACATCTAGCGTGTAATGCTGAGACGCCTGTTGATGATTTTCATACAAATGATGTTTGCAAGTAAGTTTTCTTTTAATAACTAGATGTTTTTCTTTATATTAAAAAGTAAAAAAGTGCTTTACACTTTTAACTGTCAACGAAAAATAACTAATACGTTGGAAACTGAATTTTTCTGGTATATTCTAGACTGCTTTTTTTTTGTTGTTGTTCGCCTCCAGACCTGAGGAGGGATTTTACCCTTTTTCATATCCTGAGAATATCGGCGAGGATTTCGTAATACCCGTTAATGTTGTCCAAATGCCGACACATAAATTTTTGTATTTCACAGCACCTTTTTAGACAACGCAGTAGTGGTGCCATGGACGTTATTGCATTTCTGCAAACAACTACTACCTGTGTACGTGGCCAGGCCAAATATACGTAA
>CM032446.1:85474074-85639074 GCA_019049505.1 Pachyrhynchus sulphureomaculatus | reverse complement strand
ACCGAGTTTTGGTGAATTCCCTAGATCAATTTTCACGACATCGAGCATAGGAAGTGGCACGTTCGTTATGAGGCGACACAAAACATCCAAATTTGGTTCGCTTTATCCGGAAATTCGTTTTAACCGGGTTCGTTATAGCCGGTAAAACTTTGCATTGGTCTTATGGAAGTTTTTTCGTGCATTATAAAATAGGTCGTTTTAACCAGAAATTCGCTATAAACGAGTTCGGTATAAGCAGACTTCACTGTAATATATTGTATAAGTCATAGAACAAATGTAGCTAAAAAAATGTTTTTATTCCTTTTTGACATTTATTAATTAATAAAAACAAAATGCTGGATTAGCCACTTTAGCCGATTTACTGATTTCAATTATATATATTTTTTTTTTTGAAATGCACATACGGGATAAAAAATATAAGGCATGACCTACATTTAGAATGCAAAAAAAGTTTTTTGGGTTGCTTTCAGTTTTGTTTTGGGGGGGGGGGCCGTTTAATAGAGAATGTCCCATATATGTACATGTTAAAAACAGGAACTGGAAATTTCAAATTACGGCATCATCAAAATTCAACGTAATATTAAATGTTAATGATCACTATATGAATGATTGTTATGCTGGCCATGAAAATGTGCATATTTTCTCGAGAAATGCCTTGAGTTTTCATTAATAACTTTGTATTAGTATAAACTATAACTATTTAATAAGTAAACTATTCCTACAAAAAAATTATAGGTAAAAAGTAATTTTTTTTATGGAAAATTTAAATAACTATAAGTCATTCGTTTACATACCTACTAGGAAAAACGTTTATAGACGTATCTCAATCTGTAATTAGCCGCCTTTCTAAATTTTAAATCAGTCGCAGCCAAAGGCAACACAATAAATGCAGAGGTGTTAAATAAACGCCTGTGTAATATAATAATATTATTTCTATTTAATAGTTAAAATCACGAGCTCGTTTCCCAATTCAAAGAATTCCATGTTGATTGGATGATTAGAGCTTTGTCGATTTTCTTCTTTTAAATGGGTATACGTAAAACGTATTTTATTCAAAAGGTAATCGTAAAGTTTGCAGCATATTATTTATTGTGTTTTTTTCTATTTATTCACATTACGATTAGAATTTCACAAGTTCTATATTTTCAAGGTGTTTCAACCGAAGTTACGATTCACCATATTATTTTCCTCCAGAGAAGATTTAAGTTTATACGAGGGCTACCTTTTAAGTTTTTACAAAAACAATGAAAGAAAAAAATTTTTGGCACAAATCGTTTTATTGTTTCGTATTGTTTTCGGTTGTTTTTTCATGATTTCATCGATGACTTCTGGCAAACAAATTGTTGTATACTATTCAACATTAACTGTTCCTCGATTCCCTAAAGCAATGGTTGCAACATGTCCCGTATAACCAAAGAAACAAGCGATCATTTTCTTGGAAGTGCTTCGGTTCATCTTGGAACACTCAAACAGTTGATTGTTGCTTAGTTTTCGGCTCGTACGAATATATTCAAGTTTCGTTTCCTGTTACGATGTAGTATACGGATTTTGCATCTCCCCGGTCGAATTTTTTGAGCATTTCCTTACATCAATTGACACGAACCTGTTTTTAAGTTTTGGTCAAATTATGCGGAATCTATCGGGAACAAATCTTTTTCACAGCTAAATGTTCATGCAAAATCGAATCTACTCTAGTCTTTGATATGCCTAAGGACGCCTCTATCTCACGGTAAGTCACATGCCGATTGTCTTTAATCATGTTGCGCACAGCATCGATGTTTTTGGAACAACAACCGATTTTGGTTGACCTTCACGAAATTCATCGCTGACGGAAGCACGACCTCTTCTGATGATAATTTATTAAGAAAAAGTTGAACGAAGCGATTCGAGGCTTTGTTGTTAAGTAAGGCCTTTACTAAAATCGTAAAAAAAAATCATCCAATAAAAACCTTCACGTGAAAATTCCATTTGTTCACAAAACTGTTTTTTTTTAAAACCCTCACTGTAAATAAACTACACGACCAATTTCTGAGCTGCTACTGTCTTAGCAATAACAAATGTCAAATTTTACAACAATGGTAATGTCACATCTCAATAGCGCCATCTAGTGGTCGTTTATAAAAACTTAAAAGGCGGCTCTCGTATCAGATGTGCTTTCTTCTGAAAATCTAAAGTAAATGAAACAGAAAATTAATATATATGTATATATATATATATATATATATATATATATATATATATATATATTATATATATATATATATATATATATATATATATATATATATATATATACAGTCGACACTTTATATAGTGAAAGACTAAAATGTTGACCGAAATTTCACTATAGAAAGTTTTTCACTATATAAAGAAAAAATCCGTATATATTGCTATGTATGTATTTAATATTGGTCTAAGACCTTTTGTGATGTGAAAGCTTTCAGATATTTCTTTACCAATCTTTATTCTTGATTGACAATTTGAATATAGTTGTTTTATCGCTTGTATGGCGGTAATGTTAATAGATATTCTTTCCAATACCTGCCACAGTTTCTTTATTGGTACATTATCGTAAGCCTTTGTTAAATCAATAAAGATTAGATGGACTTCTCTGTTGGTTGCTACTTTCTTTTCGGTTAGTTCAGTTTAATGTCATAATTATAATATAGTTATTATTAAATTAGCCACAATACGGCGATCTTTTAACAGGTGACATGGAATATTTTTTATGCTTTTACGTTAAGCCTTAGAAGTTCACTAGCCTTCGGCCATTAACGCAACTTTTTCTTGTCAGAAGTTGCGCGTGTTTAATAATATCTAATAACGCATTGCTTTTCGGGTATTTTGCGGGTGTGTACTGTCACCCGCTATATGCTACAACAAAACTCCAAAGGTATTATTCGTTGCTATATTAAAATAGTACATACGAGGGTCGTTCCAAAAGTTCTTGGCCTAACTAACAAAACGCAAGATAAAAAATATTTTTTTTATTTTTATACGTCAATACACTTAGTATAATAACTTTCCAACTGTTGATACCCTAATTATAACAACATTTATCCAACTCAGAAAAATAAGCCTTCGTCTCAACTGTAACTTCATCATTCGAAGTGAATCTTCGTTGACTCGTTTTTTCTGGTAAATATGATGGATGTGGAAGTACTTCAACGCGAAGGTGAGGCAGTTTTGCATACTCTTTTTTGCGATATGTGGACGTTCTACCTGAAACTAGTGAAGCATAATACTTCCCAGTTATGGCTTTACTTTTCTTCAAGTAGTCTATTAGCCCATCACCATGAGAAACTCAAAAAACCTTAGTCATGACTTCTACTACAAAAGGAATCATTTTTTGTTTTTCTTGGGCTCAATTTTGCCTGCTCTCACCCTGTATTTCCACTGCTTCATCATCTCTGGCGTATAATTATGAATCCATGTTTCATCATCTTGAAGAAATTTACTGGAATTATGTTTAAACAAGTCTAAACACTCTAAAATACTCATGCGTTTTTGCGTTGTTAACAAACGCGGCACCCATCCAGCAGAAAGCTTTCTCCTACCCAAAACATTGTGTGAAATGTGGTAGACATGGCCTATTGAGATGTTAACAATGCCAGTGAGCTCGCGTACTTTCAGTCGGCGATCATTTAGTAACCTATCGTGAATTTCTGTCACAAACTCGTTGGTCGTAGAGGTCCTGAGGGTCTATTATCTTGATTAGATATACGATCACGGTTAAATTCAGCAGCTCACTTATTAGTCGTCGAAAACGAAGGGGCAGAATCTTTTAATATGACATATAATTATTTTTGAATAACCGTGGGAGTCAAACCTTAAAGCTTTATTTTATCTTCTTTTAGAACAAACCAAAATTTAGCCGTCTTTTTTAAACTGGTGGCTAAAACACAATTTAGATCTATAGAAAATTTAATATTTTCACGAGCCACTTGGAAAAATTTGAGCTTCCTTCTAATTTATTGACAAATTTTAGGTTCTGGGAACTAAAATCTGCTGCTCGTAGCGTAGACGTACTGATCTGAAGTAATAGACGGAATTTAAAACTCAACTCAATCATAATACTATGTTTCTTTTTTTATAAACAACAAAGAGTAAAGGTAGTGCTAAAAAAAACAGAAACAGTAATCATCTTCTAGGATGGTAAACTGGTTTGTCAAACTTCTTTTGTTGCCTGTACAAAGACTGTTAATCACCTTAACTACTAAGTTTATGCTGCTAAAGCAGCAAAAAACATTAATTTTTTTATCGGTCCTCCGCCTGAATGGGTACTACTCTTTTTGGATGGATTTCGGCGGGGATGTCGTAATATCCGTAAACATTGTCCACGTGCCGAAACATACATTTGTATTTGACGACACCTTTTTAGACAACGCGGTAGTGCTGTCACAGACGTTATTACATTTGTTAAACGAAGTATTTTATAACAGCTCGCACTGAAATTGTATCCATTTTTTTAGGAAATGTTAAAATTTGTTTGTTTACACGGTCGCTACAAAAAGACATCTGACACGGTGTATGAATCTGTCTCAGGCCGAAGACTTTTGGAACGACCCTGGTAGTATTTTCATTGTATTCATTTTACTTTATATTCTTATTTAAATTTTATAAAAATATAAAAAATTATGTTTCAAAGCTTTAGAAATATTTAAATAAATAATAACAAATAAAATATAAATATATAATACTAACAAATTTTCATCTTTAGATGTAAATCAATAATGTAAAGCCAAATTATCGATACGTTTTAATTAGCTCAGGTTGATATTTGTGATTACTTAGAATATCTGTATAAAGGTAGAACCGAATTTGTAAATATTTTAGTTTAGGGGTCTCTAAGACTTTAAGTAGTTTTTATGTACTTCTAAAGATATTGTTAAAAAAAATTAACTACCAAAATTGAACAAAGACTATATTGCAGCAGTTATTTACTCTTCTTTGATCTGTCAATCCATCTTGGGATGCGTTTCGTCGTATCACCATCAGTCGGGCTAGAATTGACCGAGAAAAGAACAGAACTCAAAGTACTTAGCGCAGTATTAGCGCAAAGAATCAGTTAAATACAACAGTTTGCATCTTTGATTTTTGTAAGCCTATTTTTGAAGGCATACCTGCCTTCTGTCGGCTACGTACCAATAGCGGAATTGTTTAGCAAGTCCCTAACAATTACCGCTAAGCCACGCTATCGGCAGAGTTCTAATCCATGTACAGAGGACAGGTATGCTTTTAAGAATAGGCTCATAGCAGCCAAAGTTGCAAATTGATGTATCTCAGTTATTCTTTGAGCTAGTTCTGCGATAAGAAATTTGAGTTTTGTTCTTTACTCTGTCAATTCTAGCTCGACTGATGAGTTCTGATATGACGAAATACATATCGAAATAAATTGACAGTTGAGAGAACAGTAAATACCTGCTGAAATATGGACTTTGTTCAATTTTAGTAGTTAATATTAATTTTTATATTCGTGGAGTAGAAGTCTAACGCTGCCTAGCGATGATTGTTAGCAACTTGCTAATAATTCCTCTATCCGTATCTGGCCTTAAACAACCCCCGATAGAGGGCAAGTAAGTCTTCAAAAATGCCAAAACTGCAAATTGTTGCATCTCACTGATATTATTTAAAGTAAACTAAATGTTGTTTACTTTAAATAACACATAGGTAAAAATAATGCTCTAATTAAAAAAAAAAACACCCGGTTATTTTTTTTTCTTAGTAGACTTAATATACCAACAAATCTATCGTAAAATTACATTGGTTTGGTTATTTTGTATTGCAGAACTATCACAAGGTAACAAGGCAACGAGACAATTCTTGTGATCCCTAATTAATTTTGTATTGTCCGTTCGTCACATGTACATCCAAGAACTGAGAAGGATAAAGGAAAACGGACTTCAAAATGTCACATTACTTATGATATAAATATGATTTTTTATTCCACTTCAGATTTACACTTAAAAGTAAAATTGCTACTTATAATTTGGAAATTAACAGAGATAGACCAGAATTCCTTGATTGTTCCTACTATACCTAAAAGAAGACGCTTAATTTAACTGCCATGATTATTTTTCTATTATCCTTTCACTTATTTGTGTAGTACGCCTAAAACTTGCCAAATAGAAAAGATAGTAAAATTGATTTTAGATTCATACTTCAACAATCTAAATCCATTTCCGATTTTACCTTGATTTTAAATGGTGTATAATTTGAAACCAATAAAAGATAGATGGAATTGATCTCTTGCGTGTAATGGGTTTCTTTGCAATTTGATTCTTAGTTCTACCTCCAATAAGGCGACAGTTACTAAAAGTGGACTAAACTGTGTTCAAACTCGATTCTTTTGCTTTTAGGTCATGTTTGGAAACTCAAGTATTTCTTATTTTTAGGTCTGTGCAAAGATTAAAGTTTAATAAGAGGTATAAGACATGTGAGACAATTTGTAATTCGTTAATTTTAATAAATCTTGTCTTTTGTTTCAAAATTTCTATAGTTAAACTTCTAAATAAATATATAACGGAAGTAATTTAAGTTTTTCCCAGTAATATATTAAATATTACTAGTACAATAACGTGTCCCACCAGTCCAATCTATTCCACTTTAAATACGGCAAAATAAGAATAATTGTCTTGAAATGACCAATTATTACATTTGTCTCCATTTTGGGCAAAACAGTCAATTTATCTAAAGAGTGCCATCAGTTTTTATCAATTTAGCAGACTTCAGAATATAATGGACAGACTTTATACCAAAGCATTACCATAAAGCCCAATAAATATTGGAAATTATTTCATCTGTTGTGGATTATCATAACATGATTGGATTTACTTTTCCTTAAAGTGACATATTAAAATATGTAACTAACTTGATAATAATTTTTAAATATTAAAAACCGGTCAAGTGCAAGTTGAACTTGCACAATTAGTGTTCCGTACGTTGATTGTTTTTAAAATAAAAATTTTTGTTAGGGTGGTATAAAATGATCAGTGACTTCACAAAACACACCCCAAATGAGTTTTTAACAAAGTTTGTTTCCAATCTTTACTGAAAACTGGTGACCTTGAAATTTTGTTTTTTTTTATATACCAGATAAATTATTAAAGGTAATGTACTCGTGATAATTTTCGTTCAATCTATACACCGTGGAGAATATTCCAGAATTTTTTCAAAATTTTTTGATCAGTACTCTTCGAGATAAGGTAGGGGACAGCGATTTTTTAAAAGTAATACGAAGAAAAGTGTGCGCAAGTATTACATTATATATATATAGATATATATATATATATATATATATATATATATATATATATATATATATATATATATATATATATATACATATATATATATATATATATATATATATATATATATATATATTACTCGTGTTTTCACAAGCTTTCATTTGACAACACACTCGATGGCCTAGTAAAAAAAAAAAAATTTTTCACTTCCGATTTCACCGCTCAAAACGAACCCCTTAAGTCAAAATTTATGTTACGGTGGTATAAAATGATCAATGACTTCACAAAACACACCTCAAATGTGTTTACAACAAAGTTTGTTTCCAATCTTTATTGAAATCTGATGACCTTGAAATTTTTGGTTTTTTTTATATACCATATAAATTATTAAAGGTAATGCACTCATGATAATTTTCGTTCAATCTACACCCCGTGGAGAATATTCCAGAATTTTTTCGAAATTTTTTGATAAGTACTTTTCGAGATAAGGCCCGGGACAGCGATTTTTTGCGAATTTTTAAAAATAATACAAAGAAAAGTGCGCGCAAGTATAATATTATATATATATTTTTTACTCGTGTTTTCACAAGCTTTCATTTGACACCACACTCGATGACCTAGTAAAAAAATTTTTTTTTCACTTCCGACTTCACCCCCCAAAACTAACCCCTTAAGTCAAAATTTAATTCTAAAAACTACATGGCTCTGATGAGGCTATCAATTCCTATATTATTACCAAATTTCACCTTTCTATGTCAAATAGTTTCGGAGAAAATCGGGTGTGACAGACAGACAGACAGACAGACAGACACCGAAGTGATCTTATAAGTGTTCCGTACGGAACACTAAAAATACCTTTTCATTACTATTTAAAAGATTTAAATAAATATAATTGTTCTTTTTGCCCTCCATGTTAGAATTCTTATTGTGCCGTTTGTTCTAAGTTCAAGAGTGGAGTAAAAAAGGCAAGAACAGTATATACTAGCTTTGTAAAAATAGGCCTTGATACAAGTGGTGAAATAAAAGAAAATAAATTAACCGAATTAAACAACGTTCACAACACCAAATCAAAAACAGGTATGAGAGTATATGCTGAACAGTATATATTTTAAATGTACATACATACATATAAAATACGATCAATTAAAAATTGTAAGTATTTTAATATTAGAAAGCAATATCTATGTGACACTATTGCGAAAACAATGGCACACACTCTTTCACGAGTTCCTTTACACTATTGTGTCTGTTATACTATAGAACAATGACATGAATGAAATTCACGTCTTCATCCATGTTAAAGTTAAGTACTATCAATATAACAAAAAATTTTACGAATATTATTTCTGTGGAGAAATTGGTTAACCTTTTAGTTAAAATTAGAGATTCTGAATAATTACGTAGAACAAATAGTTATTAATGTAGATGACGATAATGATAGTGATAGTGATTTAAACCTGGGTTAATTTTATTAGATAACTGACTTTGCAATTTTTGTATATTTGCTGACAAAATTATAGTATATTTAATTCTATTTCGTTTTACTTTATTTATTTACATTATGTTAAACTACCAAAAACAATTCAGTATTTTAATTTACTTAGTCAAGACCAAATCTTGTGTATCAGTTAGGAGTTAATAAGTAACAGAAGGTCGATGCAGAGAATGGACAGGCTATAGAACATGCCTGTAATTATTTTTTCTTATTTACTTTGACGACATTAATACACCTTAAGATTATTTAAATTTATGAAATAGTCAACTATTTTGTGAGCAATTGTTTTCAATAATTTTTTGAATTCCTTTAAAACCGCTCATTCTATTAGAGGTAGAAATCGTATACCTAAATAATATTTTAAATTGAACTCTTTGTTAGGAGTATTCTTTTTTTATTAATTTATATATTGATTTGAAGTTTTGAACTAACATTATGATTAAGAAAATTAATTATTTCGGCTATATTAGGCATCCTTTCAAAACCGAATCCTTTCCATTCTCTGGACCGATGTACTCTAGTGGGTTATTTGCCTGCATAATAAGTCAATACAAACTGTAAAACTTTTTGTAAGATGGTTAACTTAATAATAGGGTAAAAGGTGCATTATATACTTGTAACTTTTGTTGTACGGCCGATTAAATTACAATTATACGCAATTATTTGCAATAGGGTAACTGTTGATCAACTAGTTGCTGGCCAATAAGAAGTATTTAACAGTAGTCATGGAGCAAACACTTACCCGACAAATTCTGTTTAGTACTTGTATGGTGTCATGTGATTAATGCAGGTCATATTTTAGTCCCTATGAACAGTTTTGCCACCATGAATTTGATTTCGACACAAAAACTTTTTAGGGCGATAAAAGTCATTTGTGAAGATATTTGCTTTATTAACACGTAGGCTGAAAAATTTTTCATCTGACAAATTTTTCATCTGACAAATGTCGCCCTTTTCAAAAAATCCATATGATTTTTAGGAAGTACCAACTTTCAAACGATACGTGGCAAAATTTCATGACATTTCGACGATTAGTTCACAAGTTACAGTGGTTTTAGTGACGCTATTTTTGATATTCTTAAAACAATGGAAAAATTGAAATTCGTGTGTTGATTATACACTGTTTGATGGGAAAAAACACCGTTCAAGCAAAGCAATGGCTTGATAAGTGTTACAGGTTACTGGTATGCTGAATTTAAATGCGGTCGCACAGATACACATGATCGATCCTGAACGCTCTGGACGCCCAAATGAGGTGGTTACACCAAACACATCAAAAATCTACAAAATTGTTTTGGATGACCGTAAAGTGAAATTGCGTGAGATAGCTGACACCCTAAAGATATCAAAAGATTGTGTTGGTCATATTTTGCATGAACATTTGGGCACGAGAAAGCTCTGTTCGAAATGGGTACCGCGTTTGCTCACAGTAAACCAAAAACAACAACGTGTTGATGATTCTGAGCGCTGTTTGGACCTATTTAAGCGCAATAAAAAGGATTTTTTCATGCGATATGTGACAATGGTTGAAACATAGATCCACCACTACACACCGGAATCAAATCGGCAGTCAGCTGAGTGGACAGCAGCCGGTAAAAGCTTCCCAAAGCGACCAAAGACACAACAGTCGGCTGGGAAAACTATCAACAGCGAGTATTATATAAAGTTATTGGTGCGTTTGAAGGCAGAAATCGCAAAGAAATAGCCCCAAATGAACAAGAAAAAAGTGCTCTTTCATCAAGACCATGCACCGTGTCACAAGGCAATGGTTATGATGGCAAAATTGCATGAATTGAAGTTCGAATTGCTGCCTCATCCACCGTATTCTCCAGATTTGGCCCCCAGCGACTATTCGCGGACCTCAAAAAAATGCTCGCGGGAAAGAGATTTGGCTCCAATGAAGAAGTTATGGCCGAAACTGAGGCCTATTTTAAAGGCAAAGACAAATCCTTCTACAAGAAAGATATAGAAGTGTTAGAAAAAGGTTAGACTGATTGTATCGCTCTTGAAGGAGACTACATTGATGAACAAAGTCGAATTTTGCAAAAACAAATGTGTTTTCAGTAGCTAGACCAAAAACTTTCAGCCTACTAATTACTCCACTAACTGCACTGTCGGCAAGTAACTAATTTAAAAAATAGCTTGCATATCTACACCTTAAATTGTTTGGCCATATCTTTTTTCTGAAACTCTAATTTTCGCAAAAAAGCTCCAATGATATGCATCTCTTGTGATAGTACACAGTAATAGCGGCTACTATTCACAAAAATAAAGTTAAGACAATCAGCCAAACGCGAGTCGAGCAAATCATCCAAGTAAGTAATAGCATTTATGGCAAATGTAGCACTATGCTATTTTGTACCTAATGTTAAGTTACGATTACGAAAAAATAAATGAATAAGTTTCAAAGTCATAAAGAGCAGTACTTCAGATCGTTTCACTTTAATATTAGGCATAACTTACGTTTAGTTTGAATGTTGACGCAAATAAACTTAAAGATAAAAGATCAAATATCAAAAATTTTCGTAATGAGCTAAGGTCGTATTAAGGTTATGTTACCACACATGTGTCAGATTAAGTTTTTTTTTCCATTTTTTTCGTCGTCAGGTTCACTTTTATTACTATTGCTTAGCAGGCATGGTTTCTTTTCCACTAAATTTTCTTTTCCCATGTACTGTCTCCTGCTCCGTCAAATTGTCCTCAGATAAGTTAATCATCGTTCACAAAGTTGTCTAAGATTTATCCGTTAAATCAGTGAATTAAGACTTATTCACTCAAATGATGCTGAGGTTATTATTGAAAATTAAACAAGAAAATATGTAGTCTCGCGAAAACATTAGAAAATCAAAAGTCCACTTAGTTATTTTGAGTAAGAGAGCATTGATCGGTAGTATCCGCCGACTATCTGTTTTTTTTTTATTTTTACGTTACATATATATATATATATATATATATATATATATATATATATATATATATATATATATAATACATTAAAATTCCGGGTTTCAATTCGTTCGTCTACTAAGTCGGTAATGGAACTTGTTGATATCACATTATTGCATAATAAAACGGTTTATTTTCTGAAAATAATATTAAATCTAATTGGCGTTAGATAGTTCTGTTAGATGTATGTTGGCAAAAAACCTCTAATGTGTAACTAGGTTAAATTAAAAAATATGTGTTCCTATCTTAATTTCGGTGATATTGATCATTATTTAAAGAGAAAATTTTGTAATGTAAAGCATAAAATTTTGTAGGAGCCACTTAGACTCGCGAAAATGGCACGATAAATGGATAGTCTTAAATTCTTTCTAAAGTGAGATAAAGCGCCTGCCTAAGTCTAAGAGTTTAAATCAGTTTTTACCGGTCACCTGTCGAACAAATGTTAACTTGTGATACATCGTTGGAAAGAGAATTTCAAAGCGAATTGAAATTGATAAAAAAATACACAGGGTTGTGTCACCCGGTATATATATATATATATATATATATATATATATATATATATATATATATATATATATATATATATATATTTACCTGTTCAACACTAACGAGGTTGTTAGCTACCAAATTACTCACCGTAATAGAGACATTAATTATTTTTATAATTTTCTGCGAACTACCACTCATTTTGTTAAATATAGAAGTAATGTGCCTATGTCCGACCACTTTTCCAATAACCGACTTAAAAATAAATACCGGTGTTCACAGTTCTATGGTTCTGAGTTATATTCTACTAGGTAGTATGTTTTTGTTTGATTGGGTATCTCAGTTTGCAGCTTTTATAACGTAGCCGTATTTTTTTATATGAACCTAGAATAGTAGAGATCTTGGCAATAACTAGCATTAAATATAATGAACCTAAATTATATAAAAACCATGCATTAGATGTCTATAAAAACTATAGAGGTACTGTTAATCTATTTAAGTAATTATGGTCTACTATATGTTCTAGAACTTCTTTACTCGGGTCTTATTATTTTTGAAAGTGACATTTTAATAATTATTATAATTTTCAACACAAATGAGTTAATTTAGTTTAAAGACAATATTACACATTTTATCAATCACTATATATATATATATATATATATATATATATATATATATATGTATATACCAGGTGTACAAGTATGAAATGCGGATTTCAGACAACAGATGGTGCATCAATGCAGTTTGTGCTATAAAGATTTGACACTGCGCCATTTTGTTGTGTCATTAACAAGTGTCAGACGCGCACGAGTGATAAATTGGAAAAGTGTGTGCATAGTATTGTGTTGTTGTGTTCAATATGTCGAAATTTATACCGAACAAAGAGCATTCGCAGACAGCATTAATTTTTTGTTTTCATTTGAAGAAAACTGCTGTTGAATCATACCGATTACTTCGAGAAGCTTATGGTGAACATGCTCCATCGCAAGATACGTGTGAACGATGGTTTCGGAGTTTCAAAAGTGGTGATTTCGATGTTGCAGACAAGGAACGTGGAAACCCGCCAAAAAAAATACGAAGATGTGGAATTGCAAGCATTGTTGGACGAGACACAAAAACAACTCGCCGAGCAATTGGGCGTTAGTCAACAAGCTGTTTCCAATCGGCTACGAGAGATGGGAAAGATTCAGAATACCGGTAGATGGGGACCACATGAGTTAAACGACAGGTAAATGGAAAAGCGGAAAAACACGTGTGACATTTTGCTCGCTCGGTACAAAAGGAAGTCGTTTTTGCATCGTATAGTTACAAGGGATGAAAAGTGGATTTATTTTGAGAATCCCAAGCGCAAAAAATCATGGGTAGACCCAGGCGCACCATCCACATCGACCGCAAGACCGAATCGCTTTGACAAGACGACGCTCTGTGTTTGGTGGGACCAGAGGGGCGTGGTCTATTATGAGCTGTCAAAACCTGGGAAAACGGTTAATACTAACCATTTTAACCGTTCGCTGCTTGAAAAAAGACCAGAATACCGAAAGAGGCAACACAAAGTCATTTTTCTTCATGACAATGCTCCATCACATACGCCAAAACCAGTTCGCGACACGTTGGAAGCACTCAGCTGGGAAGTTCTACCCCATGCGACTTACTCACCAGACTTGGGTCCTTCTGATTACCACTTGTTTGCATCGATGGGTCACGCATTGGCTGAGCAGCGCTTTGGTTTGTACAAAGATGTGGAAAAATGGCTCGATGAATGGTTCGCAGCAAAAGGGGAAGATTTTTACTGGCGGGGTATTCACAAATTGCCCGAAAGATGGGAAAAATGTATAATAAGCGATGGAGCATACTTTGAATAAAGCACTTTTTATCATTCTTCCGAATTTAACATGTTTTTTAGAATTTCATACTTGTACACCTGGTATATATATATATATATATATATATATATATATATATATATATATATATATATATATATATATATATATATATATCTCCTTGCTAAAATAATCACAAAATATGGTTTCGTAATCTAAATTAGCTGAATCTTGTATTGCAGGAATAGAAAAAGAATTATTACTATTACTATCAAATGATACAAAATTCATAATTCGACTATTTGAGCAGTTGTACCCAATTGACCTTTTGTGGTTTGTGATTGGTTCTAGTGAATCTAGGGGACGGTTCGTTTGTTAGGGCCTTGGTATAATGGCTCTATTCTATAATTCCTATAATTACATTGTAGCATTATCAGTTACGCT
Organism: Pachyrhynchus sulphureomaculatus; assembly: GCA_019049505.1. Lineage (NCBI taxonomy): Eukaryota > Metazoa > Arthropoda > Insecta > Coleoptera > Curculionidae > Pachyrhynchus > Pachyrhynchus sulphureomaculatus. Next base: position 85,624,624 of record CM032446.1, on the reverse strand, counting down.
GAGCAGAATAAAATAGAAAACATGACATATAAGATATAAGTTATGCCTTGGCAATAAGAAGGAAGGTCAGTTTTTTACTGGCGTCTACAAATGTATAAAGGAAACATACTGTTAAAAATGAATAATATTTAATTTGTTTTTTTTTATTATAAATATCTGACTAATGGCTTATGCATTAGGACTACATCGACACCCGGGAAGAAATGGCAAATCCAAACGCCGGGCGGTTTATGTTTTTCTCCGTGGAGGGACGCATTGTTTTTAAATATTGTTCAGCGATTTAACAAAAATAGTATATTTTTTATTAAGCAGTAATATTTTTCAGTACAGAGTCGATATTATTAAATCAAATGTAGAGAAATACTATTCGACTAAGCCCTTTGTGCAATTATAGTTACAGTCTTAGATCAGGCAGCCAGAATATTTATGAATAAAACAAATTAAATATATTTTTTTAAGAATATTCTTCTTTCAAGAATACACTCTGGTCTCTGCAAAATTATAATTTATTAATGAAACTTTTTACTGTTTTACTGTTTAGGAACAATCCGTTCTGTCATTTTACTAATTTTTTTATTATATTATAAATAATTTTATTCTTTACCTGGAATTGATATGTTCTAACCAATGGCGTAGCAAATTTTAAGGGGCGGAATCGAGAAGATATGGATATTTAAGGATAAAGAAATAACATTAAAGGGAGAACTGCTTATAAAGTGCCAATCAACAAATGGAGGGGGGAGGTAAAGTGCAACCAGGGAGTAGGGAAGTCCTGTGATGAAAAATAAACCCTCTTGCACTGAAACTCTAATAGCTTAGTCTCTTTTCAAATCTATGATTGAGGAATGGAGACATTTTAATCTCATTTAAAAATCGATGACCGAGGGTAGGAAGGAAAACTTTTTATAAAAAAGAATCCCCTCATGCAGTAAAACTTTAAAAACTTACAATCGATAAGCGAAGGGTGAAAGTTTTTTAAAATAAAATGTCCCGTTATTAAGGAATGCTATTTTCTACATCCACAAGGTGGAGGAGACATTCGTCCTCTGGGGCCCCCTTAACTATGCTAATAATAGGCCTAAACGTTAGAAAAACCTGCAGCAGTTTACGACGTACCATAAAATGCAGGAAATTTATTGCCGACCTTAAAAAAATTACGACAGAGATAGGATAATGACCATAGAACCTCCATGGAATCGATTTATGAGTCTTCAAGGAAATTATGCTGAAAAATAAAAATAATTTTCATTATTAGGTCGAGAATTAGACGACGTAAGCAACGATGCTTAGATCGACATCAGTCGTATCCTAGAATTTAAAACTAAAAGTGCTACGTTATGTATATCATAGAGCAATGAAAGAGAGATAGAAATGTAAGGAAACAACAAATAATAAAACTTAAGTCACCATAATTCCACCAGTCTCCCAACGTCGTAAAACAAATAAACCTGTGAAAAGTTTGCATTTCCTTTATAACATTTTTATTATATGTCATAATAGTCATAAAATTCCAACTTTTAACTGCGAATATACTTTAATGAAAATCGTATATTGTCTTTCTGACCCAATTCAAAGAAATAACTCGAGAAATTCTACTTAATATTTCGCATTCGATATTCAGAAAAATCTGTTTGTTAAAATGAAATTATCTAATACACAGATTTTCAGTTAGTATGATTTTAACCTGTTTCACTACACTCAATATTTTATTTATGTTCCGAACGCGTATTTTACTAACCATGTTAACGCCATCAGAAGCGATAATTGTCTAAACCTAAGAGTGAAAACTAGACTATTTATATTACGAGTTGGGATTCCTCAAGCAGAACTGACCAGCGACAAACCTCGGTTTAGTTCTGGTTAGGTAACGAGACTGTAGGTTCTTACGAGGGTCGCTTTTTAAGTTTCTACAAACGACCACTAGATGGTGCTATTGAGATGTGACATTGTTGTAAAATTTGATATTTGTTATTGTTAAAACAGTGACAGCTCAGCAAGTGGCCGAGAAGTTTGTTTAGAGAGAGCGTTTAAAAAAAAACAGTTTTGTGAACAAATGGAAATTTCAAGGTTTTCATTGGATGATTTTTTACGGATTTTAGTAAAGGCCTAACTCAACAAGAATGCCTCGAATCGCTTTGTTCAACTTTTGGTAATGAATTACCATCAGAAAAACTGTTTACAATTGGTTTGCAGAATTTCGTCATAGTCGTGCTTCCGTTAGCGATGAATTTCGTGAAGGTCGACAAAAATCGGTTGTCGTTCCAAAAAACATCGATGCTGTGAGCAACATGATTGAAAAGGAGCAGAATGTGACTTACCGCAGGGTACAGGTATCCTTAGGCATATCGAAGACTGCAGTACATAAGATTTTGCATGAACATTTAGCTGTAAAAAATATCTGTTTCCGATGGATACCGCATTATTTGAGTGAAACTCAAAAACCGGCTCGTGTCAATTGGTGTAAGGAAATGCTCAAAAAATTCGACCGAGGACATACAAAATTCGTATACAACATCGTAACAGGGGACGAAACTTGGATATATTGGTACGAGACCGAAACTAAGCAACAATTAACTGTTTGGGTGTTCCAAGATAAACCGAATGAAAACAAAAGTGGTGCGTTCGCGAAGCACTTCCAAGAAAATGATCACCTATTTCTTTGGTTATACCGAATATGTTGAAACCATTGCTTTAGAGGTTCGAAGAACAGTTAATGCTGAATGGTATACAACAATTTGTTTACCAGAAGTCATCGATGAAATCAGGAAAAACAACGTCGCATCATTCTTCATCATGATAACGCTTGCTCTTACACAGCAGGTCAAACAGTTGATTATTTGACGGAGAAAAACATCGAATTAATGTCTAATTGTCCGTATTCATCTGATTTATCGCCTAACGACTTCTTTTTGTTCTCGAATGTCAAAAAAAATTCGTGGGCAGCGATTTTCATTACCTCAAGAAGCTGTTGAATCCTTCCAAAACCATGTTTTTGAAGTACCAACTTCGGAGTGGAAAAAAATGTTTCGAGAATTAATTCGAATGCGTGCAAAAGTGTATAAATCTTAAAGGCGAATATTTTTAGAAACAACAAAAAGATTTGTATCAAAATTTTTTTTTTCTTTCATTGTTTTTGTAAAAACTTAAAAGGTAGCCCTGGTATTTAGATTATTGTACTTAGCTTATGTTTACATTTTATAATTTGAATATTTTCGTAGGCATCTAATAATCTCCTGTCTGACACATTTTTAATTATTCTTGGCTTGTTTCAACAATGCTTGATTTTTCTAATATACTGTATTTTAAATGGGTCAAACATTTATTAATTCTAATTGCTCCAACATACTTCTTGACAGCTTATAAAAATATGGAATATATGAGATAAGCTGCAGTAAGCTGACTGTGGCAAGAAGAATAAGTATATAAGTATAAAAACATTTAGCGCATTTGAAATACGGTGAACCAGAATTATAATCATACAGTCATTAATTAATTCAGGTTAATTAAAAATGTATCTAAGGAGAGACTATTTGACGCATACGAAAATATTGAAATTTTAAAATGTCGAAATAAGGACAGAAGACATCTTCGTTGAACAGGCTACTTAATCAGAAATAAGTCGACGTTTGTAACTGGTCGATTCGGCTTAAGTAAACAAAACTCCTAGTACAAATACTCTAGTGTTTAATCTTAGGTTTAGTCAATTATCACTGACTCTGCAAATATGGTTAACAAAGCGCGCATCGAGTAGATAAATAAAGTGACTTGTGACAACTGTTGTATAGTTAAGTTAGTTAATTATTGTTAGATTGATGAACTGGATCGAGCCTAAAATTATATTAGATTATTGCGCTGGGAAATAATAAGACTGGTTAAGTCTGTTTCAGTTTTACTTCTCACTTGACCCTACTATTTGTAGGGTTATTAAATTATGTGTGGTTTTATTTTCATAATAAATGAAGATTACTCACATATTGGTGCCCAATTTTGACTACTTTAAAAAATAATATTTCCTGTCTTTTATAGCCTTTTGCGGCAAAATACGAATATCGCTTACAGGATATAATGAAATGCTATGATTCTTATAGCAGATATTATACAAAATTTTAGTTTTTATACACTTCATACTTTTTAGAGTATAAACTATGTATACTTGTGCTAAGAGCCATCTACAATTACGTCATATATTAAATTAGACAGAGGAAGACGTGTTTTTATAGTCCGGCAATTTCTTTCAACCCAGTTCATTTACGACGTGATTGAAACTGAAATTGAAAACTATATTGTATAACGTAATTAAAGATCTTTATTAGAATTTTTTTTCTCAAATTGAAATTAAAACCAACTAGAATCTGTTTGGGGTACAACCTTAAAATACACCTTAGGGCTCCAGTTTTTAAAATTGCGGAATAAATTCCCACGAGAATATATACCACTAACTACGACAATATATACCACTACCTAGAATTAATATATTTCTATTCTCAAACAATCCAGAAATAAAATTTGTCCACACGAAAAACTAGGAAATTGTTTTATACAAAATGTTAAACAGTAATAAAACAAAGTACAGTTTAAAAACTAATTCGTTGAGTAAAATGTGTTAGCTAGTAGGAACAATGCCATATGCTCCACTTCATCAATTGATATAATTAATTGCATTTATCAAACCGTACGAGGACTCAACACAAAGACAAACGATTTTTATAAATCAGTGTGTAGTACAGACCACGACTTAATTGCAGTGACCGAGACCTGGATTCAAGCTAACGTTTCATCAAGTGAACTAATTGACAGGAGGTACTCGGTGTTTCCTGCTGACAGAGATCTTGTCAGTGCGGGTGTTTCAAGGGCTGGTGGCGTGTTGTTGGCAGTGAAAAACAAATACAATGCGGCACAATTGAACTTACAGACTATCCGTACGAACATTGCCAGAATGGAAGTAATTGGATGCAAAGTTTGTATAAGCAACAAACATGTGTTTGTAATAGTTATTTATGTTCCTCCTGATACTCCATCCGCTGAATTTGTGTCTCTTTTTGAAGGAATCGAATCACTTAGGTATCTCTATGGAAAAAAGGTTTTCATTTTAGGAGACTTTAATATACCAAATTTGCATGACAACATTCTGGGCGACCAAAAACTGGAATCACTATATAATTTTAGCATCCTATTCGATCTAAAACAATACAATGATATTCTTAACATGAATAATAGGACTCTAGACTTAGTCTATGGAAAAAAGGTTTTCATTTTAGGAGACTTTAATATACCAAATTTGCATGACAACATTCTGGGCGACCAAAAACTGGAATCACTATATAATTTTAGCATCCTATTCGATCTAAAACAATACAATGATATTCTCAACATGACTCTAGACTTAGTCCTATCAAACATCCAATGCGTAGTATCTAAAGAACTACTACCACTGGTGCCCGAGGATACTCATCATCCTGCTTTGAACATTTCATTGCTTTTCGATGTTGCTAAGGTGCGCCAATTTCCCATCGGCACAGGTCATACGCGGTATAATTTTCGAAGAGCAGATTTTTCACAGTTGTACAGCGGGTTGCTGAATGCCGACTGGTCTAATACTTATGGCGCCAGAAATGTTGACGAGGCCTGTAAATTTTTCTATGAAACAGTTGCGAGTGTATTTGGTTTGTGCGTGCCCACGTCGGTAATTCATAACTGAAACTTTCCAGTATGGTTTACAACGGATATTATTAAAGCAATTAAGCGCAAGCATAGAATTTTTAGAAAACTAAAAATATCTGATACAGAGTTACGGCGCAACCAATATCATGACTTGAGGTTGGATATAAAAAGGAGAATAAACATAGCATACAAGAACTATCTGTCCAAGGTTGAAAACTCTGTGCAGGGCGATCCCAGTACATTCTGGGCCTTCGTTAGCTCGAAAAGGTCTTCAAGCTCTTTTCCGACCCTGTTTACTGAGGGGGAAAAGATTATTCAGATCCTATTGAAATTGCTAACCTCTTTGCGAATTTTTTTTTCTTCGGTCTATAACAACTCTGCATCGAGTAATGCTTTCCAACACCCTCCAAACAATAATTTTAATATAAGCTCTCATGTAACTCTTAATTGTGTATCAGAGGAAGCAGTCAGTAGGTTCTTGAAAAAATCTAAAAACAAAATGTCCATGGGTTCTGATAATATTCCCAGTTTCATCGTCAAAGACTGTGCATCCGCGTTTTCGAAGCCATTGAGCTTCATTTATAACATGGCACTCACAACACATTCATTTCCTCAGGTATGGAAGGAAGCTAGGATAATTCCTCTCTTCAAAAAAGGCAGTGGAAATAACATCTCTAATTATAGGCCCATATCGATGCTATCGCCATTTGCGAAGGCATTAGAGGGGCTGATTCACGAAGATGTGTTTAATCAAGTAAAACATTCTGTATCTGAATCTCAGCATGGCTTCTATAAAAGTCGCAGTACGATCACGAATCTGGCCAGTTTCACTCATTTTGTAAGTCAGATCTTAGATGCTCGTGGTCAGGTTGATGCTATTTATATGGATTTTTCAAAGGCGTTCATTCGTTCTGTCTTCCTTCTTAAATTGAGGTGGCTTGGTTTCGATGACAATCTTATTCGACTGTTTGCCTCCTATTTGAATGACAGGTATCAATATGTCGATATTCGTGGTAATCACTCCTTCAGATTCAAAGCTACAGGTGGAGCTCCTCAGGGCAGTATATTGGCTCCACTGATATTCTCTCTGTTTATTAACGATATAGGCATAAATGTTTCTAGCAATGTTCTATTGTTTGCGGATAATTTAAAGATTTTCAGACAAATACATTGCGTTTCTGATTGCATTGCACTGCAAGATGATATACAACTAGTTAACAACTGGTGCACAGCTAACAACTTACCTCTAAATGCCGAAAAGTGCTACAAAATGACGTACACTAATAAAAAGACCCTAACTCATTCTGATTATTATATAAATCTTGAGATATTGAAGGATTTAAAATCCATCAGGGTCCTTGGCGTAGTTTTTGACGAGCGCCTATCATTTTCGGAACACATAAATCAGGTTTACAAGAGCGCAATGCAAACGCTGGGATTCATATTTAGAAACTCTCGTGATTTTTCAAACATTGATACAACTAAATCTCTGTACTTTGTATATGTTCGATCAAAATTAGAATACGCAGCAATAGTGTGGCATCCTATACACTCAAAGTACACTTCCCAAATAGAAGGGGTACAACGAAAATTTTTAAAATTTCTCGTATATAAAATGGAGGGTGTTTTCCCACCACGAGGCTCGCCACAGGAAACTCTGCTTCGCAGATTTCAGATATCGTCATTGGCCGATCGTCGCAATTTTATGCTGGTTTTGTTTTTGTTTAAAATTTGCAACTCGGCTATCGACTGTCCCTACTTATTGTCAAAACTAAACTTTAACGTACCATCTCGTGCGTTAAGACATTATCCCGTGTTCAATTTACCGTTCCATGCTTCAAATTTTCAGTTAAAAGACCCCCTTTTTCGAGCTATGAAGATTTTTAATGTGAATTGCAACGGCATTGATATTACCAATCTAACATATTCTCAGTTTTTGAAGGTTGCACGGGATCGTTGTCTTGGGAATGTTATTAACTAATATTGTAGCGTATATTATTAGAGCTGAAACTTAATATTGTAATGTGTTTATCCTAACAGACTCGTTTAGATTTAACTTAGCTTTAGTCACATTGTCTTGTTAATGGATGTATTTATCTGTTAGGCAATAAAGATTATTATTATTATTACAAAAAATTCTTCTTTCTCACATTTGATCAATGTGGTTCCATGTTTGGCTGACGGGCCAAAACCAAGTCAGCACAAACGCTATTACCATTCCGTATTAAGGAATGACCTGACACTGTTACATGTTTTCAAAATCACTGACTTCTGAATGTTTCTGTGTATGTCTGTGTTGAGTCCTAATGGCACTAAATGTGGTGTGAATGTTATTGGTGTAAGGCCTGTGGCTGATATAATGAGGGGGACAATGATGACTTTTTCTTGTCTCCATAGCCTTTTTATTTCCGTTGCAAGGTCTGTGTATTTGGAAATTTTTTCTGTGTATTTCGTTTGGATGTTTGTGTCGTTGGGGACAGCTATGTCAATTAGATAGGTGACTTTTCCTTTTTTGCACTGAAAAGTAATATCGGGTCTATTGGCGGAGACTGTTTTATCTGTATGGATACCGATGTCCCAGTAGAGCTTGTAATCTTCATTTTCAAGTATGGATGTTGGCGTGTATTTGTAGTAGGGATCTGTGTTTTCTATGAGTTTGTATGTTGTGGCTAGTGCTTGGTGAATCACTTTGGCAGCTGAATCATGCCTGGCTGTGTACTCCGTTCCGGCCAATATTTTACATCCGCTCGTTATGTGTTCGATCGTTTCTTTCTGCTGGTGGCATTTCCTACATCTGTCCTCTGCAATAGTCGGGTCTTTGATGATATACTTTTGGTAGTTTCTGGTTAATATGACTTTATCCTGGATGTCAAGTAAGAAGCCTTCAGTCTCAGGGAATAGCTACCTATCCCGTAACCAGGTGTATGATTGTTTTTTATTTACGTGGTCTTGTTCTATGTGGTATCTGTGTTTTCCGTGGAGTATTTTCTCTGACCACGTTTTCATCTTTTCCTGTAATTGGGTGTGATTGTGTGTGTCTGCTGAGTGGTCTGCCTGGGCTAAGTCGAGAGGTGTGTAGTTTTTGTCTGCTTTCACTGTCGCTGTGTGGAGGCTGGTTTGCTTGCTGTGAAAGAATTTCCTAAGTGTTTGTATTTGTTTTGTGTGTAATGATCTGATGTCTATAATTCCTCTTCCTCCTGCCTTCCTCTCGATGGTAAGTCTTTCTTTGCATGCGTTGGGGTGTAATTTCCTGTATTTCGTGAATTGAGATCGTATAAGGATGTGAATATTTTCTATGTCTGTTTGTGACTATTTGATGATACCAAATGAATATGTGAGTATAGGTATAGCGAACGTGTTGATGGCTTTAGTGAGATTCTTAGAGTTGAGTTTTGTTTGCAAAAGTTTCGTCAGTCTGTTTTTGAATTCGGTTCTGAGCTCTGTTTTGATGTGAGTGTGGTTGAGTTTGGTGCTTTGTTGGAAGCCTAGATATTTGTATGTTTCTTTGTCGAACATGTTATCGAACGTTTCATTGTTGATGGTTTCTGTCTCATGGTGGCACTTCCATTGGCCTTTGTTGATGTGGAACACTTTGCATTTACTTATACCAAATTCCATATTGACATCTAAGGTGAATATTTCTGTGATTTTGAGGAGTTCTTTCAGCTGTGTTTGTATGGCAGCGTAGAGTTTTATGTCGTCCATATATAGGAGGTGGTTTATTTTATGTTGATTCACTTTTTGGTGTCTGATATTGAAGCCATGCTCTGTTCTGTTTAGTATATTTGAGAGTGGATTGAGACAGAGGCAAAACCATAGAGCACTGAGCGAGTCTCCCTGAAATATACCCCGTCTGATGTACAGCTCTTCTGTTTTGATTAGTTCGATTGGCGACTACCTTCTATCAGCAGCTCCGCTTTTACAGTTTTGTTTTGTTTCTTCACGAAACGCGTCTTTGTATTCATACGCCCCTCTCCGATTCCTTAAATGCTCCTGGTTAATAGGGATATTATGTGATAACTCGCAACGTTTCCAACTCGGTTCAGAACAAGATTTTTTGTTCATGGCGTCGTAGTTATGCAAAAAGTCATGCTTTGTATATTAAGTAATCTTAGTTTTTACTTATTGTAGAGTTTTAAACATAAATAGCGTTTATAAAGGTATTTCTAAAGTCGCATCTATAACCCAAGATTGCAAGTGTTCTTACTGCCCTCTTTGGTAAGTGAAAAACTCCCTCTGCTTCCTTAGTATGTTTCCATGCCACCATTGGATAGGTCATGTAAAAGTGACAGATAGAAAAAAAGGTATGAGTCTTTCATTATCCATTACGCGGTTTGGTTTTCTCTATGTGTGCTAAAATAATGACAAACATTAGCAGGAGCCCAAAAAAACGACTAATAATTTTATTATCTTACTTTTGCGTCTCTGTGTATTGCTGATTTGTTGGTATGCGGTGGTATGTATAGAGCTATAAAATTTGTTAGAAAATAATGTGTCTTAAATATTTAAATTAATCTAATTGTGTTTATACTCTGAGGTCTCTGGGCCGCTTTAATTAGTGGCTTTTCATCACCAAATGTAAAAGTCATTCATGCTCCCTTTTGTGAACCAGAATCAAATATTTGAAGCTAAAATATACCAAAACAACAACTTTGTAAGTCAAAGATCCGCAGTTCCACTGGAGAATTTAGAATTCTGCTAGAAAATCGTGGAATAATTTCAAAAATAGATTTTAAGAAATCGCTCAGAATCTGTAGATTTTTTCTGCCGTATTATTTGCAACATTGCTGATTCCAAAAAATGCTTGTCGTTGATATTTTTCTTTCCGAATATCAAATCGTAAAAGCTCTGCGGTTTCGCCTATATACAGTCAGTCCAAAAAGTCTCCATACACCACCTGCTTTCTATACTATTTTTCCGTTATGTTTAACTAATTAATTGGAACTATGAGAAAACATGTTTAAATTAGTATTTAAAACTTAACCATTAGGGATTAGGGAGGATTAGTATTAAAAACAACTACGGAACATTTTATTTAGAAGTTACATCATTGTTATAAAAATGCAAACAAAATTAATGTCAAAAAAGTCTCCATACACTCAAGAACAGCATTGAAAAAAACACGTTATAAACAGCCGCATTTTATCAAGCTATCCATCGCTCGCTAAACTGAAAACAAATGAATAATTTTCGGCCATACTTTATAATCTGTCACTTGTTGCTAGTAATTTTGCAGCAAAGTAGTATTAAAAATGAGCGAAAGAAATTGTGAAATTCCATTTCAAGTTCGAAAGATCATAATTGATTTGTGGAAAGATGGAAAATCGTACAGAATACAGGAAAAAATTGTTAAAAATCGCATGCTACTGTTCAATACATTGTAAACCAGTATAAATCAACAGGTTCCTATAAAATTCGATCACGCTCCGGTCGTCCCAAGAACGTGATTCCACGTGAAGAGACCGTATTGTTAGATAAATAATTATAGAGCCCAAGAAAAGTGCACCAAAATTAAAAGAAGAAGTACTGGAACTATTTTCGAAAAATGTTTGTTCACAAACAGTGAGAAATTGTTTACACAGGGCAGGCTATAAGGGGTGTGCAGCTAGGAAGAAGCCGTTAATTTCGGAAGCTAATCGCAAAAAGCGGTTAGCTTTTGCTAGAGAATACGTTACTAAACCTCCTGAATTTTGGGAATCCGTAATCTTTAGTGATGAAACTAAAATTAACCTTCTTGGGTCTGGTGACAGAACTAAAGTTTGGAGAAAGAAGAATATCGCATTCGATATTAAAAACATTTGTTCCACGGTGAGACAAGAGGGTGGCAGTGTTATGCTTTGGAGATGCATGTCCGCTGGAGGGGTTGGAAATTTACATTTTATTAATGGTACCATGGATCAGCATGTTTATCTGAACATTTTGAGAGACAATTTAAGAGAAAATGTTCAAGTATTATCACTCGAAAAAAGATACATTTTCCAACAGGATAATGATCCGAAACATACCGCAAACTTGGTGCGAGAATAAATGATTCATAACGCGCGACAGCAGCTTCACACACCTCCGGAATCACATGATGTTAATCCCATCGAGCATCTACGGGAGGACCTTAAACCGCGCGTTCGCAAACATAATGTTTCAAATAGAGAAGAATTAAAAAACAGAATATTGAACGAATGGTAGAACATGCCAGCAGAAGTTTCTAGAAAGCTGGTTGTAAACATGACAAAAAGATTACAGGAGATTATCAAGGCCAACGGCGGTTCCACTAAAGATTAGTTTCAACGAAGTTGTTATTTTCCGTTAAACTCCGTCAAACTATTATTGGTAATTGTTAAGTGTATAGAGATTTTTTTGACATTAATTTTGTTTACATTTTTATAACAATGATGTAACTTCTAAATAAAATGTTCCGTAGTTGTTTTTTAATACTAATCCTCGTTGGTTAAGATTCAAATATTAATTTAAACATGTTTTCTCATAGTTCCAATTAATTAATTAAACATAACAGAAAAATAGTATGGAAAGCGGGTGGTGTATGGAGACTTCTTGGACTGAATTTATATATATATATATATATATATATATATATATATATATATATATATATATATATATATAAATTTTAAGAACGTACAGTAATTACTTTAATGTTACTGAAGTTTAAATTTTAACCTCTGTACTGTTAACTAGGTCAAGTTTATTCTATTGTCAGCGCAAAAATGTTGTATGTGAAAAAAATATTAAGGAAGGTACTAATACTTTTTGTATTTAAGAGACCATATTTAGTAGGAAATCCACCAGTAAACCCTACCATACCTTGACCATAGCAAACATACAGTGCGATCAAATATCTCGTAGTAAGCTATTGTGCATATGGGTTATTATATCGTAAGATATAAGATAACAAGATATTGATGCTACATGTTTCAGGTATTGCTTTATTAAATGAATTAATTAATAATATGTTCATGATTAAGCAAAGTGCAAACTAATTTTTATTTATTAATACAAACAGCGGAAAAAAGTACTAAAGTTTCTTTCCAAAAAAAATGTAGTATGAAACACGCATTTTTGAGTTGCTAGTCTTCATTAAAAGCTCATAACCAAGGTTAACAATGGAAACCTTATAATATGAAAACATACAAGCTACTTTTTGGATAATACGTCACTATAAGACACTATAAAGGCATTGTAAATGGTAAGAAACCCTACCCTATAGAGATCTACTAGAAACTGAAAATAGAAATTTAACGACAGCTATAATGAAGAAACTGAAGAAAGTAGTAGTGCTAAAGGAATGAAGAAAATTACTAGTTACATGTTTTTGCTTCGTATAATATTAATAAGTATTCAATTATGTTAAAAAAAGGGAAACTTACTTTTCTATTTCTAGTTTCCATTATGTTACTATTAGAATCTTTTTGAAGTAGCCCTTGTTGCCAGCAAATATGCAGTAACGTAGTCAGATTCTCGGAATAAAAGAGGTTTATGGACCCAAACAGTATTTTTCAGTGACGAAAAAATAACACGTTATCAGACCTCTAAGGGAGTTTTTTTTTTCTTAAGCAATAGTACTCTCTACTAAGCCTTTGGCTGCAGGTCACAAGACGGCTGAAAACACGTAATATGTACCTGCTTCGCTGTGAGCTCTTTACACCTTCTAATATTCAAGTTTCTGTTCTATTACTAGGCCATATGTTGATGATGAAGAAAAAAATCGCACGTGGTTTGCAACCTCCTGACTTCTTGTACATTATTTGTTCGCGTTACAGACTGATTACAGAGAAGATAATTAACTGTAACAAGAGATGGATTTTGGTTGACAAATAAAAACGTGCTGTTTTTAAAGTATGTATTTATTAATTATGGATGAACACAAAGTCAGGGGAGGACTTAAGAAGGTAAAGAGAAAAAAAAAGACACGAAAAGATTAATAAATAAAGAGCAGAACGAGATATGGGCAAAAGCATGTGAAAACATCGAACACTATATAGGTGGAACACGAAGTACGGAGGCACGGAGAACGATTAGAGCTATGAAAATAAACTTCAAAGAAAAATCTCATATACAATACATTCAAGGAAGCCAATGTGATAACTATTATAAAAAAAACTACTAACAGAAGACAGACCAGGGCTCTTGAATAGAGAACGACGATGACGAACAACAAAACGAACATGAGGAGGTAGAGATAAAATATGAGGACGAAAAGAAGGCCATAAAATCATTGAAAAGTCGGAAAGCAGCTGGACCGGGAGGAATGGTCAATGAATTAATCAAATACGAATTAGAGAAACTGCACCGAATAATAAGAAGCATGTTCCACAGGGCTATAAATGAAGAAAGAATACCTAATGAATGGACCGAAGCGCACATAGTCTCAATTTTTAAAAAAGGTGACCGAAGGAAATGTGAAAACAAACTATAGAGGCATCAGCATCATTTCAAGCATTGGACGACTGTATGGGAAAGTAATTAAGAATAAGATAGAAGACAATATAAAAAGTAAAATAGGGGAAGACCAGAAAGAGAAATCCACTTAGCTTTCATCGATATAAAAAAAGCTTACGATTCAGTCGCTAGAAGTCAACTCTGGAAAGCAATGTCAAACATGGGAATCGACAAAGTATTAATAAAAGCAGTAAACGCGATATATAGAAATAATATTAACAGAGTAAAAATTGGTAATAAGTTAGGGGCCAAAATTAGAACAACGAAAGGACTACTACAAGGGTGTACAACCTCTCCGACACTGTTTAAAATCTACTTGGAATAGACTTTAAAAAACTGGAAGAATAAATGTCAAGGTATGGGAGTCCCAGTAAGAGACGACTACTTATACAGCTTGAGTTTCGCAGATGACTAAGTAGTCATGGCACAGGACGAAGAAGATCTCAGCTATATGGTGAGGAAACTGAAGGAAGACTATGGCAAAGCTGGGCTAGACATAAACTTTAATAGGACGGAATACCTAACAACTAAGACAGGAGAAATAGAAGATTTAGAAATTGAAGAGAACGTAACAATTAAAGGAACAGGAAAATTTAAATACCTGGACACCATAATAATAAAAGAAGCAACATCCGAAGAAGAAATGAAATCGAGACTGGGACAAACGAGAACCTGCATCAGACGGTTAAACTCAATATTATGGGATAAGCACGTAACGAAAGCAAACAAAGTTAATATACAGAACAATCATTGAAAGTATCATGACATATGCGTCAGAAACATGGACCATTAAGAAGAAATATAAATTAAAATTAAACGCGGTAGAGATGGAATGTTGGAGAAGGTGTTGTAGGGTGACCCGAACTGATAGGATTAGGAACGAGGAAATAAGAGCGCGAATGGGAATAACAAAAGACGCAGTACATGCCATAGAAGAAAAACGATTGAAATGGTATGGTTACGTAAGGAGAAGCGACGACAGAAGGTGGATTAAGAAAATCACAGAATGGAGTCCAATTGGAAGAAGAAAGAGGGGAAGACCTAGGCGCTCATGGTGGGATGACATCGATGAGACAATGGAAAACAGAGGGTTACAGGAAGGAGACTGGGAAGATCGAGGAGAATGGAACGCGAGGTTGAGAGAAGGGAGACAGCGTCAGCTGTAACAAACCCTTAAATATATATTTATTAATTAATGAGGAAATAGTAGAGAAAATACAAGGTCTTTTAAGTTGTGATTTTTTTAACAGGCTACAGTAAATAAATGACCTGTATTACTTGTGATAGGTTTATTTCCCTCTGAAACATTACCTGCAAAATTGTATGCACCTATTAGTAATTTTAACATTTTAATAGTCACAACTATGTATCTTCTAACATTGAAACAGGTCACCAATTATAAAATTGATAATCACCGTCGAACTATTTAAACAAGAGACAAATCTATCTGTTTTTTTAATTGTTTATGGTTGATCTCCATCTACCTGGCTCGACTTCTAATACAAACAAATTGACAATAACTAAAGTTTACTTTGCTAAAAGGGTCATCGAACCTATTGGTGAACCTAAATGATCCGATTGATACAGCAAATAATCTCAAATAGTCTCCTCCTCCAGAGCTGGGTGCGTTCTAATTTCAATAAATTTTGTATGTCTTTCAAATCGAAACGTGCCCTCGACAATTGTGATTCATCTCTAAATAACTAAAATGTATGGATAAAAATCATTTCTATTGATTAAAAGATTATATTTTTCATTACCTACAACATTTTTAATTTCAAAACTGGTCTAATTTAATAAATAGAGGTTTAAATTAATTAGAGCGCTAGTAAGTCAACTAAAATTATGAAACTATACCAGACAATGAAATTATTTTGTATTTACGATGAAACTAATAATATGAAAAATTCTTTGGTCAGATTTATCATATGAAATATAATATTGTTAAAAGCAAAAGGCAATTGAAGACCTAGAAGCATAAACTAAAGAATTGTATCATATAGACTATTTACTCAAATGGCGGCTTTTTCACAGGAAATAAAAATCCCCAGAAGCCGTTAGAACCTCAAAGGTGCCTATTTTATTAACTCATTTTGTGTCAAATTCTACATACTGTATATCATATCGAGTCTAAGCTGCCTTTGTTGTTGCTGTTTACCTAGGGACACCTCTGTGGCCTCAACCTCCCACCATTTTGATTGTCTAAATTTTCATTCAGTTACATAATCTTATAGGAAATAATAACAAAGTCTATTAATGATTCTAATAATTCTCTAGTCGATGCAAATAGTTTTAAATTCCATAAAGAGTGGAAGAAGTCTTAAGTTTTAGATCTTTTTAGTGAATGGGGCTGCCAAAATTTAGGAACGGTTTGATTATTAAATAAAATAGTATTTACAAAAACAATTTTGGTACAAATCCCATGCCCAATGTTATAAATATAAAGTTGTAGTGAGATTGACATTTTAGATTTCCTCTAACTGGTAACAACCGTGACGAGAATATTCAGTGTTCAAGATATTTTTATTTTGAAACCAGCAAGGAAGATTATAGAAAAAAATAATGCAACGAAATTACCATTTGTTCTCATTTTCATTATAAATACTTATGCTGAATCTCCTATTACGGATATTTCAATGTCAGATAACCAAGCCGGTATCAACATACACACGTTTTACTTTCAGTTTCTATAAACATTTTGAATCACAGTGGATGCTTAAGATTTTCAAGGTATTATTTCTGATATTTGTAATGAAATTGAAATTATAGAACAGATGGTCAAAAAGTCAAGCATTTTGTGGGATAAATAATATTTGAAGTTGTAAAGGCGGTAAGTGGTCGAGATATTACTATTATCAAAAAAGGCAAATTAATAGCTTTATGTATCTTATTGTACTTCGTTATACGAAGCGCTAAATAATAAAGTTAAAATTTAAAATTTGTCTAGTAAAGAAACAAAATGATAAATAAGAAAAATTTTAAATTTATATCAAAGCACAGGCCTTGGAAAATTATTTTTTAAAAAATAAATAAATATAAAAATAATGTTATCTTAATATGAACCGTTACGTTCTTGGTACTCTTCTATGTAAGCGTTGCATTCTTTTAATTGTTCCAGGTAGCGAGAATTGTTTCTATAAATTTTAGTTCTGACATATCGGTCTTAAATCAGAGCTATGTGGATTTTCATCTTTTTCGGAACTCACTTTATTACGGAAAATTTTTTCAAATGACTAGCAAGGATGGATTAAAATGTGATGTTGCGCCATCCTCCTAAAACTAGGTTCTCTATTAATAATCGTTAAAATTTTGTAAAAAGAGATGTAAAGAAGTTCACAATCATCTTCATCCCGAATTAACAATTATTGTGCAGCCCCTGTCATATTGCAGAAAGAATTACTGGCCGAATACATAGCTCATCTTAGGGACAATATTAGTAAATGTTCAAAAGCGTTCAACCATTTAGTTAACGAAGTTGAACCTCTGAGCAGTAGAAGATGGCTTTAATTCTTACACTAGTTGTATCTTGTGGGACGTACGTAGCTTACTTTTATATTCGAAATTCATTAAATATGATACATTGTTTCTTATTGAATGTTGTTTTTTTTGTGGGTCTAGCACACGTGCTGCAGGGAAGTCCCTAAAGCGCTACAGGAGCGACACGTGTGCGGAGAAAGCGATTCACGTTCTTCTTGAAACGCTGCAAATTGTACTCGGTGGGAAACACAGTCCTGGGAAAATTATTCCAAAGGGATGATGTTCTCCATATAAAAGACTGCTTGAGAAGCGTTGTACGAGGAGCAACAAGCTGAACCTCATACGGATATGAAGTATTAGCGCGACGTGTACTTCTAACATGCACCGCTCTGGGAGGAATTAAGCGGGCCACATCCTTCGAACACTTTCCATGAAAATACTTGTAGAATAGGGTCAAGTCGCCAACCGTTCTTCGATATTCAGGCGAATCAAGGCCGCCGGTCAGTTCCGGGTCTCCAATCAGACGAACAGTTCTTCTCTGAATAAAATCCAACAAATAAATGTGTATGTTTGGGAGCGGAGCTCCAAACATGAGAGCAGTATTCCATAGTTGGTCGAATTTGAGTTTTGTAAAGAATTAACAGTTGTTGTGGAGTTTTAAAGGATTTTGGTTCGAAATAATATTCCCAATTTTTGAGAAGCTCTCCTTGCTATGCCTACAACATATTCATGCCAGGACATATTTACTCCCAAATTAACGCCCAAAAAATTGAGTGACGATGTTAGAGGAATGGAGTGCCCCGACATAACTATGTCGGGTTCAACAACGTTAACTTTTTTAGAAAAAACTGCCGCCTGGGTTTTTGTAACGTTAAATTCCACTTGGTTAGTGTCATCCCAAGATAGCATTTCTTTCAGGTCTTTGTTAAGTTGAGTAACCGATGTCCGAGCGTTCAAAGTGAATGAAGAGATAAATGTACTGTCATCTGCAAAGCTGTAGATTGGATTCTCGGTCTTTTCCAGCAGATCGTTAATATAAATGAGAAGGAGAGTAGGAGACAGTATGGAGCCTTGAGGTACACCGGCGTTGATAGTGAAGGTGTTAGAAAGAAATCCGTCGACTGCCACTCGCAAAGAACTCTCTCTGAGGAAACATGAGAGCCACAAGCAGAACTTTTCAGATATACCGTAAGAATGTAGCTTAGCCAACAGCCCATCGTGCCAAACTCGGTCGAATGCCTTGAATATGTCGAGAGCAACCGCTCGAGATTCTCCAAAGTGTTCAATTGCGTTGTTCCAAACATGTGTTACATAAGTCAGAAGATCTCCTGTTGATCTATTTTGACGAAAGCCATATTGGTGATCGCTAATAATCTTGAATCCTTCAAGATATTTTAGAAGATGCTGATTGATAGCCTTTTCCATGACTTTCGATATTATTGGAAGCAGTGCGATTGGTCGGTAGTTAATTGGCAAAGTCTTCTTGCTTTTTTTAGGTATCGGCTGAACTGTGGCACATTTCCAGCAGGAAGGAAATATTCCCTTTCTGTAGGATAGGTTGAAAAGTCTACAGAAAACTGGTGTTAGTTCCCTCGCACAGTTTTTGAGAACTATGACAGGTATTCCGTCAGCGCCAGAAGCCTTTTTGGTGTCTAGCTTCATCAAAATACGTTTTATGATACGCTGTGTGTTTGTTTATGTGTTCATAAAATATTTCATTTTGCATAGTTTCAACATTTTTTAATTTTTTAGGTAATCTAAACATAAAATTTGATCAATGGGCGAAAGGTCAATAAAATCTCTATTTTTATTACATTAAGATAAACAGAAAGAAACCTATATCCTATATATATATATATATATATATATATATATATATATATATATATATATATATATATATATAAATATATATTTATGTCTGTGACCGCTCGTATTCTTGAAAAAATTTGTTTCGAAATATTTTTTTGCCATCGATGTATTCTTCGGTAAACTAACAACGGCGCAATTACCTTAGTAAGTTATCCGATCGCCCCTTGCAACAATAATCTCCTGGCATCTTCGAGGCATGCTGTCGACGAAATTTTCTGCATACTCTGCAAATTTTTCGAATCTCGCGAGGCAACTGAGTCAAACTCCTCAGAGTCTTTCCTCTAAGCTTTCTCTTTACAAGAGAACAAACGTTTTCAATAGGGTTGGCGTCCGGTGATTGTGAGGGCCACTCTAGTATCTTATCGTAGGCCCAAGCGAGCCACTTCGCGACACAGCAAATTTTTCCTCAACGTGCTTTGGAATTTGACATCATGAGCATGAAGATGTTTTCGAATGGTCTCATGGGACAGATTCAAACCCGATTTTTTTAATTTTATCGCGCCTTGATGCAGCGTCATTTTCGGGTCCCGTGAAAACAAAGATACGATTCATTTTTCGAGTGACTTTGTCTACGGAACCACGTTTTGACAAGTCGTCGACATTTTTCGTCTCATTAAAATGATTTACCCACTTCTTCACATACGACACCGACTTTTTAATATATTTAACTGCCGTGGAATGTGTCATTTTAGGCCCCTTTGGATGGGAACAAAGAACGTCTACCTCGAACAAACGCGCAAACAAGTGACTCATTTTGGACTTTACGTGACTTCAACGAAATTTCGGAATGCGTCGAAGACAAAGGTTCCCTCTACCGATTTTTTTTGTTGAATGGCTAGAATTACATCTAACAAAATAAATTATCGCGGACACGTTCTTACTTGACAGATACATTAAAGCTCGGAAGGTTACCGAATTTGTGTATAATTACATGTAAATATATATATATATATATATATATATATATATATATATATATATATATATATATATATATATATATATATATATATATATATATATATATATATATATATATATATATATATATATATATATATATATATATATATATATATATATATATATATATATATATATATATATATATATATATATATATATATATATACATATATATATATATATATATATATATATATATATATATATATATATATATATATGTATATATATATATATATATATATATATATATATATATATATATATATATATATATATATATATATATACATGTATAATACTTGGTCCATATACAGCCATAGTCATTAATTCATGTAATTATACACAAACGCGGTAAAATGTGTGTTTCCATAAAATTATGTAAATAAGATTAGATACTCGTAATT
Source organism: Pachyrhynchus sulphureomaculatus (assembly GCA_019049505.1). Lineage (NCBI taxonomy): Eukaryota > Metazoa > Arthropoda > Insecta > Coleoptera > Curculionidae > Pachyrhynchus > Pachyrhynchus sulphureomaculatus. The sequence continues at coordinate 85,603,787 of CM032446.1, read as the reverse complement.
TGGAATATACTACACAAAAAATATGTTGAAATTTATTTATCTTTGTAAAATTTCATTATTTATAGGAATATTTTACATTTAAAATATATAAATTGCGTTTATTATATGATCTAACAAAGGAAAGGAGCATTTGTTTTTATGGGTAGAGCACACGTGCTGCGAAGAAATCCTAAGGCGTTAAAGGCGCGCCGCATGAGCCGAAAAAGCGATTCACGTTGGTCTTGAATCCCTGTAAATTGTGGGTGGGAAACAAAGTTGTAGGCAAATCATTCCAAAAGGATAATGTTCTTCATATAAAGACTGCTTAAAAGTGTTGTACGAGAAGTGACACACTGAAGTTAAAATATCTGCCGTATTAATGGTCCCTAATTATATTCAATACTTTTAGATATTTTAAAAGATGCTGATTGATAGCCTTTTCCATAAGTTTCGATATTATTGAAAGCAATGCGACCGGTCGGTATTTTTTTGGCCTTTTCTTGCCTTTTTGGGTATTAGACTGAAGCGAATTTCCAGCAGGAAGGAAATATTCCCTTTCTATAGAGTAGGTTGAAATGTCTACAAAAATTGATAATTCGCTTGCGCATACTTTGTATACTAAGGCAGATATTCCATCAGCTCCAAAAGCTTTTTTGGTGACTAGCTTCTTTAAAATACGTTTTATCATACACTGTCTGAAGACAATATCGGACATCCTCGACTGCATTAAGATAATAGTGGGTAATGTTTTTCTTTGAAAAGCGACAGTTAGATATAAAGCAAAGAGTTCAGCTAACAAGTTGCCTTTCTCAACTGGTGTTGTTGCAATAGTATTATTTGGCCGTGTGAGTAGTGGTATGGTGGAAATTTTGACTAATGGCCTTAACGACTGACCAAAAAGCATGGAATTGTTGGGACACGCAAAAAGTTTATTCTTAATTTTTTGATTGTGTACCCCTTTGGTTTTGTCGATAATTTCTTTGCATCTGTTCCAGTTACGATTTATGACCTTAGGATTTTCTCACCAGTGTCGGTAGTCACGTTGTTTAGAAGTAACAGCTACTTTCCATTTTCGATGGGACCAAGGCTTGTCGTTGGGAAAGTATTTCTTCGAAAAAGGGATATAAGCTTCCATGCCAGCCAAACTGACATCGATAACCTTCTTAGCGTAATCAGATGGGTTGTCGGATCGGAAACAAACATCTAACCAAACTAAAGCTCGAAAATATTTCCGTGAGTGCTTCTCATTTAGCAGATTTTTAGTGCCAAATCTTGCGTGGTTTAGGCACCTCTCTGTCACTGATCAGTGCCGAAAGCAGTTTATGACCGGAAGAACCTAACGGTGGATTTAAGGTGACAATGTAAATATCTCTGGATTGGTGGTTAAAAACAGGTCAAGAAGACTGGCGAACTTTCCATCTCGATTAGGGGTCCGTGGTGGTTCATCGATAAGCGGAGTGAAGCCATAACTAACTGAAAATGTTTCAGCTTCACGACCTTTTTCGTCGGTCGTATTTGAATACTTAAACCAATTGACGTTGTGGCCATGAAAATCTCCCAGGATGGCAATTTCTGCACTTGGATAATAATTTGTAAATTATCGATGGTGTGTTTGCAAGAGAAGTGAAAAGTGTTCTAATCATCATCTATCACTTGGTGATCTATAGAAGCAGCAGTGTATGATTTCTTAAATCGTTATTTTTAACCACATAATATCAACCTTTCGGAGCTTCAGAGCCTCCTTTCATTAGCAAGATAGATTGCTTCTGACAAAGAGATAGATTGCAACGTTACGCCTAAACCGTGAATAGAAGTCGGAAAGAAGGATAGATAAAGCTGAATATGCTAGTTGATGAACTGACTTGGTTTCACAGAGAGCAAGTACATAAGGCTTATTTAATTACAGGTGTTGGAGCACTGAATTTATGTTCGAGTTTAAATGTGTGTATGTTAAAAAAATCTATTTTAAAATTGTGACCTCCGCACGTTAACGCCCACGAATAAGCCCTCACCCGGCAAGTTCACGTGTCCAATGCGATGGTATCACACTGGGCGATGCCTGGTGAAGCCTGTGCATCTACCATCTAACTAGTTCTTTTCGTCGCCTTCTACGATAGGCAGAATATACAAATGAAATAAACTATAAATAACGGCGAGCTGCTTTATTAACATAAGATTCTATACAAGATTAAACAAGACACACAAACCAAGATAAAACTTATCTATTTCCACGATATGAGGTGCTCAATTAAATTTTCAAAGTGCATTTTCTAAAAAAAAGCTGAAAAAAAAAGAATCAGAAAAGGCACTAAACACGGACGATGAAGTCTTTAAGGTACCAGAGGAAGTTTATAGAGTTTCTGCGGAACCATCTGCGCAAGTAGAAGAAAAGGAAGATCCCGATCTCCAAAGTGACAAATCAAACGATAAAACAGATGAGGACGAATCCGAGCTTCTTGACGTATCGATGATTCGAGAAACGGAAGAAGACGACGCATGCGCTATAGCGGATGCGTTAAAAGATAATGAAGCGCACACAAGTGATAAATCTAATGAGGAACAAAGTGAGAAAGTTGAAACTGAGCAAGAGGGTAATGATAATGATAAAGACAATGATAACGACAATGAGCCTTTCGGCTTTGATGATACTGATGAAGACAGCCGTACGGAAGGTATGGAACATGATGACACTTCGAATGCTGATTCTGTTAAGGATAAAGTTATCTTTGAAAGTTAGAGTGAAAGCGAGATGAAAAAGAGGAAAAAAACTATAGAATCAATATCTACAGACGTTAGTAGCGATGATGTAGCTGCAGAAATTTCAGCCGGTGAAGACACTGAACAAACAGAAAAAATGGATGTTTCAGTTAGCTTGGCTCCAGAAACGAGTTTAAATTTGGAATCTACGCTCGTCCAAGATGAAATAGATCCTACTAGTGAAAAAGATACTACGGCTTTGCCAGTGCCAACCGAAAATGCAACAGAAGAAAAAGTAGAAGAAAAAAAAAGTAAGACTGACAAAGATAGTGATAATGCTAAAGAATCTCCAATAGTCGAGAAGAAGTCAATTGCTGATTCACTGCCCGAGAAAACGACTGAAGATAAGTCTGGCTGCTAATAAAAAAAAATTGCATTATTAATAACATAAAAAAATATGAATACTTACCTTAATCTGACAAATAATTGTGGAAATGTTTTCTTTAAAGTCAAAATTATTTAGCTGATCTAACTACATAAAGCACTACTAATAGTTTACATCAAATTATAATTGGTAAGAAATAAAAAACTTACCTTCTTAAGGTGTAATTGTGTATGCGTGTGTAAATATTTTGAGACGCTACCATGAATCAACCTCTAATAGCATCAACAAGGATAAAAAAAATAAAAACGTTCGTCGTCGATGACTCTAAACAACAGAGTCATATAGGTGACGGCGCGCAGGCGTGAACATGAAATGCCATACAATACATTTTGTAATAATTATAATATTTTATACTATTTTGGAAAGTTATAGTATATTTATAATATATATACAATGCAACTCGAGAACCACTTATACGATTTACGTGCTTTTTTCTTTAAAACATACATATATATTTTCTGGCCAGGTTATAGGATATATTTTATTACGTTAGGCAACATACGGAATAAGCAGTGACGATAATAGTGATTCAAGTCGGAAAAAAGTTTGCCGCTAGCGCGTTCTCTTGCATTACACCTAAACCATTAAATATGAAACATCATGTAGCAAAGAATATAATATATAAAAAATGCTACGTCTCTCTTTCTGTCTGTGTGTCCGTTAGTGCGTTTATGACTTGAAAACCACTTATCCAATTTACATGTTTTTTTTTAATTCATGCATTTTTTCTCTGGCCAGGTTATCTATAATATATATATATATATATATATATATATATATATATATATATATATATATATATATATATATATATATAATGCAACATCCCTCTGTTTGTCTGTCTGTTTGTCCGTTAGTGCGCTTATCACTCGAGAACCACTTATATAATTTACGTGTTTTTTTATAAAATACATATGTTCTCTGGCCTGGTTATAGGATATATTTTATTACGTTAGGTAACATTAGGAATAAGCAGTGACAATAATAGCGAATCAAGTCCACACGAGCAGAGCCGCAGACACGGCTAGTTGATATATATGACTTTACCGCTTGAATCTAGATTTTTATATTTTTCTCGGTTAAAGCACATATTTAAGTGAAATTATGTGGAAAGTTAAGCTAGTTTTTTTCAATAATTTTTTATGTAGTTTTGCATATATTTTTTATAGTGCATCTTTGCATCGCTATTAGATCTCCTTGATGGCCCAGATTATGATTTATTAAAGTCGAGCTAGTTTCTTCAAACTTCTGCCCATACTTTTTAGTCATACCATTTATACTGTGTAGATAATATTGGACCCGCAGTACTTGCGCGATTATTGTTTTTATAAAACTCTCGTATACAAAAGATACACATGAATTGAAATGCTTCACAGCGATGAAAGACCAGTGATATCCTCTGTGCCCCCTAGTGGCCTTTTTTGTCTTTGAGTTCACGCAATAAACCAAACAAATTTGAACTTATTTATGCAACGTCCTGTAGTAGTGTTATGTGTTTTTATATTTAATTGAATTGATCAAGGTCGATCTGCTCGACAAATAACTAAAGCAAATATTAAAATAATTAGTGGTGCATGTATGTTTTTGAAACATGCTATTTTAGACGTGTAAATAATAAAGAAGAGACTATCAATTACGTTTTAAGGCTTCGAAAAAAGTGGATAATTTTACGATAAAGTTGCAACATAATTCTAATTCTGAATGATCGGAAACAGAAATATACAGTATTTCTTGATATGACTAAATATTTAGACTCTTATGTATACACCCTCAAAATGTCGCAGTTCGACACAAAAAATGTGGTATTAATTAAACAAAAATTAACTAATAGGTAAACATCAGTCTTAAAGTAATTAGTTTTTACTTAGTTATTAATGGTTTAAACTGTATCCCAGTGAAGGTAAGTCGAATTGAAATAACCTCTACTCTGAAAAGTTTTGTAACGATTCGAACACTACACAAAAATTGAATCATTTGATGTAAGTTTTAGATGCAATTTTTGTTTGTCTCAAATTTTCTTTATAATGCTGGTTGACTGATAAGCATTAGTTTCTCTATCGGTCTGCTTACTTTCGGTTAACTTATCCAATGGTTAAGTCTCCGGATCACCCTTTGGATTTGTATTCTAACAGGCCTACTGGCTAAGCGTACCTTGTTACAGTGGGGAAATGCTAAAACTGGAGTCGAAGTGCCTATCAGCTACCGACTTCGAGTTAATTGTCATTTTGTTCCGCGAAGGTTGATGGGCAGGAAAGGAGGAAGGTGCAGAGGGAGGTAGTATGTGTGCATATTGTTAGATATCAATCAAATCCTCATACGGTAGATGGTGAAGTGAACGAGAACATTGATGGAAGTAATTCCATCAATTAAACATTATAAAAATAATTACATGCGTAATCTTTGGTATATTTATTACTATCGATTTTTCATGTAAATATACACAATTTATATCGCCTCCCAAATTTTCACGTAAATTTTCTTAAAATCATATAAAAAAGATGACATAGATATGAGGAATATATTATACAAAAATATGTAATGAAATCTATATATTTATGTGAAATTTCATTTTCTACTGGAATATTTTACATTTAGGATATGTAAATTATGTTTTATTATGTGCCCTAATCAGGGAATTGGAAAATTCAAATATACGAATAAAAACGGTGAAAAAAAGGTACACAGGAACTTACCTATTTCAATAATACAATGCGCTTGACCAAATCTTCCTTCAAATTTTTAAAATAAAAATTTTAGTATGATTAATAACATAAAAATATGGAAAACTAATTTTGATCTGATATATAACTTAATATATAGTAATAATAATAATAAATATTTTCTTTAAAGTACAGTCCCACCATTTGTATGGCAGACATAACTACATAAAGCACATCTAAAAATTTAAACCAAATAATACTGAGTATGAAATAAGACAACACTTACGTTTAAACCTATAATCTCCAACAACGCCAGCCAGACTAAAAGATTGTCTCCTGCTGTGGGAATATGGTAGCGGAGCCTTCTTTCTAGACTGGTTCTGTACATGTATGTGGTAGCGGATCCGTCACTTAATACTGTTATTTAATTAATTCAAAAGATTACTGTCTCCTACCCACTTTCTGCTGAAAAAGACCAGGAATCCAATCTACAGCTTTGCAGATGACAGTACGCTTATCTCTTCATTCACTTTCAACGCTCGAACATCGGCTACTCATAAAAATATCCGCAGACAGCAGGAAGTCGTTCACCTTAGTAAAAACCTGGAGGAAATTCTATCTTGGGGGTGACAGTAACCAAGTAGAATTTAACGTTACAAAAACCCAGGCGGCAGTTCTTCCTAAAAAAAGTTAACGTTGCTGCACCCAACAGTTATGTCGGGGCATTCTGTTCCTCTAGCATCGTCACTCCATTTGCTGGGAGAAAATTTGTCTTGGCATGAACATGTTGCAAGCATATGAAAGAGAGCTTCACCACAACTGTTAATTCTGTACAAAACTCAAATTCGACCGAGCAACCAGCAACCTTGATTCATTGGAACATTGAGGAACGGTTGGCGACTCGAGTTTATTCTACAAGTATTTTCATGGAAAGTGCTCGATGGATGTAGCCCGCTTAATTCCTCCCAGAGCGGTGCATGTTAGAAATACACTTCGTGCTAATACTTCACGTCCGTATGAGATTCAGCTTGTTAGTTCCCGTACAACCCTTTTCAAGCAATTTTTTATATGGAGAACCTCATCCCTTTGGAATAATTTGCCCAGGATTGTGTTTCCGACCGTGTACAATCTACATCAATTCAAGATCAACGTGAACTGACGTTTCCACACACGTGACGGTCTTGTAGCACCTTAGGGATGTCCCTACAGAATGTGTGCTAGGCCCATAAAAAAACAATTATTTTAATATTTTAACGGTCACTTCTACGAACTCGAAAATTCAATACCTTTTTAACTAATACGTAAACCGCATATTTAGCGGAAGGTAATATTTACAAATCAATATGATTTCTTATGTAGTTTTACATTTTTTTACAATACAGTGAGTGATAAAGCTAACTGACAACGGCAGACGATAACACGATTGTAAAAGGTAATGCTAGCCGATAACTAGAGATGATCACATTTACTAACAATGACCGCTACTCCCTTCTTAATTTGCTTTCTGTCCTGGTCCTTAGTCTGTATTCAGTTTATAAAAATGATTATAGTAATAATTGTCTGAACAAGTTCACAACATTTACTAGTTAAGCAATAGATTTGTTTTCTAATTTTTAAATCAACAATGTCACCATACCACCATTTGTAATGTAACTCCACGCCTATCGGTGAGGATACCGGACTTTCATATCGACGGTTAAACTTCACTGTCCAGTTAGTTAAAAGTTTTAAAGTATCCAGTTAATTAAAAGTTTTATGTTAAACATTTTTCATTAGTTCTTGCCGTCAATTTTCTTAAATTATTTTGTTATTGGTAAAGGGTTATCCATAAAAGGGACCTAGATGTTTATTTAAATGAAACCCAAAATAATTTGACCTTTTTTTTTTCATTTATTAGTATGACCAATGGCAAATATACATAAATACAATATCGTTCAAATATCCACGACGACTACGCTCACAAGCCTCGAATCTAGAATCGTAATTTTCAAGGACGTTTTCGTATATTGTAGCGTTCATTTCAACAATTTTGGCTCAAATGTTGTTCTTTAATTTACTAAGTGTTTTAGGCTTGTTAACATCCATAAATAACGTTCAGTTTAATAGCATTGCCAGCGTTATTTTCGAGACTAAAATGCACACCAAACATTTTTTTGTTTAATTGTTCTTAAATTTTCATCAGCCCAAATTCGATAGTTTCCAGTGTGAGATGGATCATGTGATATTTGTTCAAGAATCAAATCAGCAAAATTTCTGCTTTGTAAATGATCCTTGTTAAATTTGGTATGCATGCAAATGCAATCTTCTATTTAAAATTCACCATACACTGCCGTTAGAAATGTCTAATTGTTGAGAACGACATGGACTCGATGTTGATGGTTGATTATGAACACTTTCACGAACAGCAGCAATGTTTCCATTCACGGGCACTTCTTGGTCTACTTGACATTGGCATATTATGAATAGATCAGTTTTTTCAAATTTTTTGACTAATTTTTGAATTGTCGATCTATTTTGTCGATTATGTTGACCAAAACATTCACAAATTTTGGAGTGTCTTTTTTTAAAGAATGCCCATTCTAACCTCTAGAAGCGGGGCCATTCTTATAACGTCACGTTGGAGCGCTATTTTATAACGTCTCGTTGCGGCCTTATTATGTATAGCCCTAACTTTATTTTTAATAAATATTTTATTTATTAAATAGAAGCCGTTATTTGCCCCTTATATATATATATATATATATATATATATATATATATATATATATATATATATATATATATATATATATAATCTTAATTTCTGAGAATGGATTGAGCGGATATTAATACTGGAAGAAAAGAAATTAGTTATAAGTTAGCTCATTTTTTTCTTTTTTTTACTGGTAAGAGATAATTTATGTACGTCTTTTGAAAGTAGTCAGTATAGTTGTTTAAAGCTTTGTTGTACTGTTTGGGCACCATTCATTTTATGATAAAAAGAATCTAAGTTCAGCTCAAAAATGAAAAACAACTCAAGAGTTATTTAGTTGTTGAAATAAAATTAATTTACGTACAACCGTTGCATTCTGAAAGAAAGAGCAGTTTAGTGAAACGCTACACATTTAAATAAAAAAGGGTATATTAGTAAAATAATAATTCCTAACTTTATTACACTCTTAAAATTACTTCTACTAAATAAAAACCCCTTAAGCTAGAAGAGTGTCCACTATGGCATAGAATATTTAATTAGGATTAAGTTTTTAACAAAAAGGTTTCTCCTCGTGGGTTTTCCATAAGTTACTTGGCCTCTCCTGGTGAGATTCTCATAAAAATATTGTCTCAGCCATTACCATCCTAGTTTCATTTGGGTTGATAAACACTTTTTAACCGGAAATGCCTGAGGATGAGCAGGGTATTTCAAGAAAGGAAAAGAGCCTTAAACTTGAGAGCTAGAAACCGTTATTGCACCACTATATCACTGAAAAAAAAAAAACACTCTGGCGTGCTGGAGAAGAAAGCCACTATGATCTACTGGCGGAACAAAGCCGTTACTGCTTCATAGTGGAAAAAAGCCCTTAAAAATTCGAAATGGCTGCTTAAATATATTTGTCCCTTCTCCAAAGTGACGCCTTTAAAATGGCTCACTTCCGGGCGCAAAATTAATGCAAACTAAATAAGTCAAGTCGGCAACACGCGTTACACACTGCTGGTTTAAATTAAACTACTCAAAAATTTAAAATACTGTTTTAAGCTACACTGCTCAAAAATTGAAATCACTGCAATAAATATAAAAATGTTATAAAACATAAAGTATAGAGAGAAAGACAGTGTCGTAACGTGATCTTAAAATCTAGGAAAAAATTAATGATACACCATCTTCATAGTAAGTTTGAATAACTTTAACGCATTGATCTTGACTATATTCTCCAAAGATTATATTTGCTAATCCTTTATCTAAATAAATGTCAAAACAGAAACAGAAAAGGAAGCATCAAACATGAATCATGCAGTGGTACCATCTAAGTGTCTGTATTGAATAGCTCTACAAAATTCATCTTTAGTAGTAATTTATGTAGGTATAAATCTGTCTATGATACTTTAATTTATCATATTAATGGAATCTACCATTATTCAATTATTTTTACTGATTTTTGTTTTAAGATTAATCAATACATTTAAATCGTACTTCCTGTTTTGCGCAAGTTAGAAAAATGATAAATTATCTTATTATCAGTACAAAAAAATAAACCTGATATTAAAGTATATTTATTTAAAAGCGAGATGATTACTTGGCTTAAAGATTAGTTCCTTCTTAATTTCATAGAACTATAATTACATTGGTAAAATGGCAGATGTTATATTTATTATAACTGTATATTCATCTGTTAATAATCATTATATAACAAAGGTTCGTTCTCTTATTCAATGGGTTAATGCTTCACAGGTGCATGCCGAAAAACTTTCTTATTCAAGTCAAGTTACACTTTTATTTTGTTGCAATACTTAATGGAGTACACACCCAGGGCCCGTCTCGATTGCTTAAATGTTTATCAGCGCTTTCCACTGTAATTAAAACTTGCAAAATTTTGGACAATCTGCTGTTGTAACGAAAGGCGAAACCAATAATACACAAATGTCCTGATTTTGTTCAATTATTCATTTTTGTAACTAGTCAAATAGGTTTTTGTTGACTTTTGATGTATATAAAATCTACTTCAACATTAAAAACACTACATTGTGACTTTGGAGTTTTTGGCAAAATGACACTATAGTTACAACCACTAGTCCTGTTTAATTTTGTACTCTACACGTGTTTCGCTAACTAAATTAGCATTATTAGAAGCGATAATTGGCTAAATCTTCAGATTAAAAACTAAACTATTTAAACTGGAATTGTAATTTATTCGAGTGGAACTGACCAATCACAGAGGGAAGTTTAGTTCCAGTCCAGTAGATAGTACAGAGAACCGTGAGGAATAAATCTTGGGTCTTTATTTAGATTATTTTTATATTCCGATACTTCGGTATACGTCTAGTAACTTCCTATTAGCTACATTTTTTATTAGCTTTATATTACCTAAAGTTACTATACGATTAAATTAAATAAAAAAATTAATAAAATTAAATCAATTACTAATTTATATATTACATCCTTATTTTTTTCTGTTTGCTTTGTGAAATTTACGAATGATAATAAGGAAAAATTTCATTGAACTGAATAATAAAATTTTTTGACAATACCAAGGGCAAAAAAATAACTTTTTCAAACGTTAAAAGTCAATATAACTGTAATAAAAATCCACCAACACTATTCAAATTTTTAAAAAAGAAATATCATTTAATAACCATATTATTTTTACGTTAATATACAGGGTTTATTTTATGGTATTGTTTTTACTGTATTATAATACTCACCTAAAAAATTTAAAAAACTGTCTTAAGAAAGCCTCTATATATGTAGACATATATATATATATATATATATATATATATATATATATATATATATATATATATATATATATATATACTTAATGGAGTACACGCCCAGGGCCCGTCTCGATTGCTTAAACGTTTATCAGCGCTTTACACTGTAATTAAAACTTGCAAAATGTTGGACAATCTGCTGTTGTATCGAAAGGCGGCGAAAATGTTATTTAAAATTTATGCATAATTTTTTGACTTTGTATAAAATCATTAATACACAAATGTCCTGATTTTGTTCAATTATTAATTTTTGTAACTAGTCAAATGTGTGGAATTTGGTCAGCGAAGTTAAAGAAAAGCTCTGGGTTTTTGTTGACTTTTGATGTATATAAAATCTTCTTCAACATTAAAAACACTACATTATGACTTTGGAGTTTTTGGTGAAATGGCACTACAGTTACAACCACTACTCCTGTTTAATTCTGTACTCGACGCGTGTTTCGCTAACTAAATCATCATAATTAGAAGCGGGAATTGGCTAAATCTTCAGATTAAAAAAAACTAAATTATTTAAACTGAAATTTTTAATTTGCTCGAGTGGAACTGACCAATCACAGAAGGAAATTTAGTTCCAGTCGAGTAGATAGTACAGAGAACTGTTAGGAATAAATCTTGGGTCTTTATTTAGATTATTTTTATATTCCGATACTTCGGTATACGTCTAGTAATTTCCTATTAGGTACATTTTTTATTAACCTTATATTACCTAATGTTACTGTACGATTAAATTCAAGGGCATGTTCCACAATACTTGATTTTTCTGATCTACCGTACCTAAATTACCTGCTTTAAATCTTGTTTGAATCGACCTTCTTGGCTGCCCAACGTACTTCTCGTTACAATCATGGCAACTTATTTCATATATTCTGACCCACCCCCCCTCTCACTTTAGTAGGTTTATCATTAGGACTTCCTAAGACACCTGTTAGGTTGTCTAATGCCTTATAGACTAAGTTGGAGGTTACACTTTTAAATATCTTATCCTCTTATATTTTGGATTAAACGTTCATATTTCGTCTTATTTTATTTACGAGTGAGTAAGAAGGAATTATGAATATTTAATCTAAACTTATATGTATATATTAACATGTCTATTAAGTTTTCCTTACACCATTGGCTCTTCTTAATACGACTCCTTTCATTTTTAAATCTGACTTCATTCGAAGAGAAAGTGACTAATCAGTGAACCAAGAAGTGTAATGCGACAAGTTTATATAGTTTACAATGAAATTAATCGTTTTGAATATATCTATCTGTTATGGTATCTTCCTTACAAATGTCAGATTCTAATTTATTATTATTTTTAATAACTATAATATCCATGCATGATAATTATTCGCTTTTTTTTCCAATTTCACAAATGAATCTAATGTAGTCGTATTGGCTATTTAATTTAAAAACAAAATGATCTGCATTTATTATTTTTTTTTTGTATCGACGCGACTACACCATTTACGTATCGATACCATACTCTTGGAAAGTATTCAAATTCTGGACTGGTCACAGTTTTAAACTTACTCACGAATAAATTAGCCATGAAATTTAATAAGCAATTATCAATTTCTATACCTTCTTTTTGATTAAAAAATTGATTGTAACATTGAAAACTAAAGCTCTGCAATGGATAACTACTTATCCCCCCTTCGTAGCCAGTTTATATATATATATATATATATATATATATAATATATATATATATATATATATATATATATATATATCTATATATATATATATATAGTGCCTATAATAATAAACACGTTTACTAGTATAACTAGCATGGCATTCTCGTTGCATCTGGCGAATATTGACTCATTCCAAATACGCATAGATATAAGTATGAGGAGTGAGTTTTGAAGGGGTCCTTGCTCTGCCGCATTATCCACGAATTTTCGGCTCGTTTAGTTGCAAGTAGCACTGCTTTCTGTATAGTATTCAATCCCTTGTTTTTGTATACAAGAATTTTTGGTATAACACTCGTTTTAATACCATTATGGGAACCGGATTGTATTTAATAATCATTTCATTGTATTTTTTTCGAAGGTTATTGCAAGATATATTGTCGTCTATCTTAATTTATACAATAATGCAATGTTTGGTCTATAGTAAACCATTATGTGATCGGTTAACACGGTACAATCAAAGTCTATTTGTAATAAAACACCTTATTTAGTTGTAACAGCTTCAGTTTGTCTATTACCTCTGGGTGAACTTTGTTAACAACTGTATTGTGTCTTTCACGATACTTCCACGCGGCAATGCCATTGATTATTCCGAATAGAAAGGTCACACACGATGTTTTTAGTGTTCCGTCCGGAACACTTATAAGATGACTTCGGTGTCTGTCTGTTGGTCTGTCTGTCTGTCACGCCCGATTTTCTCCGAATCTATTTGTCATAGAAAGTTGAAATTTTTTAATAATATAGGAATTGATGGCCTCATCAGAGCTGTGTAGTTTTGAAAGTTAAATTTTGAATTAAGGGGTTAGTTTTGGGGAGGTGAAATCGGAAGCGAAAAAAATTTTTTTACTAGGTCATCGAGTGTGGTGTCAAATGAAAGCTTGTGAAAATACGAGTAAAAAATATATATATAATGTAATACTTGCGCACACTTTTCTCTATATTATTTTTAAAAAGTCGCAAAATATCGCTGTCCTCCCATCTTATCTCGAAAAGTACTGGTCAAAAAAAATTTTGGAATATTCTCCACGGGGCGTAGATTGAACAAAAATTATCACGAGTTTAATTAGTTATCTGGTATATAAAAAAAAAAAACAAAAATTTCAAAGTCATCAGTTTTCAGTACAGATTGGAAACAATCTTTGTTGAAAACTCATTTGGGGTGTGTTTTGTGAAGTCACTGATCATTTTATACCACCGTAACAAAATTTTTTATTTTAAAAGCAATCAACGTACGGAACACTAATTGTGCAAGTTCAACTTGCACTTAACCGGTTATTTAAATAGATTTTGGTTTCTCACTAAACTTGTAGCTTCTATTGATCTATTTGGTGCTGACATTTTACGTTTGATTAGCCTTAATGGTATAAATAGGTTTATTATTTATTGATTTAATTATTTAATTATGTCCACTCCGCGTCTCTCTAATTGGTGTCACGAGAAGCATTGTTTTTCTCAGTTGCACTCTGAGGCTGATTTTTGTATTTTGATATTTTGATGTTTCCCTGTAAATGTTCGATATTTGTATTGCTTTAGTTCACAATTCGAAATGAATAATTGAATGCGGAGCACGTATATATGTTACGTATCTTGAATAAGTTATTATTACTGTTATTTGATTATGTTAATTTTCCCTATTTTAAAAAAACGGTATATATATATATATATATATATATATATATATATATATATATATATATATATATATATATATATATATATATATATATGCAACGACACTTGTTGAGAAAGCGAACTTGTTGGCTGAACTCTTTGCCTCACATTCTACTGTCGATTTCCAAGGAAAAACACCACTTACTATTCCCATATTGCAGTTAAGGATGCCCGATGTTGTCATCAGACAGCGTATCATAAAGCGTATTTTAATGAAGCTAGACACCAAAAAGGCTTCTGGCACTGACGGAATACCTTCCATACTGTGCGAGGGAATTAACACCAGTTTTCTGTGTGGACTTTTCAACCTATCCTACAGAAAGGGAATATTTCCTTCCTGCTGGAAATATGCCACAGTTCAGCCGATACCTAAAAAAGGCAAGAAGACCTTGCCAAATAACTACCGACCAGTCGCACTGCTTTCAATAATATCGAAAGTCATGGTAAAGGTTATCAATTAACATCTTCTAAAATATCTTGAAGGATTCAACATTATTAGCGATCACCAATATTGGTTTCGTAAAGATAGATCAACAGGAGATCTTCTGACTTATGTAACACATGTTTGGAACAACGCAATTGAACATTTTGGAGAATCTCGAGCGGTTGCTCTTGACATATCCAAGTCATTCGACCGTGTTTGGCAAGATGGACTATTGGCTAAGCTACGCTCTTATGGTATGTCTCAAAAGTTCTGTTTGTTTCTCTTATGTTTTCTCAGAGAGCGTTCTTTACAAGTGGCGGTCGATGGATTTCTTTCTAACACCTTCATTATCAACGCTGGTGTGCCCTAAGGCCCCATACTGTCTCCTACTCTCTTTCTTATTTACATTAACGATCCGCTGGAAAAAGCCAGGAATCCAATCTACAGCTTTGCAGATGACAGTACGCTTATCTCTTCATTCACTTTGAACGCTCGAACATCGGCTACTCAGGCGAATATCCGCAGACAGCAGGAGGTTGTTCAACTTAACAAAGACCTAGAAGAAATTCTATCTTGAGGTGACACTAACCAAGTGGAATTTAACGCTACAAAAACTCAGGCGGCAGTTTTTTCTAAAAAACTTAACGTTGCTGAACCCCCGACATAGTTATGTCGGGGCACTCCATTCCCCTGGCATCGTTACTCAATTTGTTGGGCGTTAGTTTGGGAGCAAATATGTCCTGGCACATGTTGCAGCCATAGCAAGGAGAGCTCCTCAAAAGTTGGGAATATTATTTCGAACCAGAAAGCTTTACACTCCACAACAACTGTTAATTCTTTATAAAGCTCAAATTCGACCAACTATGGAATACTGCTCCCATGTTTGGTGCTCCGCTCTCAAACATACACTGTATTTGTTGGATTCTGTTCAGAGAAGAACTGTTCGACTGATTGGAATTGACCGGCGGCCTTGATTCGCTGGAACATCGAAGAAGGGTTGGCGACTTGAGTCTGTTCTACAAGTATTTTCATGGAAAGTGTTCGAAGGATGTAGCCCCCTTAATTCCTCCCAAAGCGGTGCATGTTAAAAATACACGTCGCGCTAATACTTCACATCCGTACGAAGTTCAGCTTGTTACTCCACCTACAATGCTTTTCAAGCAGTCTTTTATATGGAGAATAACATCCCTTATATACATATACGAGGGTTGTGTAAGAAATAAGGTTCCCAACGCTGTAAACACGCCGCGCGAGATGCTAGGCGAAAGCCGTTTGCGCTAATTCCCCCACTCTAGATCCCGCCTTGGTAGAACTCGCTGTGACGTTCAATGCCGGCCTGACAACCATCCGCGATGGAACCCTCGGTCGCCGTCACCGCCAGGTGCGAAGTTCGTGCGGTAATCCGATTTCTGCACGCTAAAAAGTTACCACCGGTTGATATTCATAGGCAGTTGTGTGAAGTTTATGGGGAAGCTTGTATCAGCGTTCAACACGTCCGCAAATGATGCAGGGAGTTCTCCGAAGGACGCACAGACATCCACGATGAGCAAAGAAGCGGAAGGCCATCGATCTCCGACGAAGTTGTGTCGAAGATTGAGCGAATTCTACTCGAGGATAGGAGGATAACGATTCGGGAACTGGCTGCCCGGGTTCCTGAGGTTTGTGAAAAAACAATCCACACGATTTTGACTGAAAGGTTACATTATCACAAGGTGTGTGCGCGGTGGGTCCCGCACATGCTTTCAGAAACCCACAAAGCCGATCTCGTCAAGTGTGCCCAGGAGTTTCTTCGAGAATGCGCCGAGAATACCGAAGATTTCTTAGACTCCATTGTTACCGGGGATGAAACGTGGTGTCATTACGTCACCCCGGAAACAAAACAACAATCGCGACAATGGCGCCATACCGGATCGCCTAAACAGAAGAAGTTCAAGCAGACGCTGTCCGCAGGGAAAGTGATGGTTACGGTCTTTTGGGACCGTAAGGGTGTCCTGCTTGTTGAGTTTATGCCTCGAGGGATCACGACAAATTCGGAAAATTATTGTGAGACCTTGAAAAAACTTAGAAGAGCCATCCAAAATCGCCGGAGAGGAAGACTGACAAAAGGCGTTAGAGTGCACCACGACAATGCGCGCCCGCACGTCTCTCTCGCCAAACCAAGGATCTCGTTAAACATGCTCTCTGATCTTGCACCGAGTGACTTCCACTTGTTTCCAAAATTAAAGCAACACTTGGGTGGACAACGTTTCGAGATTGATGAAGAAGTGCAGGAAGCGGTCACCAAATTCCTCCACGGACTGGCGGTGGACTTCTTTAAAGCGGGATTCCAAAAGTGGATTAGCAGTCAACAAAAATTTGTGGAAAAATCTGGAGATTATGTTGAAAAATAGCTAAGAAATTAAGCTTTCCAATGATATATTTTTCAGTTCAAATAAAAAATACCTTACACCTGAAAAAAAATGTGGGAACCTTATTTTTTACACAACCCTCGTATATATATATATATATAAATATATATATATATATATATATATATATATATATATTATATATATATATGTATATATATATATATATATATATATATATATATATATATATATATATTTATATATATATATATATATATATATATATATATATATATATATATATATATATATATATATATATATAATATATAGAAATATATAGAAATATATAAATATATATATATATATATATATATATATATATATATATATATATATATAAATATATATATATATATATATATATATATATATATATATATATATATATATATAAATATATATATATATATATATATATATATATATATATATATATATAAATATATATATATATATATAAATATATATATATATATATATATATATATATATATATATATATATATATATATATATATATATATATATATATATATATACAAATATCGATATATTATTTTATTATGTTAACCCTCTGTCAGCGGCGATATCTATTAACTTTCGATTGGCGGAATTTTATTGGAAATGCGATCGGCGGACGGTGACCAGACTGATTTGCAGACGTCAGATGCAATTTATGATTGCAAAAACGATATTCCCACAGTCGGTAAAGAAGGAACGATGAATGGGCAGATTCATCGGCGACAAAGCTTCTATCAGAAATGATGGTGGATAGAACAGATTTCATAGATATTGGTTTATCCATTTTACCAGCTGATGCATATAATTTAATAAAACCGCAAAATTGTTTTTTACTACCTATTAAAAACTTAGATCTCTTTTTAAAATTAGTTGTCTTGTTTTTTTAATTTAAAGAAGTATTTTGTGATACAGTGAATCCACAAAATAACCCCACATGAATATAAATAAATTTATTATTTTACAAAAAATATCTATTGATTTAAACAGAAAAATACCTAATTCGAGAATGCATGAATGGCTACATACATGTCGTGAATTATTTTGGAATACGATTCCCACAGAATGAAGTAACACTTGAGTTACAACCAGAATAGTAGCACAAGACGGTACCATTAACTGGTAAAATGGAATAAACATACGTGTTCTATTTTTTTTATAAATATAGCACACGTGTTGCAGGGAAATCTCTAAAGCGCTACAGGAGCGACGAGTGTGCAGAAAAAAGCGATTCACGTTGGTTTTGAATCGCTGCAAATTGTATTGTCCCTATAAATGACTGCTTGAAAAGGGCTGTACGAACAGTGACAAGCTGAACTTCTTACCGATGTGAAGTGTTAGCGCGATGTGTATTTTCTAGCATGTACCGCTTTGGAAGGTATTAAGAGGGCTATATTCGTCGAACACTTTTCATGAAAGTACTTGTAGAATAGATTTAAGTCGCCCACCATTCTTGAATGCTCCGTACTCGATGCTGGGCAGTTTTGGGTATCCAGTCATGTGAACGGTTCTCTCCTGAATTGAATCCAACAAAGTATATATTTGGGAGCAGAGTCTCAAACATGGGAGCAGTATTCCATCGTTAGTCGAATTTGAGCTTTGTAGAATTAACAGTTGTTGTGGAGTGTAAAGCCTTCTAGTTCGAAGTAATATTCCTAGCTTTTGAGCTTTCTTTGCTATGATTGCAACATGTTCATGCCAAGACATTTTGCTCCCCAATTAACGCCCAACAGGTTGAATGATGATGCTAGAGGAATAGAGTGCACCGATATAACTACGTCAGGTTCAGCAACGTTAACTTTTTTCTGCCAGGGTTTTTGTAGCGTTAAATTCTACTTGGTTACTCTCACCCCAAAATAGAATTTCTTGTAGGTCTTTATTAAATTGAACGACTTCCTGCTGTCAAAATTTTTTCCATTTGGTTTGAGGGCGTGATCTTTCTGATTTTTTTTTTCCACAAATTAACTCAACAAAATATTTCTCCTTCTAGTCTTATATTTTTTCTAATGACTTTAAAGTAATTTATTTTACTCGGTCTACTTTAGAGCCATACAGAAAGAAATACGTAAACTGTAATGTTTGGTCATTTCATATTGCAACGCAATAAATGCATCCTGAATATAAGAGAATGTAAAAGAATAAAAATGGTGATCCGCAATAAAATATAGTTATACACCGACCTGAAGGAGGGACAATGCTTCATTTAAAAACTTCAGTCAGTTAAAAAACTGTTTATAATAATTCAGTCATATAGGTTCCGAAAATAAAATATGAGGTATTGTAGCAGATTATTTAGTTTTTAATTTAGAACTATGGGATATTCAAGGTAACCTGAATAATATTACAAACCGGCCAAGTGCAAGTCGGACTTGCGCAATTAGTATTCCGTACGGTGATTGCTTTTAAAATAAAATAAAATTATACCTTGGGACAAGAGGAACTCGCCACTCGGTTACAATTACCTCCACCATAGGTCCAGAAACATAGTTATCATTTTCTTTTATACCAGATAAATTATTAAACCTAATGCACTCGTGATAATTTTATGGAGAATATTCCGGACTTTTTTTAAAATTTTTTGATCAGTACTTTTCGAGATAAAGGGTACTTCGATTTTTGGTAATTTTTTAAAAATAACACAAAGAAAAGTGTGCGAAAATGTTGCATCATATATATTTGTGAACTTGTATTTTCACAAACTTTCATTTGACATCCCACACGATGACCTAGTAAATAATTTTTTTCCACTTCCGATTTCGCCCCCTAAAACTAACCCCTTAAGTCAAAATTTAACTTTTAAAACTACACAGCTCTTGTTGGGCCATTAATTCCTATATTTGTGCCAAATTTCAACTTTGCTATGTCAAATAGTTTCGGAGAAAATCGGGTGTGACAGACGGACGGACAGACAAACACACAGACAGGCACCGAAGTGATCTCATAAGTGTTCCGTACGAAACATTTAAAAGATAAAAGTTGAAATTTAAATCTGAAGCAATGCAGTTCGACTAATACAAATACGCTTAGGTGATATTATACCACGGAGGATGCCTTGACTTAAAAGTTGCATTTCATCGGCTTTTCTACATTGGCGATTGGTTACTGTTCATGATCTAAAGCATGAACTTATTTTCCAAATCAACCTAAAATTTGGTTACACTGAGCCTCAAGTGAATAGTGTTAAAAATTTGACGTTTTGGACGAATTTTTATAAAAATATATTACATGTACACATTATTTCTCAGCCCTTATAGATCAATCTTGATATTCGTGTATAAAAACACTAAACTCAAATCTTCAAAATAACCTTCTTCACTTTGTAATATTTTAGACGTCGTTCAAGCGATTGTTCGATTCCAAATCGGCAAAATGATGGTTGTTTCAATGTGATGAATTCATCGTGGCTTTTTTCGACCTGTTCCACTGAGTTAAACTGAGAACAAACCAAGTGATGTTGTAGAGTTCGGAATAGGTAGTTATCTGTTCAAAATAAGTATTAATACGGTAAATCCAAAACTGGAAAATACACCGCAGGAGGGAGAAAATCCTTATTCAACTCAGAGATGATTTCCAGGCTCTTTTTAGTATGTGGGACTAATTATCCTGCGTCGGTATCAGTAAACATTTTTTTTTCTTCAAATGCGTTACTACACGGTTCAGCAAGCTAGCAGTAACGGATTGACTACTACGACTTATCTCATAGTGGATCCTAGTTCTTTCACATGAAAGGAACCCAGTGTCTCAAATGTTGCTTTTCGAACGACATCGCCCCTGCAATTGAATTTTCAGGTTATGTTCACAGTCAGTTCAAGTAATGTATCTCGTTTTAAAGCTAGAAGATGATGCTTTAGAGTGGCTATAAAACGAGAAAAAAAATCTAATTTGAATAGGTTCTATGGTCAAAGGAAAGTAGGGGCCGAGAATTAATTCGTATACCTAATAAATATTTTAAGTCCAAACATAAACATTTAAATTAGAATAAATTCATATAGTAACAAACTGAGAACAAAAAGTATATTATCGTTTATTATTAACACTATTCCTAGAACACACATTGTAGGTGAAAAGCTGTGTTTGCTTTTGATGGAACATGTTTCTAATTTGGTGCTAGTGAGATTGATATTTTGGTACTACTATAGTATATTAAGAGCGTTTGTGCTTTAAATGCATTTATCTCGCAATGTCTCCAGCTCGAGGTCTTTATCTTTCTAACTTTTGTACCTACCTTTCTTATCTTAAATTAGTTATTTAGTTCTTAGCATATTACCATGGTTCAGTTCTTCAAACTTGGCCGCCATATATTAACGACACCTAGTCAGTTGACTTGCTTTATCCTTGATCGTTAGCAATGCTTACTGACTAAAAAAGTCTGTCACCTCAAGTGTCATGAAATTCGATGGTTAAATACATGAGGTCAATTTAAAACGGCATTTACCGAGTTTCTGTGGTTTTAAAACTTGGCGGTGTAATTTTTTTTGTAAAAATATCCAGTAATTTAATCTGAGTAAATTATAATTTGAAACGTACGTTTTCTGTTACTAAAATACCCCATTTTGGGATCAGTTTTTGGTTCTTTACTATTGTGCTGAAGTCAGTCGTCAAAGCTGAATAATCGCTTATTGTAGTTAATTGTTTTAATGCATGTAAAATAGATTTGATAGTCATATCAAACAAACAAAACCACTAAAGAAAGATTTGTACGTTTGAAATTTAAAATATAGCTATGCTCACATACTATAAAAAGATATTAAATATATATAAATAAATATTTAAGCTATAAGTTCAAATTATGTAAATGAAAATTTATTATAAAATTAAATCGAGTCATTTGCCTAATGCCCAGTCTGGTCTTTGATCGATAATTTATATCTGCATTGTTAATCATTATGTACAACACCTTACTAGATAGACAGGACTTCTACCTACAGATCGACTGACGTCAGCTGCTACTTTTAGAATTCAACCGGTAGGCGCACCAGCCAACTTTGGCATATCACAAGGAAACAGTTAGTTCGACTGGAATATTTAACGCCTCTTTCACTTAAAATGAAAATCTAATTGGCACAACGTACCTAACTGTACCGCCAAATAAGAGAACAATATATTTATTTAGAATTATTGTAAAAAAAAGAGAAAACGAAGGAAAGTAATTTCACTTTTCTTGCGCCAGGAGAAAAATATTTTAAGTAGATATTAATCTTTTAAAAACCTTTCAAAACCTGTTTGGATTTTTTTATCTATACTTTTTATACTCCGTTGTTCAAATGCTGAAGCCGGAGGCAAATTGTCAAAGCGATGCTTGATAAAAAATTTGCTGGTCAACTTCAGAAAGTAGTATTTTCCAAGATGAGTAAGCAAGTTTAAGAATTAAATGACTCTACAAAATAATCAATAAATATTTATTGATTTTCATGACAGATAGAACCAATCTTGATATTCATATAAACTCGGGCAACCGAAAATGGACCTGCCATAAGTGTTGTGCCGGCGAGTAAGCCGACACCCACTAAGGCGGAAAAATCAAAGCAACGCATGAGTTGCACCACATGAATCAACGAACACACCATGCGTTGCTATAATAAAATTACAGCGATTCAAGAACAACGTGAACCGTTTTTTTCCGCACACTGGAGCGCTTTAGGGACTTCTTTGTAGCACGTGTGCTAAACCCATAAAAAAAATTCAATCTTCAAAATAATCTCTTTCACTTTGTATGCATTTTAACCATCGTTCAAGCAATTGTTCGCTTCCAAATCGACAAAATGCTGGTTCTTTCAATAACGTTTATTACACCAGAACAAAAATATTTTAAGTAAGTAGATATTAAGCTTCTTAGAAAATCTGTTTTCTATTTTTTTCTTCTGTACTTTTTATACTTCGTTATTCAAATGCTGCACACGGAGGAAAATCGTCAAAGCGATGCGTGACAAAAAAATTTGCTGGTCAAGTTCGGAAAGTAGGGCTTTCCAAGATGAGTAAGCAAGTTTCAGGATTAAATTGCTCTACAAAGTAATTGATAAATATTTATTTATTTTTTAAAATGTGCATGAGAAGAAATAATGACCAACACATTCCATGACTTGCTACTGCCTGGAAGATATTGTATTTTGCACACTAGTTCTCGTCTAGTATTCTCAGAACAAAAAAAGTGTTAAGAAAGTAATAATTTTCCATGGAAATTTATAATAAAATATTTAGTGCTTCTTATATACAGAGCGTTGATGAAGCACATCCAAATTTCCAGTGTCTGTTAACATTTTTTATGTATTTTTTTTTTAGTTAAAATTTGACCTATATTTAATTTATTTTAAGCCATATTATGTTAAATACTCGTAACAGCGAATTTAAATAAACTATTTTTTCAAATGTCCAAAAATTTTTTAAACTCTATCCAGAGAGAACTAAGCATTTCCTGATATACAATATATTGTCATGAAGTTTTTCCTCTTATTTTTATCAGTTGAGTACCTGTTGTTTAATATAAAAAATATTGTTTTTAACTTTTATGCTTATAGAACAAGAAACTGTGACATACTATTCTCTCTACAAATAATAGATAGGGGCTCTAGCTCCATAGTTATCGTGTCAGCAAACAGTATCAAGGGTCCCAGGTTCCAATCCTGGCAGGTGAATGTACTTATTTATTTAAATATATTTGGCTTGGCTACATACATAGGTAGTAGTTGCAGAAATATATGTGGCAGAACTATCGCGTTGTCTAAAAGGTGCAACAGGAACAACCTGTATAAAAAAATAAAGTGGCGATACAACTATAAAATATTTACATCAAGACCGATTAAAAGGAAAAATTTAGAAAGGCCGACAAATGAAAAAGAAGAAGATATCGGTACGAACTACGTTATAACAAGAAACCACAACAAGTGGTGGAGTTTTTCTAAAATAAGTTTCTTATATTGTAAACCAAGCTTTCTCCATTTGATAGACGAGCGATAGGTGTCTCTACAACAACATACATTGATAACAAGGACGCGAATTGGTCGAAATTTTTTAGAATATATACCTAATACATTTATGTAAAAAAGAAGGTATCTAAATTGCCCTAGGAGAACACTAAAAAGCTCCCCTCTTTGAGAAAGGATCAAGAAACCTGCAAGCTATACATAACTGCACAAAATGCAATAAATAACCTTATATACACAAGAACTATAATGAGTTTTCCCAAAAGCTATTTGACTTTATTATCAACAAACCTTTGTCAACTGTAGGATCCCTGATGAGCGATGGGTGTCACCACAATTACATTAGCACGGATGATTTAAGAAACATACCAGCCAGTATCAACGTTGAGTTTATTTATTCTTTAAAAATAGTGACATTTTCTTTTGTTTTAATGAAAATAACTTTCGCACACTTCCACCTTCACAAAGATTTAAAATGAAAAATTGCATCATAGGCATGATTCACTTTAAAAGATAATAATCCCTTCAACTATTTTTTACTTTTAAATATATATATTTTGTCGTATGTTAGAGTAATGTAATATATTATCAGCCAATCTAATTAAAATATTTTATTTATTGCTTCAGCTGTAATGACTCATTTTTGACAAAAAGCTATGTAAATCTAATCTAAAATTAAAAAAAAATAAATTTGTTCAGTCCTTTGATCGATGAACCATTGCTTTTTTTGGTATGGTATTAAGTTATGTTCGTAATGTAAAATGTCTTTTAGAAAAATGTTTCTTTAAAAAAAAATTACGCATTTAAGTAACAGTTAAACTCATCTTCTCTAAAGTAACATTTTTTTAGTTAATTCTTCTATAAATTAAAGTGTTGGAAACCACACAGTGTAACAAATTGACTTTTAAGTGGTATTGCTCCTTTTTATTATGAAACTTAGATATTTAATTTTGGTATAGAAGAATCAGTATAAATCCTGTAACTAATTAGGTGTTTCATTGTTTTAAAGAAATACCAATTTAAAAAAAGATCGCCCTTGACATTGATGGGTTTATCCATAAAACAAATTGTATCAAATTTAACTAAGATACTTTTAATTATAAAAAACTTTTTGAACAACTAACCACAGGATGTCCCATAAATAAGTTCAAATTTGCTTATCTTATTACGCAAACGCATCGAGGGAAAGAAGTTTAAAGCAACAACGTCTGTGGAAATTAAGTTGCCATGGAGTGTTTTACCGGAGCCGAACGCGCTTGTTCAGTGCAAGAATTTTACAAATACAATCATTTTGCGACTATTTCGTGACGAAAATTACACTATTAATATCACTAACACAGTATAAATAAATCCTAAAGTGTTTAAATGATTGAAAATGGGTGCAGGAGTTTGAAGAAACCGGCTCGACGTTAAGTAAACTTCGGACGGGCAACAAAAAGTGATAAAAACTATAAGATATAGCTGAAGCAACAAGTAAAACTAACTGATACTACTCAAAATACTTCAAAATTTACAATGTTTTTCCCTCCTTAATACCCCCTTTTATAAACCTAATTATCGTTGTCGGAGTTCGACAAATTCAAAACTTGAACCATCATATCGGTACATGGAAAAATCGGCCTATATTTGTGTAAAGAAGACATAAGCCGCGCAACAACTGTTATATTGGGACGATATGTAAATTTAGAACTTTTTTACACCCGCTAACTAAAGATTAAAAATCTTCAATTTCTGAAACAATTAAATGAAAACATCCGGCAAAAATAGTAGAAATTACGAAAATCGACTAGTATAAACATTAAGATGATACTATATTTATGAAATAATTTTAAAAGGGTTATAGTTTGATCTACAATAAAGGTTTTTTTGTTCTTCCTGCTTTTTTGCTGTAAATATTTCAAAGTTAAACTTTGTATTTAAAAGAATAACTAAACAAATATCCGACTGCGTTGTCCAGTCAACTAAAAAAAATGAACTAAGATAGCTGTTATCGACGCTGTTATAACATCATTCTACCTTTATTTCGTTCAATTGTTACCTATTTTGTTATGTTTAAAATTTAATGGTAACAGAAACTATTGAGAAAAATAAAAGACCAACACCACTTGAGTTTGACAGAAAAAAGAGATAATTTCACTAAAAGATAAAAGCAATAAAAAAATAACAAACAAAACAGATCTCTACATAAACAAAGTCCATCCGAATGAAAATCAAAGTAACGAATGAAAAAAAATACAGAATGTTGGTTCTGAAGATATTCTCGAGATCAATATTGATGAAATCTACAACGCGCTCAGCAAAGTCAAGAATAATAGAGTTGTTGGACCAGATGGCATAATACCTGAAATATTGAAGCACGGAGGACAAAACTTGATTGAAGAACTTAAAGAGATTTTTGACATCTTTGAACATCCCAGTGTTCTGGATAGAAGCGGAGGTCATCCTCATCACAGGAAAGGAGATATAACAAAACCTAATAACTACAGGCCTATAAGTCTGCTATCTCAAATGTATAAATTGTTTACAAAAATACTCACCAACAGATTGACGCCAAAAATAATTCATCAACAACCTCCTCAACAAGCCGGAATTCGCTCGGGTTATAGTACTATGGATCATTTACACACAATCAACTGCCTAATAGAAAAATGTAATGAGTACAACCTAAACCTTTACATGGCTTTCATGTCGTGTAAACAGTAGATACAAAAAATTAATAAAGAACATCTATTCACAGGCAACTATACATTAATATAAGTACCAAAATCACTCTAAAATTAAATAAAGAATCGTATTCGACTATAAGAATCACTTTATGAACTTACGTCACAATTTTACCTATTTTCTGTATCTTCCTTCTATTCCAGACTGTTCTGTTTAAAATAAAAAATATTGGTTTTAACTTTTATGCTTATAGAACAAGAAACTGTGGCATACTATACTCTCTACAAATCATAGATAGAGGTTGTAGCTCCGTGGGTATCGTGCCATCATACAGTATTAGTCCCAGGTTTCAATCCAACTAATAAAGAACATCTAGTCACAGGCAACAATACATTCTTTGGGAAAAACATCTCCAATTCCAATAAAGGCGAGGCAACACAATCTCTCCTAAATTGTTTATATCATCTCTGAAAAACATCTGCCGAAAAATAGATTGGACAGGTAATGGCATAAACATCATCGGTGAGTATCTTAACCATCTGCCGACGATATTCTTGTAATAAGTAATAACCCGACTGAACTACAAGAGATGATCACGGAACTGGACTACCACTCCAGATCAGTAGTATTAACAATCACTATCAATAAAACAAAAATCATGGAGAACACAGACGAATGTAACACTCAACAGCGAACCTCTAGAAATGGTCGAACGTTATATATATTTAGGACAAAAAACCACCACATTACTCAGGAAATTTCTCGACGAATTAAATATCTTGGATATCATTTGATAATTTAAATGATAGTCGTACATTGGAAATAAAGAACATTCTAAAAAGAAAACTGTACGATCGGTGTATTTTCCCTGTACTTACCTACGGAGCTGAACGATGGAGTCTCACAAAAAACATGCTCAAAGATTCGTCAGAGTAGAGCGAGCGCATGAATGGAGAATGTTGAGTATTAAACAAAACTGACCGAAAACGCAATGAGTGGTCCGACAACAAACTAAAGTCGTGTACGTATTAGAAAGGGTTGGTGGACTGAAACGGAGGTGGGCCAGACGTGTGGCCCGTAGAACACATGACAGATGGACGAAAGTAATTTTGGAGTGGAGACCAAGACTTAGAAGTGTAGAGACCAAATCCGAGATAGACTGACGACATCAAGAAAATGGCAGGAACTCAGTGGATGAGAAAGGCAGACAATTAGTCATTCAGCATGGAAAAAATTAGCTATAGGCTGAAAATTTAGAGGCAGCTTAGTTTCAGTGTTATAAATGTTATGTGAAAGTTCCCCATCGATCCGAGTATCGCACGATCGCAGGGTCAAAGGTCGCGAAATACGTTTTTTTTGCGAATGTCTCGAGAACGGTGGATTTTTCGACAATAAAGGTATAGTATATATAGTAATAAATTGTAGCTGAGTCAATTCTCTATAATAAGGGTTCAGACGTATTTTTCCGTAAGAGTGGTTATTCGTGAGATAAAGCGCTCTAAAGAATCGTGAGTATTGCGCTACTCATTGTATGTTCTCTCTTCAGCATCCCCAAAGAGGTTGAGTATCACGGAGATCTCCTTCTAGCAACTTATAGAGCACCAAAGACACTAGATTCAATAGATTTGCCTAGATATTCGCTTTTTGCTAAATCTACGCGACTCAATAAACCTGTACAACTAGTTTCTCTTTCTCCAACATCTGCTGCTGCTCAACCATACTTTTAACGGGTTTATTATCAATTTATAACATGGTTTGGGAATTATATAATTGATCCTGAACACTGGGGATGGACACTGAACAACAATATTTTAACAACCCTACTCCAGCTCATCCCTGATATACTACTAAAAACGATTTTTTGTGGTTCTAAATGTGGATGTCGTAAAGCAAGTTTAAATTGCTCGATAATTTGTAGCCACTGTCATGGTCAAGCATGCTTAAATACTGCTTCTAGAAACGATAATGAGGAAGAAATGAACGATGATGTGGATCCATCATCTGTTCTAGAACAAATTTTAGAGACTGAAGAGTCACATTTGGAGGTCGATATAGATCCATCATCTTGTGGAGTTGGATTTAGAAGATGAAGATGAGAGTTCAGGACCATCAAACTAAACATCAACATCAATAACCGTGGCCTACTGGGGATACAACGTAGTTAAAAAAAACCCATCTGGTACTCAACCACTTAGGTGATGCGGAAGAGAATACATACGATGAGTAGCGTAATACTGGCGATCCTTTAGAGCGTTTTATCTCACGAATAATCACTCTTATGGAAAAGTACGCCAAAACTGTTTTGTAGAGAATTAACTCAGCTGCAATTTATTACTAAACCTTTATTGTCGAAAAGTCCACCGTTCTCGAGATATTCGCTAAAAACCGTATTTCGCAACCTTTGACCCCAGATCGATGGGGAACTTTCACACAACATTTGTAACACTGAAACTAAGCTACTTCTAAATTTTCAGCCTGTATCTACTTTTTTCCATTTTTGGAGAAGTTTATGTCTAATTTTCCTGGACTAAATTCATGGCAATGACACTAAATGAGAAAAGCCTACATCCAGCAGTGGAATGAAATAGGCAGATCGTGATCAGCTAAATTTAAAATAATATTTAATTACAGTGCCTAATTAGTAAATCAATACCAACGTTGAGAACTACTATCGTGTTTCATTCTATCCAGTTAAATACTCAACGCTGTTATTTTTAGTGTTCCGTACGGAACACTTATAAGATGACTTCGGTGTCTGTCTGTCCGTCTGTCTGTCACACCCGATTTTCTCAGAAACTATTTGTCATAGAAAGTTGAAACTTGGTAATAATATAGGAATTGAGGGCCTCATCAGAGCCATGTAGTTTTGAGAGTTAAATTTTGACTTAAGGGGTTAGTTTTGGGGGGTGAAATCGGAAGTGAAAAAAAAAAATTTTTTTACTAGGTAATCGAGTGTGGTGTCAAATAAAAACTTGTGAAAACACGAGTAAAAAATATATATATAATGTAGTACTTGCGCGCACTTTTCTTTGTATTATTTTTAAAAAATCGCTGTCCACCCGCCTTATCTCGAAAAGTAAAAATTTTGAAAAAATTCTGGAATATTCTCCACGGGGTGTAGATTGAACGAAAATTATCTCGAGTGCATTACCTGTAATAATTTATCTGGTATATAAAAAATAACAGAAATTTCAAGGTCATCAATTTTCAGTAAAGATTGGAAATAAACTTTGTTGAAAACTCATTTGGGGTGTGTTTTGTGAAGTCACTGATCATTTTATACTTCCGTTACTACATTTTTTATTTTAAAAGCAATCAACGTACGGAACACTAATTGCGCAAGTTCAACTTGCACTTGACCGGTTTTTTTTTATTTAATAATTGTCTCCGCTCTTTTTAGTTTAGGCAGTACTTTTATCTGATTAAAGTACTCCCTAAGTAAAGTCACGTTAAATATAAGTATCAAAATCACTCTAAAATTATGTAAAGAAACGTATACCATTGGAATTTTGAAACCCCGATATCCCTATTGCCCTATTCGACTATAAAAATCACTTTATGAATTTACAGCATAACTTTACCTATTTTCTGTATCTTCCTTCTATCGCAGACTGACACCTTCACAAGAGTTAAAGGGAGTAAGAAAAGTAAACAGATACGTCTGAACGATTCCGATAATTTCCTGTTGGAGTAGGAAGTATATTAAAAACATTCTGCAGAGCTGCACGCAGGATTTAAGGCTCTTTATCGTGAGTTATTATTACAGTCTATGTAACCTTTAATACCTAAAACAATAATGCGAAAACCTAAAAGGCTCTGAAAAATGCTTTTTTCATTCGCAATGTTTTTGCCTTAAACTTTGTTTTTAAATAAATTAAGTACTAAAACACAGCAAAATTATAAACAATAATAGAAAATTAACCTCGAAATTACAATTTTAAAAACCCCCTCTGGTGGTTTCTCCTTAACCTCTTTTTCTGGAATATTTACACTTTTTTTGAAAAGATATGATTTTTTTCCAAATAAGAAAAAATACCTCATTCACTCCGAACGAAGATACAAATTCTTTCTTCTTTACTTAATATTTTCGTCCTCAAATAAATGTATTAGAGGGGTATAATAATTCTGTAAACAAATAAAGGCAACTCATAAAAGGTATTAATATAACAAGTTCCTTGAATTGATTTTGACTTTTTTGTTTTAGTGTCCGAGCCGCGTCTTTCCGAAACGATTACTCCAAATGTATATTTATGAGTGATTAAAGGAACAAACCACCTACTAGCATTGCTGCAGACTTACTGGATTTTTTTTCTTTATATACTAAGGTGAGTTCTTTTTAATATTAAATAAAGATTCCTTGAACAAGTTAACTATAGCCTTGTTATGTACATGCATTCTCATATTTTATTTACGAGCTTTCCACAAGGTTTTTATCGCAATTTTTATTTATAAGTCCTTACAAAATTAATAAAAAAATTTAAAATACTTAATAGTTAGTTATATCTGTGTTGCTAAGTCATTTTTTTATCATCGTCAAATAAAAATCAATCGAATGTACTTTATGAAAATAGTAAAATAAAATAATGCTATTTTACGGGTACCGACAAAGAGCTATACTAAAAATAGTCAACGACTCAGCTATACTAAAAATGGTGTTGTACAATATAATCATACATAAAATGTATTTAAATTTTTTATGTTAGAATATGATTACAATCCCAGATTTCCTAAGCGATAATACCGAGAATCGTAACTTCCAGGGCAAAAGTACTTTCATGATTTACCACCTTTAAGAAATTACTCATTTTTTAGCATTGTATTATTGATTCGATAATACATTTTTGCAGAGTTACGAGGGTTACATTTTAAGTTTTTACAAAAACAATGAAAGAAAAAAAAAAAATTGGTTTTATTGTTTCTCGAAATATTCGCTTTTAAGATTTATACATTTGTACATGCGTTCGAACCAATTCTCGAAACATTTTTTCACTCTGAAGTTGGCACATCAAAAACATGGTTTTGGAAAGATTAAACAGCTTTTTTGAAGTGATGAAAATCGCTGTCCACGCATTTTTTTTTTAGACATTAGGGAACAAAAAGAAGTCATTAGGCGATAAATCAGTGAATACGGGCAATGAGACATTAATTCGATGTTTCTTCCTCAAATAATCAATTGTTTGACGTGCTGTGTGAGAGCTGGCATTGTCATGATAAAGAATGATGCGACGTTTTCGGTTGTTTTTCCTGATTTTATCGATGACTTCTGGCAAACAAATTATTGTATACTATTCAGCATTAACTGTTCTTCAATCCTTGCAACAGTACTTCGCGAACGAAACATTTTTGTTGGATTCGGTTCATCTTAGAACACCCAAACAGTTAATTGTTGCTTAGTTTCCGGCTCGTACGAATATATTCAAGTTTCGTCTCCTGTTACGGATTTTGCATGTTCTCGATCGAATTTTTTGATCATGTCCTTACACTAATTGACACGAGTCTGTTTTTAAGTTTCGGTCAAATTATACGGAATCCAACGAGAACAAATCTTTTTCACAGCTAAATGTTCATACAATATCAAATGTACTGCAGTCTTCGATGTTCCTAAAGACGCCTCTATCTCAGGGTTAATCACCTGCCGATCCTCTTCAATCACCTTGCGCACTGCATCGTTGTTTTTGGAACAACAACCGATTTTGGTCGATCTTCACGAGATTCATCGCTGACGGCAGCACGACCATGACGAAATTCTACAAACTAATTGTAGTATTGTCTTTTCTAATGGTGATTCATTACCAAAAGTTGAACGAAGCGATTCGAGGCATTGTTGTTGAATTAGACCTTTACTAAAATCGTGACAAAGCAACCAACGAAAACATTTACATGAAATTTTCATTTGTTCACAAAATTGTTTTTTTTTAAACGCTCATTGTAAACAAACTACTCGGCCAATTTCTGAGCTACCACTGTTTTAACAATAACAAATGTCAAATTTTACAACAATGGTAACGTCACATCTCAATAGTGCCATCTAGTGGTCGTTTTGTAAAAACATAAAAGGCGGCTCTCGTTTTCGTGACAATCATAAGTTTCTTACTATACTATGAAGAAATCTATAACGTAATTAAATATGATTAAAACTCATTTTTGGAAAGATTTGTATTGTTAAAGGGTACTGACAATATTGGTCGTCATGTCAATTTATATTTTATTCATTTTCTTCAACACTAATAATCATTTTAAAATAAAAAATAGAATTCAGAGCTAATTATCTTCATTCTATATTCAAAAAAATTGAAAATATTTTTGATATATTTTTTGACGTCCCCTGCAATTATGAGGTTTTTTTCTAATATAATATCATGCTTATTAGGGGTATATTAAAAGTTGAGAAATTATTTTTACTTATTTACTGTACTCAGTAAAATAGATCACTTCGTTTATTTATATTTTTCATATAAAAATTACAGGTTGTTTTAAAATCTCCATACTAAACGTGTATAAAGAAAAAAAATAGTATACCTCTATATATATATATATATATATATATATATATATATATATATATATATATATATATATATTAGTCTAGCACACGTGCTGCAGCGAAGTCCCTAAAGCGCTCCAGGAGAGGCATGTGTGCGGAAAAGCGATTCACGTTGTTCTTGAATCGCTGTAAATTATACTCGCTGGGAAACACAGCGCTGGGCAAATTATTCCAAAGGGATGATGTTCTCCATATAAAAGACTGCTTGAAAAGCGTAACAAGCTGAACCTCATACGGATGTGAAGCACCAGCGCGACGTGTATTTCTAACATGCACCGCTTTGGAAGGAATTAAGCGGACTATATCCTTCGAACACTTTCCGTGAAAATACTTGTAGAACAGACTCAAGTCGCCAACCGTTCTTCGATGTTCCAGCGAATCAAGGCCGCCGGTCAGTTCCGGGTCTCCAATCAAACGAACAGCTCTTCTCTGAACAGAATCCAACAAATGCAGTGTATGTTTGGGAGCGGAGCCCCAAACATGGGAGCAGTATTCCATAGTTGGTCGAATTTGAGCTTTGTAAAGAATTAACAGTTGTTGTGGAGTGTAAAGCTTTCTGGTTCTGGTATATATTACAATAGAAGTTTTTACAGATGGTGGAATGTAATACATTAAAATTGATTTTGCATTTTCAAGTTCTCTTGCTGCTGCTGCTACTCGATACTAAGATTTCGGCTAAATGTCGCACAGTGTGTCGACTAGTACAAGTTAGCTGGACAAAATTATTTTTTCACTTATTTCAATTGTTTATGTATATTCTAGGCATATTAAGTTATTTTAAGAAAAAATTCATCGCGT
This sequence comes from Pachyrhynchus sulphureomaculatus, assembly GCA_019049505.1. NCBI lineage: Eukaryota > Metazoa > Arthropoda > Insecta > Coleoptera > Curculionidae > Pachyrhynchus > Pachyrhynchus sulphureomaculatus. The sequence continues at coordinate 85,569,402 of CM032446.1, read as the reverse complement.
TGGTTTTTTTTTATGGGCGTGGCTAATTTTTTCCCCTAAATTAGTCAGCTACGCAGACATATTTAACGATAACTCGGGAACAACTTGTCAGATTTTTATAAATAAAACATTAAAAAATGCGTAACAAAATTTTATTAAAGTTGATTGAATATTATTTTATTCTATCTTTTATCGTTTTGGAGTTATTTAGAAATTAATGGAGAGAAAAAAAATTTTTTCGTGTAAAACTCATTATTTTTTTCGGTAAAAAAGCGCAATAACAAAAGAAAAACAAAATATTATTTTTGTTTTTGTTTATGTTTATGTTTTATTTAATAAGGCTTGCAAATTTATTTCAGCACGAGTTTCTGTTATAGCAATGTGCTCCTCTGCAGGGTAACAGGCCTGTTTGGACTTTTTTAAACGAAAATATGACGGAAACACATTATGCCCCGCCTTCATGGACCACTTCCTAGTTTGTTTGTAAGAATGCGTTGTTGACTTAGAATCTATATAGTAAGCTAAGGCTTCGTCACTACTTAATTGCCTAGGATTAACGGAACTGGTATTTTTAGACTTAATAATATTATCTGGGCTCTCACTAATGTCTCTAATCACATTGGCAATTTTCCTTTGCCCTGCTGAACGCACAGCAATTTCGGCAGCAGTCACCAATTCACTGACACTTCGGGATTCTACGAGATCCACGACGCGACGTTTCTTCGTCTTAAACGACGATTCCTCAAAATCTTTGCGAGGTCTTCCTGCAGGAGTCACATTCTCACTTGATGTTGAAGGTTGTGGGCGCAAAAGAACTCGCAGTAAACTGTATGTCTGCTTCATCCAACCAATTCTTATTTTTAATTAAAAAACGCTCCTTCGACTTTCCTGAAGCCAACCATTTGGCACCAAACTTATTAGACAAGTTGGATATCTTCAACTTTATTTCTTTTTGGCTGCTTTCAGTAATGTCACCAAAGTGAAATTTTGAAGAAAGAAAGTCATATACACGCGAGTTTTTTTCATTCTTCGTGTGTTTCAACCACTCCTCAAAAAAGGCTACCCTTGAAATAGAGTAAACGTGTTCTGGAAAAAAAGAAAAAAAACATGTTGTACTGAAGTGTGCTAAACAATATGTGTATTTTTACAAAGAATAAAGTTATTTCTGTGTAATATCTAAAAACTAGCCCGGATAGAGGTGAATGTCTGTATATTCTGAACTTTCAATTTTTTTTTTTTTTTTTTTAAAACACGCTAAAATATATAGGCTATTTAAAAAAAATACTAAAAATTCAAATTAATAGATTCTGATTAAAAAAATACATTAAAAAATAGTACTTACCCTCAGTATTAATATTCATCACAAAAACTTTCACAATATTACAATATGTCACTATAAGATGTGCACGAAAGTGTCGCTAAATTGCAACTGATTGATTGAAAGAGCTGCATTAAACTCATTACCTGACTTCTGACGCTTATGACTCGCCACTTGCAAATTTGATAAACAACCTTTTCTCGGAATTCGGGGTTTGGTGGTGTTGTTTACGTTTTGCAAATAAGATTTCCTGGAAATCATAACATGAATATATATATATATATATATATATATATATATTATATATATATATATATATATATATATATATATATATATATATATATATATATATATATATATATATATGCTGCGTATTAACCGAGCTTCTAAAATATGTATGTACATATTTCCATTTAAAATCGTCGGGGCCTTCGGGGAATCCCCCTGGTCCGTGTGAGGGGTTCCCCTATTTATGTTTTTGGACTCTTTCAGCATGTAAATTTGCGTGAATACATTGCGTTATAGGGTTTACTACGGAGAAGTACGAGTATACTCATATAATTTATTTGGTTGGAGTTCTGGTAGTTAAGTGTAATTAATACGAACTGCTTTGTTTGAATTTTTGTTTGTCGTATTATAATGGAGCAACACAAGCGTAAAAGAATCGTCGTTCCTATTGAAGAAAAATTAAAAGCCATCAGAAGAATTGAAGCAGGAGAGACAATTAAAGTTGTTGCACGAGATTATCGAGTAGGTGAGGTAACAGTTGGAGATTGGAAAAGAAACCGCACAAAAATAGAAGAGTGGTGTATAAATCAAGCCTCCTCGTCCTCAGGAAGAAAATCAATGAAAACCGGCGACTACGAAAAGGTTAACGAAGCTTTATTCATGTGGTTTAACCAACAGAGATCAACAAGTGTGCCTCTGTCAGGTCCAATTTTACAACAGAAAGCAATAATGATTAGTAGGCAATTCCCAGAGATAGATCAGTACCGTCAGTTCTGGATGGCTTGACCGCTGGAAAAAACGGTACGGTGTACGACAACTGACTGTATGTGGTGAAAAACTTTCTGGTGATATGTCATCAATTGAGAAGTTTAAGCAGAACTTTAAAAAGCAAATCGAAAATTGTGGATACACATGTGATCAAATTTACAACTGTGACGAAACTGGTCTGAATTATAAAATGCTTCCATCAAAAACATTGGCATCTCGACAGGAAAAATCAGCTCCTGGGCACAAATGAAGTAAGGAAAGATTAAATATAATGGTATGTTCCAATGCATCTGGCGAGCACAAAATCCCACTGATGGTGATTGGCAATTCTGCACGTCCAAGAGCTTTAAAATACATCTCACCGAAAGCCCTACCAGTTTATTACAAAAGTCAGAAGAGCGCATGGATGGATGCGACCTTATTTATTAACTGGTTTGAACAAAAACCGTCTTCCTATTGTAACATTCATTTTTTCCTAGATTTTAAGACCATGTAATGTTACTGATTTTTGGCTTTATAATGTGCTTCTTTTCATTTTTGTATCGAGCAGTGTATTACACTGGAATTCCTAGCCGCTCGTTATATAGTGTGCAGTGCGGGTTGCCGACCGAATCTATCGAATTCGTAGTACGACGGGATTGGTGAAATGTTTGTTTCCGGAGTTTGGTTCCGGCGTCGCCATTTTAGAGACGTAGTTCTCGCGGCTTATTTAAGGGTCCGGAGAACGCACATCTTGGCTTACTTCCATCGAGCCGCCAAGTGAGGTTACTTCCACCGAGCCGCCAAGAAGGCTTACTTCCACCGAGCCGCCAAGAAGGCTTACTTCCACCGAGCCGCCAAGGGGCTTACTTCGACCAAGCCGCAGTAGAGGCTTCTGGCAATATTTACGAGAGCCAAGTTAAGCACGAGTTTTTTTTTAAACGTTAAGCCGTAGTGGGCTTTGTGTGTTTTCTACATGGAGTAGCCAAAGTAGGCTCTTCTCATAAGTGATGGAATGTGTGAAATCAGTTTTGTGTTCCATTGAAGGCCTAGAAGCCCGTAGGAAAACCGTAAGTCACCAGAACATACATCAATAGATCTATTTCCCGCAAATAAGTGTTTTAACAGCAATTTGAACTGATAACCCGTGAAGTGAATATCACGACTCTTCGATTTCGGGTGTAGTAAAGTTTTAGAAGTAAAATGTCTGATTTAGGAACTCTACTTTTAATAACTAATTTTTAGGCTAGAATTTTTGTAATTCTTAAAACTGCAAAGGTTAGAACTTTTATTTTAAATCATTAATAAATTTTCTTTTTGGGGATTAAAGCTAGTGTTTCACTGTACACCTATCTTTCTTTTCAGGATAAGGACGGTTGTACCAAACTGATTTTTTTTATTTAACAACTGTACACCATTTCAGTATTTTTTCATTTTTTTAGCTGAAGTTAGATCCTTTCTATTTTAAAATGAATGGTGCCCAAAATTCGTACAACTAAAGCTTTTTAAAAATAGAAAATAATTCCAAAAAGGCGTACAACAATTATCTCTTACCCATATCTCTCTACCAAGGAAAACTGAGCTAGTGTTTGTTTAATTTCTTTAGTTCTTTTAAAATCATTATTCACTCAATTCATTCTCAGAAATTAAAAAGAGGTTGCAAGAAAATTGCGCCCAAGCGTGGGAAAAACAATTTTCATAGGGTACAAAATGACGCCACAAAAACTGAGGGAAAGTTCCCATGTTACACTATTAAAGCAATTTTGTTAATGGATAATGCCCCCTCTCACCCTGGAGAAGGACTTCAAGTGGGCGAAATTGTTGTAAAATTTTTTCCTCCAAAAGCTTGGGATTCTGTGCGCACTACCACTATTCAAAAATCTTGCTCAAAAGTTATTGATTTTGAGGACTATAATGACAGTGAAGATGATACTCCATAAAATGAATTAGCTTTGAAATTGAGAAGCCATGGAGAAAAGTCCTGTTCAAATTTTGACAGCGAGATAGAAGAAAAAGAAAAAAGTTTATTTGAATTAATGCAAAAATTAAAAAGTTGCGGAAATGTGACAAGAGAAGATGTTGTTGAATGGATTACAGCAGATGATTTAGAAGAAGAAATGAGTATTGAAGAAATAACGAATGCCTTTCAGGAAACCGAAAAAATCAGATGACGATGACGAAGCGGCGGTGGATGAACAGTCTCCCACTAAGATCTCTCATTAAGAAGGTTTTGCTTCTTTGGAAAAAGCTTTGAGGTATATCGAACAATAACCAGAGGCAACCCTAGCGGATTTACTTCTTCTTAATAGATGGAGAAACATTACACCGAGAAAAAAAAGATGCAATATGAAACAGAAGCGCATAGATACCTATTTCACTGTTTTATAATGTATGTACCTAGTTATGTGTTAAAAACGTTAATACATCGGTTTAAAGTATTTGTGTTTATTGTTTGAATGAATAAAAAACAAATCCGGGTTATTCGAGTTTTCAGTTATCCGAGGAGGGTGCCCCCCCACGTTACCTCGGATAACCGGGGTTCTACTGTGTATATATATATATATATATATATATATATATATATATATATATATATATATATATATATATATATATATATGTATGTATGTATGTATATATATATATATATATATATATATATATATATATATATATATATATATATATATACATACATATATATATATATATATATATATATATATATATATATATATACATATATATATATATATATATATATATATATATATATATATATATATATATATATATATATATATATATATAAATATATTAACTATTAGAGTACTATCATCTACGGAGAATAAGGTGAACACAGGAGGAAATAATTAGCATAATAAACATCTTATTTAGGTCACTCCATCTATAATATATATAAAATGCAACGTCTCTCTGTCTGTCTGTCCGTTAGTGCGCTTATCACTGGAGAACCACTTATTCGATTTACGTACTTTTCTTTTTAAACATACATATGTTCTTTGGCCAGGTTATAGGCTATATTTTTATTACGATAGGTAGCATAAGGAATGAGCAGTAACGATAATAGTGAATGAAGTCGGAAAAAAGTTTGCCGCTATATGGAACAATATTATGTAGCAGAGAATATCTACAATCTATAATATATATATAAAATCCAATGTCTCTCTGTCTGTCTGTCTGTCTGTCCATTAGTGCGTTTATCACGCGAGAACCACTTATCCGATTTACGTGCTTTTTTTTTAACACATACATATGTTCTCTGGCCAGGTTATATATCTATAATGTATATAAAATGCAACGTCTCTCTGTCTGTCTGTCTATCTGTCCGTTAGTGCGTTACGTGCTTTTTTTTTAAAACATACATATGTTCTCTTGCCAGGTTATAGGATATATTTTATTGCGTAAGGTAACAGAAAGAATAAGCAGTGACGATAATAGCGAATCAAGTCGGAAAAAAAGGTTACCGTTAGCGCGTTCTCTTGCAATACACTGCCTAAACCATTAAATATGGAACGATATCATGTTGCAAAGAATATAATATATATCTCTCTGTCTGTCTGTCTGTCCGTTAGTGCGCTTATCACTTGAGAACCATTTATCCGATTTACGTGTTTTTATAAATTTATACATATGTTCTATATAATTCGATATAAGCCTAGATAATGGGAGATAAGGTGAGATAATCTGCGATAAGGAGAAATATTGGGAGAAAAGTGGAGATAAGCCTCGATAATGGGAGATAAGGTGAGATAATGGGAGATAAGTATAAATAATGGGAGATAAGGAGAAATAATGGGAGAAAAGCAGAGATAAGTCTAGATAATGGGATTTATGGTAAGATAATAGGAGATAAGGAGAAATAATGGGAGATAAGGATAAATATTGCGAGATAAGTCGAGATAAGCCTAGATAATGGGAGATAAGGAGAAATATGGGAGATGAGCAGAGATAAGCCTAGATATTGGGAATTATGTAGAGATAATGGGAGATAAGTAGAAATAATGGGAGATATTTTATTACGTTGGGTAACATAAGGAATAAGCAGTGACGATAGTAGTGAATCAAGTCCACGCAAGCGGAGCCGCTGGCCCAGCTAGTTATGTCATAAAACCTGAATTAATCTTCACTTTTTAATCAATATCATATTTCATTTTAAGATATCGGAAATACGTATACAAGTACTTCGAGAATAATGCAGTTTACCTATCTATAAAATCAGATGCTTACATGAAATCAGTATTTTTTTGAAGATATAATATGCTTAAATTATGAAGATAAATAGTTTTTAAAATTTTAACACCATAGTTGGAGGACCAGAAAGAAAAATCTAACCCGGTTTTTACAAAAAGTCCCGGAAAATGATAATTATTAACCTGAACTAATTATACTGCATCAATAATTTTAGAATGCATTTCTATAACCAAATTTCTCTATTTTTATAAAATTTTTAATATAAGTAAGTGGCAAATTAAAAATCGCCATGTAGACACCACAAATTACCATACAACGATCTGCTAGAAGGATCAGGAATCTAGTCTACAGCTTTGCGGATGACAGTATACTTCTCATTTCTTCATTTACTTTGAATGCTTGAACACAGACAGCAGAAAGTCGTTTAACTTAACAAAGCCCTGGAAGAAATTTTATCTTTGGGTGATAGTAACCAAGCAGAATTTAACGCTTTTTCTAAAAAAGTTAACGTTGCGGAACCCGACATAGATATGGCGGGACACCCCATTCCTTTAGCATCGGCACTCAATTTGCTGGGCGTTAACTTGGGAGCATGGCATAGCATGAACATTTTCAATGCATAGCAGACAGCTTTTCAAAATCTGAAAATATTCTTTCGAACTAGAAAGCTTTACACTGTACAAAGGTCAAATTCGACCAATGATGAAATCCTGCTGCCATGTTTGGGGCTCTGCTCCCTAAAATACACTGCAGAAGAGAACTGTTTCCCTGATTGGACACCCAGAACCGACCACTAACCTTGTTTCCTTAGAACTCAAGTTGTAGATTAGACTCTAAAAGTACTTTCATGGAAAGTGTTCGATGGATGTAGCCCGCTTAATTCCTCCCAGAACGGTACATGCCAGGAACATACTTCGCGCTAATACACCCCATCTGTATGAGGTTCAGCTTGTCACACCTTGTACAACTCACCTTTTATATGGAAAATCTCATACCTTTGGAGTGATTCGTTCAGGACTGTGTTTCCCACCGAGTTCATTTTACAGCAATTCAAGACCAACGTGACTTGCTTTTTCCGCATACGTATCCCTCCTGTAGCGTTTCAAGGATTTTACTACAGCACGTGTGCTACGCCCATAAAAAAGATGCAAAAATTAGTTTAAGAAACATTTATACAAATGAAAAAAATAAACCTAATTCTTAAAATGCCTAAAGTCTATGATCACGGCCCTAAACAATACGAACAAAGGAAGTAATCCATCGCTATTTTCTCGAAGACGCAGACACTGGTATATAGTAAGTCTCTATAAATGCACCAACCGGAGTTCTAATATTATAGACCACGTGGCATAATAGACACAAATAATATTCGTCATTTTCCTTATCAACTTTAAAATATGAGTAAAACAGCCAACTACAAATTAAAAAACAAATTAATATAATTATTTTTTCTTAACCGTGTCGACTTGTTATGAGAAAGAAAGCTGATACGATCACTACGATATACTTAAAAAACATGTAGTAGTACAACTAGATCAAGTATGACTTTAATTAAAAATAAGTAGTGTCTCATTAAGATCGTACGATTTAATCAGTTTTTTCTGTTCATTGTTGCGATATTCTTCATTGACCAAACGATTCCAATAAGCCCAGGGGTCGTTCAATTTATTTACCAAAACTTGGTATAATGTCTTCATATATTTTTTTATCATATTTGTGTTGCGATGTTACAAATATAACGTATTGTTCTATGATGTAGCGTTCCATGGTTAATAACCGCAACAACAGCAAACAAAGTTACATTTTTAGAAGAGGAGAATATTTAGAAAAAAATGGACGTGCAAATTGAATTGTACAGGGTGAGTCAACGATAGAGTAAAGCTCATTATCTCATTTGTTTCGGGAATGACGAAAAAACGTTAAAGTTTAAAATTATTTTTGAGTATACAGAGTACTTCAAAAAAGTGTGGCCGATATAACATATGTTTTTTTAAATGGAACATCCTGTTTTCTAATTTATTTTTAAATTCTGCGTAAAATTTTATAACTTTTTTATTAATAATGTTATATACCTAAACCTAGTAGTTTTTCTAATATTTTAATTTTTTTAAAAAAATACTAGTTTTCAGTTTGTAAAAACTAGCCTGTAGCGCCATTGTTTCTGAAGGTGGAATACTGATAATTCGAACGAGCGTTCTATAGAGATGAAAAAAAAGATATATGTAATTAAATTTGAGTTAGATGCTACAGGGTGTTCAAAATAAATTTATGCATTTCGACTATTTTAAATTGAAAATTTCAACTTTTTAAATGGCACACCCTGTATATTATTATTTTTCTCATAGATTTTACAAAACCGTCCAACTTTTATTAAGTATGTCGTATACCTATTCTTATAGTTTTCGATTTATTTCGAATTTTTCAATTTTTACCCTTGTTTTTAATGCACTTACGCTATAACATCATAGTTGTCAATACAAAACAAAAATGTAGGCATTGTCAAATTTTGACATAATTATATATAACATTAAGCAAGTAAAAATAGTTTAATTTGTTGTAGTAAGTGACGTAAAAGGTAATAGTTATGGATTTTCCTGAAAGTGAATTAATTGATATGTTTTATATACTGGTCAAGGCGGGAAAAAATTGTCTTTTGGCAGTAAGGCTTTACGGAGCGAAGTACCCTAATAGACGTATACCATCTAGAAAATCTTTTCAGTGCTTAATGGAACGGTTTGATGGTAGTGGTAGCGTTGAGTATACGAAACGGAAAGTAGTAAACCAGAATGCTACCAATGAGGAAAAATAAATGGAGATTTTACTTCGTGTTGAAGATAATCCCCAGGTCAGCAGCCGTCAACTAGCTGACTTATCTGACACATCCCAATCTACGGCTAATCGCACCACGAAAAAAATACAAGTATCATCCCTTTTATATGGGACTACACCAAGAACTTCAAGACCGTGATTTTAAACGACGAGTAAACTTTTATACCACCATGAATGGAGCAATAGAAGCCGATCCAAATTTTTTATCCAAAATAATGTTTTCTGATGAAGCTACTTTTCGCAGTAATGGAGCAGTTAACAGCCTTAACATGCATTATTGTTCAACAGTTAATCCATTTTGGGCCCGGGAAGTTCAAAGCCAAAACCATTGGTCGCTTAATGTATGGTATGGAATATTAAATTTTCGAATTATGGGTCCATATTTTTTCCGCGAATCGCTTAACGGGCCTAGATATCTAAATTTTTTGCAAAACGAATTACCCCAGCTTCTTGAAGAAGTTGGTAACTTTGACGGGGAACAAATGTGTATTCAACAAGACGGAGCTCCTGCTCATTACCACCGGGAAGTTCGGGAATTTTTAAACGATCGTTACCCACAAAAGTGGATCGGTAGGGATGGATTCATTCAGTGGCCCCCTCGATCATGTGACTTAACACCTTTAGACTTCTTTTGTGGGGCTACATTAAAGATCGTGTTTATGTGAATCCCCCAACAACACCAGTAGATATGGAAAATAGGATACGGGATGCGTGCAGGACAATAACGCCCTTTATGCTAAGGAAAGTGAAAGAAAATGTAGTAAAACGACTAAAAATGTGTATTCAAGTAGACGGGCATATTTTTGAATATTTATTACGTCATAATAATTAATCATTAGATGAGTTAAACTATATTAAAATTATTATTTACTATTGGTTTATGTTTTCACAATAGTGTAAGTGTATTAAAAACAAGGGTAAAAATTGAAAAATTCAAAATAAATCGAAAACTGTTAAAAATAGGTATATGACATACTTAATAAAAGTTGGAGAGTTTTGTAAAAATCTATCAGAAAAAATGATAATATACAGGGTGTGTCATTTAAAAAATTTGAGATTTTTCAATTTAAAGTAATCGAAATGTATAAATTTATTTTGAACACCCTGTAACATCTAAGTTAAATTTCTTTACATATATCTGTTTTCATCTCTATAGAACACTCGTACCAGTTATGAGTATTACACCTTCAGAAACAATGGCGCTACTGGCAATTTTTTACAAAACTGAAAACTAGTATTTAAAAAAAAAAAAAATTGAAATATTAGAAAAAACTATTAGGTTTAGGTATAACATTATTAATAAAAAAGTTATAAAATTTTACGCGGAATTTAAAAATAAATTAGAAAATAGTCTGTTTCATTTAAAAAACATATGTTATATCGGCCACACTTTTGTGATGTATCCTGTATACTCAAATATAATTTTAAACTGTACACCTTAACATTCCCTAAAACTATTGTATTTAACATTTTTTCGTCATTCCCCAAACAAATGAGATAATGAACTTTACTCTATCGTTGACTCACCCTGTACATGATAGGACCCCTTTTATCTTAGCCAAATATATTTTCTCAGTTTTGCTACCTCAAACCTGTGCTTATGACATCATTATGCTTTTGTTTATTCGCCAATTGATCGGCTCCTATTTTCCTTGTTTACAAATAGTAATAACACAGTAAAAGTAAGCTAAAGTAGATGAGAGTTGGAGAAATAAATTTCATGTAACGGGTAATACTTAATTTCATTATTGGATATCAAATAAACAAGATTATTTATGTAGCAAGGTTCATGAAATTAGTTTCTCCAAAATATTACATGTCTCGATTATATACAGTGTGTTTAAGAAGTTTCTTCTTTAATTTAAAAAGAACAATTGTATATCAAGAAAAGACACCACTCCCTTCCATGCCTTAAATTGCCTAAAAAGTTACTGGAACGCTTTGAACAATTTATCTTTAGAAATTATATTCCAAACTGTCCTCCTCTTTGAAATAGTATTCACCTCCTCAAAATATAATGGGAGACGAACCATAAAAGCTAATTGAAAAATACTGATTTTTGCCACATGATAATGTCATCTTTCTCAACTAAAAATATCAGTTACTATAATTAACTACTAGCCATTATGATTGGATAGACCGCTAACTGTGAAACGACATCCATTTTTTTTAAGAAGTAAATACCTTATAAATCTCACCATGATTTAGAAAAAGTTTGTCTTGTAGTTTTACCTCAACAAAAATAAATTTGATTGCTGCTAAAGGGTAGCATCAAACAAAAAAAGCAAATTGGATAAGTTTTTAATTTCATCACTGGATCCACCTATATAAATGGGGTTTGAATTTACATTATCCGAAATAATCGATCCTAAAACCATTTATAGGGACGACAGTCTCTTAAGTATATAAGTGTGATAGGTACAAACGTTTTTATATTATCTACTTAGTTATGAAGAAAAACTGTCAGAGCTGAAAAACAACTTTTTTCAGACAACTACCATTTACACTGATACACGTAATCCAGCATTTCTCGAATTGTTTCATGTCACCGAAAAAACTCTTTTCTTTTCGCCTCAAAAAAATGACGTTACGGTGGGTTTCAACTTATCAACTGCCTGCGAGGTCTTTCTTTAGATAGGTGTTGAGACTTACCAACTATGCAGCTGTCTTGCAATAGCAAAGTTATGTATTTTCATGAATTCGGACATTTCTCTCAAAGGGGTTTAGATCGTCCTTCCGTAAATCTCTTTATTATTGTGGATCCTTTTTCCATATATTCGATAATCAAAATTCCTTTGGATCGGCATCAAGCTTTCAAAAGGCGACTAAGTTTTCGCCTTCTTTGGAGGTGGAGGGCACTTATGCACCCATTTCTTTCTTATATCAAGTTAATATATTAAAGAGCTTCTTTCTTCACCGGAGGATGATAAGATAGAAAAGTTGGAAATAAGAAACACAACATCGAAAAGCCTCCAGTTTTTTTTCCAAAGCTTGGGAAAAGTCAGAAAGTCAAGAAAGTGAGTATATCATCTCAAATTATAAAAGAGCAGATATATAATGTCAACAGACGGATATTGCGGAATACTTCTCACTGATGTAACACACATTCTTAAATCCGGAGCACATCCCAGTAACGAACGTGTACTGAATTATTAATTAAAGTTATGAAACTTCTTTCTTGTTTGTCAAGTATAAGCCATAGCCATAAATTTTTAATAACAGTATATCTCTATTTTTATTTTTGTTCTAAACTGCCGCTAATAAACTTTAGTCAGATGCCTTAGCCACCCTGTATATCATTCTCATCTTAAAACTAATAAATTTACTAAGACTAGCACTTTAGGGATTTTTTAAATTTACGTTATTGCAAATCGCTCTACTTTCATTCTAATCTTAGGTTAAAATTGGTATACCGCTTACAATAGTAATTGCATAGTGGATAATACTGTTTATATTCATAGGACTTAATGGTTGGTAGCCTTCGTAGAAGCGAAATGAAGCAATTCTTAATTCATAAAAATTGCGACGATTAAAGTCTCTGTAATAAATACCGACCGCACTAAATGATGATCTTAAGAGTATTCATACCAACCGCAAACTAAATTAAGCTTAATTAAATTTTAAAAAAAAATCAGGCTTATGATAAATAAAAACCGGCCAAGTGTAAGTCGAACTTGCACAATTAGTGCCGTGATTGCTGAAGTATTCTATGAAATTCAGTCACACATTCATCTTCAATATAGGAATTACCAAGATATATAAAAAGCGAGACATCTTTGTAGTAAAAGTTTAAAACAAATATTTACTAGAACAAATAAAATAAAATAAATTGATTTTATCTGTGATTGACCAAATATATATATATATATATATATATATATATATATATATATATATATATATATATATATATATATATATATATTATATATATATATATATATATATATATATATATATATATACATATACATATATATATATATATATATATATATATATATATATATATATATATATATATATATATATATATATATATACTACCGTCAGAAAGTATTTGCCCACTTAGAAATTTCAATGTAACTGCCAAAATTTAATACCTAATTAAACCCTTTTATTATATTAGGTAAATTTGATTATTCTTAACATCATAAAAATTGTTTAGATAGGCCTTTTTGGTGAAATCACAAATTAAAAACCAATTAGAACAAATTTCCAAGTTTTGCATGATAATCGTTTTGAGGCGATTTCTGAGAATTCCAACTGAAGGAAGAACTCATTTCAAGTTTCTAGGTATTATGGAAATTCCTAGTGACATTTTATGATAAAAAACTATGCCATAAATACCATTGCCCTTTTGGAAATTAACCGTTCGCAAACAGTACTTTGTCATTGATACAGGCTCAATTGTTTTGTAAAAATACCAAAAACGACAAAAGTTTCCATTGAATATCGGGCTCTGATAATTGCGAGACATCAAAATGGTCACTCGACTCGATAAATCGCGAGTGATATGCGAATACCAAGGAGAACGGTGGACGACATCGTAAAATAATTTTCTGCGGGACATGGATTTCAAAGCAAAAACGTTCAGGAAGGCCTCGAAAAACGACTCCCGCTGAAGACAGAGCTAGAACAATGTCCAGCAAACGTAATCGCCGCCTAACCGCACCAAAATCACGGCTCAAGTAAACCTGGAGCGGCCCATCCCCATCAGCGTGACAACCGTCAAGAACAGGTTAGCCGAAGGTGGACTACACGGGAGAGTTGCAGTGAGGGAACTACTTCTTTGGCAAGTGAATAAACGTAAACGATTAGAATGGGCCCGAGAACATGAAAATTGGACATCAGAACAATGGAATTCCGTCCTCTGGAGCGACGAATCTAAATTCGAAATTTTCAATTCAAATCGACGAGTTTATGTGCGGCGGTCAGCTGGAAAGAGGATATTGGTTGCCTACAGTAAAACATGGTGGAGGTTCAGTAGTGGTTTGGAGTTGTTTTGGCAACGGTTAACTTGGAAAAATCTTTAGGGTAGAAGGAATCATGCGAAAAGAACAGTACCAAGAAATTTAGCTAACTCAAATGCTGCAGATATTTTTCAGGGGATATTTATTTTTCAGCATGGCAACGACCCTAAACATTCTGCTAAACAAATTAAAGAACTTTTGGACCAATGGAAATCCGATGACGTCCTGGAAGTAATGACCTCCACAATTACCCGACTTGAACCCCATCGAACTGCTGTGGGAATATTTGGACAGGTGTGTTCGAAAAATCAATCCAACATCAGAAAATCACTTGTGGGAACTTTTAGAAGCAGAATGGGTTAAAATAACCGAAGAAACTCTGAAGAAACTACTGGACAGAATGCCAAAACTCTGTAAAGCGGTAATTAAAAACAAAGGAGGTCACATAGATGAGAAAAATCCTGGAAAATCATACTGTAAATAATGTGAAAATAAATAATAATTTATTAAAATTTAAAAAAATATATATTATCTGGGTTTTTGTTGTCTTGGGACTGAAATAACTAGGTGGGCAAATACTTTCTGATGGTAGTATATATATATATATATATATATATATATATATATATATATATATATATATATATATATATATATATGTATATATATATATATATATATATATATATATATATATATATATATATATATATATATATAGATATATATTATTTATATTTCGTAGCTCTTAGTCTCGGTTACATTCACACCTTTACACGAAAAAAAAACTTCACCATATTGTCAAATCAAATAGTTTTTTTTTATACCACATAAATTTTCAAGCGTAATGCACAATGTGATAATTTTCGCTCAATCTACACTTTATGGAGAATATTTTAGAGTTTTTTCGAAATTTTTTGATCAGTACTCTTAGAGATAGGGGGGGGGGGGACAGCGATTTTTTGCCATTTTTTAGAAATGATGTAAAGAAAAGTTTTCGCGAGTATTACATCCTATATGTTTTTGAACTTGTGTTTTCACAAGCTTTCATTTGACCCCCCACTCGATGACCTTGCAAGTTTTTTTTCCCTACCGATTTCACCCACCAAAACAAACTTTTAAAACTACACGACTCTAATTAGGCCATCAATTTCTATATTTATGCCAAATTTCAACAGAAAAATAAATACCACCCACCAAGGTTGACTTTAATGTTCGGATCCGACAGAAATGGGAAAATGGGAAGATTAAATATGATTGATTATTGGCTGATTAGTTGTACGCGGGTTGGTGATTATGCACTGCAACCTCTTGGTTCCCTTCCAAACTCTTCATGTGGTAACATATCTGTTCTGAGATCTGCCTGCTTGTGGACCATTGTGGATATCCATTTTCTGTCAATGTTTCCTCAGGTAACAGTGGCCGATGAGCAATCCGATTACTAGTTCTATCTTTTGTTCTTCTGATTCGGGCCCTTGTTAAACGAAGGACGTCAGTGTCAGTTTCTTTGAGGGGCCGCGAATTACGTCCCTCGTATGTCTTTTGCCAGGTGTTGCGAGCCAACGATCTAGATGTTGCTGATTTGACTATCTGTTAATGATTCTGAATCAATGTATGGTTGTGTAGCTCTGAATCTTGCAATTTTCATCCGCTTTATCATTGCCTGTTATCCTCGAATGTCCTGGAACACACATGAGTTTAAACCTGTTGTTCCTGGAGGACAGTTTTGACAGGTCACGTTTACACCCCATCGCGGTATTAGAGTTGGCTTCATAGGCATCTAAAGCCTTTAGATCAGCTTGACTATCTGAGAAAATATATATTTCTTTTTGTGGTAGTCCGTCTAATATTTTCGTGAACACATGCTTGTATTGAGTAAATTTATGCCTGGAATATTGCTCCATTTGGGCTTTTCTACGTTATATACCAGAGTCTACTCTGCTCGAAGTTTTTGATCCATTTGTGTTATATACCAGACCCGCAGCCTTCGTCGGATCTTCGTGGTTAGGTCGCACCCAATTTTATAAGATTAAACATGACATAAGGATGAAGAATCGACAAAGACTAACAGAAGAGGCTAAGAAAGATCTGTACATTTTAAATTAGCGGCCCGATTTAAGAAATTATGAGTAATGGCTACCAAAGAAAATAAAAAATGTGTATATTTTTACTCTTAAGAATTAATTTTAATGGTACCACCATCAAAATATATTGGAGAGTTTTAAAGAAACATTTTAAATTTTCCACAAATAAGAGCTAACATATTAACTAAAACTGTAATTCTTTAATTTTTAATAAGTTGCTTGAATACTACGAAATTATTTGTTTGACTTGTTTAATGACTAAAATTTACTTAATGATACCCTTAATAAGGAGCTTGAACTGGCATATTTACCTCTTATATATTGATTTTAGGAGAGAAATCGACATTACAAGGTTGTGAAAGTAAAATATTTGTGGTAATTTACTTGTATGTATGGAAAATATATTGCAAGTGATTTGATTTGTTATATACAATATGTAAATTGAGAATATCAGACCTATTGTATGTTCCGGTAATAGATCTGCTTGGGATGTAATTTCGCAATAGTACTAGGTTCACTGATATAATGATACAAGATAATATTTCTTAGGTTAATAATTCTAAAATATTTCTTATAAAGATATGTTATAACAATATTAGTTCAATTACATAGATTGAAATATTAGTAGTACATCTCAGTTGAGCAACCCCGTACGTCATGAAAGCAAATAAATATAACCCGTATGTTGGTAGACAAAAGAAACGAATTGTTTGGTAATTGAATTCTAGATGATTCGTCTTTTAATGAATTAGTAAATTAGGGACATGAATTTTCTATCGTAAAAATAAGTCAACCATAATTCTAAATAATAACCGGTCAAGTGCAAGTTGGTCTTGCGCAATTAGTGTTCCGTACGTTGATTGCTTTTTAAATAAAAATTTTTGTTATGGAGGTATAAAATGATCAATGAGTTCATAAAACACACCCCTAATGAGTTTCAACAAAGAATTTTTCTGATCTTTACTGAAAAGTAATGATCTTGAAATGTTTGTTCAATCTACACCCTGTGGAGAATATTCCAGAATTTTTTCAGAATTTTTTGATCAGTACTTCTGGAGATAAAGGGGGGACAGCGATTACATTATATAAATTTTTGAACTCATGTTTTTACAAGCTTTCATTTGACACCCCACACGATGACCTGGTAATTTTTTTTTTCACTTCCGATATCACCCTCCAAAACTAACACGGCTTTGATGAAACCATTAATATTAGTACCAAATTTCAACTTTCTATGCCAAATAATTTCGGAGAAAATTGGGTATGACAGACAGACGGAGGGACGGACACAAGTGATCTTATAAGTGTTCCGTAGGGAACACTAAAAATGTTGTTTTTCTCACAATTGCACTGCCCTCTTGGAGGTATAAGATGGGATGGGGACCTATATTATCTTCTTAATCATTAACGATCAAAAATTTATTGTATATACTATATGTCTTGATCATCCCTCTTTTAGTGCTAGTTGTATCGTCAAATCAGCTGTATTGTCAACTAAGAAAAAAATTTTTTTTGCAAATTTTTGCCTTATTGCCAAAATATAATACGTGTATATTCTACCATAATATTAACATAGAAATATAGATTAAATGTAAGTTTGAGAATGTATTCTTCGAACCATAGGCCGAACTGTCGATTAGGGAAGAACAAAGGCAGATTACTACCGGAATGAATGCGTTGACATTAAGGGCTCTCTCTTTCTCTCCAGTTCTGTTACCTCGTAATCGATAAAATCCTAACCACATTAAATGAGACAGATCTGCATACACCGCCGAGAAGACGATAATGTTTTCTGTAAAAAAACTAGCTCTTAAACCATTGAAAAAGCTCTAAACATTATTTGTAACTAATGTCAAAAGCAGTGATTTTGTCTAATTAAGAACAACACTGACCTGGTCCTGTTCACAAAGAAAAGGAATGGAATTCAGCAACATAAGAGACAGATATATAGGAGTAATCATGAAAACTGGATTGGAAGGTACGCGTGGAAAGCAAACAAGGCGAGACGTGCCTTGTGGGCCAGCCTTTAGTAAGAATTCCGACAGAATTCGAGCTTTTTCTGTTTCAAGCAATATTAAAAGTAAACTCATGCAGTTTTAATTTAACAAGCTTTCATGGAAAATCACCGGGTATTAAAAAAAATACTTTCTGTCTTACAGATTGCAGAAGCTAGTTCCACTTTTGTTCAGTCTGTTAAATCGGCTAATAATTATTTGACGAGCCTGTGACGAATATTTGAAGGTATGGAATAACAGTTTATTAAAACAAGTGTCTCAAACACGTTACTGCCAGGATGAGCCTTAATATAATAAAAGTTTATTATTAGTATGCCATAAATATTTTTTTGCAGTAAAAATATGTGTTATCTGAATTTATAGTTACACAGAATCATGTGGGATGTTACTGTTCTCGTAAGCATAAAATGAATAAAAATTGCAAATTTGTTTAGTATTACCTTAATTCAATTATAGTAGGTTAAACTACAGTTAAGTAATGCAGTTATTTCTTAAAATACGTTGGCTAAAGGATTTTTTTATATATGATTAAACAGTGGCGGTGCTAGGTGGGTGAATACTCGTGGTGGATTGATTTACTCATTGGTTATTAATTTAAAAAAATAAGAATAAAAATTTTATATCATTTAAAAAAAATATCACAACAAAGCTCTTAGCCTCAGGTGTTGCTAGAATAGTTAATGTAAGGTTATAACAAATATACAAATTTAGTCGGTTTATTATTAAACTGTTGTATTTTTATGAACAGTTGAGTAAATTTTAAAGCACCTTTGTAAACATTTAGTAAACATGAATGATAAAAATTTTAATAAAGAAACACAAAAGAGTCTATTTTTTGCATTAAGGGTTTATATGACTCCTAGGTTAGACCAGTCTAAAATAATGATGTTTACTAAAATTTGTGGAGCTTCGTACTAAATACGTGTATGTTAGTTTAAAAAATAGGAAGATCTTTGTTAGGTGTCAATTTTCGCAAAGTGGTAAACTTATATTAGTTGATTCAGTTATAAAATGTTTTAAATTTCATTGCAAATGGTATACTAGTCTCTTTAAAATGTACAGTGTGATGTCATTTTTGTAATATTAATTTAGTAATATTTATACAGTATTAAAAATGAATGGAATTAATTTGTAACCCTTCTATAATGTATTGAATGATAGAATACCAGAATGAGATTTTTGTTGCAGAAAAATTACTTTTCTTTGGCCTACCTTCGACCGTTTATTTGGTCATTCTTAGCATTCAAGAATGTTGTTTTTCTTGGGACCAGATATCTCAAATTATTTACTAACGTTTAAAGGTGTACTAGACAACAAAATAAAAAGACACATAATGCACATTTTGAAGAAAGACGTATTTTATGTTTTCATGTTATACAGTGCCATTCATAAAGTTCGCACCATATGGGAAAAATTTTTATTATAAAAGTTTTTGAAAATTTAACTTCGAAATATGTTAGTGCATGTTTTATGTTTAGGTTTACACCCAAATAAGGTCATGACGTCACCAGCCTTGCCTGCCAAATTTGACATTTAAAATTTAAAACTGGGAAAAACGCATTTTTTAAAAAAAAATATAGCAAAGAATTATAAAGAAAAAATATTTAGTAGTATTTTAGTTTTACGCCTATATGCCAATTTTCAAAAAAAAGTGACAAAATTCACTTTTTTCAATTATGTCCCCCGAAAATGATAATTGAAAGTTTTTTCCTATAAATTATATTATCTACTTTTTTAATGGTTAATGTTTTACTAAATGTTACGAAAAAATATTAATTAGGCCGTAAAATTAGGCTGAAAATTTATTTTTTTTCAAAAAGTTGTAATTTAACAACGCAATATTGGTGCAAAGCTGCTTAATATTTATGACACGTCAATTTTTAAGTATTACTATTATAAAAAATTAATGTTATTTACTAAATAAACAAACGTTCTTAAGTTTCTACGCTTCTTCCTTCCTTTTCAATGCATATAATAGTTCTGTTATAAATTTCATGACGAACATTCGCATAGAACTTCGGCTTGATTTCGTTTACAGACTGGCGGATAGTTTCTTCTATGTGTGCGATATTTTCAAAAGGTCTCTGAGCATAAACTAATTTTTTTAAATACCCCTCCTCCTCCCCTCCCCCACAAGAAAAAGTCACAGGGCGTAAGATCGGGTTACCGCGGCGGCCAAGGTACTTCATAGGAAAACCTACCAATCCACTTCCCAGAAAAGTTTTCGTCCAGCGAATTTCTAATTTCCAAGGTGCTGTGACTAGGTGCTCCATCTTGTTGGAAGTACATTTTCATTCTTTCCTCTAAACTAAAATCTTCCAGTTCAGTGGAAAGTTCGTTGTTTAGAAACTGTAAGTACCTCGTGGCTGTAAAATTATCTCTAAAAAAAAAAATGGGGCAATAATTCTGTTATTAAAAATACCGCGCAAACGTTAGTTTTAAAGGAATATTGATCTCTTATATCTCTTGTAAAATTTGGATTGCTATCCGCCCACCATCTACAATTTTGCGACGAGACAACACCATTAGAATTAAAAGTACATTCATCACTAAACAAAATATACTTTGTATATGACGGGTCTTCTTC
Organism: Pachyrhynchus sulphureomaculatus; assembly: GCA_019049505.1. Classification (NCBI taxonomy): domain Eukaryota; kingdom Metazoa; phylum Arthropoda; class Insecta; order Coleoptera; family Curculionidae; genus Pachyrhynchus; species Pachyrhynchus sulphureomaculatus. Next base: position 85,548,424 of record CM032446.1, on the reverse strand, counting down.
AGTTTTACTTTACAGCCAGAAAGAAAAATACATGCGCCTATCATAATCTTGTTCTTTGGGAGTGTGGACAAACTTTGGTTTATAAGGTTTAAACCTATTTTTCTTAAGCACTCTTTGAACTGAATTATAAGATAAACCTACATTGTGCGATATTTTGGCAATTGAAGTTCTAGGAGTTTCAATCACACTCTGCATAACTGCAAAGGCAGCATTCTCATTAGTAACCCAATGGTCATGTTGACGGTTAAAATTATTCTCCACACATCCACTATTTTTAAAGTTGGTAAGAATTCTTCCTACTGTTGTATACGTTATAACCTTTTCCGGATGTCGTTGGTTAAAAATGACGGCAGCTTCTCTTTGAGTTTTGTAGTTATCACCCACGATCAAAACTAATTCTATTTTATCTTGCTTAGTCAATTTAATTGGCATTTTTACTAAAGGAGAAAATTTAGAAAAACTGTTATTATTGCATTAATAATAGTAAACAAACTCATGTCAGTTTGATGTTTTATGTGACAAAGGAACAAAACACGAAATCCATTGCAACTGCGACAAACATACGTGAAAGCCTATCATATAATTTTGTTTGACTTAATAGCAAAACATGAATGTATATTCTTTCCACCAATATTGCGTTGCAAAACGTTGTAATAATTTTTAAAAATCTTGTTTTTGACCTTTTGAAAATATGTTAAAAAAACATTTAAAATAAACTATCCCCAAAACCTGCATATGAAATTAAAAAAGAGCTTCTCGCGAATGTTCGTCATATAATTTATAACAGAACTATTTTGTGCATTGAAAAAGGAATTAAGAAATTCAAAAAACTACAAATTTGCTCAAATTTATCACATAACATTAATATTTAATATATTAGCCCTTACAAGTTGAGCTGTCATAAAAATTATGCAGCTTTGCACCAAGATTACATTGTTAAACTAGGACTTTTTGACAGAACTTGTTTTTCAGCTTAATTTTAAGGTGATTTAGTGAAACATCAACTAATAAATAAGTACATAAGATAATTTATGTTGATTGTCATTTTAGGGGAAAATAACTGAAAAAAGTCAATTTCATCAAATCTTTTCGAACATTGGTACATTAACGTAAAACTGCAATACAATCATTTTTCTTTATAACTTTTTTCCATATTTTCAATAAAAATACGATTTTTTCACATTTTAAAATTTAAACGTCAAATTTGACCGGCAGGATATGTGACGTTATGACCTAATTTGGGTGTAATCATAAACATAAAACATGCACTAACATATTTGGAAGTTAAATTTTCAAAAACTCTTATAATAACAATTTTTCCTATACGGTGAAAACTTTATGAATGGCACTGTATAAGTTTTCTCTGTCTAAAAATTTTTTTCCGAAGTATAAACTTTTTTACTAAAAATAATCGTCCAAAATTTAAAAATTGATTATTCCAGCCAAGACGAAAGTCTTATACGAAATCAAAAACTTAAAACATAGAAGTCGTTTGGCTCTGAAATTCATCGTTTGGTTAATGTAACCTGCCAGAGTGTGAAAAAAGTTCATTTTCTAGACGCTAATTTATCTATCCTTTCTTTTAGATATAAGGTATATTACATAAAGTCTATATAAAATTAACTAAATAATCTAAAAATCCAAAAATATATCTATCCATTAGGAAAACTTGAACTTCCTTACCACATTTCTTTGAAACACTCTATATATATTTCAAAAATGCCCTTATATAGCTAATAGTTACAATCTTTGTTTATAATAATACATATCCAGTTTAAGAATTTTTTTCATCCAGATGTTACTGTCTCCGAAGTTTTCGAATTTTAAATTACTGCATTATTGCAAATATTCTACGATGTCTGTAGCATCGTAAAAATTCAAGTAGTTCCATTTAAATGTCCACATCTCTTTAGATATCATCTTAGGATAAACTGCCGTTTTCTTTACTGTCAGCACAGTTACTTGCTAAAATAAATGCGTGATAAGGCATAAGATATAAATAAATGCAAGTTATATAAGTAAAAACTGTTTGAGAATGCGGGTTTTATAATTTCTTGAAACGTTTCTGAATTTAAACACATTATATCATTCTTCTCTTTTCCACAACCCGTTATTCTGTAAGTTTGATTGGCATACATGGTGCTCCATCTCTAACGTTTTACGAGTTTATCTAGAAATTTTTAAATAATAAACATAATCTTGGTCCATGATACTAAAGATAAAACTAAAAAATGGGTTAAGAAATAAGTGTTTTTATTAGCTTAAAGGTGGGCTTGTGTCAACGACCATTTTTTTGTGAATCATTTATTGAGAAATAATAATAGTTATACAAAAAAGAAAAAGTACATAGAAAAGAACAACTTTTTGGCTTCAAAAATAGAGCCTCAATTTTTTTTAAAAATTCAAAATGGCGGAGCAGCAGTTGCTCAAAGTTGACTCCTTGAATTTGCGCCGTGCAACGCCCAGGTCGCTACAGTATACAACAAAAATTCATTTAAATACGATTATACACTTTGCATCAATTTAAATTTAACAAAAAAAAATGCGAATTTGGGACCATTTTGAAAAAATTAACCCCTTTTTTATAAACAATTGTCAAAAAATAATGTTTATAATTAACTTTTTATAATTTTTGTACATTCATTCAATGGTCAATAGGTTAATGAATATCTGTATAAAATTTCAAGTGAATCCGTGAATTACTTTTTGAGCTACATTGCACAGTGTGCGAAATTTTACATTTTGAGAAAAAAAAAGCGCAATACTGAAGCACGCTGTTTCTCAGCTGTTCGAAGTTTACGAATAGAATAGCTTGACACAACTCCAATACAGTTTTCTTAATGAAGTAATAATATATCAAAGAGCGTTCGCCATCCATCATTCATCATAAAATGATTTCCTGCCCTGAATGTCACTCTCTGTAACTGTCTGTTGTTCATTGCTCCTTGACTGCTTGGTTCCGTATTTATACGGTCTCCTCTCCATTCCCTCCTTCAATGTTCCATGGTTTAATAGGCTATATGGGGATATATTAATAACTTAAGAAACAATCTCAAGTACTATGCTGTAAGTATATTTAAATATATCTTTTAAAAGTATATGTATATTTAATAGAGAAACTAATAATGAACTTTAGGGCTGTAATATCTAGTCTATAACATCTCTGCGGTAATTAATATACAGATACAATATCGCGTATGCGTCGTTTCGCACTAATTGGTTGCCTTAAATCTGCCGTGCAATACAAATGTGTGTTTCGCCACCTGGGCAACATTGAGGAATATTACGACAGCGCCTTCAATACACTAAAAAAGGTAAAAATTCCTGTCGAGCGGGCTGAACGATAATAAAATGTAATGTAAATGTCTCGAAACTGTTCGGATTTTATGAAATATGCTACGCTACTTTTGACAAAGTAATAAAGACAAATTCTAAATCGATATTCCGAAATAAAATTTCGGAATATGGTTTGTTACTTGATTGGTGGATACCGTTACCTAAAGCCTACCTGATGAAGAGTATAGGCTCAGAAACTATAGTCGTAGGAGGAAAGGCATGGAATATAGCATTCATGGGATTTTTGTTGGTCATTTTGCATTTGCAAATTTCTCGACAAATTTTTCCCTGAAATGAACTGTTGTCACTGTTTATCTCTTAATAACCTTGAGATGAAGAGTGCTCACGGACATTTTACCAAACATTATCTTTTACATAATTGCATGTATACCGTTGTTTATCAAATAAAACTCAAACCTTAACTCTCATACTGTTTATTATCTAATTATATTTTGTAAACATATAATAATAAACATAATCCTAGTTCTAAAAACCTGACTATTTCTAGAATAAAATTAATATATTTTATGGTCCGCGTGCCCCAATGAATTTTTTTAATAAAATAACTAATTAAGTGTTCGCCGTTTCCCGCATCTACAACGCTTTTTCTTCCTATTCTAAATATCGTTCTCCAACAGCTGTCTGCTGTTCTCTGCTTCTTTGGTTGCTTTAACCCATGTTCGTCTTGATTTACTTCCTTTGCAATGCCTGTCAATATAAATGGGATGTCCTATTCTTTAATAAGCCATCTAATTTCTGTTATTGTCAATGTTAATATCCCAAGATTATATGATTCCTCAAAAAAAATGTTTGTTTTTTTTCTAACTAAATATTAAGTAATGGTTGTATTATTATTATTATAGAGGAAACCTCAAATACATTTCTTAAAAAACACGTGAATCCGCAACAAACATACGGAGGTATAAAATGATCAATGATTTCACAAAACACACCCCAAATGAGTTTTCAACAAAGGTTGTTTTCCATCTTTACTGGAAACTGATAACCATGAAATTTTTATTTTTTTTATATACCAGATAAATTATTAAAGTTAATGATAATTTTCGTTTAATCTACACCCCGTGGAGAATATTCCAGATGTTTTTCAAAATTTTTTAGATCAGTACTTTTCGAGATAAGACGGAGGGACAGCGATTTTTCGCGATTTTTTGAAAATAATACAAAGAAATGTGTGCGCAAGTATTACATTATATATATTTTTTGAACTCGTGTTTTCACAAGCTTACATTTGACACCCCACTCGATGACCTAGTAAAAAAAATTTTTTTTTCACTTCCGATTTCATCATCCTGTCAAAATTTAACTTTCAAAACTACACGGCTTTGATGAGGCTATCAATTAAAATAGTTTCGGAGAAAATCGGGTGTGACAGAAGGACGAACGGACAGACACCGAAGTGATCTTATAAGTAACGGTAGAAAAAGTAATCAAAAATATTTGCCAACAAATTCAATATTTTCTAAGGTATCTCCCAAATTGCAGTGAGTTCAAAGTTGGAACAATGAAAGAATGTCTAGATTTTAATCAAGAAATATTTAACAAAAGTCAACTCTGGTCAATGATACTAAAGATAAAACTGAAAATGGGTTAAGAAATAGGTGTTTTTATTAGCTTAAGGGGGAACTTTTTTTTTATTGAGAAACAATAATAGTTATACGAAAAAGAAAAAGTACATAGAAAAGAACAACTTTTTGGCTTCAAAAGTAGAGCTTCAACTTTTCAAAAAAATTCAAAATGGCGGAGCAGCAGTTGCTCAAAGTTGACTCCTTGAATTTGCACCGTGCGACGCCCAAGTTGCTACAGTGTACAACAAAAATTCATTTGAATATGATTATACGCTTTGTATCAATTTAAATTTACCAAAAAAAAAATAAAAAATTGCGAATTTGGGACCATTTTGAAAAAATTAACCCTTTTTTTATAAACAATTGTCAAAAAATAACACATGGGCTGAAAAGTCCCGGGCCTAACACATAGATGGCGCTAGTTTTATTGCAGTCACCTTTTTTTCAGTTAATACTAACCTTCAAAAGACAGCTGTTAAAATTTCATGATATTCTATTCATTAGTTTGTGAGTTATTGTGCTAAGAGTGACGCTACTTTTGTTATTTTCAAAACAATGGATCAAAAACAATTTCGTGTTTTAATTTTACACTGCTTCTTGATGGGAAAAAATACCGTTCAAGCGAAGCAATGGCTTGAAAAGTGTTATGGGGACTCCGCTCCATCAGAAACAACAATAAAACGTTGGTTTGCTGACTTCAAACGTGGTCGTAGAGACACCGATGATGCAGAACGCAGTGGACGTCCAAATGAGGCGGTAACACCAGAAAACATCAAAAAAATCCATAAAATCGTTTTGAATGATCGAAAAGTGAAGTTGCGTGAGTTAGCTGACATCGTAAAGATATCAAAAGAACGTGTTGGCTTTATATTGCATGAGCATTTGACTATGAGAAAGCTCTGTTCAAAGTGGGTGCCGCGTTTGCTCACTGTTGATCAAAAACAAGAACGTGTTGATGATTCTGAGCAGTGTTTGGCCATGTTTAAACGTAGCAAACCGGAATTTTTGCGTCGATATGTGACAATGGATGAAACATGGATCCATCACTTCACTCCGGAATCAAAACGATCGTCATCTGAGTAGACAGCAACTGGTGAACCTCGTCCAAAGCGCCCGAAAGCACAACAATCGGCTGGAAAGGTTATGGCCTCGGTATTTTGGGATGTGCGTGGTGTAATATTCATCGACTATCTTGAGAAAGGAAATACCATCAACAGTGAATATTATATAGCGTTATTGGAGCGTTTAAAGGCCGAAATTGCAAAGAAACGACCGCATATGGCAAGGAAAAAAATTTTGTTTCATCAAGACAACGCACCGTGTCACAAGTCAATCAAAACAATGGCAAAACTACATGAATTGAACTTCGAATTGCTCCCACATCCACCGTATTCGCCAGATTTGGCTCCCAGCGACTACTGGCTGTTCGCAGACCTGAAAAAAATGCTCGCCGGTAAGAAATTTCGCACGAATGAAGAGGTTATCGCTGAAACTGAGGCCTATTTTGAGGCAAAAGATAAATCGTTCTACAAAAGTGGTATTGAAATGTTAGAGCGGCGCTGGAATGATTGCGTTGCTCTTGATGGAGATTACGTTGATGAATAAAGCTAATTTTGAACCAAAAAAACCCGTGTTTTCTTTGTTAGGCCCGGGACTTTTCAGCCCATGTGTTAATGTTTACAATTAACTTTTTATAATTTTTGTACATTCATTCAATGGTCAATAGGCTAATGAATATCTGTATAAAATTGCAAGTGAATCTGTGAATTACTTTTTGAGCTACATTGCACAGTGTGCGAAATTTTACGTTTTGAGAAAAAAAAACGGAATACTAAAGCACGCTGTGTCTCAGCTGTTCACCTGTTGACGCTATCTTGAGGACGCTATTTAAAAAAAAATATTGCTATTCTTCTCTTCAGTGCTACCATCTATTATCAAAATAGTGAAACAGGTAGTTTATTTAGTCCTAAAATCTCTTTCATGACACGATAGGTGCATTTAGAGTTCGAATTTCGATTTAAAACTTAGTAAGGACATTCTTCAGATGTTAAACTAACTTCGTCAATTTTTTTTTTACATAGGTCTCCTCCCTTAATATTATTCTTATATTTATGAATTAATGATTAATTAAATTATTTTCATAAATAACATAATACTAAGTTACTTGGTACGGAATACACTTTTAATAACATATTTCGATAGACATACATAGATAGATTGATAGGCACTCGATTGACAGGTGATTTAAATACTTATAACATTTAGGCCTTTTAAAGGCTTGTTGTGTACATAATTGCCTTTTATTGGGGTTGTGAATGGCCAATATCCTTTAAAGAGAACAGATACCGTCTAATATGCTATCGAGTGAGATTCCTATTCAAGTGGTAATATATTGCAAGGAGTTCTGTCTTCATGTATTTCCGGCTTGACGTCAATAAAAATCAGTAAAGATCTGGTATACTCAGTGTTAGATCCCCTATCAGTTACTTGGATTTTCGCACCCTTGGTGCCGCGTTCTAGTCGTTGTGGCATGCAACGATTGCCACATCGCCCATATTCGGAGTTCAGGTCCAATGAAGCTCATTAGACGTGGACATCCGTATGACTACATACCCAGACGAGAAGCAAAATCTATATAAAAATACAAAACAATATGATAGAAAAAATTTAAATCGTTAATTGTTTAGCTTGACAGGACTGAAGGTTTGACTTTATATGCGATATCTTTTAAAACATAATTCATTGGAACGTTGGTAATTATGTTTTTAAATAAATGACCTTTTAACTACCAGTGATTTACAGTAATCTTTGTTTTAAATTTGTAGAGCATATCTGCATAAAAACAGTTTCTATTTATATTAATAAGAAAATGGAGAAAAATAATAATTTAATCGTGTATGTTTAATCCGATATAATGCCATCAAGAACACCTATCACGCAAATAAAAAAAAAATATAATACTGGTATTTAAATAAAATATTCCGACTGTTATTAAAAATAATTAACTAACTGCAAGGCAAGATGCCTTTTTAAATAGACCAGAAATAATTCTTAGAAATAAAAACTCAAAAGTAATTCATGATTATATTATAAATTTAAAATTCGGCAGTAAATATTATGATATAACATATATATATGGATCTAAACACCTAAATTTATTTTAAAAACTATTTTAGCATTTAATCTTTCATTTATAAACATAGATCAAATTCTTTAAAACTGAAAAACTATTTCTGGAACGAACTTCACGACTAGAATAGCTTGACATAACTCCAATATAGTTTTTTTTAATGAAGTAATAATGTATCAAAGAGCGTTCGCTGTCCATTATTCATCATAAAATACAAATGTGTTTCGCCACCTGGGCAACATTGAGGAATATTATCACAGTCCCGTCAATATACTAAATAACCGGTCAAGTGCAAGTTGAACTTGCGCAATTAGTGTTCCGTACGTTGATTGCTTTTAAAATAAAAAATAGTGACTTCACAAAACACAGCCCAAATGAGTTTTCAACAAAGTTTGTTTCCAATCTTTACTGAAATCTGATGACCTTAAAATTTTTTTTTTTTTAATACCAGAAAAAATTATTAAAGGTAATGCACTCGTGATAATTTTCGTTCAATCTACACCCCGTGGAGAATATTCCAGAATTTTTTCAAAATTTTTTGATAACTACTTTTTGAGATAAGGCGGGGGACAGCGATTTTTCGGAATTTTTTAAAAATAATACAAAGAAAAGTGCGCGCAAATATTACATTATATATACATTTTTTACTCGCGTTTTCACAAGCTTTCATTTGACACCACACTCGATGACCTAGTAAAAATTTTTTTTTCACTTCCGATTTCACCCCCAAAACTAACCCCTTAAGTCAAAATTTAACTCTCAAAACTACATGGCTCTGGTGAGGCCATCAGTTCCTATATTATTACCAAATTTCAACTTTCTATGTCAAATAGTTTCGGAGAAAATCGGGTGTGACAGTCAGACAGACAGACAGACAGACACCGAAGTGATCTTATAAGTGTTCCGTACGGAACACTAAAAAGGTAAAAATTTCTATCGAGCGGGCTGAACGATAATAAAAAGTAATAAAGACAAATTCAAAATGAACTGTTGTCACTGCTTACCCTCATAATAACCTTGAGATGAAGAGTGCTCACGGACATTTTACCAGACATTATCTTTCACATAAGTGCATGTATACCGTTGTTTATCAAATAAAACTCAAACCTTAGCTTTCATACTGTTTATTATCTAATTATATTTTGTAAACATATAATTTTCTTTAACTTTATCATATTTGTGATATTATAAAAAGCTAGGAGGTCTTCAGTACATTGTTACCTCTTAATCTGCAAGTTGCAGATTAAATATTTGTAAGAGAATATATTCTAATTTAAAAAATATTTGAAAGAAACCTGCACTGCTCGTTTTCACCATCTAAGTCCACGACAAAGTAACTCATCCCAATTTAAAGATATAACCTTAAGATAACTGGTAGATCCATTAAATTCCACATCACTTAAGATGTTATATATATATATATATATATATATATATATATATATATATATATATATATATAAATATATATATATATATATATATATATATATATATATATATATATATAAATATCTGTTATAGGTAATGAAAACACTCCTTAGCGTGTGTTATAAAGTCCCACGACCGGATGGAACAGTAAAATTGGTGGTTCTGAGGTTGAGCTTATTTATTAACTATGCCATTAGGATTGGTTGACTAAGATGGGGGAAACGACACATATCTCCGACCAGTAAGCCATAGCAAGTTGGTGCTGTGGCTTAGTTGGTAAAGTGCCCGGGCGTATACCCTGAGATCGTGGGTTCGAATCCCATCAGCACCGAGAACTTCTGGTATATATATATATATATATATATATATATATATATATATATATATATATATATATATATATATATACGTATATATATAATTTCAGATTCACTAGTAAGCTACTTATTAAAAAAAATCAAAAAATATTACCAAACTCTGTATGTATCTTCTTACTGTAATTTACTACTATAATAATTCTTAAACTAAACTAAGTGACTCATGCCGTCCTTTATTATTTATACAGCTGAAATATTATTAAAATTTAAGGTTGCCGTGCTAACCGCCTGTTGATTTTTTAATGCAGCAACGAAAAACAGTTTTAAACACAACCTTAAAACGGAGCATTTTTGACCGATATTCATTGCCGGAAGTAACACTCAAGGTATTTAATGCTTCGTCGATCCCTCCTTTAAATCTATTACATCTTCAATTTTATCACTCTCCTTAAGAAAGGAATCCTTAAGAAAATGGAAGCAACGATAATATTATAGTTTCTGTGAAATGTCGGCGGTATTTTATTTTCAGCTGAATTGGTATTTTTTAAGCTGATTTACGATATTAGTTTTATATTGGAGGTTAAAAGTTATGTATATTTGTCATGTTAAAACAATTTGAAAAATGAAATTTCAACACCCAACTTTTTATATTTTAAATGACATTAATATTCACTAATTAAAGTATACAAGATTGTTCCCATTATTTTTTTGTTTATTTAACTTAATTAACAATAGCGCATGCTTATTATTATTGACTATCATGTAACTAGATTTTAAGATCTCACTTTTTAATCTAAAAATATATGTACAAACAATTTGAACTGAAGCGTCCCTAGTGTTACTTTTTTTAGAGTTCCGTATGGAACACTTATGGGATCACTTCACTTTTTGGGGGTGAATTCGAAGTAAAAAAAGTGTGTGTAGATTGAGCGAAAATTTTCTGGAGTGCATTATGTTTGATAATTTATTGTGAAAGTTTGGTTTATATAGTTTTCAGTACATTATTGCTCCTCGACAAAATAATTTTATTTGTATATAATTAAAAAAATATTTAGGTATTAAATATTTGTTTTACACTTTTATTACTAGCTCAGATGCTACTATATATTATTATACATTATTGACTAAGAAAAAACGTGGGAATACATAATGGATCTTAAGATATATGCATGTCAGGGACCTAATTAACATAGCCTAGGTAAAGATTTTATTTTAAAGTCAATCACTGCATGGAATACTAATTGCGCAAGTCCAACTTGCACTTGACCGGTTTTTTACATTAGTTCCACACGCAACACAATTACATAACTATTACAATGGAAACTTTCAAGTCAAACATTTTTTTAAACTTTACTATTGGCGCAGAAACTGAAAATTTTTTAGTGTCTTCTTTATGTATTCACTTAGGGCTATTAAGAAATTTACCTTCTATAATTTTTGTTTTATATTCTCCAATTATTCTTAAATTTTGTCTAAATAAGGTTTTCTGAGTGCCAATCAATCTCATGTTTCGATTACAATCTAAATGCTTTGAAACTTCTTCGTCATACTTGCTGTATATATTGTAAATCGTGTAGGAGAAATGTAGAAAAGCATTAATCTACTTTGAAATTTTGTTTTTTAAACCATCGCATCTATAAAATTGTGTGTTTAAGCTTCTTTTTATAATCAATCCGACTTTTTATTTATTTTCATAACATTTATTCACAGTCAATGGCGTGTGTAGTAAGTATGAAAAAAGAGTTTTGTGCAATTTAGTAAATAGTTTTAATATTTTTTATATTATTAATAATACTCTTTTTAATATAAATAAATTTACGAAAAAACATAACTTAAAATACCGATTAAAGTTGTCAAATGGCTCTCAATTCTGAATTTCTTAATTCTTAAGAGATATTCAAATCGTGATCTCTTTGACTGTGAGCTTAAAAGATCTACAAAAACAACAAGAATTTGAGAGACTAAAAGACCTATTCAAGTAGTAGCATGTTGACATTTTACAGTTCTGAAATGATAATTCTAAAACATATAAAGTTCTATAGAAATTTAAGTGTATCTTGTATTGTACCTTATTTATAAACTGTTTTTACAGTTGAAATATTAATAGAATCTCATGTAAGTTTTTAATTATCTCTGTATAGCGACAGCGACCATTTTACAGTGTTTCTTTTTCACTTTCAAATTTTTATTTTTATTGTTTATTAAATTATGAGGCAACATAAATTTTGGAATTTTTGCAATATTTTTATATTCGCAGTGATCGACATGTTTCTCATACTCGTATAAATAAGCATAGCAACATTTTAAAACCAGTCGCACCATAGGTGAAAGCGATCACAATGTGTTTCTGTTGATAAGTGAACTATACAAATTATACATAACCATAATTAAAAACAGGTTTAAAAAAATCTTAAATGCATAGCATATATTTTACTTCCCTGCCTAAATAGAAGTATTGTATTCGTGAAAAAATCACACTCCGAGATTTTTACATTTTTTCGCGCTTCAGGGTCTTTAGATCACGAAATAACCTATCACTATTTCCGTTTTCTTGTCGTCTGCTAGAGCGAAATACGATATCGGTTTCAAATTTGGTACATATATAATACTGATGGGGGAATGGAATCTGCAGTTTTGGAACAAGGAAGGTGAAGAAGGTGGAAGGGGTGGAGGTTGACAAATTTTGTATATTTTTTACAATATAATATAAATTTTCCTGGTTTCTGATTGAAATAATGAATAAACTTTAAACATAATTATTTGGAGATATAAAAGATTAACAAAGTAGGACAGGGCTAGCTTTTTTTGAAATTCTTATTTTTGTAGTCGAGAAACCCGAAATTTTTTTATTTTATTTTCAATTATTCATTGTCAAAAATATATGAAAAGTTAAAGGAGAACAAGCCGGGTTAGAAGAATTGTTAAATACATACCCTTTTCAGAGTTGTTAGAAATATGGAAATTAGGGTATTTTTTCTTTAATTTCAATTATACGTAATAAAGCTATGTATAATTGGGATTGCCATATATATCGTGTCATATATCAATTTCAGCTTACTTTCAGTTGAAGAATCTGAAGTATGTGTTATTTTTTCATTATTTTTTATTATTTGTAGTCGCATTTGAAGAGTTAATGAAGAAGGTGGCTAAAGGGATTAATAAATAAATATCATGTTACAAATCTTTTTCAGGATTTTTAGAATCAAAGGATATGAAAATTGAGTTATTTTTTCATTATTTTCAATTAAGTATAGTTAAGTATATAAAGGGTTAAAGGCACGGAAAAGAGAGTTAAAGGGTTATGCCGTATATATTTTATTATACTAAAATATGTTTTTTTTTCCATTTTCTTCCTTTACTACCTATTTGTCGTGTCATATATGGTTCTTGAAGTTGAATAATGCGAAATATGTGTTATTTTTAAATTATTTTCAGTCATCCTTGCATAAGAAAAGATCCCCTTTGGATTACAGCAACTATAGAACAATCGCTCTGGTGTCATACGCTGCTAAGGTGTTTCTCTGGATTCTAAATGAAAGATTCAAAACTTTTCTGCAGCGACAAATATCTACCGAACAATCAGGCATCATTCCAGGAAGAGGAACTGAAGAACAAATTCTTAACATACTCCAGATAATAGAAAAAGTCAGAGAATTCCACATAACAACCTATATCTCTTTTATATCATACTCTAAAGCTTTCGACTGCATACAATGGAACAAACTCTGATCGATTATAATCAGCATGAGAACACCTATACAGCTTGTTAACCTTATCCGATCCCTGTATGAGAACACAAATGGCAGAATTAAACTGAATAATTCTTTTTCCGATTCCTTTAACGTAAAAGCTTCCGTCAGTACTGTATTATGTCACCCTTACTTTTTAACATATATAGTGAACATATAATGAGATCTGTCTTGGATGGCTGGAGTGGGGGTGTGACAATCGGTGGAAAAAAGCTAAATAACCATAGATATGCGGATAATACTATTATACTTGCAACTTCAATACAAGACCTAGAATCAATTATGGAGTGCCTGGAAATCATTAACAAAAACTATGGATTGACAATTAATGGAGCAAAAACCAAAGTTATAATTGCTAGTCGTAATAAGCTCTGTCACATAAATGAAATTGCTGTTTTCACTGTTATAGACCATTTCAACTATTTAGGATCCCTCGTAACTGACAATGGTCACTATGAAGCGAAAGTAAGAATACGTTTGACTATGGCTAAAAACTTAACGATCAATATCACTAAGATCTGGAAAGATCAGGCTGTCACAAAAAACACAAAGTTAAGATTGCTATCCAGCCTTATATTCCCCATAGTAACTTACGTATCGGAAATACGGACTTTTAAACAAGCTGATAACAGACGAATCGATTCATTTGAGATGTGGGCATATCGAAGAATCCTCAGAATATCATATACCGAACAACTTACTAATGTATCTATTCTTGAAGAGCTTAGTATAAATGATCGATTTTCAAATAAAGTTAATAGACAGTACCTGAAATATTTTGGTCACTTCATGACGAAAGTGGATGCCATGGAAAAACTTGTAGCAACTAGAAAATTAGAAGGTAGAAGATCAAGGGGACGGTCTCCAACAAGATAGTCCGACCAAGTAAGATCTTTCCTTGTAATGGATATGCACAAGTCAAGTTAGGTCGTTGGAGTCAAGAAATTCAAAGATTCTGTTATTTTTTCTTTAGTTTCTATCATTTATGGTCAAATTTATGAAGGACTGAAGTAGTAAGAGAGAAATTAGAAGTGTTGCTCAATATATATCGTATTATACTTCCTTGTTGGAGTTTAAAGAGTCAAGAAATAAGAAAATTATGTTATTCTCTAATTAGTTTCTATTATTTTTGGTCAAACATATAAAGGGTTAAAGGAATGAATGAAGAATTGGAGGCGTTGGTCAATACACATATCATGTTATGTATCCTTTTTAGAGTACTTTTAGTCGAGGAATTTAAAAATCGATTTATTTTTTAATTTTTTAATTATTTACATTCAAATAAATACATTGTTAAACGGATGGGGATGGAATTATTCCATATATACCATATTGTAGATACTTTTCATGTTTTTGAAAGTCAAGAAATTTATAAATTGTGTCATTTTTGATTTTATTTACTTATATACCTAATTATATTCAAACATATGAAGGGTTAAATAAGTTGGGAAAGAAGTTAAAAGGGTTTCGCCGTATATATTATGTTATCCATCTTTTAGGGTTTCTTAAAGTCAGTGAATCTGAAAGTTGGATTATTTTTTCATTATTTTAAAACATTTGGAGTCAAACATATGAAGGGTTTAAGGGATGGTGTCAGAGTGGTTGCTCGGTACATTTCATGTTACAAATTCGCTTCTGCGTTCTCAAATTGGAATTTCACTAATTTCAATTTTAACAGAAATGGTTGTAGTGAAAACTGAGATATGACTACAAGTGACCACAAAACATCATTATTATTATTCAACTATACTTGTTTTTATTTAAAAAGGACAGTTAATTTTAAATCGTCTACGCTGACATAAAAGGTTCCAATATTTTGTGATTGATGTCTTACCATAAGATCTTATTTGTTTCTTTAAAAGATCAAGTGATATTTATTATTCTTTATTTGTATTTGCAAGAGAAGCATCGAGTAAATAATTTTACCATTTTTTTCACAGTGAATTCTCTTACCAATACAGATCTGTGTTTTCCTCAAATAACGCCACTGACACCGCTATGGCGTTGACCTATTCTTCGGCATTTTTATGCAAAGCCGCTTAAAAAAAACACAAATTTTAAAAATACACAGTCTTATAATAAACATATTTTAATTTATCTGAGTGTTATAGCGTAATTAGCCTTTTCTAAAAATATACTTTAATATTAAAATTGTCATTCGTTCCGATCGATAAAAAAATCTTAACAAAATTTAGTTTACTTATTTTTTAGAATATATCATAAAGTAAAGCCATTTAATATGCAAAATATCAAGATAAAAAGATTCTTTTAAATTAGAATGGGATAATTAACGTGAATTATCTTTTTAAAATGTAAAATCTAATATATATGTAAGTACTATGCATATGTAATTAATTACGCTCGACTGAAAATATCAATGAGGATAAATGTATAGAGATAGTATGAAGTGCTCCAAATGATTCCTTAATTTTAATTAATTTTACTAGCGAGGAACGTAGCCCAGTAGCCCGCCTCAGATTTTCTTCTAATAAGGATTTTTTTGTATAGTCTTCTGGCATAGAAATTTAACTATGGCAATCATTTTTCCTGAATAAGTTTGAAAAGCATTATATTTTTTTTCATCCTTATTCAAATTAGATATTTTTCGCAATATTTATAGGTTTCCAAAACCTCACTTATTGGAAAAGTACTTATTTATCTTATTATAAAGTATATTTCTGCAGTGGTTTAAATTATTATTGCCGCCTTATATAAGAAAAAATTGTGAAACATATGTTTTACACCCTATACTTCTAGGGGATGAAACCAGCCCTTAAGCGTACATTCAGAGAAAATGATTATCACAGTTCAATTTTTTTGCCCGACAACTACAGAAAAATCTGTTGAGTGTTTTTTAAGTGTTGAAGTTTTTCTTGTATCAAGTTATAGTACTTACCAAAATGAAGTAGAATTTAATTAACAATCGCGTTTTTTATGGAATAAGATTACTCAAAAGCAGACATGTGCTGAACAATCCACTGGGTGCTGACTGCTTCTATCAATTAAAAAATATAATATTGAGGTATTAAATTCGTGTCTTTGTATTAGTATGCAGTGAAAGAGGGGTACGTCAAGGGAACAGCATCATCAACTCAACCAGCAACATCTTCCTTCCCAATATCCCAAATACACTAAAAGCGAACACATTTGATCAATGCGTGTTGCCAGTATTGACATACGGAACGGAAACGTGGGCTCCGAATCAAGAAATTATAAATCGCCTACAAGTCGTTCAACGATCAATGGAAAGGTGGGAATATCGTTGAGGGCTAGGCTGACTAATGAAGACATTTGAGGAAGGTTCAAGATAACTGATGTAGCAAAGAGGATAAGCAGGTTGAAGTGGAGCTTAGGGGAGGCTTACATCCGACGATGGTCTTCATAGCTGATGATGATAATATGATAATGTTGATAGTGAAAGATAAAAATATGTCAGAATTAAAAAGACTTTCTCCAGAAAATATCCCTAGGTAAGAGAGTACACATAAAGAAATCTGGAACATGATAAAAATAAAACTGTTCTAGGATGAGTAAAAAAAGGGGTAAATCTAAATTACTGGCGAGGTAATCGCGATATAAAGAGAAGAATAACTGAAGCTGAAGAAATATGAAGACTCCACAAACTGTACGCTTTCTTTGAGTATCATATCAAGATATGTAATACATTATTAGATCATTTAAAAGAATTTTGCTCTTAATAGTAAACAACAACAGAAAGAGGTTGATTGTAGATAGTAAAGAGCTAAGAAAGACTTGAAAGAAATACGCAGAAACAGTAATTAGCGATCAACGTCGAGCTGACTCCATTTTTTTTTATGGGTCTAGCACACGTGCTACAGCGGAGTCCCTAAAGCGCTACAGGAGCGACACGTGTGCGGAGAAAGCGATTCACGTTGTTCTTGAATCGCTGCAAATTGTACTCGGTGGGAAACACAGTCCTGGGCAAATTATTCCAGAGGGATGATGTTCTCCATATAAAAGACTGCTTGAAAAGCGTTGTACGAGGAGTAACAAGCTGAACGTCATACGGATGTAAAGTATTAGCGCGACGTATACTTCTAACATGCACCGCTCTGGGAGGAATTAAGCGGGCCACATCCTTCGAACACTTTCCATGAAAATACTTGTAGAATAGGCTCAACTCGCCAACCGTTCTTCGATGCTCCAACGAATCAAGGCCGCCGGTCAGTGCCGGGTCTCCAATCAGAGGAACAGCTCTTCTCTGAATAGAATCCAATAAATGCAGTGTATGTTTGGGAACGGAGCTCCAAACATGAGAGCAGTATTCCATAGTTGGTAGAATTTAAGCTTTGTAAAGAATTAACAGTTGTTGTGGAGTGTAAAGCTTTCTGGTTCGAAATAATATTCCCAACTTTTGAGAAGCTCTGCTTGCTGCCTGCCTGCCCATATTTGCTTCCAAATTAACGCCCAACAAATTGAGTGACGATGTTAGAGAAATGGAGTGCCCCGACATAGCTATGTCGGGTTCAGCAACGTTAACTTTTTTAGAAAAAACTGCCGCCTGGGTTTTTGAAGCGTTAAATTCCACTTGGTTACTATCACCCCAAGACAGAATTTCTTCCAGGTCTTTGTTAAGTTGAATGACTTCCTGCTGTCTGCGGATATTAATAACATAGACGATATAATTGGCCAAAAAATGCTTGAATCTTAAGAAGAGGCTGGAGAAAGCACAGAGAAATTTAAAATACGTCAATGTACGACAATTAACCCAACGTCGTATGTCTGAACAATACTGGCTGAGTAGCTGATGTCAACTTTTGTTATCATTTTTAGGTAAATAAGCCTCTAAAATTCGGAGGACTATAAGTTTATGACTCTGACGAACCATATTCTTTAAGAATATCTTCCAATAATTTATTTAAGAATGTATATACAGTGTGAAAATATGAGTGAATAATAATTTGACTTCTGTATTCCATGAAGTTATTGGTGTAGTGATGCTACCACCAAAGCCGAGCTGTGTTTATCTACCTTATCAATTACCAGAGAGCTTTCGACATCAGATAAGACCCTCCGCTAGAAATACTCCAGAATTGAAAAGAAATACATCAGAATATTTAAAGCGTTGTATATTCAATAGAGACCTTCGGCGTATTAAAGGGAGTACGTTAGAGATGTGTACCAGTTTCTTTTATATTTATGTTGAGAAAATATTTATATTTTAGTCAAACGAGTTATCAAAGTCAATGGCCTAAATATTATTTATATTATTAAGTCGATATCGCAATCTCAGCTAACAATCTAGAGCACATTCAATTGATTTTAAATTAATTGCAGTACGCCATAAGGACTACGCATACATATTCCCAAAACAAGAATGCTGGTAATTAATTGACACTATTCCAACATCAACGGAGATATTATTGAAAAGCCAAAGCCGAGCTATGTTTATATATCTTATCAATTACCAGAGAGCTTTCGACATCAAATAAGACCCTCCGCTAGAAATACTTCACAATTGAAAAGAAATACATCAGAATATTTAAAGAGCAGTATGTTTAACAGAGACCTTCGGCGTATTAAAGCGGGTACGTTAGAGATGCGTACAGTTTCTTTTATATCTATGATGAGAAAATATTTATATTTTAGTTAAATGAGTTATCAAACTCGATGGCCTTTTTTATTATTAAGACGATATCGCAATCTCAGCTAACAATCTCAAACACATTCAGTTGATTTTGAATTAATTGCAGTACGCCATAAGGACTACGTATCAATTTTCCCAAAACAAGAACTATTCCAACATCAACGGAGATATTATTGAATGAGTCGTAAAATTCAAACACATGTGCTTTTCTCTTAATTAAAGGTGGGACTTTGATGAGGAAATCAAGGAAATAATTGCTTATGCAAACGTACAATCTGTTGCTACCTCTCGAGGTAAACGTGACATCTGTTTAAATTAAAATCTGTCGTTTTCAATGTTATCTTTTCAGACAATTATATTTTGTCTAAATTAAAATACAATAATGCCCTTATATAATTTTTATACAGTAAAATGTAGTAAAAAAATAGTACACCCGAAAGAATGGGTTATTCATCTCAATTAATATATTGACAAATATATTACTTAATAATGTCACAATCTTTAATTCTGTTAAGCAACAGGTGAACTAGTTGCAATCTAATCATCTTTAGACGCTGTATTTTCATATGATGTATTTCTTATTCTCTTATTTTTGATAAATAAAGAACTTGCCACCTGATACCCTCTATGCGATGAAGATACTTTATGAATGGCAGGAGTTCTCTAGATACGTTCTTTTCTCATTAGAATAAGCTACACTCTACAGGTATTTTATTATAGTTCTACCAAGAATTTTATACTATTAAAGAACCTTGACTCCTGCAAATCTCTTCAAAATTTAAAACACGAACCGAGGTTTCAGTTTCACGTGTCATGCCATGTTACCGATAAGCCGAAGAACATGTACGTGCAACTGACTAGAATACTTAGCATATGAATGTACACATGAACAAAAGTGATATAGTTCTTTATGTTTTGAATACTAATTTTTTAGTAAAAAATAATGATGAACTAACAAAATATTTTTACTTCTTATCTTTTTATTATAATAAATAAAATTTCAAATTTATTTTTTCTATACTAACAAATACAAGAAACCTAGCATTACAACCTCTGTTATGGTACCTATTTCCTATTACAGAGATTTTACCTTCTTTATGAATTCCTACAGCTTGTTTGTGTTTAGTAAGTACCGACTGCGTGTAGATTATATAACTAAATATCCGGCCAAAGTTTTCAAAAAATTTTTATAGCTTGACGTAAAATTGAACCACGTCTAGTGAAGCATACTAACACAGTATTTCAACGCAGGCTTAAGGTACCTGCCACAACAATAAAGTTCTTTTATAATCGTTTGATAATAAAACTGAAATATGAAAAATTCAATTTCATTGTCACATTAGTTTTCGTTATAAATGTAAATATAAATTAAATAATATACAAATATAAATATAAATATAAATATAAATATGTATATATATATATATATATATATATATATATATATATATATATATATATATATATATACATATATATATATATATATATATATATATATATATATATATATATATATATACATATATATATACATATATATATATATATATATATATATATATATACATATATACATATATACATATATATATATATATATATATATATATATATATATATATATATATATATATATATATATATAGAAAGAAAAAGTAATTTAGTGAGAATGGAGTCAAAAATAGTTGGCCATTAAAACTCTTTGTTTAATTGTTAAGCTTTCGGATATATTCAATCCTTCTTCAGGACATTTAAAAATTATTTACAATCGGTTTTCAAAAACACAACTATAAGAAAGTTAGACTTACAAACGTGAGATCATCCAGTGGAAGCTAATGATTCTAGGAAAATGGATTATGGATTTTATAAAGAATTACGACTTAGTAAAAACATTTTCCGGTTATATTTTCTTGGGACAACAGAATACGTGGTTTTAATTTTTAGGTCTGTAAAGATAAGCAATTGGCAGTTTTATAAGAGTAACAGTGATAGTCGTGTTATACAGTTGGTAGACATGACCTAAAATTGATCTTGAATTTTAGTAAATTATATATAGTGTGATCAGTTATGGTGTAAAAACTTAACATATTATCTATTAAAGAACTGAAATAAAAGATTTTTATGAATTAATATTATTGTATAATGTAGTAATTTTGTAATAGATCATTGGAAAGTTTAAGGATGTAGGAATACATGATGCTAAGATCTTCCACATCGGTCCTCCTAATCATCGCGCCATCGCAGGCATTAATCGCAACCATCTCCAAAAATTTTCTTTTATAACAGTTTTGCTGTTTGTAAACTATTTCCTCATTGTCATAGTCTGGGCGATGGTCATTATCAATTTCATGTTATACAGTCACTCCTGTGTGAAGTTAGCCTTCCCTTTATGCTGCGGGACGTTTGTCCAATAGAACAGGATGTGCAGTCTTTGCATGGGATTTTGTAGCACATTGGAGGTCTGTTTGATAATGGGTGTTTTTACTCTTGTATAAAGTTGTTGTAATTTATGTAGGATGGTTCTGAAGAAACGAATGGTTTCTTGTTTGAAAATTTGAATGAGCTTAGGGGTGAGACTATCTATGTAGGGAAGGGTCTTTTGTATAACAGTGGTGTTGAGATCATTAGCGATGTGGTTTTGATTTGGAGAGTCATATTGGTTCTGAATGTTGAAAATATTAAGATTGTGGGGTGCATTGTTAATAGAAATTAATTTGTTGAGTAAAGGGGAGGGGTAAGAGCTCTCGATAAGAAGAGTTTTCAATACATTCAGTGAGTTTGATCTTTCGGAGTGATGTGTCAACCTGTAGACTCTGTTGATAAGGGCACTAGCCAAACCAATTTTCATTTTCATTGGATGATTGGAGTGCTCATTGGTTTCCTATACGATCTGATGATGATGGTATTGTCGGGTCTTCTGATTAGCGTCATGTCCAAAAAACCAATGGAGTTGTTTGTTTCTCTTTCTAAAGTGAATGTAATGTTGTCATCAATACTGTTAAAAACTTGAAACGTGTCTTCGATTTGGTTAGCTGGAACTGCCATAATGAGATCATCAACACATCTTCTGATGAAAGGAAGTTGGAACTGAAGTATTGTGTCATACATGACGTATCTGGAAATGATGGGAGATATGCTGGCCCCCATAGTTGTACCAAAGATCTGTTTGTAATACATATCATTGAAAATGAAACAAACGGACTTAAAGACGAACTTCAAGAGGGTGATGAAGGAGCCTTGGTTAATAAATGAATGTTGGCTGATGGTTGAACAGTTTTTAATGATACAATTTTCTGCTAATTCTAGTGGCAAGTTTGTGAATAGCGACATCACATCCAGACTGATTAGCACATGATCAGGAGGAAGTTGAAATTTATTGATAAATTCACCAAACTGAAAGGAGTCTGAGACATAAAAATCATTACCAATGTTGTAAGCATTTGTAGGGATTGTTGTAAGAAATGTTTCCAACTTTGAATTAGGTACATCAATGGATGATATTATTGGCCTGACAGATAAAGTGGGTTTGTGAATTTTAGGTTCATTCGGGCTGCAACGGAGTTATACATATATAGAGTTTTGGCAAGGACGTCATTAATTTTATTGGTGTTCTTGAGGTTGATTACTATTATGTTGGCCTTTTGTGCGATGGTGCTAGTAGGATTGCGTGATAGTCTGGTATAGTATTTTCTATCATCTAACAATGTTTGGTTTAAAAGTAAGTAATCACCCCTGTCCATGACGATTATAACATTGCTTTTATCACTGAGGGTGACAATGATCTCAGGATGATCTTTTAGGAACTGTTTGGTGTTTTTAATTGGTTTTGAGAAAATGTGGTGTTTGTTACTATCGTCATGCGCAAAGTTGACTAAAACATTGGAGAACTTTCCCCTGTACAATCAGTATCTCGTAAAATATCTAGAAGAATTCAATATTATTAGTGACCATCAATATGGATTTCGTAAAAAAAAAATCGAGGGGTCACACCTCCCACGTACCACCGCCGATTCCTGAAGGGAGCTCCGGCGGTGCCCTTTCTTACTACAACTGAATTTAAACCAAAATTTACTTCTTATTCCTCATTCGATTTTATACTTTAGTTGTAGTTTTCATATTCATATAGTAACTATTTTGTTTATTCATGGTGTGGTGCCCGTCCTCAAATGTGGGACACTGCCCCGGGGTACCTTCAACCAACATTATACTCCTATAATACTTGTGCTTAATAAATAATTTTTTTTTATTATACTGACCACAATGGTTTATTGAGCTTTGCGCAGATCTATTACTCTGAATATGCAAACCAAAGATATTTATCTATATTTATATATAAATTCATCGAATACAATTCTAATTCCAATTACTTATTGTCTATTTTTGGCTCAACTTAAACTCCTTCGTAAGCAAAGATCAACAGGAGATCTTCTAACTTATGTCATACATGTTTGGAACAACGCAACTGAAGATTTTGGGGAATTTCGAGCAGTTGCACTTGCTATATCCAAGGCATTCGACCATGTTTGGCATGACAGACTGTTGGCTAAGCTACACTCTTAGGGTAGGCCTGAAAAATTTTGTTTATGACTCTCGTGTTTCTTCAGCGACCGTTCTTTACAAGTGGCAGTCTAAGGATTTCTTTCTAATACCGTCGCTATCAATGCGGCTCCATACTGTCTCCTACTGTCTTTCTCATTTATAATAACGATGTGCTGGAAATGACCAGGAATCCAATCTACAGCTTTGCAGATGACAGTACGCTTATTCCGTCACTCATTTTGAATACTTGAACAATAGCTTCTCCTGAAAAAAATCCTATCTTTGGGTGACAGTAACTAAGTGGAATTTAACACTACAAAACTCTAGGTGGCAGTTATTTCTAAAAAAGTTAACATTGCGGAACTCGACATGTATGGATACCCCAGCATCGCCACTTAAATTAATTCGAAGACCAAACCGGGGGCTGTAAAATAGTGGAGGCTGTCCAATTTATAAGTATTTAAACAGAGCTTTCGAAAATTTTCAAAAACGTCATCCAGAAGTAAGACATCGGTTTTCAAATAGAGTTCAGCATATTCTTGAAGATTTTATATATTAAAAGTATTCCATACTTTGCAAGCATGTTCATACCGTTGTACGGTTATATTAGAATTTGTAATTTTACTAAAAAATTTATCTATAGGTGGTAAAGATTTTTCTTGCAATTTTTCCCAACTGTCAATATATTCATAAGGAAAGACTCCTTTCCTCGTAGCTAATTTAAATTGAGTATCATCTTTATAAGCTCTCTTCGTAATAGTTTTCTGATCATCATCTAGATAGGATGCTAATTTATCTCGACTACTTGCCATAAATCGATAAGAATCTAAAAATCGGAATTGAAACTTTGAATTTTCCACATATTTTGTAAGTGATATATATTTTTTCCTTGTTAATTGGAAGTAAACTTATTGATCCTTTCATTTCTGTACAAAGGGCTCTAATCAAAAAATGACCATCGTAACCGGAAAGGTTGCAAGCAACAAATTGTTAAGCATTAACTTGGGTGCAAATATATCTTGGCATGAACATGCTATATGTATACCAAAGAAAGCTTCTCAAAAGGTGGAAATATTATTTCGAACTAGAAAGCTTTACATTCCACGGCAACTTTTAATTCTGTTTAAAGCTGAAATTCGATCATCAATGGAATGCTTCCATTATATTTAGGGATTAGTTCACAAACATGGATTTCATTCCGAAGAGAGCTGGTCGTCTGATCGAAAACCCAGAACTCCGCAGTAAGTTCGATTCCTTGGAACCTCGAAGAACTGTTGGCGACTTGAGTCTATTCTACAAGTACTTTCATGGAAAATATTCGATGGATATAGCCCGCGAATTTCTCCAGAGCGGTGCCTGCTAGGAATACAGATCGCGCTGTTACATCACATCCGTATGATGTTCAGCTTGTCAGTGCTCGTACAATCCTTTTAAAATAATTTTTTATATGGAGAACCTCATCCCTTTGGAATGATTTGCCTAGGACTGTATTTCCCACCGTACAATTTACAGCGATATAAGTGTGATTTCATACAATATATATATATATATATATATATATATATATATATATATATATATATATATATATATATGTCTATTTTAAGTGGACATGCTTGACATACAAATGGCGAGTTTTGCTAATTTAAACAACTTTCTAATTCTTAGCTTTATCAGGGGAAATGATTGAGTAATCAATCAATAATCGCTCCTGATGAAGCTAACATGGTTAACGAAACGCGCGTCGATAGCGAAAGCAAAGTATTTGCTGTAGTGGTGCTATATACTGAGTAGTTTTTGTCCTATTGTCAACATCGAAGGCCACATATTGTACTAAACTTGTAGCCGCTGACTCCATAGGTGGACCAAATGTTGAAGTTTAATATTTATTTAAAAGGCCTAGTAATTTAATAAAAAAAATTCGAAAACTATGGAGGAAAAACTTAAAACAGAAAATATCTTGTAGTTTTCGGCATCGCGTTTTTGAAAATATCATCTTTTTTAAAGAATTGGCGAGCACAGATTTAATCACTATTATCTTTTAGGTCTCAGTGCTGTGCCTAACTATTAGTTTAATGGAACAATCATAAATAAAGATAGTTTTAATTACGAGGCCCTGTACTTGAACAATCAGTTGGTAAATTCTAATTTTATTTTATCTACTGCAGTCATAGTATTGCTAGTATTTTAGAATCTAAAAAGCAAATATTACACTTGTGAAATAGTAAAACTGATCTTGAAGCGTTTTCGCCTACACTTAAGGAAGAAGAAGCTTAAAAAGAGCCCCCAAGCAGCCATGCGATGATGTAGAAAACGAAAATGTTAAAAATTCTATTTTTTTTACGGGCCTAGCACACGTGTTGCAGGGAAATCCCTAAAGTGCGAGAGGAGCACGTGTGCTGAAAAAGAGACTCACGTTATTCTTGAATCGCTGTAAATTATACTCGGTCATAAAAACAGTCTTGAGCAAATTATTCCAAAGGAATGAAGTCCCCCATATAAAAGACTGCTTGAAAAGGGTTGTACGAGGAGTAACAAGCTGAACCTCATACGGATGTGAAATATTAGAGCGAAGTGTATTTCTAGCATGCACCGCTCTGGGAGGAATTAAGTAAGCTATATCCATTGAACACTTTCCATGTAGGCAGACAAGATGTTTAGAAGCAAGCTGAATATAACCATAAGTTTACAGTTTTAGGGCAAAATAAAGTAGGTATAATTTTAATGCAAATAGCATAGTTATAGTATAAATTTGGTCATACAATGAAAAAGATTTTTCACAATTCAATTAATTATTTTTGAATCAAGTAAGTTATTTATACATTACTCACTTTCTGGGAAAATATAGCTATCGCTACAGAAATACAAACACGTGGAATGAAACTTTGCCGCACAACGAAGCCGGCTGACTACTGCTATCGCGTTAAAATACGCCTCGTCAAGTTTTTAAGCGGCGCATATTTTTTCCTATTATCGTTACATATAATACAACTTCTTGCGCGACATCTCTGAGAAATTCAAAAAGGCACATTTTAATGTGCCGTGGTGGCCAGCCAGTTTCATTTTGCAACGACGATTTAATTCACTTATTTATTTTTATGTAGAGATAGCTATATTTTTTGTGATAATAGTAACTCGATAGTGTGATATTAATCACAAAAAAGTTAAATAAAGGAACGCCATTAGAGCGATGGTGTAGCCAAGAGGAAGGTTCTGTGCCTCCCTCAAATATTATATATGTACCAAATTTGAAACCGATATATTATCTCGCCGGAAAATTAAAGTATTATTGGCGAGACAGACCGACACAGAGTACGGTTTTAGAAAAATTTTTATTATGTCCTTTGTTAATAAAATATGTTCACTAAGAATCAACAGTGTAGCCAAAGCTAGCTAGGGGAACATATGACCCCCTTAGAAACAGGGTTCTTTATTGTCCTTTTTTGTGAAAAATTATTACCACCGACATCGATTTCTAAATTGAGTTTAATTTATTCGAGTTCTACTATGTGAAAGGGCTTTTTTTGGTGATACACCTGTTCGTCGATTTTTAGTTTACTGTAATGAGAAATCTTTCAGAGTTTCAGTGTAATAGGGTTCTTTCCCTCAAGGATCTATATCACCCGGTTGTCGTTTGGCTTCCCCCGTTTTTTAATTATCACCTAACTTTAGTGTTATTTTTTCCTAAAAGAAACAGCCCTTGGGCCCATATGCGTTACCCCCAACGCCTTTTGAACCTAGCTACACCTCTGCTTTATAGATATTTACGACTGAAACCTAACATTTCACTCTGCAGACCAATTTTGTTAAAATTGAAAATAATGAAAAAATAACATAATTCATTGATTCCTCAACTTCAAGAACACTGAAAATGACTTATTCGACCTATCTGTCTGGCTTTTCGTTCCTTTTAACACCTTATATACATTTTATAATAATAATTTTGTTTAAATTTCGATCGATCGATATCTCATTTAATTCATGACACTGAAACGTGAAGACATGCAAAGATCTCAGTAGGGAATCTTACCATTAATAAATTCTTCCCTTTAGCAAGAGAATTTTGAAAGGTAAAGTGATCTCTTAGTAAACATGTATATCTAATATTGGAACTTGGATTTCTCATACTAAAAAATAACTCAAATCATACATTACAACTATTTTATTTATTTTAAATAAAGGTGAAACCTAACATTTCGTTCTGCATTCTATTTCTGTTAAAATTATGATATCGCTTAAAAATTGTCGCGATTTTTTCTGCTTTAGAGAATATCTGTACAAATTTGTAAAATGATAGCTTATTCCTCTCAAAAGTTGCTAGTGGTATGTTAACAAACAGACCGACAGATAGACAACAAATAGATCGACGGGACGAAAAACTGGATCTAGAGATCCTGGAATATAAAAAGAAGCAAAAATATTAGAGAAAATTCCTTAATGATTGCAACACTGCCTTAAGCAATGGAAGTGAAAATTTATTAATAAATATGTATATTTTTCCTCTCTACTATAAAGGTTTTAACAGATTCGTCGCCTTTCTCCCAACCCTATATGATTATTAAGATGTAATTCTTAGAAACTCGAAAAGGTTAAATCCCAAAGGCTGAATTGAAAAGAATTATATAAAACAAAGTAAATAACATTTTGTTGCAAAAATAAAAATTTATTAACATAATTTTCATTAAGTTAAATACATTTGATCTAACATGATTCCAATTTTTTTTATTCCCTCAGAAAAAAAAAGTTTCAAACTGTGAATAATACTCATTTAAAGCCCAGATAACCTTTTCGTTCGACCAAAATTTATTCCCTTTAAGCCAATTTTGAAAGTTATGAAACAAAACAAAGTCACTTGGGGCCAAATTTGGGGAATAGAGTGGGTGAGAAATTAATTTGAAGCCTCGTGAACTTTTACCATTGCAACGATTGATGTGTCGTGTAAGCAGAATCACTGTTCTAGTAAAGGAGCACTTTTTTGCGCGTTAACCTTGGTTGCTTCTGTTTCAACTCATTATATAAACGATCCAATAACATTATGTTTTATCCTTTTCCAAATAGTTCATCATGATGATCCCTTTTGAATTCCAGGAAAGACTTGCCCCCACCCCCGCCGATAAAACTGTTTTCGCTTTTTTCGGTGTATTTTCACCTTCGCCAACCCACTGTTTTGACTGCCATTTTGTCTCTAGGATATAATGGTGGATCTATGTTTCGTCTACAGTCACAAAACGACTCAGTCTTTTAGGTTAAGTGGCAACTTTGCCAAAGTCGATTTTGAAATATCCTTCCCAGTACGTTTTTGAAGTGGAATCAACAACCGCGGCGTCACGCACTCAGCTTCTTTATTTTTAGATATTCATGCAGGATATTATGTACCCATTCATAAGAGATGCTCATCATCTCTGCAATCTCACGAAGCTTAATGCGACGATCTTCCATTATGATACCATGAATTTTATGGACGTTTTCTCCAGAAGAAACCTTAATCGGGCGTCTACAACGTGCAGCATCTGTAGTGCTACGACCATGTTTAAATTCATTTATCCATTAATATGGTCTGGGGTTCTAGTGCAGACTCCCCATTAACTTCCTTCGGTTTAATTTCTATCTAGACCGCTGTCCACGTTTTTAAATAAAAATATTTTATCTATTTCTACGAAACGTGTAATACCGATTACTTAAGATAGCTGCTAACAAACAACTGCGCTTTATTTAAAACTTTAAACACAACCGTAACAAAATCACTCTTACCAACAGTCATACTGCTTGACAAAATTATCCCCCATTTCGTAGGTAGTTACCAGACCTATCAATCCACCCTCGTATATGCTTTATATCATATAGTTTATTATATAGTGATATAGGTATTTTATTATATTATGATATAGACTGTATAAAAGTTAAAAAAAAAAATCATTTTGAGAAACCTCTCTAAAATTGTGCACATTTTGTTTCCATCACCCTATAGTGCTATTGCATACAAGGCTCCTTTTAATCATAGAATTATAGGAAACTAAAATGCCACAATGAAGGATGACAAATTTATATTAAAATTATAGAAATATATATAGCATCTAATGTCAAAATAAATTTATACATTTCGACTATTCTGAATTTAAAAATCTCAAATTTTTTTAAATGACACACCTTGGATATTATTATTTTTTCTGATAGATTTTACACGACCCTTCAACTTCTATTAAGTATGTCATATACCTTTTTCTAATAGTTTTCGATTTATTTTAAATTTTTCAATTTTTACCCCTGTTTTTAATACACTTATGCTATAACATCATAGTTGCCAAGACAAAACAAAAATGTAGGCTTTGTCAAATTTTGACATGCCTATTAAGCAAGTAAATTAGTTTAATTTGTTGTAGTAAGTGACGTATAAAGGTAATAGTTTTTTTTCCTAAAATGAATTAATTGATATGGTTTATATAATAGGCGAAGCAGGAAAAAATTGTCTTTTGGCAGTAAGGCTTTACGGAGCGAAGTACCCTAACAGCCTAATAGACGTATACCATCTAGAAAATCTTTTCAGTGCTTAATGGAACGGTTTGATGGTAGTGATAGCGTTGAGTATACGAAACGAAAAGTAGTAAATCAGAATGCTACCAATGAGGAAAAAGAAATGGAGATTTTACTTCATGTTGAAGATAATCCCCAAGTCAGCAGCCGTCAACTAGCTGACTTATCTGACATATCCCAATCTACGGCTAATCGCGCCACGAGAAAATACAAGTATCATCCCTTTCATATGGAACTACACCAAGAACTTCAAGACCATGATTTTGAATGACGAGTAAACTTTTGTACCACTATGAATGGAGCAATAGAGGCCGATCCAAATTTTTTATCCAAAATAATGTTTTCTGATGAAGCTACTTTTCGCAGTAATAGAGCAATTAACAGCCATAACGTGCATTATGTATAAATTTATTTGGAACACCCTGTAGAATCTAACTCGAATTTCTTTACATATATCTTTTTTTTCATCTCTATAGAACGATCATACCAATTATGAGTATTCCACCTTCAGAAACAATGTCGCTACTGGCAATTTTTTACAAAACTGAAAACTAGCATTTTGTTTTTAAAAAAATTGAAATATTAGAAAAACTACTAGGTTTAGGTATATAATATTATTAATAAAAAAGTTATAAAATTTTACGCAGAATTTAAAAATAAATTAGAAAATAGGATGTTCCTTTAAAAAAAACATATATCAGCCACACTTTTTTGAAATACCCTGTATACTCAAAAATAATTTTAAACTGTGCACCTTAACATTCCCTAAAACTATTGTATTTAACATTTTTTCGTCTCTTTACTCAATCGTTGACTCACCCTGTACAGTTGCGCTATCTTTATATTAATTATTTTAAATTGGATTTCTGTAGAGCCTAGCATACCTTGATTGTATATATATCTATATACATATATATATATATATATATATATATATATATATATATATATATATATATATATATATATATATATGTATATATATTTATATATATATATATATATATATATATATATATATATATATATATATATATATATATATATGTATGTATGTAGTATATATATATATATATATATATATATATATATATATATATATATATATATATATTATATATATATATATATATATATATATATATATATATATATATATATACATATATATATTATTGTTTAACTCTGACTTTCTTTACTTTAGTAATTTAAACAGAATTATAACGGGCAGAACTGTTAAACTATATTTCATTAAATCTATATTGAAAAATTATCTCCCATAGTACAACGGATAGAAACAGAATACAGGGTGTCTCATTTTAAAGAAACAATCTACTCTTAACACTATTTACAAAACGCGATGTGTTTCTCTTTTTATAATTCTAATCATAAAAAATAAATACTGGCTTACTAATTCTATGACGTAGGAGCTCCAATAATTAGCAATATAGACATACGTTGCCTGCTTAATTTGAAATATTCTATATATATGAGCACCGACTTTGTATTAGTGATAGGGCCACGATGAAATGTAACGCTAAATATTTACCTACAATTGGGATAGTACTTTAGTCATGTTTAGCACTATACTCGTCTACCAGTGAAGGAAGGTATCAACCCCTCTCGTGATCTAGGGACCCCTATGCTTTAAGGAATGCAAAAATTTTGGAGGGTGATTTTTTTACCAATACAATACTTCCCTGAAAGTAAAAAAGGGTGTCTATAGAAAACCTAACAAGGATAATTTGATATTGATTTACCACTTCGTAATTTTTTCAAATAGATTTTTAGTTAATCGCTAAGTCAAGTGTTTGTAGTCAAGACCAGTTAATAAATTCACTTGTTAAGTTCCCATGGATTTTCATTGCAATGCTACCGGATTAGTGAGTCATTCAGTCCGATGCTGTTAAGAGAAAGTTGAGGCATAATGTAGCTTTATTGCAGATATTTTTTAAAGCTACTTACAGTTAAACATAACTGTTACGCCATTCGGAAAGGCTACTTTAGATGTTTTGTTTTAAACTAATTAAGTAACAGCAGGTAGTATTACTAGTAATCTAATCAAATTCGCAATACACTTATTTAACGAACATTCATTGATAGTAAATTATTTGCAGTCAGGGCCGTCCTTAGTCACTCCGACGTTCAGACCGAATTACTTTCTATCATTTAAAATTGTTTGTCGGTATTGGTCGCGCGTTTGTAAATAAGAATTACCATAATATTTTTCTATGTGAAAGGTAACTTTACTTAATAAGAAATGGTCAATAGAATTCAACATAAAATAATGTAGATATATGTATGCATCAAACTGAATGATATGAATCTTCTTTTGAATGTGCATTGTGTTTTTGGCGGCATTTATCTCCGTAGTAATCAAAAAGAACACGCCAAGTGCAAATCGAAATTGCGCAATTAGTGTTCCGTACAGTGATTGCTTTTAAAATAAAACAAAATCCTTACCTAGGTTAAATTAATTAGGTTCCTGACATGTATATATCT
The DNA here is from genome assembly GCA_019049505.1 of Pachyrhynchus sulphureomaculatus. Lineage (NCBI taxonomy): Eukaryota > Metazoa > Arthropoda > Insecta > Coleoptera > Curculionidae > Pachyrhynchus > Pachyrhynchus sulphureomaculatus. Next base: position 85,515,692 of record CM032446.1, on the reverse strand, counting down.
TAAGATCCAATATGTATTTTCATGTTCTTAGTCAACAAGTTATAGTATCTCAGCTACGTAATAGCAAATAAATCAATCTAGCTCAAACTAGAATCTAGTAATAAAAGTGTAAAAGAAATATTTACTTCTTAAATATTTGTTTAGTTAAAACAAAGAAAATAAAATTATTCTCTCGATACAACAGCGGCGCGCGACTCAATAGGAGTAATGTACTGAAAAGTATATTAAAGAACTTTCACCAATTGCCAGGGCCCATAGTTTAATTTTTTTATATCATAAAAGTTATCAAACGTAATGCAATCGTAATAATGTTTGCTCAATGTACACTTTGTGGAGAATATTCCAGAGTTTTTTCAAAATTTTTTAATCAGTACTTTTTGAGGGTGGAGGGACAGCGATTTATGGCCATTTTTTAAAAATAATAGAAAGAAAAGTGTGCGGAAATATTACATCATATGTATTTTTGAACTCGTGTTTTCACAACCGTTCATTTGAGATCTCACTTGAAGACCTGGTAAAAAAATTTTCTTTTTGATCCCGAAAAAATTAAAATAAATATGAAGTTGTGCAAATAAATTCATATTTATTTAGCAAAACATTGCTAAAAATATTAAGTAAAACTGAAGCCATTCTATGGTTAGGATCGATTTAAGGTTAGTGGGTTTTATAGCCCTCCACTACGAATCTGTTGTGACTCACGCTTACATTTTAGATTAATATTTCACGAAGCAGGTCCTGCTTCGTAATGAAGTGAATTATTGTACCCTGTGATACATTTTTCAGCTCTTCTGGTAATATGGTTTCTCTACCTAAAGTAAGAAACCTGATTCTTTTGGCTGCCGAGCATTCGCATAGCTCGTGCTTACCCATTTCCTTATTTTTCTATGCATTGCCGGCATTCGGCTGTACCTGTCACAACCCTTGATGCCTTCACCTACAATGGCTAGTATACAGACCGACTAAAGTTTTGAGCTTTGGCCTGCTTATTTTTAGTAATTGATCTGTTGTGTTTCATGAACAATTTATGCATGCACATATCAAGCGTGGTTTTCACTGTTTCATGGGAAATACTTAAAGCAGGCTCTGGTCTCATGAAGTTCAAGTCTCGACCCTTCTTTGCTACTCGGTCCTCGAATACATTTCTCTGTTCTTAGTCTTAAAACAACTTCCCAAACGCATTTAAAGGCATATTTGTGCCATTTATCACGAACGATTTCAGTCTTCTCGCAAATTCCGACACAATGGTTATGTTTATATTATTTTTGTACAAAAGTTATATAAAATTTCTTTTTTCTGGCCTGTAATCTTTCAATGTGCTAGAAACTTTACGAGTCATTCACTCTGTTAAATTTTTGGTACTATTTAGATACGTCATCTTCTTGTTATTTTATATTTATATTTCAATAAAAATTGTTAATAGTGTCACCATACAGTATAATTTGGATTACTTCCATACTTTTCTGCCGTTGCAGTCATCCGAGGGTACGAATATATTGGAAAAACACAAAATCATACTGTAAATGATTTAGATATAGAAATATTTTACAAAAAAGAACCTTTTCTTAAAATGAAACTTCAAAACAAACTCAATTTAAAAATCGATGTCCGGGTGGTGGAGATTTTTCACAAAAATTAGCTTTTCGCTGATCGCGGTTCGATTCCGAACGTCGTGACCTCTCATGCGACCGTGCTTGCCACGCTTCTGCACTCCTTACGGTCTTCTGCCGTGACGTGATTAAGTGACATGTTTGTTAATTTCTCAATTTGGCCGATATAGCGATTTGGGGATCGACCTCTTTTTCGTTTACCCTCTACTTTTCCTTGGATGATAAGCTTTTCGATGCCGTCTGGCCTAACAAGGTGACCAAAAAATTTAAGAATTTGCCGCTGAATGGTTGAGAGCAGGCGTTTATTTAGTTTGATCCCTAATAGCTTCAGAATGGAATCGTTTTGTTCGTCTTGCTGTGCATGGGATCCTCAACATTCTTCAGTAGCAGCTCATTTCGAAGGCCTGTATTCTTCGGCGATATGCAGTATTAATCGTCCAGGATTCTGATCCGTAGGAAGCGGTGGGAAAGATCAGGGTTTGAACCAACAACAAACAGCCATTTCATACAATAATATAAAAGCTGCTCCCAATATAAAAGCTTTGTTTCTAATAGGGTGCCATTTTCTATATATAATGTATGGTAATACATTAAAATTGCGAGTTTCAATCCGTTTGTCTAACAATGGATTTGCACGACGTTTCGCCAAAATCTCATTTGACATTTTCAAGTACTCTTACTGCAGCTACCACTCAACACCGCAATTCCGCCACCACTGCCGCTCGAAGCCAACGGTATCGAGTGGCAGCGACAGTAAGAGCACTTGAAAGTACCAAATGAGATTTTGGCGAAACATCACATTGTGGGCCAGGAATCTGATTTTTCGTTCAAAATTGTCTAGAGTCATCAATTGTTAACAAACTCAGACATTTTTTTTTTAAATACTCCGAATTCCGGACCAACGTAAGGAAGCCGATTTGCGAAATATAACCTCAAAATTTTTTAAAATTGCATAAAGTAACACAGAACCAGGAGGTAAAATTTCGAGGTTCACGTGATTTCAAGTTTACGCCTTCAAAACTGGTTCATCGAGGGTTTCTGGGGTCTCTGAATCTATTTTCGGGATAATTTTTATCATATGTACCCTTTTGGGGTGTGAAAACGGGAGTTGGAGGGGGAGAAATTATGATATTCTCCTGAATTAGAGTTTCGCGTTCAAAACTGCTTCCTCAAGGTTTTCTAGGGCCCCTGAATCTTTTTTTGGAATCATATTGATCATATGCGTCCTTTTGAGGGATGAAAATCATTTTTGAACGCGAATCTCTAATCCAGGAGAATATCGTAATTTCTCCCTCTCCAACCCCCATTTTCACACCTCAAAAGGGTGCATATGATAAAAATTACCCCGAAAATAGATTCAGCGACCCCAGAAACCCCAATGAACCAGTATTGAATGTGTAAACTTGAAATCACGTGAATTTCGCAATTTCACCTCCCGGTTCCGTGCTGCTTTTTGCAATTTTAAAAAAATTTGAGCTCATATTTAGCAAATCGGCTTTCTGAGGTTTGCCCGGAATTAGCTTACAAGTGTTTAAAAAAAAAATTGTCTGATTTCGTTAATAATTGAGTGTTCTAGACAATTTTAAACGAAAAATCAGATTCCTGTGCGTCGTGCAAATCCATTGTTAGACGAATGGATTGAAACCAAGAATTTTAATGTATTGCATTTCACCATGCGTGAAAGACCTCTATTGTAACATATATAATATATATATATATATATATATATATATATATATATATATATATATATATATATATATGTAATATATATATATATATATATATATATATATATATATATATATATATATATATATATATATATATATATATATATATATATACATATATATATATATATATATATATATATATATATATATATATATATATATATATATATATATATATATATATATACATATACATGTATGTATGTATGTATTATTATAGTATTTTTCAACTAGATTTATTATAACAAAATTACATACTAATATAAAAAACAACAGAATAAAACTAGAGCTAGATAGATTTTTTAAAAGATACTAATTAGCTGGAATTTTAATTGTCATCATGTAGAGCGTTTTCCTAAAATTAGAGTCTAATTTTTATTTCTGAATGTTAATTACAATTTTTATCATTGTAATTGGTAATACATAGTTCGTATTGCAATATTTTTTTTAATATTTGTATGTTTTTTATTGCTTATAGTATATATATATATATATATATATATATATATATATATATATATATATATATATATATATATATATATATATATATTATATATATATATATATATATATATATATATATATATATATATATATATATATATATATATATATATATATATATATATATATATATATATATATATATATATATATATATATATAATATATATATATATATATATATATAATATATATATATATATATATATATATATATATATATATATATATATATATATATATATATACATATACATGTATGTATGTATGTATTATCCTATAGTATTTTTCAACTAGATTTATTATAACAAAATTACATACTAATATAAAAAACAACAGAATAAAACTAGAGCTAGATAGATTTTTTAAAAGATACTAATTAGCTGGAATTTTAATTGTCATCATGTAGAGCGTTTTCCTAAAATTAGAGTCTAATTTTTATTTCTGAATGTTAATTACAATTTTTATCATTGTAATTGGTAATACATAGTTCGTATTGCAATATTTTTTTAATATTTGTATGTTTTTTATTGCTTATAGTGAAATGTTGTATTAGAAGGAAATAACTTCCGTTTTATGAAATAAGATCACATTTCTTGATTTCCTTTTACTATGCTGTAACACAACTGGTACATCTAACAAGTTAGAATAGTTAGGATTTTGTTTGAAAAAAAAACTCTAGTATTTATGTATTATAATAAGTAGGTTTTATTTTTTTTATTTCTATTTTATCCGCGAATTAATAATTATTTATTTCAGAAAATATAAACACATATACACATACACATTATTCTAAAATTTTATTACACTGAATTAATAAACGTTGACTAAGAGCCCAAAAAGTTCAAGATTCTTCCAATAGGCCATTGGTTTTTTTTTTTACATTGACTGCTCAAATACCGTATGCCAATGCTCATGCTCGTTTTGCAATCATTATAACTTAATAGAGACCCGAAGGAAGTCATCTCTTGGAGTTGCAATAATCAAACAGAATTCTAAAAAATAAACGCGAGTTTCTGTTAAAAGAGTTATGTTTCATAGTTCAACATAACATAGTCTGGAACAAATATGTTTTCTATATTTATGTATATATATATATATATATATATATATATATATATATATACATATATATATATATATATATATATATATATATATATATATATATATGTATATGCGAATATGTTTTTTTTTTCTTCATCATCCAGCCGTCTGCGTTTACTGCTGGACATAGACCTCCCTTTAAACGTTTCTAGCCTGATCGATCTTGTGATGCCAATTTCAATCACTGACCAAAAACTCTCTCCCTCATCGTAGTATGGGCTCCATGCATGGTCGCCATTCCAATAATCATCTTGCAACATAGCCATATGTCCTGCAAACTAGAACTTCAAACATGCTATCCGTTCGATATCACTCAGATCTTTAGCGTGTTTCTAAATAATTCACACAATCGGACAATGGAATGCCCAGCATAGAGCATTTCATCTTCCTCTGGGCAAACTTTAACTTTTGAGCGCTTGTTTTTGTAAGCGTTAGGGTCTCTGCTCCATAATTGATGATAACGGGAAGTACGCATTAGTTTAAATCTTTTCTTTTCAGGCAGATGGGAATGTGACTCCGAAACACATTTTTTAATTTACCGTAAACTGCCCAGTCAAATCCAATTCGCCTCTGTAATTCGTGCATGTAGTTGTCGCTGGTAATTTTTTACATCATGATTCAAGTATCCGTTTTCTCGAACTTCTATTATGTTATTGTTTAGGGTTAGAGCTTCTTCTTGAAAAAGATTTGTCATAATTTTTATTTTTTTGTGTGTTTATCTGTAAGCCCACCTTACTTCTGACTTCGGTAAGTTCTAGAAGCATTTCTTCGGCTTCACAATGTCGTCAACGAAACAGAGATTATTCAACATTTTTCTTGTTCTCTTCAGATTGCTACCTATTCTAATCTCCACAATGTCGCCTGGTTGACCCTCAGTTTAAATCAGTTGTGCAGGTTGACGAAATCATTGCATTGAAATAACCATCATTTTTCCGATCTAGAAGCCTGGGAGACGGCGAAAATTTATCAAAAACGATGAAGATTACGTAAGTGTCAAACTTAGTCTACGACGACCGTAAATTAATTTATACATCTCAGATGTTAAAAAAACTCACTATAATAATACACAATTCTACAAATTTTTACTTCTTTTTTTTCTGATCCGGGGTCATATAGATTGGTCTTCATAGCATTTTTCTGCAGAAGACAAGTCTGTTCAAAGAATGTCTGATTCCAAATATTTTCAGGATTGACATTGTAAAAAATTGGGTTTTGAGCGTATTTTCTAGATAAAGTATCTAAAAATAAGAAAAATTGACAAATTTAACACTGCATACTTTTCAAATTACTTATTCTCAGTTTCAGCGGCCGTGAGCGTCAACTCACGATTCGCTCATAATGATCATGAGCTGTTAACATGATTGAAAAGTGTTAGGAATCTTTCCCATATATTGTATATTATAATCACTTGCAATATTCAAATTGGGTTGTGGTATTTAAATAAATAAGAATAACTTCACACATCACTTCATCGAATTTAAACTGTCTGCATATATAAAAGAAAGTGTCTATATAGGGATTTACATTACAAAGACTGTTGCAGTTCCAAAATTTATCAGTTGATCAATCTGTGGCATAAATTTTCTTTTAGTCAGTGCCATAATGAGTATATCAAAAAGAGTAACAAAGACTACTGTTCTGAAAATGGCTAAAAATTTACCCTACATCTGTACAAAATGATCATTATTCAAGAAAACAAGTTAAGGCATACCTATCGAACAAACATATATATATATATATATATATATATATATATATATATATATATATATATATATATATATATATATACATATATATATATATATATATATATATATATATATATATATACATATATATATATATATATATATATATATATACATATATATATATATATATATATATATATATATATATATATATATATATATATATATATAATACGTTTCTCCGTCTGTCTGTCCGTTAGTGTGCTTATCACTCGAGAACCACTTATCCGCTTTAGGTGTTTTTTTTTAAACATACATATGTTCTCGGGCCAGGTTATAGGATATATTTTATTACGTTAGGTAACATAAGGAATAAGCAGTGACGATAATAGTGAATCAAGTCGGAAAATAGTTTGCCGCTAGCGCACTCTCTTGCAATACGCTGCCTAAACCGTTAAATATGGAATATAATATATATAAAATGCAACGTCTCTCTATTTGTGTGTCTGTATGTCCGTTAGTATGCTTATGAGTTGAGAACCACTTATCAGATTTATATGTTTTTCTTTTTAATTCATACATTTGTTCTCTGGCCAGGTTATTTATAATCTTCTATAATATATATAAAATGCAACGTCTCTCTGTCCGACTATCTGTTTGTCGGTTAGTGCGCTTACCACTCGAGAACCACGTATCCGATTTATATGTTTTGTTTTTTTTTTTAATTCATACATTTGTTCTCTCGCCAGGTTATTTATAATCTTCTATAATATATATAAAATTCAACTTCTCTCTGCCTGTCTGTTTGTCCGTTATTGCGCTTATCACTCGAGAACCACGTATCCAATTTTTTTATATTTCTACATTTGTTCTTGGGCCAGGTTATCTATAATCTTCTATAATATATATGAAATTCAACGTCTCTCTGTCTGTTTGTCTATCTGTCCGTTTGTGCGCTTATCACTTGAGAACCACTTATCCGATTTACATGCTTTTTTTTAACATATGTATGTTCCCTAATCAGGTTATAGGATATATTTTAATACAGTAGGTAACATAAGGAATAAGCAGTGACTATTATATTGAATCAAGTCGGAATAAAGTGTGCCTCTGGCACGTTCTCTTTCAATACACTGCCTAAACTGTTAAATATGGAACAACATTATGTAGCAAAGAATATAATATATATAAAATCTGTCGTTAGTGCACTTATCACTTGAAAACCACTTACCCGATTTACGTGTTTTTTTTTTTATTCATACATCTGTTCTTTTTCCAGGTTATATAATAATAATAACATATACAAAACGGAACGTCTCTCTGCGTGTCTGTCTATCTGTCCGTTAGTGCGCTTATTACTCGAGAACCACTTATCCGATTTACGTGTTTTTTTTTTTTACATAAATATGTTCTAGGATATATTTTATTACGTTAGGTAATATAAAAAATAAGCAGTGATGATAATACTGAATCAAGTCGGAAAAAAGTTTGCCGCTAGTGAACTGTCTTGCAATACGCTGCCTAAACCGTTAAATATAGAACAATATTATGTAACAATGAATACCATATATATAAAATGCAACGCCTCTTTGTCTGTTTGCCTGTTTGTCCGTTAGTGCGCTTATCCCTCTAGAACCACTTATCCGATTTACGTGTTTTTTTTTTTAATTCATACTTATGTACTCTGGTCAGGTTATATAATAATAATAATAATCTATATAATATATATAAAACGCGACGTCTCTCTGTCTGTCTGTCTGTCTGTCCCCCTTAGTGTGCTTATCATTCGAGAACCACGTATCCGATTTTCGGGCTTTGTTTAAATTCTTAACTTAATATTTAAAAAAAAATCCATAATATATATAAAAAGTAACGTCATTCTATCTCTCTGGGTGTCCGTTAGTGCGCTTAGCACTCAAGAACCATTTATCCGATTTACGTGTTTTTTTGTATAAAATACGTATATTCTCTGGCCAGGTTATAGGATATATTTTATTACGTTAGGTAACATAAGGAGTAAGCAGTGACGATAATAGTGAATCAAATCCACGCGAGCAGAGCTGCGGGCACGACTAACTGTGTGAATTCAAAATAGAAATTCATATTTATTTATAAAATAATCGAAAAAGATTTATTTAGTTATTTATTCCTTGCCAATGTAAGAAGTAAAAAGTAATAGTTAAAAGGAATTGCCAAATGCCCCTTTTAAAATATGGACACTTTTTTACTATAACAAATTTAAATACTTATTATTAAGTGTTCCTCGAACACTGCATATATTTCGGTAGTACTCTCAAGTATAATAACTTTTTATATCAAGCTTTCTCGCGATAATAGGACATGTTTTCAACAATACTCTTCTATAGAGCAAATTAATTGCTCGAAAATGATAAATTATGTAGGTACAGTTATATTTTTAGTTCTTCCCTGTAGTATTTTTTAACATTTAGTCTAATGGCAATCAACTTTGGACTGTATTGTATTTTATTTAAATCATTTATCCAATAAATTATTCATTCATCAGATGACAGGTTTTAAAGAGAGAAATTTTATGGCCTAATTTTTAAAATTTAATTAATCTGATCTTTATGAGATATCTAGATAATTACTTTCTTTTGAAAATGGGTATATAAAGTCTACGACTAATACAACTAAAAGTTTCGAATTTAGGACAATAGTTTCTGAAAAGTTATTTATCTAGACCATGAAATTGAAGTACCTGACAATAAATAAGTCGTGTCACTAAAATATGCAAATTTTATCTAGTGTATGTACCTTCTAGTACGAGTATACGCTGTATAAGCCAACAAGTTCTAACAAATATGCCCTGTACACCAACTATTTTATGCTATCACATTTTAGATAGATATTGTGTATGACATACCTTTATCTCTAAGTTTAATTACTATAAGTATTAACTAAGTTATATATAAATAGTCACTGCATGATAAGATTAGAGTCCAGTGACCTTTTTTATGCGAAATATGGTCACTTTTTATGAAAATAATTTTATATGTACATTCCTGTCTAATTAGCATTTAACATTGTCAAAATTTTCGTAAAGTTAAAAACTACGAAAAACTGGATAATTAATCATCATTTTAAATATATTAAAAGTCCCTATTTATTCAATTGTTACATCATCATAAAAACCACTATTATTTTATAATTTTTAGGCTTTTTTCTAAAAAAAGCTAAAAATACGAAAACACTGCGTTTAACAAAAAACTACAATGAAAATTGAATTAAATTAAAAATACGTTATCGTGATTTAATAATGCTACGTTTAAAAATGTAAACCCAATTTCCACGACAATCACAGCATCAACTCGCGACCTTATTATAGGTTATCAAATTTATCCTAAAATATGATCTCCTTGAACACACCAAAAATTCAATCCATAGGTTTGCTAATGACAGCAAGCTTGTTTCTTTATTTATCTTGAACACTGGAAACCAGCTGGCTATCCGCAGACCTTACGAAGTTATAAAACTTTGTCTTGGGTAGTAACAAAGTGCAACAAAAAATCCATCCAGCAGTCTTTTCTAAAAAAAGTTTACGTTACAAAACTCGCCAGAGTTATGTCGCGACTCTCTACTCCATGAGCATGGTCACTTAATTTACTGTGAGTTAACTTAGAAGCAAATAGGTCTCGGTATGATTAATTTGCAAACATAGCAAATAAATACTCTCAAAACTTCGGTTTATTATTTCATATTAATGACATACTAAGTTCAAATGCGACTATCAATAGGATACTGCTTTTATGTTTGAAACTTTGCTTCGAAAGATACTTTACACCTGCTAGATTCTATTACCTTAATACGGACTCAGAACTCACCTGGAAAGTTGGTCTAAAGAGAGCTTTTTTACAAATGCTTCAATAGAAAGTGTTCGATGAATGCAACCCGTTTGACTCTCTCCAAGGAATACACTTAACACTAATTCATTACATCTATATGAGGCTACTCAGTATATCACTGCACCAAACACTTTATTTTTGTACTCGACGCGCGTTTCGCTAACCATGTTAGCTTCACCAGGAGCGATGATTGGCAGTCAATCATCGCCCCTGATGAAGCTAACATGGTTAGCGAAACGCGCGTCGAGCGTAAAAATAAAGTGTTTGGTGTAGTGGTGATATATACTGAGTAGTATCATTGTGCCAAAGATTGCACATTCCCAACTTAATCTAAATGAGGTTCAACTTGTACCTCATACCTATTTCCATAACTCTTTGATATGATATATCTCGCAGTGCTACTTTGATACAGCTGATAATGTAAGTTATGTTTCCATTTGTTCAACTTAAAACTAACATACAGTCTGTCAAGTAAGAACGGGATTACTCGTATTCTTGAAAAAATGTATTTCGAAAACATTTTTTGCCATCAATGTATTCTTTGGTGCGCTAATAACACCGTAATTCCCTTAGTAAGTTGTCCAATCGCTTCCTACATCAATAATCGCCTGGCATCTTCGAGACATGCTGTCGACAAGATTTTCTGCATATTCTACAAAGTTTTCGAATCTCGCGAGTCAAAGTCCTCACAGTCTTTCCTCTGAGCTTTCTCTTTAGAAGGGCCAAACGTTTTAAATAGAGTTGGCGTCCCGTGATTGTGAGGGCCACTCTAGAATCTTATTGATTTTCTTAATTTTGCCGCTTCTTGAAGCAGCGTCAGTTTCGGGTCCCGTGAACACAAAGACACGATTCGTTTTTCGAATTGGGACTTTTGGAGTGACTTTGCCTACCGCGCCACGTTTTGACAAATCGTCTCGTTAAAATGATTTACCCATTTCTTCACAAACGTTACTGACCTTTTAATATATTTAGCGGCCGGGGAATATGTCATTTTAGGCCCTTTTGGATAGGAACAAAGAAAGACTGCCTCGAACCGACGCACAAACAAGTAACTCATTTTGGATTTTACGTGATTTCGATGAAAGTTTGGAATCGACTGATACTTTGACTAAAATGCGTCGTAGACAAAGATTCGCATACCGATTTTTTGTTGAATCGTTAGAATCGTATCTACCAAATTATCGCAGACACGTTCTTACTTGACAGACTATATAATGCCATTTTTGTTTATCTCAAAAGGAATAAAAAATTCCCCACATACCGAGTGTACAAAAATACATGGTTTGTTCTAGTTTATGATTACTGTAGTCAAGTTTGTAAATTTTTTACTAATTTTTCTTATCCATAGTAGCCATTAAGTTGCATTAAAATTTTTAAGTAATTCGTAAACATAGAAAAAAAATATTCTATAGTATTTGTTGATGCTTCTAAATTTTTGCTTATTTGCAATGTGCCGTAAAATGAATCGTTTGCGTCTTAGCTAGCTTTCTTATAAAATATTCTTCAAAATTAAAGATGGCAATCAATTGTTTTTATGGCCAAATGATTAGCCAAAGACCTTAAGTTTATTAAATATGGTGGCCAATACTATCAGTTTTACCAAATGTTTACAATTTCTTCTTCTTCTTCATCTTCCTACGTTAGGACCATGTCCTGTGTTCACTTCAAAGGTTTCCCAGAAATAATTGCGATGATGAAGACCAGCTCTCATACCATCTTATTGGTGGTCTTCCAAGCGGTCGAGGTGTGTTTGGTCGCTTCTCTTTTGCAACCTTAGCCAACCGGTCATTTGGCATTCTGCCAACTCCATTTTCTTCTCCTATTCCTTGCCCATCTCCCCACATCCTGTATTTCACACATTTCCCTTATTTCTTCACATGTCTTCCGGTCAAATAAGTTATGTCCTGTTATCGATCTAAATGTTCGCATTTCCGTTGTTCTTAGGAGTCATTTTGTTATTGTGTTCACCGCTCTGGTTTTTATCGCGTACGTCATGATCAGTCTTACGCATGTTTTGTATATTCTTGCTTTGCTCCTGGTGCTCATATATTTGTTTCTCCAAATTATATCTCTTAAGTATCCTGATATTAATAATGCCTTTGTTATTTGAGCTTTTACTTCCTCCTTAAGGTTTCTGGTACTTGTTATGTTTGCCCCTAGATATCTGAAGGACATCACTTGCCCCTAGATATCTGAAGGACACACTCTGATCATAAATCGCGAGTTTGCATCTTTTTGGTTCTTGAGATATTGTAAGGGATTTTGTTTTCTTTACAGATATTTGCATATTAAACACTTTGGCTGTTTGTTGGAACTTAGGTAGGAGTCTCTGTAAGTTATCTTCGTCTTCTGATATGATTACTGCATCATCGGCGTAGCATATTATTTTTATTTCTTTGTCTCCCAATCGATATCCTCTCCCAGTTTTCTTTACTTCGTTTATTATTTCATCCATTATGATGTTAAATAAGATTGGGCTTAGGCTATCTCCTTGTCTGATTCCGGTTGTCATAGGTATTTTATTGCTTAATTTATTTGCCACTCTTACATATGTGTGGTTGTTGATGTTCAACTCTTCGATAGTTTTTATTATATTCGGGTGAATTCCCCTTTTTTGTAGTAGGGTTATGACATCAGTTAACCGTACCCTATCGAATGCCTGGGTAAGATCAATGAAACACATAAAGGCTATCTTATTAAACTCTATGGCTTTTTCGGTAATTTGGCGGATTATAAATATGGCGTCTTTAGTAGACGTGCTCTTTCTATCTAACCCTTGCTGTTCTTCACAGATTCCGGTTAACATTATTTCTTCTGCTAAAATTTTAGTGCATATATACTTATTATGTGTGTTGATCTTGATTTTTGTAGTTCGATCGTCACTTGTAGTAGTCTGTCGTTAATATATTTCGTTTTGCTGACTTGGTTTTCAAATCTTTCATGTAGCAGTATGCCAACCCCGGATGCAACTCTTTCATTTTTTTCTTTGCCACTGTATATCAGTATGTAGTTTTCATATTTGTTGTTTCCTTTGCTTTTTTTTTTGGTCTCCGAGAGTGCACATATGTCTAATTTATGTTTTTTTATTTCAAGTATGATTTCTTGGTCTTTGTTGTTAAATGATGTTATGTTCCAACATCCAATTCTTAGTGAAGTCGGTTTCCGTATGCGTTTAGTCCTTATTCTCGCCTGGTTGTCATTATTTAATCCAGTCCGTTCCGAGGCTATACCTTTGGTTCTAGGAGCACTTTGTTTTTTTTACCCAAGCAGGTCGCTGGCTTCACTTGGAACCCTCCCTTTTATCCGGGCTTGGGACCGGCTATGGGATGCTAAGCTTCTCGATCCACCTAGCACCCATAGGCAGAGTTTTATCACCGTTATAAAATTCATAATTACACTGGGGTATAGGGGCTTATGTTATGAAATCACTCACACATTTTTAAGAAAAAAGTGTCAAAATATGCAGATAAATTGATAATGGAAAACATGGAACCCATCGTGAGACCAGATAAATGCACAAAAAAGAGCTTTTGTCTAGATTTTCAGCTCCTGTTTGTGTCTCAATAATAACTCGTCAGTATAACGCAAAAGTTTCGTTTATAAAAATCTCGCCCCATTTCAGGATTGTAAATTGAAAAATTTTTACCATAATGAATGTGAATTAAATATGTCCTCAACCCTGTCTTGAATCAGGCACGTTTTAAGCACCGTGACAGTCCCAAAACCTTAGCAATTCCAAAATTGGCTAAAAATTGAGGTCAAGTGAACTCAGACTAAATGTTAAAGAATACTAAACATACCTTTTGATTTATTTTATTTTAAGCCGATAAAAGCTTTCAATGATTACTTTAATCTCTTATATCCTATTTAACTGGGAAATTATTATACTTATTAGAAATAAATGCCGACCTTAATAATTAATATATTGGATTATTAGTTGAAATGCTGTTAGTCTCGCTATTAAAAAAGAAAATAACTTCGAGTTTAGTCTAGTGGATAGAAATATTGAAAATTCACATTGTACATCAACAAAAATTTAATAATTGAATATGTTCAGGAACAAAAAAGAAAAAACGCAGTAGCTCCGAAAGAGTCTAAAATTAAATAACCTGCCAAGTGCAAGTCGGACTTGCGCAATTAGTGTTCCGTATGTTGATTACTTTTGAAATAAAAGTTTTTGTTACGAAGGTATAAAATGATCAATGACTTCACATATTCCAGAATTTTTTCGAAATTTTTGGATTATTACATATATATTTTGAACTCGTGTTTTTACAAGCCTTTATTTAACACCCCATTCGATGACTTGGTTTCGGAGAAAATCGGGCGTGACAGACGGACAGACATCGAACATTTATAAGTGTGTGTAAAAAGTTCATATACATATATATATATATATATATATATATATATATATATATATATATATATATAATATATATATATATATATATATATATAATATATAATGCAATGTCTCTCTGTCTGTCTGTCCGTTAGTGCGCTTATCACTCAAGAACCACTTATCTGATTTACGTGCGTTTTTTTAAACATACATGTTTTCCGGCCAGGTTTTAGGATATATTTTATTAAGTTAGAAAACATAAGGAATAAGCAGTGACGACAATAATGAATTAAGTCAGAAAATAGTTTGCCGTTAGCGCGTTCTCTTGCAATACACCAAAACATAATATAGAACAATATAATGTAGCAAAGAATATAATATATATAAAATGCAACGTCTCTCTGCCTGTCTGCCTGTACGTTAGTGCGCTTGTGACTTGAGAACCACTTATCCGATTAACATGTTTTTTTTGAATTTATACATTTGTTCTCTGGCCAGGTTATCTATAATCTTCTATAATATATATAAAATGCAACGTATCTCTGTCTGTCTGTTTGCCGTTAGTGTGCTTATCACTCGAGAACTACTTATCCGATTTACGTGTTTTTTTTTTAATTCATACATTTGTTCTCTGGCCAGGTTATCTATAATCTGCTATAATATATATAAAATGCAGCGTCTCTCTGTCTGTCTGCCTGTTTGTCCGTTAGTGCGCTTATCCCTCGAGAACCACTTATCCGATTTACGTGTTTTTTTTTTTTAATTCATACATTTGATCTCTGGTCAGGTTATCTATAATCTTCTATAATATATATAGAATACAACGTCTCTCTGTCTGTCTGTCTGTCGGTTAGTGCACTTATCACTCGAGCACCACTCATCCGATTTACGTGTTTTTTTTTTAATTCGTACATATGTTCTCTGGCCAGGTTATACAATAATAATATTAATCTATATAATACATATAAAACGCAAGGTCTCTTTGTCTGGCTGTCTGTGCTTATCATTCAAGAAC
This sequence comes from Pachyrhynchus sulphureomaculatus, assembly GCA_019049505.1. Classification (NCBI taxonomy): domain Eukaryota; kingdom Metazoa; phylum Arthropoda; class Insecta; order Coleoptera; family Curculionidae; genus Pachyrhynchus; species Pachyrhynchus sulphureomaculatus. The sequence goes on along the minus strand of CM032446.1, from coordinate 85,499,818 downwards.
CACTTATCCGATTTACGTTTTTTTTTTTTAATTTTTAACTTAATAATTATCAAAAAAAAATCTATAATATATATATATATATATATATATATATATATATATATATATATATATATATATGTATATAAAACGCAACGTCTCTCTGTCTGTCTATTAGTGCGCTTAACACTTAAGAACTACTTATCCAATTTACCTGTTCTCTGGCCAGGTTATACAATAATAATAATAATATATAATAATACAAAAAACGCAAGGTCTCTTGGTCTGGCGGTCTGTGCTTATCATTCGAGAACCACTTATCCGATTTACGTTTTTTTTTAATTTTTAACTTAATAATTATCAAAAAAAATCTATTATATATATATATATATATATATATATATATATATATATATATGTATATATAAATATATATATATATATAATATGTAATAGTCTCTCTGCCTGTCTATTAGTGCGCTTAACACTTAAGAACCACTTATCCAATTTACCTGTTTTTTTATAAACACAATAAATAGAAGAAAAAAAAAAGCAGCTATAATAACAAAGGGAAAAAAAGACTATCGGTGATGCTGTTAGAAGCACTATACACGTGTTGCGTACCTTATGGCCCTTATCGGTAGCAAGCAACTAGTTATTCGATGAAAAATTTGAAAGTTAAAAAACATGCCAGGGTCCGTAAGTACGGTTATGGTTTAAGTCAGTAAATATTTTGCGCTCATTAGTCGACTTCTTGCAGATGAGAGTACGCTTATTTCTTCATTTACTTTGAACGCTCGAACATCGATTACTCATGCTAATATTAGCATGCAACTTAACAAACACCTGGAAGAAATTCTTTGTTGAGGTGACAGTAACCAAGGAGAATTTAACGCTACAAAACCCCCAGGGGCCAGTTTTTTTCTAAAAAAGTTTGCGTTTTGGAACCCGACATAGTTATGTCGGGACACTTTATTCCTCTAGTATCGTCAATTAATTTGCTGAGCGTGAACTTCGAAGCAAATATGTCTTGGCATGAACATGTTGTATGCCTAGCAAAGGTTGGAATATTATTTCGAACCATAAAGCTTTACTCTTCACAACTTCTAATTCTGTACATCGACTTTACACTACACAAAGCTCAATTTCGATCAGTAATGGAATACCGATCCCATATTTGAAATTCTGCTCCCAAACATACACCGTATTTGTTGGCTTCTATTCAGAAGAGGGGTGTTCGTCTGATTGAAGGCCCAGAACTCACCAGGTACCTTGATTCCTTGAAATATCGAAAAACGGTTGGCGACTTGAGCCTATTCTACCAGTACTTTCCTGGAAAGTATTCGATCAATGTAGCCTCGCTAATTCATCTCAAAATGGTGCATGGTAGGAATACATTTCGCGCTAATCCATCAGATCCGTATGGGGTTCAACTTGGCACTCTTCGTACAACCTTTTTCAATATATGGTTAACCTTAGCGCTTTGGAATGATTTGCCTAGGAATGTGTTTTCCATCCATTACAATTTACAGCGATTCAAAGCCAACGGGAATCGCTTTTTCCTCACACACGTTCCTCCTGTAACACTTTAGGGGTTTCCTTGCAGCACGTGGATTCTGCCACTAAAAAAAATCTTCACTACCACGCCATTAGGAGCCTACGTGAATTTTACTCCGAAATTGATTAGAAAAAATAATGACAGCTAAAATAACAAAGCGAAAAAAAATATTACTAGGGATGTAGTTAGAGATAATAATAGTTTGGGCCTCATCATTAGTACGAAGCCAAGTTATAGAATAAAAAACCGAATGAGCCGTGAAGATGTAGATATCGTTGTTTATGTTGCCACTTTCAATAAATTTTCTTTACGTATTTCCTTCCCTTATAAAGAAAAGTATGACAGTCGTAAAAAAAATATGCATTTCTTTACGTTTTAGGATCCGTCGGCCTACTTGTGAGTTAGTATCATAATTCTCGAATTAAATGAGACATCAGTTGTAAAGTCGATACACTTATAATACTTGAAATCTAGAGTTTTTGAGATAAATTGCAGAGGAAACAGGTGAAAGGGGTCACGACAAATTGAATATAGTTTTAATAATATTATTAATATATTATATAGTCAAACATATAAGGAATTTAATGGGTAATGTGTGGACTCTAAGGCGTCGCTTCGAATATATCATCATGTGTGTATACGTCTGTATTAGGTTAGTTTTCAGTTATAAATATTTCCATTTCATAAAAAATGACGTCGTAATTTCTGTACTTTATTTTTAATCTAGTTAAAGTTAAACATTGTACAACCTTATTCATTAAAATCGGTTCAGGTAAGACTATTTAGATTCTAAGTGCTAAATTAGAAAATAACATTAACAATCGAATGTTTCATATCAATATATCTAAACTGACCTGAATTAATATGTTTTTGACCGGCTTTTTTACCTATTACATTCATTCAACTTCCCTAATTCATAGTAGCTAATGATAAATATAATAATAGTAATAAATACTAATCATAAAAAGTTTGTTTTTAGATAAACATAAGATTTTTTATCTGTCTACCTGATCATTGTTTTTATCAATATGATCTGTATTCAAGCTTCATTCTTTTAATAAAAGCATATATTTCGTTTGTAGAAATTATACAAGCCACTTGTTTCGCTGTGATATTAACCCAGATGATTATAGTTTTTTTTATTATTAAATATTTTTTAGATAATTGTTTCTAAGTTGTCATTATATTTGGTTTATTTTGTGGGACATATGAAAATAGCCGTTTTTAGTGTTCCGTGCAGAACACTTATAAGATCACTTCGGCATCTGTCTGCCTGTCTGTCTATCTGTCTGTCACATTCGATTTTCTCCGAAACTATTTGACATAGGAAGTTGACATTTGGCACTAATATATGAATGGATTACCTCATCAGAGCCGTGTAGTTTTGAAAGTTAAATTTTGACTTTAGGGGCTAGTTTTGGGGAGGTAAAATCAGAAATGAAAAAAAAATTACAAACATCGAGTAGGGTGTCTAATGAAAGCTTGTAAAAACATGAGTTAAAAGATATATGTAATAATTGCTCACACTTCTTTTGCAAAAAATTGCTTCCCCCCTCTTAGCTCCAAAAGTACTGATCAAAAAATTTTGAAAAAATTCTGAAATATTCTCCACAGTGTAGATTGAACGAATATTATCACGAGTGCATTACCTTTAATAATTTATCTGGTATATATATAAAAAAAAAAATTCAAAGTCATCAGTTTTCAGTAAAGATCGAAAAAACTTTGTTGAAAATTCATTTGAAGTGTGTTTTGTGAAGTCACTGATCATTTTATGCGTCCGAAACAAAAAATTTTATTATAAAAGCAATCAAAGGACGAAACATTAATTGCGCAAGTCCGACTTGCACTTAACCCGTTGTTTAAAGCTTGCACTTTATTTATTTTTTAACCACTATCAATATGGCTTTAACATATTATGGATTAAATAAAAAAAAAAGGTTAGATCTTTGAAATTTAAGTCGTAAATTACCTACAAGAATTATATTAAGTTTTTCTTTAGTGTTTATCAAATTCAGTATTTACGTGTTGGCGAGAAAAGTAGTGAATAATTATTTCACCGATTTTTTAAAAAATCTTAACACTGACATCAAGTTTCTTCTCTAGCCTTTTCAAAATAAAACCGCGAGCACTATCGTCTGATCTGATATAGCTTCATGAAATATATCTGTACTTTTTTTCAACTATTGCTTTTATATCTCAGGTCATGCTCAAGTTTTGCATACAAGATAAGAATTACAAACTGGCAAAAAAAACGTTCCCACTTAGAAAATACCCTACAATGTTTACAGTTAAAAAAATGTGCGCCAGATCTATTTAAAATTGTTATACTTTTTACTCGATTGTATTAAATCCTACAACAAGCGATAAAGGTGGACAGGCTATTAGTTATCTCATTTTATATTTAGAAATCTGTGGGTTGCCCCTAATAGGCCATTGTTTTGGGGAATTCAAAAAATGTGAAGGGCAATGAAAAACAACTGCTATTTTTAATAATACATTATAATAAAATTGCATATTATGTTTTTTTGCTATTTTTAGTTTAACAGTTTTAAAAAAGTTATTAGCGTATATATCAAAGAAAATTACTTACTATTAAAAATTGATGGGTTAGTAATAATACTTTTGTAAAACCTTAACGCGAAAAATAAGGCATTATATTCAGAATCATTATTTTTTACTTGCGTGACTAATAAGGTTATACTTAGCAATCAACTGCATTGTGCAGCGCATTCCGCATCAGAAATTATAACTGCTCAAAATTCTCGAGCATTAAAAACTATTTTGATAGCAAAACTGTTATATTTGTAGGAGCAATACAAAATGGAAACTCGAATTTTTAAAAAATTTTAAATATTAAACTCTGCAATTATAGCACTTTGTGTCTACAATCTGTATGATTAATTGCAATTTTTATATTCAACATTAAATTAGAAAAAAAAATGTATGTCATATTCTGATAAATTGTCGCAAGCATCATAAAATAATAGCTGAGCTAACACTGGTGACCAAAAAAAATCGACTTAAACTGTTTGGCTTCATTTAACACGGATCCTAGAATTTCATGTGCAAATATTTTTTACGGATTTTAGTATCATTTGAAAGCCCATTCTATTCTCTTTCTAGTGACACCAAATTCCGTAGCATATCTCATACTTTTTACTAATTAAAGTGATTGAAAGGAGAAACCAGGTGAACAAAGATTGAAAATAGGGGTAAGAGAAAGGAAAAATTAAACAAATTTTAAGTTTAATAATTAAATTTATCGTTAAAAACCAAAGTCAATATTTTGTATTAACCCCCCCCCCCTCCTCCTCCTATTCCTTACTACTGCTTCCAGCCGGTTTTTCATGGAGCAGGTGAGCTTTTTCACCACTGTCTGCGGGATTTTTCCCAACTCGTCCGCCATCGTAATCCTTAAGTCCCTTAGCGATGCAGGGGCTGGATTTCTAACTCGAACCCTTCTTTTGAGCTCATCTCACATGTGCTCGGTTGGATTGAGGTCAGGACTCCGTGCCGGCCAGTTTAATATGGGTATCCCACTTGACAGAACACACCATGGCAGAACCTGCTCCGTAGGTGACCATTTCAGTAATGCAGCACTGCGCGTAGCGATCCTCAGGCCTCCTATAGACCCGTCTTTTTCCATCATTGCCATGTAGGCACATTTGGGACTAGTCGGAGAATAAAACGGAGCGCCATTACTCTAAAATCCAGTCGACATGTTCTCGGGTAAAACAGAGTTGCGCTTGTCAATGGGCTGCTGTCAAATTGGGTCCGTTAGCTGGTCTCTTCGGAGTTAGGTTAGCTTCTTTAAGTGTTCTTCTGACTGTCCAATGACAGTCAATGAAGCGGTCGTCTCGCTCCAAACTACACCTTCTTTTTCCTGATCAGTCTCTTGGTAATGTCTGTAGACTCCGGAGATAGCTGACTGGCTCAGGTGCAGTTGCGCAGGGATTAAACGTTGGCTATGCCCGTCTTGCAATACCACAATGAGTGCCGTTTCTTCCGGGGTGGTATCCATTTTCCAATGACGTATCTAGTGAGCAGGTATAGCAGAGATGTTGACGGCTCAAGTTCTGATAAAGGAATAATAGGAAAATGCAGCTGCATGTGTTTTATAGGGATGAATAGCGCACAACGAGTATGTTGCTGAGCGAGCAAAAACGGAGTAAAATCGTTTTAATCAGTAAAACTTTTTGGAAATTCAAATGTTTCTGGTACTACTGGAAAGAGTAGAAAATCAGCATTCTAATGATACCAAGAATAATACCACTGTTTGAAAATTAAATTCAAGGATCGGTGTTAAATGAAGCTACATACTGCTTTCATCGACTATCTTCAGTTACAATGAACGAAGAAAACACAGAATTGGGAAATAATGTAATTTTTGAGAGAGTTTTAAAAATATTAATTTCCATTTCATATTTTAAAAAATACATTTCTAATGAACCCTGGATAAGAATCTATTCACGCAATCGTCCTTTAAATACTTATATTTTTATTTACGTCTCGAAAAGCTCTTTGGGGTCTGAGCATCTTCCAATAACTTTTCCCAAAAGCTTCCTTCGCGAAAAAAACTAACAAATGCTTAGTATGTATGAGAGCAAGACTTTAAACAGTATTCCATCGATGGACCAATTTGAGATTTGTACAGCAATAAAAATCAATGAGGTGTAAACGATTTCCTGTATGAAATAATAATTTAAATTTTTTCAAAGCTTACTTTCGTTGGTATACAACGTGATCATACCAAAAAAAATTGAGTCTCAATAATGATGCTAGTCATGTCCAGTTTCGCAACGTTAACTGTTTTAGAAAACAAAAAACTGCTGTCTGGATTTTTGTAACGTTAAATTATGCTTAATTTCTGTCAGTTAACAACTAAGTTAGCGACAAGGGTTTCTATACAATAAATTGTAATGAAGAAGTTGTTAATTTCTGCTCTGACTTTATAACCCTCGTAAATATTTCAGGCATATTCGTTGGCTGTAAATATTAGAATTGACACAATGTGAACTAAAAAATGCAGGACGATTATTGCAACATGCCAAAAATTACTGATTTAAATAATATTTTTGATTTTTACCTGTACTACACTTTACTTGAATCATATTTTAAATGTTTTAATTTCCAGAATTTAATTTAATTACACGTGGGAGATTTTTATTGTTATAAAATTTTTACTTTATTGCTATTTGTAGATATTATTTTTTTATGTAAAAAACTGAACTCTAGCCTCTTTGTTTCAGGTACAACTACTTTTCTTAAGCAGGATCATCTCACCAACATCAGTCATTCTCATTATTATTTGCCCCGTAGCTGTAAGTATCAATATGATTTTTGAACTATTAATTTTTCAAGTTGGGAAACCACCTATTAGTAAGTAGTAACTCGTAATAAACATATATTCTCTTTTTTCTGACGAGTGATTAACTTATCGTAACTAAAATATTATGCAAATAACTCATAATTAAGATTAATTAGAATTTTGAAACACGTGATTGTACACACATCTTTTAGTTTTTCTGGAAACGTTGCCCCTATTCTGAGTTATACTAGATACTAGTTATGCAATAGTAGTAACGGTAGCAGTTGTGACTGGGGTCCGCATCTAGCAGATAGAACAGAAAAATCCTTTTTGCCCACCCTGAAATGATTTTCAATACCTAAGTGTTTCCAACACTTTACAGATACAAATGAAGTGGAGGGGAGTCTCTTCATCCTCTAGATGACCTGTTCGCGTTAGATCGACTTCCATGCCTAACAGTGTTAAATACCTCCTCAACATGCCGTGTCCTCAATCTTAACAAGGGAGTTTAGAACACATTTACTTCTTTCAAGCAGTAATTCAGGCTGTGGCTTTCCCGACCATGCTGCTCAAGCAGACAAACAAGCCTTTGTATTTTTTCTAGCTTAGTTTGTACGGTAATCGTTTCCCACTAGTTATGTAACAAGTTATTTAAATTCCCTGTACTTTGACATTTAAGCCGACGACACGTCCCGTCCGAATTGACAAAAATTACGACAAATTGTAGATGGTACTCATGTCCTCTTATTTACTTAGAAAAACAATTTAAAAGTAGTGAGTCATTCCTATTTAAACCACATCGTAAGCAACACAACAACTAGTCAATAGTAAGAAGAATCTAACCACTGTTTCGAATCTATTTTTAAAGTTCATCAATAAAAAGTCCTTTTTTGTTGCGGTAGTAATGCGATTATTGTGCGGATATCAGTGGAGCAGTTTAATTTTAAATTAATTAATAGTAATTGCTAAACGGTAGATAAAAAGTGCAATCTCCACACATTTTCAAACAATTTATGTGAACGCAAGTAGCACTGCCTTCTGTACGACCTTGTTCAAGTATTTATTTAGGCTCAGATTTTCTTTATTATCATTTATTTTTATGACAATTTAATTATTGTTTCTTATTATTCAAAGCTATAAATAAACAAATATTTGTGTATAATGAATTTGCAGTTGACTAAGAAAGTGACTTGAAAAAACGCATAGCTTTGCAAAAGTCGTATTACTTCCGTGTCATTGTCGTTTTACAAAGATTCCACTCGTATGAAGGCATACTAATTCATCAGCAGGTGAAGATGGATTAAAATTCCTTTAGTTTCCTATTTTAGGCCTTTTATTTAACTTTAACAGTAAATGGTTGAAATATAAGAGCAATTTGTCAAAATAAAAGTTATGTTGCCTCTCGACTCGTTCCTTGAGTAAATCGTCTCTAGACGAAATGTGATAAAGCAGAGACGAAATGAGCAGTAACATTTTAAAGGATTTAAGATTTAGCTCGAATGTCTAAGCATTTGAATACATGTATCAACCCATGCAACCTCGGGCAAACCTAGCCATAACATAATTTCGAGGTTATCCTAGTCATTAAATGGCCTTTTTCGATGATGTCATAAAGCTGTCAATTTATGATATTTTAAAGACATTTCTTTTATATACATAATTGAGCATAAAAAATGATATTACTTCTTTACAATCATACTTCTTACTACTACATGGTACTGAACTGCTCTAATCATTATTTAAATATATTGTAATGAGTTTGAACCTACATTTAAACTTAAATGTTGAAGAACAATAATAATAGTCAAAGTCATATACACATGTTACAAACTTAAGGTTTTGCTGACTTAACAGTGATGACAGGAAAACATTTTATGTCTTTTAAAATTACATATGCAAACGTGACAAGTCCGAAATAGTTTTTTTCTGGATAGAGTACATACATGTTTATTACGACATTACATAAATTCAGTGAGCAGAGGGTCTGAAAAAGATGTTCATTTTATATACGTTAACCTTACGTCACAGAAAATATCACTATCGCTATCGAAAGACAAACCAGCTACAGCCAGATCGTTATAATACGCCTCGTTGAGTTTCTCAGAAGCGGAAGTAGAATTTGTATTATAGGTAACAATAATTGGGAAAAATATGCGCAGCATCTCTGAGACACTCAACGAAGCACATTTTAACCGATCCGGCGGTAGACAGACGGCTTCGTTTTTCGACAATGATTTATTACATTGTCTTTCTGTAGCATATTTGCTGTGCTTATGTCAAGTATTACTATACAGTACGTCCTTTTTTGATACGCAGTCATCAAGGAGATATAGATTATTTAGGTGACAACATGCTTTGGCGTTTTTTTGCTATTTGAAAAATACCAGTGCTTTTAAAACTTCTGCATTAGAAATGAAACAGAATAGAATTTAAAATACAAGTAAAAGTTTTTTTCAGACTAATATTGATTATTTGTGAACAGTGAATCAGTTAAAATATATTTTTACAGCAAAATATATGTATCAAAGCAAAATCTATACAGGGTGAGTCAACGATAGAGTAAAGTTCATTATCTCATTTGTTTCGGGAATGACGAAAAAATGTCAAATACAATAGTTTTAGAGAATGTTAAGGTGCACAGTTTAAAATTATTTTTTAGTTTACAAGTTACTTCAAAAAAGTGTGGCCGATATAACATGTTTTTTTTTTTAAATGGAACATCCTATTTTCTAATTTATTTTTAAATTCTGCGTAAAATTTTATAACTTTTTTATGAATAATGTTATAGACCTAAACCTAGTAGTTTTTCTAATATTTCACTTTTTTTAAAAAAATACTAGTTTTCAGTTTTGTAATAATACCAGTAGCGCCATTGTTTCTGAAGGTGGAATACTCATAATTGGTACGAGCGTTCTATAGAGATGAAAAAAAAGATGTAATATATATGTAAAGAAATTTGAGTTAGATGCTACAGGGTGTTCAAAATAAATTTATGCATTTCGACAATTTTTAATTGAAAAACATCAAATTTTTTAAATGGCACACCCTGTATACTATTGTTTTTTCTGATAGATTTTACAAAACCGTCCAACTTGTATTAAGTATGTCATATACCTATTTCCAATAGTTTTCGATTTATTTTGAATTTTTCAATTTTTACCCTTGTTTTTAATACACTTACGCTATAACATCATAGTTACCAAGACAAAACAAAAATGTAGGCATTGTCAAATTTTGACATGTCTATTAAGCAAATAAAAATAGTTTAGTTTGTTGTAGTAAGTAAAGGTAATAGTTATGGATTTTCCTAAAAATGCATTAATTGATATGATTTATATACTGGGCGAGGCGGAAAAAAACTGTCTTTTGGCAGTAAGGCTTTACGGAGCGAACTACCCTAATAGACGTATACCATCTAGAAAATCTTTTCAGTGAATAATGGAGCGGTTTGATGGTAGTAGTAGCGTTGAGTATACGAAACGGAAATTAGTAAACCAGAATGCTACCAAAAGAAATGGAGATTTTACTTCATGTTGAAGATAATCCCTATGTCAGCAGCCGTCAACTAGCTGACTTATCTGACACATCCCAATCTACGGCTAATCGGAGTATCATCCCTTTCATATGGAACTACACCAAGAACTTCAAGACCGTGATGTTGAAGGACGAGTAAACTTTTGTACCACCATGAATGGAGCAATAGAGGCCGATCCAAATTTTTTATCCAAAATAATGTTTTCTGATGAAGCTACTCTTCGCAGTAATGGAGCAGTTAACAGCCATTACAAGCATTATTATTCAACAGTTAATCCATTTTGGGTCCGGGAAGTTCAAAACCAAAACCATTGGTCGCTTAATGTATGGTGTGGAATATTAAATTGTGGAATTATTGGTCCATATTTTTTCCGCGAACCGCTTAACGGGCCTAGATATCTAAATTTTTTCCAAAACGAATTACCCTAGCTTCTTGAAGAAGTTGATAACTTTGAAAGGGAACAAATGTGGATTCAACAAGACGGAGCTCCTGCTCATTACCACCGGGTAGTTCAGGAATTTTTAAACGATCGTTATCCACAAAAATGGATCGGTAGGGATGGATTCATTCAGTGGCCCCCTCGATCATGTGACTTAATACTTTTAGACTTCTTTTTGTGGGGCTACATTAAAGATCGTGTTTATATGAATCCCCATACAACACCAGTAGATATGGAAATAGGATACGGGATGCGTGCAGGACAATAACGCCCTTTATGCTAAGGAAAATAAGGGAAAATATAGTAAAACGACTAAACATGTGTATTCAAGTAGACGGCCATAGTTTTGAATATTTATTACGTCATAATACTTAATCAATAGATAAGTTAAATTATATTAAAATTATTATTAACTATTTGTTTATGTTTTCACAATAGCGTAAGTGTATTAAAAACAAGGGTAAAAATTGAAAAATTCAAAATAAATCGAAAACTATTAGAAATAGGTATATGACATACGTAATAAAAGTTGGAGGGTTTTGTAAAATCTATCAGAAAAAATAATATACAGGGTGTACCATTTAAAAACTTTGAGGTTTTTCAATTTAAAATAGTCGAAATGTATAAATTTATTTTGAACACCCTGTAGTATCAAACTCAAATTTCTTTACATATATCTTTTTTTTTCATCTCTATAGAACGCTCGTACCAATTATGAGTATTCCACCTTCAAAAACAATGGCGCTACTGGCAATTTTTTACAAAACTGAAAACTAGTATTTTTTTAAAAAAAAAATCGAAATATTAGAAAAACTACTAGGTTTAGGTATATAACATTATTAATAAAAAAGTTACGCAGAATTTAAAAATAAATTAGAAAATTTAAAAAAAACATATGGTATATCGGCCACACTTTTTTGAAGTACCCTGTATACTCAAAAATAATTTTACACTATGCACCTTAACATTCCCTAAAACTATTATATTTAACATTTTTTCGTCATTCCCAAAACAAATGAGATAATGAACTTTACTCTATCGTTGACTCACCCTGTGCAGGTATTTTTATAGAATGCCGTTATATGTCTATTGAGTCACGGTTTAAAACAAGAACAGGGAAATTAAAAACGTTAGTAATGAAAAATAAGTAACAATTAATTTAAAATAATTATCAAAATTACAAAATAAAGTTAAAACTCAAATAATGTATTTTTATAATTAATGATAGTAAACAAATTATCGAAACGGCTAATAATATGGTAAACTATGCTTCTATTATTTATCCGTATCAACAATTATTAATTAATCTCAAAGCAAAGAAAACCATAGTGAATGCAATGAATACTAGTAAATTTATATTTTATTTACGTAAAACATACTGCTTGTCTTTAAAAAAAAAAACATTCCACATTTTCTAAAAAATCGTTTTCACTAACGAAAATACGTTGAAAAATTTTCTCCAATAGTATTAACTAAAAGTTCAAGATCATCATAGAGTTAATTTAGCACCTTCTCAGATAATTATTTCCTTAATATGTATGATGTTACATCTTATAAATTTTGCTTTTATTTTCCAAAGGTCAACTAAAAATTTACATTTTAACATTATTATTGTTTTGTGTAAAATCAGATTTCACATAGATGCAAATAATTAATAAAAAAAAACAATTATAATCAAGCAAACAACACGATGTTTGAAGATTTTTAGTTAATTTAATCGTATTTTCAAGTAACTTCAAAGAAAATAGCCGAGTATCATGAAGTAGCATCATCTCCGTGGTCATTTGTCAGTGACACTTCTTAACATTAACGTATTCCGGTATCATTGAAAATTTAAAGATTAATTTCATCGAAAAATTAACAATTGCTAACTCACCGATATTGGTTTCTTCCAATCTATGGCAATAATAAAAAGCCAGTTTAATAACATTAATTATTCTTGTCTTGTTGACGTTTGCTTTTGATGAATTAGTTACATAAATGACATTTAAAATAAGCGAATTTAGAGAAAGAACCAATTCGTTTGTTACTTATGTTGTTTTATAAGTTCGAACTGTTGTTAAGATGATCGTCATCGAAATACATATAATCACCAGTCGCATTAGTTATTAAATTAAAGAAAGTTATTCAAGTTCTAATGTTTTCAAATCAAGAATTAATAATATTGGAACTTTCTTTTAACTTGTTTCAAGTTAAAACTATTGATTCTTGCAACATATACCACAAACACTTTTTCTTTATTCTGTTTTGTTTCAAGTAAATTTTTGGATATTTAATTATAATTAGCAACCTTTTCTATTGTGTTGGTAAAATGTTTCGGTGATAAATAAGAGTTTAAGTATGTTTCTGTTCAAACTATAGTATTAATAATGCATTTTATTAGCAATTGACATTTATTCGTTGTCTTAAAGTCCATTTTAATTATTAAATTATATTTTAAATTACATATTTCAAGTACTATTATCCACTAATAATTGATTAATTGACAAGTTTCTAGCCTAGCATAGAAAGAACAAGAAAATTGTTTTTCAACTTTGAATTATATACACTTGGTGCAACGGTTATTAGGTAACTCTAAACTATTTAAAAAATTCTTTGTCTTGTTTGCAAACCATCTGAATGAAATTTCTATCGTTTCAAATATTTTTCAATTTAGGAATAGATAACAGTCCGAGAGAACTAAATTAGGGTAATATGGAGAATCATCAATCAGTTCAAAGGTAATTCGTTTATTTTTTGTAGAACTAACGGCGATTTGTGAGGAGGCGCATTGTCTTGTCTTTTCTCAGACTTTTAACGAGATTTTGTTAATAATGAAGAATAATTTTCCCGGTTACTGTTTTGCTATGTTTCAAGTAATATGTAAGAAGAATCCGATCTTTGTCCCAAAAAAGGGTTAATTTCTGTAAGAGAACATCTTGGAGAGAGGTGGACCAGAACGTGTTTATACTTTCGAGTATTCCTTTGTCTCTAGATCATAATGATACATCCATATTTCATCGATGGTTACCATTTGAAACGACTACACAACTTGGATGTTACGACTCTCAATCGTTTTCGGTAGGAATTCAGATATTTGGGGATCCATTTAGCTAATAATTTTCTCATATTCGAATGAGAATGGACAATATGAAAAACACGTTCGAATGAATTATTTAAAGTTTCAGCCTAATTTGTCCAAAACCATTACATGCACAGCCTCAAAATTGTTTGGGGTAGCAGAAACGGGTTTTCCAGCACGGTGTTCATCATTGATATCGGTTCTTCCTCTCATGATATTCGCAACCCAATTTTTCACCGATCAATAATCAATTTTATTAAATTTACTATATTTATCGGTCATATCTTCTTCAAAAATTCAATATGCAGAGTATATTAAAAGTTAGACCACCAAATTTTCTATACGTATTTACTAAATGACAATGTCTATAGCAATCGCATTTGTTTTTGGCAATGAGAAGTGGTCTAAGCGAACTAGTAATCAATATTCATAGTAGATAATATTCTTTCACGTTCAATATTGTAGACAGCATGTAATATTCGGATTCTGTGAAAGCTGCTTAATATTATAAATTACTAAAAGATGTAATAGTTAACGGGTTTCGACTATATTAAAAGTACGGGGGCCCCAAAAAAAAAATGGAGCACACCCGGGTGTCCTCGATATAAGCCTAGCAGTGTCGGGAGTTCTGCAGCGATGATATGGCACTGAAAGCCCATGAAATGGTATAAGTAAGTTTTCTTCGCTGATAGCATACGTCGGCCCTTTTAGAATATAAGACTTCAATCCTCGGTACTGGTCAACATGTAACGCTTGATTCGTGAACGCGCCTAGTAAAGGTCCATTATTTTTGGCATCACAAACTGTTAATACAATAGTTCGCAAAGCCGCTAAGTTCACCCCCTTTTCATAAATGTCTGTCTCCTTTAGATAAAGGGGTTTACCATTAAAAGTGTCCAATTTGGACCACCCTGTACACACGCTAAACAGCTTTTTATTCATTACCAATTAGGTTTGGAGAAATGAAATCGGCTCTAGCTAATTACTTACACCATACTTATTTATGTATAATTTTACAATTCAGAAAGACACTGCAAAAAATTAAAGAATATTTTTGATCTGAAAACTTCAGTAAAGTGAAAATTTTCATTGTTTTTGTAGTGGTTATCATTATATCGTATATTGACAAAGAAATAAAAAATATTCTTCTGTGTGCAATAACTATTTTTCCAATAAAAATCTTTAAATAACTCGTAAATTTTCGGTAAAAATCTGATACAGTTTTGGCACATACATAGTATAAAATTGCTGCACCTATTCTTTACTAAAAATTTACCGCCGATTTAAGAATGTTAGCAAAAAAATATAAATCTTAGACAAAATAATACAGATTTATTGTATATTTGTAGATTTGCGATGTAATGGACATAATTACTCAAAAGTGGAACTTTCATCAAACTTATTGAAATTTTTTGAATATATGCCTAAGTAATTATAAGCAATTACCCTAATTCTTTTTAGAATGAACAATGAACCTTGCACCTTACCATATTTGTTTCGATACCGATATCGATAAAATCATATGAAGGTAATATACGATAATTTGCTATTAAACATAAATCAAATTACGTCTCAAGGTTCTGCGTCAAGAAGAAATTACCGTTATTTCTTTTACAGATATTTTCATCTGTTAACCTTTATGTTACGGAGTTATTATTGGAAATCAGGTAAAATCAAAACGTAGTGGTATTAAATTAGTATATTGAAAAATTTGTTTATCCATATATAAAATTGAAACAGATTATTTCTTCGAAAATGTAACTAGTCGGTATTACTTAAAATATAAAGAAACTAAAACAATCATTTATAGAGTTGTTCTGTCTTTGTTTATTGGTGCGGCACCACTCAAAATCAGCTGAACGGATTTTGACTAAATTTTCGGGTTATTGATTATATTATACAAGTGTAAAAAAGAGTTAAATATTTTTATTGAATAGATTTTAAAAGATGCTTCAAGAACAACATTTTTTTGTTCATATGAGCAATATATACTTTCTATTCAAGAGAATTCGAACTTTTAATAAGAAATATATAATAGTTTTTCAAATTTTTTACATAAATCGACAGAGTTTCTCTTAGCTTCGATACTGTGTTTAATTAGGTCAGTTAGTTCACTAAATGCATTTTTATATAAGTTATTGGGATAATACTGAGGGTCATGGTGCCTGCTACTTGAACATTTTCGGTGGTATGCACAACATTATTGAAGAATACAAGGATGTAACAGCTGGCGCTACTATTTTGGAAAAGTTTGATTACTTTTGCTATTTCTTCAACAGTAAAACACTAATACTTTTATGAATGATGGCTGAGAGTAGAGGTACTAGAACTGCTACTATATATAAATATACATATATATATATATATATATATATATATATATATATATATATATATATATATATATATATATATATATATATATACATATATACATATATACATATATATATATATATATATATATATATATATATATATATATATATATATATATATATATATATATAAATAGTAGTCAAATAAATGATGTGTCAAAATAAGGGAATATTTTATTAAATGGATAAGAAGTTTGTAAATGAAAACTATTACTTTTTATGAGTGATATTTGCCATTAGGTTGTGGCATAAAACAAAAAATTTAAAAATTTTTTTACTCTCAAACAATCCTTATTCACAAAATAAAAAATAACTGGACGGTCTATTTAAATGTCATAAATAAGTACTTCGAGCTTTATAAGTACGAGGTAAAAATGAGATAAAAAGGGCTGAAAATACACTAACACCACAAAATGACATTGAAAATTAAATACAAGGTAAATATGATACAGTACAAAAATGAGTATTAGGCTCTTCGCGATTAATCCTAATGCATATTGTATCTGTACAAAAATAATGCAGTATGGATAAAAGCTAAAAAGTTTCGAAAGTTTAAGTGATATTTTAATTGATGTGCGTAATTTAAAAAAAAAACATCCAATTTTATGTTTTCGTTTATATGACAAAGAATATAATTAGATGTAATATAAAACTATTTTTTAGTTATCTGGGCCTACATGAACACATTTTATTTTAATTAAATAATCACTATTTTTTTTAGAGACAACAATAGAGACTTTTTGGTTTGTTAATTACCGCCCCCTACAATATTTTTGCGTTCAAATGTGCTTTTAGTAAATCTACAATCTGATCAGTAAATAACCGGATTCAAAATGACAAGAGACTTTTTAATTTTCTTGCTAAAGCACAGTATTGTAGGTTTCATAGATCACGGAAAACATGGTGTCCCATTTACATATTTCTGTCTGTCTGTTGACACCAAAACTCTTGAACGAAATAAGATATCCGTTTCAAATTTGGTGCCCATATAATACTTATACTAGGACAGAACTTAAAACTATTGAGCGATATTACTTGGGAGAAAGGGATGGAGATCGATAAGTCAATAGGTTTTGAATAGTTTTAATAATATTATGAGAATTTTTGTTGATTTTTGGTTGTGATGTACAATTTTAAGAATAATTATTTATAGTGAAACAGGAGTGGAGAGAGAAATTAGAAAGTCTGATTAGAATATTTTGTTAAATGTCCTTCGCTAGGCTTTTGAAGCCGATGAAACTGAAAATTATATTGTTAGATATTTTAGTTTCTTTGTTATTTAAAACGTATCTTTCTAACACCTTCACTATCAACGCCAGTGTGCCCCAAGGCTCCATACTATCTCCTACTCTCTTTCTCATTTACATTAACAGTACGCTTATCTCTTCATTCACCTTGAACGCTCGGACATCGACTACTCAGCCGAATATCCGCAGACAGCGGGAAGTCGTTCAACTTAACAAAGACCTGGAAGAAATTCTATCTTTGGGTGACAGTAACCAAGTGAAATTTAACGCTACAAAAACCCAGGTGGCAGTTTTTTCTAAAAAAGTTAACATTGCTGATCCCGACATAATTATGGCGGGGCGCTCCATTCCTCTAACATCGTCACTGAATTTCTTGGGCGTTAATTTGGTAGCAAATATGTCCTTGCATGAACATGTCGCAGGGATAGCAAGGAGAGCTTCTCAAAACTTGGGATATTATTTCGAATCAGAAAGCTTTACACTCCACAACAGCTGTTAATTCTTTACAAAGCTCAGATTCGACCAACTATGGAATACTGCTCCCATGTTTGGGGCTCCGCTCCCAAACATACATTGCATTTGTTGGATTCCATTCAAAGAAGAGCTGTTCGTCTGATTGTAGACCCGGAAGTGGCCGGCAGCCTTGATTCGCTGGAACATCAAAGAACGGTTGGCGACATGAGCCTATTCTACAAGTATTTTCACGGAAAGTGTTTGAAGGATGTAGCCCGCTTAATTCCTCCAGAGCGTGCATGTTAGAAATACACGTCGCGCTAATACTTCACATCCGTATGAAGTTCAGCTTGTTACTCCTTGTACAACGCTTTTCAAGCAGTCTTTTATGTGGAGAACATCATCCCTTTGGAACAATTTGCCCAGGACTGTGTTTCCCACCTAGTACAATTTACAGCGATTCAAGAACAACGTGAATCGCTTTTTTTTTTTCGTACACGTGTTGCTCCTGTAGCGCTTTAGAGACTTCTCTGCAGCACGTGTGCTAGACATATAAAAAAAAATAATAACAAGGTATATCAGTTCTAACCAATTCGACTATTTTGAAATCTATTAATATAGCGTTTTAGGAGATATGCTTTAATATGGCTAGTAACTCTCTAATATATTCAAACATGGTCAACAAATTTAATGTTCAATAGTTGTACTTACTTTGAATAGAAATGGGGTCGAGGATACGAACACTCTTTCATGCAGTCAGTTACCTGCGATGTAAAGATTGGCAAAATTAATTTAGACGTTACCTCTATTATTTTATTCTGATATTAAAGATAAAACAGTATATTTTTTATGTATTTTCATTATAAATCAATATCAAATAATACCATTCATATTTGTAATGGTTATTACTTTAACAATAAAACCTACTTTGCATTTTATACAAAAGTTGACTCACCGACATATACATCTTAGTTGCAAACACTTCCACCTTCTTTTATTTTTTCTGAATTTAAACATATTTAAAATTTTATTAAAGGCCCATTCACTAGCCTTTTTGGACGCCCACAATGTTGCTAAATATTCCCTTCTTTCTTGAAGAACTATAACCTTGGAATAAAAAGTATTTCCTTGAAGAGTCAATCTTAAAGTGAATGTATATATAACAGATAACTTTTTAATAACTATATGCTTTCATATATCATCAATAAATAATGTAAAAGGATAAAACTGATAAATTCCAGAACTCTACCAATTATTCTGCCCTTCTGTAATTCTACGGGCGTCCGGCAAATCACACTAAAATTACTTTTCGTAAAAAAGTACATTTTTTCCCAAGATAAGAGCTTCAACGCTAATTTTCTTTAGAAATTTAGCGTTTTTATCGCTTAAATTGTGTCAAGTTTTAGTATTTTATAAATTTAAGAACGAATAGTCAACGTTGTAGTGCTTATTTCGTGTGGTTGTTAATTCTATGCCGTGTTTGTTTCCAGCAGAGTTTTTCTTAAAGTTTTGTTGTAGCAGTTATGACAAGAAAATACTCCTTTAATATATTTACACTATATCATTATATCTATAATAAAAGTTAAACATTTCTTTTTCTAGAAATACAATAATTAATAGCTTTAATTATAAAACTGTTTGTGTATATTTTCTTTAGTCAATAATTATTTTCAAAACGTTAAATTTACAATGTAGTTTGTTCTATAATTTTTTTAAACTGAAAATACATTTTTTTAAAATTTGTTATAACCTCAAATAAGAAACTTTTGACTTCGAAGTAGCGATAGCAAGATCGCGACAGACTAGGTTATGATTAAAATCCTAGTTAGTGATCTACTTGTTACAGCCATTGGCGTATATGGTTAAAAATTACAACACTTCAGGGTCAATTTCCTCATTAGTTATAGAGAAACGCTATTTATCATTTTTTTTTTTAATTAATTGTCCTTGATAATAAAAATTTAGCGGCTCCATGTATGTATGTATGTATATGTATATATATATATATATATATATATATATATATATATATATATATATATATATATATATATATATATAGCATTTCCGTAAATGGTATGTTAGCGATTTAAAAAAGACAGAATTTTTTTAAAGTAACACTCATTAGAGTCGATTTAAATCGTACCTTGAACCTCTAGAAACAATTATTCACGGCTGAACACGACTTTTTTAAGAACCTTTTGTTACAGTTCAATATGCAAATTTTTGCAAAAAAAATTGAAAAAAAACTCGCTAAATTGACTTAAAAAGCGTCAAAAATCAATATATAATGTACTGTATTATAAGTTTATCCATGTGATGTATTGAAATTACTCGTTGTGAAGCCTGATAACGTTTTCCTGGTTTATATAATGGCCATTTTTGCCTATTTTTTGTCCATTTTATATCTTTTAATCAAATTATCGTCCAGGTACACTTTTCTTATGTTCTTTGACCTGCTGACTTCAAATTTATATGTACCTTGTTGCTATTAGGATATCGTTTCCAAGTTATAATTAAGTTTTAGCTACGGTTTGGTCAGAAATGGCCGTAAATTAAAAATGGTGTATTTAAAGATATTAATCTTACAGCCAATGTATATATACATACAAAGAGTTAAAGGGGATGTTAGAGGAGTTGCTTCTTATATATCAAATTGTATGTCTTCTCAGGATTTTTGGAATCTAGGATTTGATCAATTATTTTTAGGTCTAAATTTAAATACTAGCAATAATGTGATAAACTAAAAATAATAACCACTCTTTCACTTCAGTGCAATTTATTTACAAACACCAGAGATTTTATACCAAGATTCTAGACAATAATTTAAAAGATCATTCATTAATACTGATTAAGCTTACGTTTCTAACAAAAACTGCGTTTTAGAGAAAGTTATTAGATAAACCTATATGCTTTATTTACTGAGAGGTTATTCACCCAACTTCACTTAGCGCGCTAGGCTTTTATACCTGATGATAATAGCGGTCTTATAATTATTAGGAAATACGTTATATAATGTTTCTGGTTTATTTTCAGACATTTATAACCCATTAGCTGTAATAATTAATAATATTTGTTCTGAAAATGTTTTAACTTCAGTTTCCTTAGTAGCTTTGCTAGATACCTACTAGCTTTCATGTGTAGTTTCGCTTTTGGTTAGTTACAGTAAAATAGTTTTTCCTTATACAAAATGTTATTTAACGATCGTAAACAAAAAAGGTGTGTTGCGAATGACACAAACTATCAGAATATAATATTGCTTTTCCGCCACTTTGATTGTTATATTCCTTTAAGTGTTATAGATCACTTCGGTGTCCGTCTGCCAGTCCGTCTGTCACATTTGATTTTCTCCGAAACTATTTGACATATAAAGTTGAAATTTGGCACTAATTGATGGCCTCATTAAAGCCGCGTAGTTTTGAAAGTTAAATTTTGACTTAAGGGGTTAGTTTTGGGGAGTAAAAACGGACGTGAAAAAATTTTTTTACCAAGTCGAGTAGGGTGTTAAATGAAAGCTTGTAAAAACACGAGTTCAAAAATATATATAATGTAATACTCGCGCACACTTTTTTCGTATTGTTTTCAAACAAAATGCAAAAAATCGCTTTCCCCCCTTTATCTCGAAAAGTACTGATCAAAAAATTTAGAAAAAATTCTGCAATATTCTCCACAGAGTGTCGATTAAACCAAAATTACCACCTTTAATAATTTATCTGGTATATATATAAAAAAAAAAAAATTAAGGTCATTAGTTTTCGGTAAAGAATGGAAAATTTTTTTTTTTAAATTCATTTGGGGTGTGTTTCGTGAAGTCATTGATCATTTTATACCTCCGTAACCAAAATTTTTATTCTAAAAGCAATCAACGTACGGAACACTAATTGCGTAAGTCCGACTTGCACTTGGCCGGTTATTTTTTATAAGCATAGCACATGTGGTGCAGGGAAATCCCTAAAGCGCTTCGTAAATAGACTTTAGAGTTATATCAACGATAATTGTGGTTAGAACAATAAAAACTGTATCTTTTTTTTTATTATTATTGCTCTAGCACACGTGCTGCAGGGAAGTCCCTAAAGCGCTCCAGGAGCGGCACGAGTGCGGAAAAAGCGATTCACGTTGTTCTTGAATCGCTGTAAATTGTACTCGGTGGGAAACACAGCGCTGGTCAAATTATTCCAAAGGGATGACGTTTTCCATATAAAAGATTGCTTGAAAAGCGTCGTGCGAGGAGTAACAAGCTGAACCTCATACGGATGCGAAGCACCAGCGCGACGTGTATTTCTAACATGCACCGCTTTGGGAGGAATTAAGCGGGCTACATCTTTCGAACACTTTCCATGAAAATACTAATTTTACACACACATTAATGCTGCTTGCCCGCGTTATTATGAAAAAATATTAATTATAATTATTTTGTGCGTTAGTAGTAGATCGTGTAGGCATAATATCATTTCAATAGGAATCGACTTCGTATCTCCAAACTTTGACGTCCGGTCAAACCGAAAATTTAGTTTTTGGGATGGACGAGCAAAAGCTTACAATAAGAAGACAATTCTTTTGCCCATAATGTTAAAAATCTATGTATTTGAATGAATTTTAGGTTAGTTCCGGTATTCTAAAAAAATATATATTGTAAGTTGAGATTACATATTCTGGAATGAAAATTTGTGAAAAAAGATAAGAATGTTTACTTGTTTTCTAATTTTAATAGAAAGTAATTGTGTTCATTGGAAACATTGAAAAACCCTCGCAAATAAATTCTTAAAGGATCTATATGCCCGGTCCACATAATTATTTTAAAAAAATTAAGCGCAGTAAGCAGAATTAAAATTCGTCTGGCATAAAACTACGTGCTTTGATATTTAGAGACTGTTTAGCCAAATAGTGCAGTAAAAAAACCATTTGAAATTGCACAGTTTAGATACAGCAATATTATGATTTTATCCTCTCTAAGTATCACCAGGGACTTAGAAAAACTTGTGTTCTTTTGTTTATAAACATTTTAAGTTTTCAAAACGCGTTTTTTGAGCTTAAAATGCGAATAACTCCGGTTATATATGTCGGATCGAGACGTAATGAAATTTCTAATAAGTCCTCGTTAATTCTAAGTCGCTTAAGTGCGTTCGTAACCTACAAAATTGAAAAAACCGGCAAAAAACTGTTTTTTTTTTATATTATTGTACAGGTCGACTAAGTGAACTTTTCAGAAAATATGCCTTTTGTTATAGCAAAAATACCCTGAAATTTTGGTACAAAAGTATTGAAACCAGTGGGCACAATTGAATTTGTTATTTTAAATTTGAATTGCTCGCCATTTTATGTCATTTGGTCCAAAATGGATCTTTTTTCAAAATTTAAGTCTCGACGCCAGCTTTCCAATGTCATTAAAAAATTTTTTTTTGAAGTCGTTTTACATTTGTTTATTAACCAAATAACAACAATAGCATTTTTTTTGCCATTTAAAAAAAAAGATTGAACATTTTTGATCACACCTGGTAGAGAATCGCGAGACCTTTATTAAAAAAAAAATCATTCTCGTTAACATTTTTTTCTCAAAATGACAATTGCTGTTATTTGGTTAATAAACAAATGTAAAAAAAATGGTTAAAATGACTAAAAAAAAAAAAATTTATGGCATCGGAAAGCTGACGTCGAGACCTTAATTTTGAAAAAAAAAGATCCATTTTAGACTAAATGGCATAAAATGGCGGGTAATTCAAATTTTAAATAACAAATTCAATTGTTCCTACTGTGTTCAATATTTTTGTAGCAAAATTTCAGGGTATTTTTGCTATAGCAAAAGGCATATTTGCTGAAAGTTTCAAGCCTATCGGTTAACTTAGTCGACCTGTGCAATAAAATGAAAAAAAAGTTTTTTGACAGTTTTTCACTTTTGTAGGTTATGTACCCATTTTAGCGATTTAAAACTAACGAGGATTTGTTGGAAATTTCATTACGAAGAGTTTAGTTTTGATTTGTCTCGATCCGACTTATATAACCGGAGTTATTCACATTTGAAACTCGGAAAACGCGTTTTGAAAACTTAAATTGTTTAGTTTGTGTAGTGTTTTCGAGGTCCCAAACTCAGGACAATACCCCAGAGAGGATAAAATCATAATCTTGCTGTATCTAAACTATGCCTGTCTCATCATTATTTTGACCTTTTTTTTACTGCACTAAGAATGTCAATTTTAATAATTTATGACTTAAACCCTTTTTACAAAGACCGATTATTATTATGTTTTTTATTCAATTTTTTAGAGATTTATCCTGTACTTTTACCAGTAACCATGCAACATTCTGATGTCAAGAAAAAGTTTTCTCTGATTTCATCGACTCAAACAAAAACAAGTTTTATAAAATTAAAATGTCATTAGTCCTTAGAATGAAGGGATCCTTCTGTTTAAGAAATTCATAAATTTTTTTAATAATTACTTTTATTCATCAGGGGCATAACTTGGCCATTTCTGAATAAATTTACAAGCGCTTTCCTACTGTGTTGTTTTTGACATGTGAAAATATAGCGAATTAAAACAATGTCGTTAGTTTTCTCTTTATATATATATATATATATATATATATATATATATATATATATATATATATATATATATATATATATATATAAGTAATATATATATATATATATATATATATATATATATATATATATATATATATATATATATATATATAGAGAGAGAGAGAGAGAGAGAGAGAGAGAGAGAGAGAGAGAGAGAGAGAGAGAGAGAAAGGGAGAGAGAGAGACACTTCACTATGACGTGTGACAGTATATCTAATAGGTATTTGTTAACATGCAATTGTTCGATATCGTTATAATGGGATTCAAGTAAAATAAATTCAAATAAGTTACTTATTCTTCGTTGTCAATTTGACAAGTGTTAATTTGATAATACGATTTTAGAACTTTTATTCTATTATAATCGGCAGTAAAGCTGTATGATTGCAAAGAAATTTATTATTCTCCTTCATTAGTTATTTTTCTTCTTTCTCTAAAACAAGTAATTCTTTTTCTAATAGATACTTAAGTTTACGTCATACAATTTTCATTTGTTTCATTTTCACTAATGTCCGAATGACAGGATATGTGCATTCACCGCCAGCTTGATTGTCACATACAATACATAAATAAATAGTTTTCTTACGTTTATCTCAAATAAACGTAAATTGGCACTACGATATAAGTATGAAAGGTTGAAGTATAACAGTTAAAAAAAATATTGAATATATGTCGATGCACCTATTAAAGAGAGAATACTCAGTATTTTTAAAAATGACCATCTTTTTATTTGGTTACACATGCCCCCTTAGAAATAATAAGATACAATTACCACTAGTTTTGTTTAGGAGTAATCTACAATTATGTCGTAAAGTTTTTCAATTTTGGTCATATTGCTAATCAAATTGAATGACATATCAGTATAAAAAACTACTTCATCTGTCACCTAGATTGGCACCTATGTAAACAACAGATCTGCATTTTCTTACGCTTATCTCGGATCAACGTAAATTAGCATTATGACGTAACTGTATATCACTCTTAGAAAAATCAGATACATCTAAACAATAAAAAATTTATTTACCTAAGCAACTAGGTATTATAACCGCTACTTTCTAATCTAATTGGTTGTCAAGTTTTTGATTCTTACAATTACATACTACTGCAGTGTTTATTCAAACCGTCAACGCAATTATGTTAAAATATACTATGGAAATTAAGTTAGGTCATGCATGCGAAATAGAAATTTACGAATAGTTTATG
>CM032446.1:85449074-85469074 GCA_019049505.1 Pachyrhynchus sulphureomaculatus | reverse complement strand
GATACCTATTTCACTGTTTTATAATGTATGTACCTATTTATATGTTTAAAACGTTAATACATCGGTTTAAAATATTGGTGTTTATTTTTTGAATGAATAAAAAACAAATCCGGATTATCCGAGTTTTCAGTTATCCGAGGAGGGTGTCCCCCACGTTACCTCGGATCCTTGGATAACCGGGGTTCTACTGTATATATACATATATGTATATCTATATATATATATATATATATATATATATATATATATATATATATATATATATATATATATATATACATATATATATATATATATATATATATATATATATATATATATATATATATATATATATATTCTTCAGTGACAAAAAAAAAGTGTTAAAATTATTCAATTCTGTTACAAAAGAATTTTTAATACCTATTTTCAAAAACACTTAAACATGATTAACCCTGTATCAAAATTGTCTAATATTGTTAAATATCGAATATGAAAGTCATTGCAACGTCAATTTTTTTGGTAAATTCGCGAATCTGATATCTATTTAAAAAAGCAAGTATATCTAAAAAAAAGCAGAACCTTTTTGTTACATCCCAAATTTATTACCCTATATGTGTATTATAAATGTTATTGGATAACAAAATTGGCTAATGAGCAATGTTTGTGATTTAGATAAGTTCTCGCTATAATTGTTCTACAGACAGATCTTATACCCCAAAATTAACTTTAACGTGTTAAAAATAAGAAATGAAAGTGAGAATAAAGATAACTGTAAAATGAGTTATCACCGGACGCCCTTCTCATTTTTCAGATGACTAAACGACGTCATCTTGAATAAGACTTTTTCTATTCAAAATTAAATATTTTACTGACTATCCACATAAGATATTATTAATTAATCTCAACTCATGTCCCATAAAATAACGGAAATGTCTAAAAGAAAAGAAACTTCAAGGACATTAACACTGTAGTCTGAAAAAATAATATAAAAAAAATCAAATTTACATATTTTGGGATATTTATATAATTAGTGTCTATTTTAAAAATTAAATTTGTACAGGTACAATAATTGTTTATCGTATCTTACTGGTTTTCAGATAAGTCTAATTAGATTGATTGTAATTAACGCACCTTAACCATAACATAGTTGTGGGTTTTAATTCTCTGAGAACTATTGTTTAAAAAATATTTTTATATTTCCTCTTTGCTTTGCTCCCGGATTTGCCGAGAACAAAGCTCACAAAAAATATATTTTATTAAACTAGATATCACTATACCCAAAGTCATTGTATAAGTAAGAACAAATAATTATAGCAATACAAATATTGACCTTGAAATAGTAACAATATTGTGATATTCATCTTAGTAAATTCTTCCACTCATGAAGACATATTGTATCGACTCTGAGAATATAAAAATCTGTCCCATTTTCAGCTACCATACCACACCCAACCCTACGAAGTAGTAAAGCAAGGTATAAATATGGTAGTCTCACGTGAACTCACTACATTCACATGGCACCTCTGTTAAGATACAGGTTATACGGAGAAGTTTCATTATAATTAAAAGTAAAAGTCTACATAAATACAAAATATTTTATTCGTACATAAGGTATTTGTATAATAGTGGAAATGTCCAAAGAGATGTAAAACTTAATTGCCCGGACGAATTACAGGGAAATATGTATTACATATTTGATACAAAACAACTCGAGTTCGAAAGCCGGTAGTCAAATAATTAAAGTTCATTAAAATTGAAAATAGAAATAAATTGAAAATTTAATACTTTATTTTTAGTTTTTATTTCATTTACAGAAATATATTCCTTAAAAATATTAGAATATATATAATTATAGTACATATATTGCAGATATAGTACTAGTCATTAAAGGACTGCAATTTTCATTACAGGAAACAAAAGTAAAAATGTGTAAAAACAATACACATATACACAAATTGGCATTTGATTACTTTTGCACGATGAAAAGAATAAAGCTAATATTTGTATAAGGGCCTAACGCAAAGCTCCCTACCAACGAAGAGGGTATAGAAGAGCCTAATAAATAGATACTAGATTTTGTTTTGAATCTTGAGGCTTCCTTTATTTTTAAGATGGCGATTATAAATTTGAATTACCAAAGCCTCTGGACAGTTGTGTTGCTCAAACGATCTTAAGGAAGGTTCAAATTATTTTTTTTCTAGTGTAATATGAATGTATTTGTCCTGTAATAGTAAAATTTTGAATGCTACCTTTTAAGTAGCCTGCACATGCCGTGACTAACAACAAACAGTAAATGGCGAATTACAAATAATAGAGAAGATTTATTTTGTGCTTATTGTAAAGATACTATACATAAACGGTTATTAATTTGTTTTGAGCTGTTGTATACGTGAATCTTTAAAAGATAACTTTTGTTGATTGTTGTGTTTTTTTAGACCGAAAATCATTAAGGGTGATTTTGGAAGATTCAAAGAAAGGCCATTTCCATTCGACCAGTATAAAACTTTAGAGTTGCCTAGAGGCGAAAGGTCATTATATGTGAGCGCTGGAAGGCTTCTCTAAGAATTCAGATTGGACTCCTTTTTTGATATTTTGGTTATGCTATATTAATACGCTATATTAATAAAGATTTCAGCCATTCCAGAATTGTACATTTAACGCCTATACGTTCCAGCTAGTAAAATAAAATACTTACGTTTATCGTATTAAACACCCGACTGCTATACTCACTATTTCTCTTTCGGGGATTCGCTCTTCTGTGATATGAGGGTAACACAACATATCTAATTCTAATAAACTGTATAAGAATATCACTGCATATCTAACGTCATTATGCAAATAAAAATAAATTATCAAAGTCTGACCTTGAGATAGATACCCTGGCAACGTCGCTAACAAGATCGCGATGTGCATACTTTATAAAGTCTTACATTCGTGAAGACACTGTGTTCACCTATAATTGAAAATCACTTTCAGCAGCACGGCATCCACTGGCCGGTTTGAAGACAATTTCAGATAAGTAGGTCTTGCATTCTTGCAGAGTTATTTGCAATTGCTTGTTTTTGAGCTGCAGTTCTGCGAATAATGCTTTTAACCAGAGCAATATTTTTCATTATAATTATTCGATTCTCATTGTCATTACATCTATCTTGAAGGAATATGTATATATTTATATTTATATATATATATATATATATATATATATATATATATATATATATATATATATATATATATATATATATATATATATATATATATATATATATATATAATATATACAAAATGCAACGTGGATAACCCTATAAATTAACTCATGGCTAAATGGGAATTTTCTCAAAACCACAAAACAAACAAAAAAATGCAACGTCTCTCTGTCTGTCTGTCTGTCTGCCTGTCCGTTCGTTAGTGCGCTTATCACTGGAGAACCACTTATCCAATTTACGTGCTTTTTTTTTAAACATACATATGTCCTCTGGCCAGATTATAGGAGTTATTTTATTACGTTAGGTAACATAAGGAATAAACAGTGACGATAATAGTAAATCAAGTCGGAAAAAAGTTTGTCGCTAGCGCGTTCTCTTGCAATACACTACCTAAACCATTAAATATGGAACAATATAGCAATAGCGAAGAATATATTTTACAACTTCTATTTGCTTAGAAAGTACAATTTTTTCAGTTGTGTTAAAATTTGTTGCTGTAAAGTAATTTTTATCTGGATTATTGCAAGAAAAATATAATTGATCAATATTTTTCCTTTGGCTTGTGGAATCCTACCATACAATTAGTCACTAATTGTACCTTTTTATGCTATATTTTGTAATTAGCACATATATTGTCAAGAAATTTGTGCTAATACGATTTAATGCAAAACTAAGGCATTTGCCTTCCCTAACAGAAATATATACCCACAAGCTTCTTGCTTTTGGTCGATCAGAACATTTTAAAGCAAACAGATGAATCCGCTCCACTCATAAATTTGGGATAGCATCAGGATTTCTATTTTCATAAGTCTCATTCCATAACATTAATAATAATAGGGGCATTAACATAATAAAAAGGGCACCCAAGTTTCACGTTTAGATTTTTTGTACATGCCATTCCATAAAATGAGAGCAAAAAATATATGTAATTACAATAATAAGAAAATTTAATTGTTATGCACCATAATATGGGACATAAAAGACATTGTGAAGGTCGACAACTGCTTTGTTTAATTTGATTAATAATACGTTTAATTGATTTGGTTGATTAATAAAAAATATTCTTGTTTTAGTTTCAAAAGCTTATTTGCCCTACACGTGAGCAATTTAATTAGTTGAAGTACTCTTGTCTTTATAAAGATATTAAATTAACTTTTTACGTACTAATTTTATTAATATTTAATAAACAAAATGTAGAACTGCCAACGCTCACGCGGGCATCGTTCATAGCAGATTTTGTTGTAAACGATAATTCTATCCACATTTAGGCTACAAACTTGACATCTTACTACAACCCGAAAAAAATATAATATGCTTTAAATAGCCTTAGCTCTCTAAATTATTAAGTTCGGTAATGAAACGAAATTATTGGAAAAAATATCTCAAAACAAAAACACCAGAACAATATGAACTATATAAAGGAAGAAGGAAAAGAGTTAAAGAGTTGGTAAGAGAAGCAAAAGAACAGTTATGGAAAGAATTCGGAGATGAAATGGAAGGAAATCGTCAAGAAAATCAAAAGCTAGCAGACTCCTTAAATCATTCAGGAAAAAGCAACCGAATTATATGTGAAAAACAAAAAACCAAGAAATCCTAACAAGAGAGAAAGTAATAATGGAAAGATGGAAAGAATACTTTGAAGAACTATTGGGAGGTAATGAAGAAAAAGATAATACAAATTATCAAGAGTTGGAACAACAAAATATGGAAGAAACAGAAAATAGGGAACAAATAGAATGGAAAGAGTTGGGAGAAGTTATAAGAAAATTGAAAAATGGGAAAGTCTCAGGCAGCTATAAGATAAACAATATTGCTAGAAATAATTAATAATGCATTGGAAGAAGAAAAATTTCCGACCTAATGGGGAATATCGTTTATTACACCAATCTATAAAAAGGGAGACCACAAGAATTCTAATAAGACCATATATTTACACTGAAACAGATTATCGAAAAAAGACAAAAAAAAAATAGATTTTTATTTTTTGCTTTGCTTTCATAGACTTAGAAAAAGCGTTTCACAGTGTGCCGAGAAATAAAGTGTGGAAAAGCCTAGGAAACAAAGGAACAAACAAACAACAAATAAGAATTATAAAAGAATTATACAGTAACAATGTGCAGTATGTAATAAAAAACAACAAGAAGTCGGAGGGATTTACAACACAGGAAGGTTTGAGGCAGGGAGGAAGCTTGAGCCCAACATTGTTCACTGTATACATATATGAAATAATCAAGGAATGAGAAATAAAAGTGAAAAAAATGACAATTGGATACTGGAAGCGAAAAAGAATAGAAATATTTGAAGCGGCTTTTTCTGATTATATTGTGCTACTGGCGGAAAATGAGAGAAAATTACGAGGAAACCTCGATATTTGGAATGAAGAGTTTAAAAAAAAAGGTATGAAAATTAATATAGATAAAACAAAAGTGGGAGTGATAATGGACGAAACTGGAAAACGAGACAAAGAAATTAATGAAAGAATCGAAAAAAAAAAAAAAAAACGAACAAACTTTACTATGCAATAAATAATAAATTTATTAGGAAGAAAGAAGTGACGAAACAAACAAAAATAAAAGTGTTCGAAGCAATTTATAGGACAATCCTAACATATGTACGCGAATCATGGACCCTAACAGACAGGCAGAAAAACAAGATACAAGCCGTCGCCATACGGTAGAAGGGATATATGATTATATATATATATATATATATATATATATATATATATATATATATATATATATATATAATGAAACGATTATTTTTTTTTTTTTTTTTGGTTGACATATCGGTCAATTCTTTGGGCATTTTCAAAGTCCCATATTTTACATTTCTTGAAAGTGTACCCGTCAATGCACTTTAAGGCATATGAGGCTTTGAAAATGTGCAAAAAATTGGGCGAAACGTCAACCGAAAAAGAAAAAAATAAATAAATAAATAATCGTTTCATTACCGAACCTAAATACAGAATAATAAGAAAATTACGTGATTAATAAAAAATAATAAGGTTTCAAAAAAGGAAAACAAATTATTATATATATATATATATATATATATATATATATATATATATATATATATATATATATATATATATATAAATAAATAATCGTTTCATTACCGAACCTAAATACAGAATAATAAGAAAATTACGTGATTAAAAAAAAATAAGGTAATAAGGGTTAAAAAAAGTAAAACAAATTATATATATATATATATATATATATATATATATATATATATATATATATATATATATATATATCCTCCATCCAGTCTCGGACATAGGCTTCCCCTTCTTTTCTCCATACCTCTCAATTCTGCGTCTTTCTGATCCATCGTAAACCAGCCGTTCTTTTCAGGTCATCTTTCCATCTTATTTGGGGCCTTTCTCTGGATCTTTGTCTCAACCGCGGCCTCCATTCTTGAATCCTTTTATTCCATCTCTCATCTTGTTGTATCATTGTGTGACCTGCCCATCTTCATTTGAAACCTGTTATCTGTTCTCTCACGTCTATCACTTTGGACTTTTATCTTATACTTTCGTTTCTGATTCTGTCTTGTATTCTTATACTTAGCATCTGACGTCCCATTGCTCCTGTGTTGTACTCACTGCCCATCATCTTTTTAGTCAATGTCCATGTCTGGGCCGCATAAATGAGAACCGGTAGAATGCATTGATTGAATACCATCTTTCTTCGTTTCAGAGGAATTCTTTTGTTGGTTAGTATTTTCTGTTGTTTGCTAGATGCTGCCCATGCCAGTCTGATTCTTCTCTGTACTTCTGACGTTTGGTTTGCTTTTCCACACTTTATTATTTGCCCTAGGTAGATGTATTCCTGGACGTATTCAAGTGTTCTGCCCTGTGGATTGTCTTCGTTTGTCATAGCCTTTGTCTTATCTCTGTTCAGCAATAGTCCTACCCACTCTGGTTTGTTTTATAGTTCAGTAATCATTTCCTGTATTTCATCAAAATTTTCTGATATTAGCAGTACGTCATCAGCATAACGCAGATGATTTAACTTGTGTTCATTTATACTGATGCCCTATTTTTTTATTCGAGTTCCTTGAAACCTTCTTCTAATGTTGCAATAAATAGTTTTGGGCTCATAGAATCTCCCCGTCTTACTCCGTGTTTGATAGGGATAGGATTTGTTTTCCTATCAGTTTCCACTGTCATTTGAGCCTTGGTATAAATTGTTCTTATGACCTAAGTATACCTATAGTCTATTCTGCTGTTATATAAAGCTCTTTCGGCACCCCAGCTCTTAATACTATGAAAAGTCTTTTGATAATCTATAAATAGGAGGTACAATTTTAAGTTATATTTTGTTGC
This sequence comes from Pachyrhynchus sulphureomaculatus, assembly GCA_019049505.1. Classification (NCBI taxonomy): domain Eukaryota; kingdom Metazoa; phylum Arthropoda; class Insecta; order Coleoptera; family Curculionidae; genus Pachyrhynchus; species Pachyrhynchus sulphureomaculatus. The sequence continues at coordinate 85,461,550 of CM032446.1, read as the reverse complement.
TTCCTCTATTAAAGTTCGGATAGTTAAGAGATGATCACAAGTACTAAAACTCTCCCTGAAGCCAGTCTGTTCTACCGATTTGTTTAATTCGATCTTGTTTTCCAATCTATTAATTATTATTTTGGTATACATATATATATATATATATATATATATATATATATATATATATATATATATATATATATATATATATATTTATAATTTATTTGTTAGAATTAGATCATTAAAACTATTCTTGGATCTGTTATATATTTATTGACGTTTCGACCTCCGGAAGAGGTCTTCTTCAAAATTTGCTCATAGAAAGTAGTTCATTGTATGGGGTGTTAATTTTAATCACTGTCAAAAACACATTTTTACTTTCTACAAACAACCACTTAACTTGAAGGACTTTATATGACTGGTATATATTTATATACATATATATATATATATATATATATATATATATATATATATATATATATATATATTATTAAGGGTCAAAAATATTAATAAAAAAGAACTTTACAATAGGTCAATAATCAATGTTTATTATATGTACGTAGTTAACATTCATGTATTACCTTGTTAGCTGTGTAAGATGGGACAATTTTAATAAAGTAACAACAATTTTTAATGCGGCAAGTTTTCTTTATAAATATAACTCCAACTATTAAGAATCAAAACGCAATCAATGATTGACACAGACAACTTAATTTTAACTTATATTTTATGTTTACAAAGAAATGGAATTGTATATCGTATACCTAGTTCTAATAATGGGTAGTAACAAATAATTATTAAACTAATTAACATATATACTATCTAGTGTACTTCATTTAAAATAATAATACCTTGTCACCTAAAATGAAGTTATATAAACATTACTGCTAAGTAGGGGATATCGGAAATAAATGTAACATTTTTTACTTACATGCAATATTTTTGTAACCTACTAGGTATATAAAATTATTTTCATCTTAATGTACGCTTGTATTTATTGTGTTTTTGCATATATACTTTAGTTTTAAACATTTTTTTTAGGAGTAGACAAAATTAAATTTTAAAAAAATGAAAACAGATTTTCTTTACATGGAGTATCTTGTAAAATGTGTCACGAATACAACTGAGAGGTCTATATTTTTCTGCAGCTTTTTGAATACTCATTTTCGTACTAAGGTGTTTTTTGAAAAAAAAGGGTTAAAAAATTGATACAAAAGATTCTCACGGGAAAGTAATATGTTACTTTCTTCCAAATTGTGATATGAAACTTTTGCCTCTAGACCAGGGGCCCAGATAGTTTCTAGGGGCAGGAAAAAAATAAATAATTGCGAAGGGGGAGAAAAGGCGTTTTTAATTAACTCAGATAGGCGAGAGGCGTATTCCCCTTCTAGTTATACCACTGCTCCAGATATGTTTTGCATCAATGTACACAATAGGTAAATGACCGGTATTTAACGTTTTCTTCAAAAAAAGAAGAGAATTTATTAGAAACAATAATATTTTAAAAAATTAGAATATTTTAGAAAAAAAAAAACTATATTTAAGTTAATACTATAATGTATTTATAAAAATTATATCAAACATACTTATTATGCTAGTATTCTTTAGCAAGAGGCTCTCAGGTGCATTCAATTTATACCGGCTTCTCTAAGACGTTGTTAGAGTAAACCACATTATTCTTTTATTTAAGCTAAATAATCTAAAAAATTGGTGTGGAGTATTGCTTGGCTGGTTAGGGTTTTGTTTGACAGGACGCTCATAAATTGTTCATTTGTTTGACATTCCATCTTGAAATATTCTAGGGTTTGCCTTAGACTTCTTCTTATCTTTAGTTAATTTATTTGCATCCTAGGTATTAGTGTATTTGCTGTAATAACAATAAAATGGAGCTGAATGCTTCTAAATACTAAAGTATCGTTACATCGTTCTTAGATTAAGTACAGTACTGAAACATTATTATTACAGCTTAGAGAATAGAAGAAATAGAACAAAGAAATGAAGCCTATGGGAACCACTGCCACTTTCAACTACTTGGCAAGTACCTATTTTAAAAACAAAACCTTAAACTAGATTCGGATTTTTTGTCTGGATATTTTGAAACTAGTATTTATTTTTTTTGATTAACTTTTGTGGAATTAACGTACCTCAAGATGTTGTTATTCCAAACTTGCACAATTTTCAACCATTTTGGGTACAGAGTTTTAATTATTTATTTTAAATCTTTTTGAAGCGACCTGTTTATTAGAGGTAGGTGTCGTATGGTACGTAATTATAATTTAATTTCAACTTTTTGTCAGGAATATCTTTGTTGCGGTATTCTTCAAAATATTACACATAATAACGTACATAACATAAGTTTTACAAAACAATGAAAAACACTGTATAAAACACAAAATCTATCCATATTCTTGTTTTTCTCTACTATTGTGAAAGAACGACACGACATCTAACGATTAATGCAACACATCCAAGGAAAATATAATACTAATCGCCTTATATAAGGGTCTAAGGTTTGGAACTAACGATGTAACTGAAAATGGTGGTCATTTCCATTAGGCTAGGCATTCGACCAAAATTAGCATACTTATTCGTCGATGCTCATTTTTTTAGCCCTTCCATTTTTTGGTGCAAATTCCCCTTTCTGGTCTCCTTATTAAACCTATATTTGTATTCACCAAATGTTTCCTTATTCCCCAGTACCCCAGCTAGTGCCGCCGATGTTTTTATTTAACTCTCCTAAATTTGTAAAAATTGAAAAATATCAAAGAATTTGTACGATTTATAAAGCATATTAGCACAATGAGAGGAGGGTACTGCCCGAAATTTAGGTGGGCGGTAATTATATATTGTGTGTGCGAACAACAAAATAGTGGTCAATATTATAGAGTGCAATTATTGAAAGCACTATCTCATTAATAAAACACAATATATAATAGGTACCAAAATACCTTATTTAGCATTGTATATAAAATAAAAGCAACGGAAAATAGATTGAGTGGTAGTACGTTCCCCATCTAAAAACTACCTAAAACTTAACGGGATAAAATATAGAAATGCATGTGGAGACAAATAATTTATAAATATATATTAATTTTAAATAGACCTGAATATTATTATATAATATAAGTATAATAAATAAAAAAAACATAAGACGTGTTCACTTTCCTGCCCTGAATTCAGAGGGAACGCTATATGGGTTCTAACACCTCTCTCTAATCATGGCGGTTATTTCACAACTATTAATTTAAGTTTATTTTAACGTCCGATAGAGTTATTACGGACTCTGTAGAACGCTCAGCACGTTTATAAATACCTCGTTACTTTCCTGACACTGTTAATTTTGACCCCGGTTTCCCCTACCTAGTTTGTGAAGGTATTGTAATAATAAATAAGTCAAAGTAATGAGAGTGGCCTTTGCGCAAAGATTTTCGCCGCGTGAGCTTTTTAATCATACTAAACTGCAAGCAGGTTATAATGTAATCGTGTATTAAACATGTGACGGCACTAGAAAAAAAAACATTTCTTAGGTAGTAAATATATACCATGGCTGCGAATAGCATCACATTAAATTACTTTAGTCTTTAATTGGGATAAGATTCGCTTATATCATTACAGGTTTGTTTCATAATTAGCGGAACGCTTTTAAATTACATATACTACATAATCTAAACTTCCTATGTTTCGAAAAGAACGCCTTTTTTGCACTTGGTAAATTGCAATTGACAGCCAATTTTTGATCCGATATTATTTTTTTTAAATAACCATTTTAAATACCATATGAAACGTAATGTTTTATTTTGAATTTCTCTAATGCCTTGTTTTTTTTTTTAATCGTTCACCTCCTCGCCTGAGTAGGGATATTATTACCCTTTTAGATGGATATCGACGAGGATGTCGTATGGAGTATTTGCTGTGCTTCTATTATTTTTACAGAGTAATAAACCTTTATTTTTTTAATTACTATTTTTTAGATAATTTTATAATTGTACTATTTCTCGCCAAATCTTATATTTTTTCAAAATACACGTGTTTTGGGGCGTGAGTACGAATATGAAAAGAAAATTTGGCGATAAAATTAACTTTTCGAAATATTTTTAAAAAAACTGCTTCCATCTTCCAAGTCAACTTATCATTTTTTTTTGAAATTTTCTGTTTATAACAATATCATCATCATCATAAGCTTATTCCATCCATAGTCGGTTGTAAGCCTCCCCAAGTTGTCTCCAAGGAGCTTTGTTGTTTGCTTTTTGCATCCAGTCGTGTCCTGCTAATCTGTCCATTTTGTATGTGGTCTACCTTTGCATCTTTTATGTTCTCTAGGCCTCCATTCAACCATTCGGCGTGTCCATCTGTTATCATTCAACCTTGCGATATGCCCTGCCCAATTCCACCTTAATATACATATTCGTTGTATTACATCTGACACTTTTGATCTTCTTCGTATCTCGATGTTAGGAATACGATCTTGGAGTCTAACATTTAGCATTCTCCTCCCCATTGCTCTTTGGGTTACCTTGAATTCATTTATTATACTTCTATTTAAAGCCCACATTTCAGTGTCATATGTTAATGCCGGCAGTACAAATTGATCGAATACTCTGGCTTTCATTGTATTTGGGATGTCAAATTTAAATGTAGATTGTAACCTTCCGAGCGCAGACCAAGCTAACGAGACTCTTTTATCCAAGTCAGCCTTTAAATTATTTGCTGCGCGACTGCGCTGGTAGCCATGTTGTTAGTATGATAAGGGACGCCTACGTGATAAAAAACAGGACCTAAAAATTTTCTTGAGCGTCGCTACTGTGTTTTATGTTTACTGTGGCAATGGTCTCTAAAAAAAGGGGTCGCGGGGGAACGAGTGCAGCTCTGCCATTTACTTTTTTTTTAATTGAAATTTACAAATTGTATTTTAAGCTATGTATTATTACACAAAATAAGAATCTGATTTATATAATGAATAGTTTCGCTAAAAAAAAAATCCTAAAAAAACGCATGTTACTTCAAAGTTAGTTTTTAGAAAATGTATTTCCAAATTTTGAAGCACGGATTTCAAAGGGAGTCAGTCCCAGGAAAAAATCGGATCATTGCCAGGGGAAACTTGTTTTAAAAGGTTTAAATTCTAAATCTATAGTTATTAGCATTTTTTTTTTGATGTTTTAAAGGATTTAGGCTGTAGTAGACTTCCTCTGGTAAAGGTTCTAATTTTTTTATTGCTTCACCAAATTTACCCTTCTCTTTATTATAAAAATCTCGAAGCTTTTATTTTTTTTAAGAAGTAGATAAATTTTACACAAATTTAAAAAACCTGGATCAATATCATTTTTTTAATCAATTATTTTTTAATTCATTAATTTTATTGCCTCTTTATCATGGTAGTAAAGTAAAAAAAAAAGAAGATATTAGAGTATGAAATAGGGAAGTCTTTAATTAACTAGCAGTGATGGTCATTGATAGTGGTTTAAATTCTTCAAAAAATTTGTGCAGATTTATCTAAATTCTTCAAAAAAAAACAAAAATTTAGTTATTTCTGTAGAATAATCAAAAAATTAGGTATTTTTTTTAAATGTTGCAAATATAGTAATGATCTAATTTAATAAGGAACTACTGTATACCAGGACTGTTAAGCATTTTACATGGACTCACACTGTTCTTCGAATTCTGGATATAACTATTGTCTTGTTTGTTAAAAATCCTCATATAATCCCACATTTATATGCTACCCTTGGTCTACCTATTTGTTTTAAAATACACAGCGACAAGAATGTAAATCTGTCTATATTCCTGTTAGGGAAGCTCGTTTTTCTTTTCCTTATCATTTTGTAGTAAGTTGCAACGGCTCAATTTCTGTGAATAATTTTGAAACACTGAAAATTGAGTATAAGGTGTTCCAATTAGCGCATGGCTGTATGACAGAATTGCCAAAGCCAAAATAAAATTTAAAACAAAAATAGGCAACAGCTTATCAGTGTAAACGGAAAAAAATTCAAGAGACACAAGTGACAAGCTGACATTAAAGAAGGAAACGCAACTTTTTCGGAAATATCCCAAACAGTAAGTCTTTCAGCCAAATTTCGTTGCAATATTCATAATCTACTTCCTGAAATACATCTATCCAAACAAATTCATTTGAAATTTTTAAATAAAAAAAATTAAAACAAAATTTCTACCTATCTAAAGGACATTTTTATTTTCAATTTTGGTAAAGCAGGTTTGGATATTAAGATTAACTAAAATATTGTGGCACACAAAAAAAATAGAAAAATAGAAATAAAAAGGCCTTAAAAACGTTTTAATAATAACAAATTATAATAACGTTCTTATTTAGAGCAATTGGTCTAAAAATTAAACCCAGTCTAGTCGCCCTAGATTCTCAAGCCAGTATCCTTTGTATTTGATAATATGACTAAATGAACACTTATATAACAATTTGTATAAAGATTGAGAGGAAGGAAATACAAGTTTTTACAAGCTTAACATAATATTTCATTTTATTGCTTTGGTCATAAACAAAAGCGAATTTTCTCGTCTTATACTAGTTTCATAACTATATTTCGCTTACTGCTGCTCTTTCAATTTAAAATCCTGACTGTCAAATAAGTTTTAAAGTTAGATCTTCTTAGTGTGTTTACTTACACACAAATTAGTTTATATATACCCCTAAATTTTGATTTTGGCTCCTAGCTACCCAAAACACCAGTTACGGTATGTTTTTGAATTAGATGTAACTAATTCATTTATTTTTGCAATATCTTCCACATTTTTTGAATTTAAACTGTTTTTAATGTTAATATATAATATATGTCATTTCTACTTGGTGTATTAAAGCCGTTATGCTAGCCTGTGTGTTATAATTATGTTTGCTGTCGTAAGTGTATAGCAGACAAGTTAAAATATATAAATAAGGCAGGCTAAAATTCTCAAGAATTCTTAACATCGCCCCTGTATCCTATCCTATTATAACACAAAGTACTTTATATTGTAAACCAAAGATATAGGATGAACCACTGATACTTGTAAGTAACACATTATTATCTATCTATTTTGAGATGTTACGAATCACAAATTTCTTTTTATATCATTTATTTACTAGATTTTCTACATGTGCCAATATTTTTCACTTTGAATATAATTCCTTTTAATTTGTTTTTATTTATTAAAATAGTGTCGTAAAAAATAGAAGAATTCTTATTACCTAAATCATTATATAGATTAAAAATAACATTGGTCCCTTAACAGAATCTTGCGGGACATCATTTAAAAATAGTTTTTACATCGAAAGTTTTATTATTAAGTGAACTTATACTATTTAGATATGATTTAAGTAGATTTATATTTAAAATAATAAATTTATAGTTCTTAATTTTTTTTGATTAATATGGTTTACACGGTCGAGATCTTTTTGTAAGTCGCAGCACGTTACTTCTACAAAATTCACCTCTTTCCTGATCTTCAACAATATTATTAACCAAATTTGCTAATACTTATGTTGAATGCAGACATATTAAAATTTAAAAAATGGTATCTTTTAAAATCACTTCTTTTAAGTAGTGAGTAACTTTTTTATGATTAAAGAAATAAATTGCTATTTATGATTTTCTTTATTTTTAGCACGTAGAGTTATCAGAAGTTTTTAGAATAAGAAAATTCGTAAAAACCGGTTTTCTAAACCACTCTAAATACCACCAGGTTCAGTGTACCAGGTAAGACTGAAACTATTCTTCACGTCGCTATTTTAAATCGGTTTTAGATAAAGCAATGAAATTTAATATAATGCATAATTCTGTATAAACACAATCGACAATCGCTTCTGGTTAGGCCACCAGGGGACTTAATTTCAATAAAATAGCCTATTTATTTCCACACTGTTTAATTCCTTGTAAAATTCTATGCAACTCTCATATACCATATTGTTAATCTGATTTAAACTAAAAAGAAACTAATGCTAGCTTTACACTTAAAGTGCTTCTTGTAGATACTTGCTGTATCCAAAAGCTATTCTAGAAAAGCAATACAGGGAAAAACAATCGCTAAAATTTCATACTTGTACAATGATTTTTAGTCGTCTTCAAAGGCTATTTGTAAATAACTAAAGAATGATTTGTCAAGTTAAAATAAAATAATTAATAAATTATATTTAAGTACATTAATAATAACAGCAGCAAGTATTCCTTTTGCTCTATTAGTAGTTACTTTGCTGATCTTCAGAGTAATGTAAATTGCAAATAAAAAGGTTTACTACCTTTACCGACTGTTGAAGTTAAATTCCTATGTCGCTTCGTATTATGTAATTTATTTACAGAGTGTATGGATAAACCAAACATGTTAAGCTAAATAATTACTTTTCAAGGGAAGTAGTGTAACTAAATTAAAACTCTTAAAATTTCTATATTTGGGTCAGTCTCGTTTTTATCCGGTGATAGCATCCATTCCTAGATATACATCTCATGGGAGGATTTTGTCATGTCCTTAGCCTTTGTGTGTCCTTGTAATTTTACATTTTTATTACATGATACTATCCATGATGGTGCGACAAATGTATTTTAACGGCCATACTGCTGAGTTTGTAAATTATATATAACTCGCGGGCATTGAAATTTTATATACCGCCCTTATTGTTTAATAATATACGAGATTAGCTGAAGAAATAAAAGTAAAGTTTACTTTTTAAGAAATTATAAAGTAGTTGAAACCAATCGCACAAACTGATACGCAAGTACTATTCCAAAGCTAAAGTTTCATTAGGAGACAAAAATTTCATAAAAATTTGATTTCGTCATCAAAGGTTTTCAATACAAAAATTTTTACACTGTAACATCTAAGATTTTTGCCCTATGAGATACAAAATTTCATACAAAGTCTCCCCATAGATTTACACCTTAAAGCTAAGCATCCACTAAGAGTGTAAAATCATAATGAGATTTTTTACTATGTGTTTATTTGACAGGGACAAAAATCTGATTAAAAATAAATATTACTGAAAAAAATAGTTTATGGAAGAACTTTAGGTCAGTCAATAAGTTTTAAGAGCGAAAATGAAACAAGATGAATTAAGGAGTCGAAATACCTTTGTTTTTCAGTATAGTCTCTCTTAAGCTCAATATATTTTTTCCAGCAATTTTTTTTTTGCCCCATCTCTGGTGAATCTGGCGAATAGGGTCGATATTCCAACAATTTGTTCTTTTATCCGACCAGTTTTGCCGTTGCCAAACCACCTCTGTGAGCAGGTGCAATAGCATGATGAACCCGACCTTTTCTCACGAATTTTCTTATCCGGCTGGTCCAAAGGGTTGCAATAATACTCTCCTTTGATGGTTTTACCAGTTTGAAGGTAATCAATTACCAAAATTCCTTTTGCATCCCAGAAAACGGATGCTATAATTTTTTTGGACGACACTTTGGCTGCTTTGGAGCTTAACAACCGGGCTCAGTCCATTGTGCGGGTTGTTGTCGCAGTTCGGGATCATACTGGTAAACCCAAGTCTTCTCCATCTCATCGACGCATAAAATCAGTTTTATTCTTTATGAAACGAGCCAAATGTTGTAAAATGTTTCTCTCGAGTGCGTTTTTGTTCCATGTTAGCAAACCCATCTTGTGAATAGCTTTCTCATTCCCAAAGCATTAGTTAAAATTCCATGTACTAATCCATGTGAGATGCCTATAACCTCAGTTAAGTCATCCACGTTTAATCGATGATCTTCCATTACCATATCTTGTACTTGCACAACGGTTTCTTCAGTTGTTGCAGTTTTTGGACTTCCTGAACGTGGATCATCATTGACGCTTGTACGACCACGTTTAAACTCTAGAGTCCATCTATCGACAATTAGTAATGAAGGAGCAGACCCCTTTAACAATTTCACTAACTTTGCATGGGTTTCAATTGCCGATAAACCTTCCAAAGCAAAGAATTTTATCACTGCACGATATTCGATTTTTTCCATTTTAAAAAATACACATCTAGTTTAACCAGCTGATAAACAATGAATGACTTGACAGATCGACTTGAAGTTTGGAGTGTGTTCATATGACAGATGAATCTTCAAAATCGTGTTCAATATTTGGTTCAAGTGATGCTCCATAGGTGTTGCTTTCAAAACTTATTGACTGACCTATTTTATTTTCAGTGTCAAACGTTGATAAAATAAAAAGCTTATGTAACGTAATTCTCATATTTTTGTTTCCTGGCAGATACTAAACTTGCGACACAAAAATATCATAAGATTTTTATTTCGACCATAATTTTCACAACAAAGAAAATTTACCTTCTCGCTGACTGTTTTCTCCATGTTATTTGTATTTACTCACACTTGTAATTCATTGCATACAAATTCCTTGAAAAATCTCATCGTGGTTTTATGCCATAAAAGTACATTTAGGTTGCAATTAGTTCCATTGAATCTTGTTGATAGGGTTTATATCGTAGACGCAACTAAATGGAAAAATATCATTTGTTAACTGAATCAAATCATTGGATAGTGGCACCAAGTATTTTTTAATATCTTTACGATATAAAATAAGCGGAAATCATTTGTAAAAGCTTGATATTTTTCGTTTAGTAAAAGTGACAAAATAGAATGACCTCCTTCTTGCAGCAAGGTCGTCATTTATAGAAAAGCTACAGTAATTATAAGTTGTAAATAATGCAATAAGTAAACTTAAATACTACTATTAAATACGCATCAGTTATTTTAGGCATGGACGAGATTTGCATTTACACCCAAGTGTATTGTGTGACACGTTCTAAGGCTATTTGAATTAGTCAACTATAAAATTATTTTTCTTTTAATTGTTCACGTGTAGATGGGTGTTGTTAAGTTTAAGCGTTCAGTGATTTTATACTTTATGTTAATTACATGTGTGCTAATTACACTATTTATGGAAAAGCAATAAGATTAAAGAGTAAAATAACATATATAAATGATTTACGTACAATTTTAAATAATTTGTGACAAAACATTCTAATACTCGCGGTTTTTCATATTATATATAATCACATAACTCCCTGATAATAAAATAATACTTTCTTTATTCTTCAGATAGTTTATATACGTACTTCATTACAAACGTTGCTGTACCTCAATTAGTATTCGATCAATGATTACTATAATTAGCTAATAATTACATTTGATGCGTATGGCAACGTATTGTGTCGATAATATTCTTCGATTAGATGTCAATAAGTTTGTAAAGGTAGCCATCATATTTGAAATTAAGTTTAATAACTATATATATATATATATATATATATATATATATATATATATATATATATATATATATATATATATATATATATATATATATATATATATATATATTATATATATATATATATATATATATATATATATATATATATATATATATATATATATATATATATATATATATATACATATATATATATATATATATATATATATATATATATATATATATATATATATATATATATATATATGTATATATATTACACATCAACGAATTAGAAACAAACTTCTTGCTTGCCACAGCAATTCCGGTTCCTGTTTTTTGGTGAGTCGCTGAGGCAGTTAGTCAAAATTTCATCAAATCCACTATGCCGCTACTAACAGGACCAGATAATTCCATTGCAACAACATCTATTGAGAATTGAGAAAGCGAACTTATTGGCTGAACTCTTTGCTTCACATTTTACTGTTGATATTTAAGGAAAAACATCACCTATTATTCCCATAGTGCAGTCAAGGATGCCCGATATTGTCTTCAGACAGCGTATCATAAAAAAGCTTCTGGCGCTGACGGCATATCTCAAAAACTGCGCAAGAGTATTAACACCAGTTTTCTGTAGACTTTTCAACCAATCCTACAGAAAGGGAATATTTCCTTTTTGCTGGAAATACGCTACAGTTCAGCCGATACCCAAAAAAGGCAAGAAGCCCTTGCCAAACAACTACCGACCAGTCGCATTGCTTTCAACAATATCGAAAGTCATGGAAAAGGCTATCAATCAGCAACTTCTAAAATATCTTGAAGGATTCAATATTATTAGCGACCATCAACATGGCTTTCGTAAAGATAGATCAACACGAGACTAACATATGTAACACATGTTTGGAATAACGCAATTGAACACTGTGGGGAATCTCGAACGATTGCTTCTTGATATACCCAAAGCATTCGACCGTGTTTATCGTTACTACGTTATAGTAGTATAGTTATGGTATTTTATTGATTAAGTAGTATCTAAAGACAATATGATGCCTAAAAGAAAATCATAACTTCAGAAATACGTCTAAACCGAGAGCGGCTAGAATACCACCAATTGGAGAATTTAGCGCTGAACGCTCACGTTGGCTTCACAGGCTAAATATAGAAACAATAGCGTCTATTCCTCATATTCCTCTAATACCAACAGATCTACCGATTCATTTCAAGCGGTTGCAGTTTCCGGTGAAAGTATCGTTTGCTCTCACAATAAACAAGTCCTAGGGACAAACTTTTAAAC
>CM032446.1:85366574-85446574 GCA_019049505.1 Pachyrhynchus sulphureomaculatus | reverse complement strand
AACCACTTTTTAGATCAGTAATACATTTTAGATTTTAATTAGCAACCGTAATAAAAATATTACACATAATTACATTAAAATGCTTTCGGTGTCATTGTTGACGTAACTACTAATTTAAAATAAATCCAGCCATATTTTAGTCGTGGCTATCAAAATTAACGTTCACAGAATTAGAAAGACCCTTTATTTTTGTGCCGAGTTTCTCCTGAAAACTTACCTTCTACAGGAAAAAGGGCAAACAGAGAAATTAACACGCTAAGCAAAACTCGATATTTCTATGCGTTTATTAATAGTAGGCCCTGGAAACAATTCAGAACTAGAGATCGCAATATGGTATCGTAAGCTGTCAAATATTTAGTTAGCACTTCAAACTAGAATATAAAGAAACAGATGGTGTCACAACGTGCTTTCTCTTCAAGAAAAAATTGAAGTTGTTTTATTTTGGGAAAATACACCTCATCACCCTGTTGCAAATGTTTTTAACGAGCATTATCCTGAAAAAAACTTGCAGCAATCTACTGCGAGCCGAATTATAAAAAAGTTTAAATCGACTGAATCTGTGGGAAATGTTTTCCGAAAAAATCTTGTTGCACGTAAACATACCGAAGATACGGAGTTAGATGTGTATTTAAGTGTAATGGAAGAAGGCAAAACCAGTGTTAGAACTTTTTCGAAGTCTAAACCGGAGATCGACAGGGAACGTCTACGTAAAATTTTACACAAAAATAAATTTAAACCACACAATCCGAAATTGAATAAACACTCTACAGGACAGAGAGTTTAATATTCGGTTGTTATTTTCATTCTAGTACCGAGGAAAAATAGAAGAGGACTCCAAATTTCCGTACAATGTTTTATGGACTGATGAAGCAACGTTTACTTCTAACGGAGTAGTAAGTTCACAGAATAGTCGATGGTGGGCCCAAGAAAATCCAAACTTCATAATTGAGTGTCGTGACCAATACTCGTTTAAAACTAACGTTTGGTGTGGCATTGTAAATGACCAAATAATAGGGCCATATTTTTTTAGACATAATTTAAACTCACAAGAAACTCAACTAAAAACTCACTAAGATATGCTCTATGGGATCAGTTAGATGATGCACCAATACACAATACTTTGCAAGTACCAAACACTTTAAATGAACTATTTCATGGCAGGGTCATTGGACGAGATCAGGATAATTGTTGGCCACCTCGATCGCCCGACATCACCCCATTGGATTTCTATTTATGGGGTTATCTCAAACAAAAAGTATACATATTTAGACCATTTAGCGATATCGATCATCTAGAAACTATAATTAGGCAGTGTGTTCAGGAGATACCTCCTGAGTTTGTGAAAAATTCTGTCAAAGAAATTTATAGAAGAACCATTCGTTGCATTGAACGAAACGGTGGACACACCGAAATCTAGAATATTGCAATATGCGTGTATTTGATACAAAGTATTTATTAAATAGGTTAAAATAGCCAATTGTTAATTTAGCGTTTATAGAAAGAAACATTACATTGTTGAAACTTTAAATACATTACTAAAAAGATCAAAATATAAGATTTGTGTTAATTTACAAACGTTCAAGTGTGTTTACTATCAAACTACATAAGCGAGAAATATTTTTCTATTTAAAAACAAATGTTAATCGAACTTTGCATCAAATATGATTCATCATAATGTGTGAATTTTAATATTCTATAAAAAAATTGTGGACACGACTTCATTTTGTTCTTAAATAGATTATAGGTGCCTAGTTTTTGACAAATTAAATGATTTAAATAAGGTTGCAATAAATCAAGATGAAAAACAATTGCCGAAATATCAAAAAATTGTAGTAGTCCGCTGAAATTTGACAAACAGATCTAGAATCACAAAATAAACCATTTTGTCTAATAACTTTTTTTAAAATTTGGCCAAATTATACATTTTTTTCAAAAATCTTTACGAAAATGTCATTTTTGACAGGTGAAGTCATTCGTAAAAATGTCTTACTATACGTTATTTCTGATATTATTTGAAGCACAAATGGATGCCCTAACCAGATCTGGGCTAAAGTGATTATTTAAAAAAAATTCCATATGATGCGGACCTAAATTGTCACACTATATATATATATATATATATATATATATATATATATATATATATATATATATATATATATATATATATATATATATATATATATATATATTGTACAAAATATTAACGGTACTAATTAGTAATTAATATGTTACGTCTTCTATAATGGAAAATGGAAAGATTTAGATTTGCAGTTTCCGGTTATAGATTGAAATTGAGTAACGAAATTAATTTTATCTGTTCATTCTGCTAATTAGTAATTATACTGAAATGTTATTATTTAGTATTGTATTCGTTAAAAATCAGACTCTGTGATTTTTGCATTTATATACATTTCAGGGTCCCATTAGTTTGTACGTCTGTCTATCTGTCTGTTAGCGCGATAACTCTGGAACAAAATGAAATATCGATTTCAAATTTGGTACACGTATAACACTTGAAATAGAACTTCACTTTAGGGTAAGAGGGTAAAAGGTGTAGGTGTCGATATATTTGGTAAATTTGTATTAACATTATGAGGATTTTTGTCCTTTCTGGACAATATATATATATATGTATATATGTATATATATGTTATATATATATACATATATACATATATATATATATACATATATACATATATATATATATACACATATATATATATATATATATATATATATATATATATATATATATATATATATATATATATATATATATATGTATATATATATATATATATATATGTATATATATATATATATATATATATATATATATATATATATATATATATATATACTCTAAATAATATGCTCAACGATAACAAAGAACTTGAACAAATGCTCCTAATACTATTGAAATTATAGATAATTAATAATACCCTTTCAACCCCTTACCCTTTTAAAATCGAAAGTAATGAAAAAATAACCTAATTTTTGGATTTTCTGACTCCAAGAACTCCAGAAAGGATATATATAACACAATATATACTTAGGAATACCTCTAATTTTTGCCCCAACGCTTTTAACCGCTTACAAGTTTAATTGCAAAAAATTAGACATAAAATTTATTTATAATCTTAACAAAAAACAACAAAAAAACTCTCTATATTACTATTATAAATAATATATACTAATAGATCACTATCACTATAAGCCTAATTCTGTCCAATGCTGGATGTAGGCCTTCCCCCTGAATTTTCATCTCAATCAATTTGCAGCTGTTGTCATCCATCCAATGCCCGCAACCCTCTGTATATCATTCCGCCATCTTGTTTTGGGACGTCTTACGCTCCTTTTCCGTTCTCGTGGTCTCCATTCTAATGTTCGCTTGGTCCATCGGTCGTGCGTGCTACAGGTCCAGCCTATTGCCACTTTCTTTCTGCTAGGTGCTTTATAATATCCTTTAATTTCGTTTGATCACGTATCCACTTGTTTCTTTTTCTATCTTTAAGTTTTATCCCGATTATCTGTCTTTCGTGTGCTCTCTGAGTCCGAACTAGTTTTTATATAACGGCTTTATTCAGTGTCCAAGTTTCAGCGCTATATGTAATTATGGGTAGGATGCACTGTTCGTAAACTTTGGCCTTTAACTTATTTGGGATGTCTTTATCTTTGAATATATAACTTAATTTCCCGAATGCTCACCATCCAAACTTTCTTTGAAATTTCATCCGAGACGTCGTAGTAATTTTTTACCACACACATCCCGCTCCTAGAGTGCTTTAGGGACTTCCCTGTAGCACGTGTGCTAGACCCATAAAAAAAAAGAAATACCCCAGATGCACATAATCCTTAACAATCTCGAGAGCTGTTCGTTCTAAATTTTTAACTATGTTGTTATTAGTACTGGTTAATATTTTTGTCTTACTTTTATTCATCTTAAGACCAATTGTCTTTGAGTGGTAATTTAACGTATTTATCATTTCTTGTAACTCATGTGGATTACTATTGATAACTACAGTATCATCGGCGAACCTTAAATGACTCAAAACATACCATCTATCTTTAGGCTTTTCTTTGTCCAATTTAGTTGGCAGAATACGTCTTCTAGAGCCTTAATAAATCTCTTAGGAGTGTTAGTATCTCCCTGTCTTACGCCTCTTCCTATACGTATTTGTTCTGTACTAGGTTTTACGTAAATGTTTGCGTTTCATCTTTGAGTAGGGTAGTGTATCTAAAATCAATTCTACAGTTGTTCAAGCCGTTGATGATTACCTAAATTTTCTATGAAGGCTATATAAAGTTCGAAATTGTATTCATTGCTCTTCTCTAGGATATTTCTCACTGTCTGTAAGTGGTTGCATGTGAGATGATTTGAGTCAAAAGTCTATAAATATGAGATAGTAAGTTAATCGGGCCGTAATTGTCCAACTTTCTGACATTTCTCTTTTTGTGTAGAAGTATTACTTCTGAAGTATGCCACAATGTTGGTATTTTGCCAGTTTCTAGACACATGTTGAATAGTTTCACCAGTTCTTGTTTTAAATCCTCTCCGGCCTCCAATAGTATTTTCGATAAAATACCATCAGGGCCTACTGCTTTGTTACACTTCACTTCCTTCAGTGCATTATTGACCTTCTCTACAGTAACCTCTGGCAATTCTGCCGAACCTATATTTTGTATTTTCTTTTCAGTCCGTTTTCTTTGTTCTTCATTGGGTGTTGTTTTAGACCTGTAGAGTTCATTATAGTAGGTGTTTATTTCTGAGTTTACTTTTTCCCTATTCATTCAAACTTGTCCCTCACTATTTTGCAATTTACAAATCTCTTTTCTTCCGTTATTCAGTTTCTTACTTTTTTTTCGTTCACCTCCCCGCCCGAGTAGGGATTTTACCTTTTTTCATATTCTAAGAATATCGGCGAGGATGTCGTAATACCCGTCAACGTTGTCCAAGTGCCAAAATATACATTTCTGTATTTCACAGCACCTTTTAGACAACGCGGTAGTGCTGCCTCGGACGTTATTGCATTTGGGCCAACAACTACGACCTATGTGTGTGCTTATTACTTTGGTTACGATGTTTCCAAAATCATTTAATGCTTGTACGTTCTTATATCTTTTCTGATCTCTTTTCTGATTAACTCCGTCTACTCTATTTTGTCCTTATCTCTTATATTTCTTCTTCTTTCCATGAGTTGTTTCCTGTTGTCACTTATTTTGTCCTCTTGTTTTCCAGTATTTTGTAGCTACTGCAGCGGAGGCTTCTTTAATTATAGCTGTTAGTTCTTCAGTTCTTGTATCTATTGTTTCGATGAGTGTATTATCTTTAATCCCTTGTAATAACTCTGTTGTTTTCAGCTGGTACTCCGTCCTCTTTCTTGATAATTTAATGGTGTCAACTGGTTTCGATTTATTGTTAAATGTTTGCTCTTAGAGTTTTCAAATTTATGAATATTCTAGCTCGTACGAATCTATGGACGCTTCCTATAGTACACCTATTCCGCACTGTGACATCCTGGATTATATTTTTGTGGCTGGAAATGCCAAAGTATATTTCATTTTTTATTTCAGAGTTAGGACTTCTCCACGTCCATTTCTTATTTTCGCTTTTTCTAAAGAACGAATTCATTATATAAAAGTTATGTTCTTCCGTAAAATTAATTAGAAGGTTGCCTCTTTTGTTTCTGTCACCGAGTCCAAACTTCCCTATGGTTGTTTCTCCATTCTGTTATTTACCTATTTTTACATTAAGTTCTCCCATTATTATGGTGTAATTCACTGGGTTTGATTTAATACAACTCGCTATGTCTTCGTAGAATTCCTCTATTTCATCTTCTTCATGTTCACTCGTGGGCGCATGTACTTGTATGATTTTCATGATCCTCCTTGTTGAGAGTTGGATGATGATGTAGGCAATTCTGTCCGATATTCTCTCATAGCTTGTGATGTTGTTGGCATAATCTCTGTGTATTAAAAATCCTACTCCGTTTGTTTTCGATTCGTAATTGCCGCAGTGGTATAGTGTATACGAATAATAATGTATATTAAATTGGAAATTCATATATTATTTTGTTCGAAAATTAGCGTAATTCAGAGACAAAATCTGGAAGGATAATTTAGTCAGGAAACCTTTTTTTAGCAAGAAAAGTAATAATACATACACTAAAGTGAAATATAACACAATATATACGAAGTAATCCCTCTAACACCCTTCCCCATCCGTTTAACCCGTGACGTGTTTACCTATAAATAATTATGCTAAAAGTTCTTCATTATTACACCGAAAATCCAAGGAAAATCTTCATAATGTTAACGAAAATTTACCAAATGTATCGACCCCTACACCTTTCACACCTCTTATCCTAAAGTAAAGTTCCATTCCTATCTCAAGTATTATACCTGTACCAAAGTTGAAATAGATTTCTTATTTTGTTCGAGAGATATTGTGCTAACAGAGAGAGACAGATAGACAGGCAGACCAACAAATGAGGGACTATGTTTTTCGCGAACTAAGGCCCTTAAAATGCAAAAAACATAGAGTCCGATTTTTAACGAATACTATACTAAATAATAATATTTCAGTATAATTGTTAATTAGCAATATAGACAGATAAAATTAATTTCGTTACTCAATTTCAATCTATAACTAGAAACTACAAATCGAAATATCTCAAATCTATATATATATATATACGAGGCTGGTTTGAAAAGTCCGTGCAAAAATAAAAACTACTTATGTGTTTGGGGTAAACCTTTATTATTTTTCGACATAGTCTCCTTTTAGGCTTATACACTTCGTCCAACGATGTTCTAGTTTGTTGATCCCTTCCGAATAATAGAATTTGTCCAAGTCTGCAAAATATCCATTAGTGTCTGCAATCATCTCCTCGTTTGAATAAAATCTTTGTCCCGCCAGCCATTTCTTCAAATTGGGGAACAAATAGTAGTCCGAGGGAGTCAAGTCTGGAGAATAGGGGGGATATGAAACGAGTTGGAATCCTATTTCCATTAATTTTGCGACCACAACTACTGAGGTGTGTGCTGGTGCGTTGTCGTGATGGAAAAGGACTTTCTTGTGGGCCAATCGCAGGCGTTTTTTTTTTGCAGCTTGGTTTTCAAACGGTCCAATAACGATGAATAATATTCACCTCTAATAGTTTTACCCTTTTCCAGATGGTCGATGAGAATTATCCCTTGCGAATCCCAAAAGACAGTCGCCATAACCTTTCCGGCCGAAGGAACGGTCTTCGCCTTTTTTGGTGCAGATTCCCCCTTGATAACCCATTGTTTAGATTGTTGTTTGGTCTCAGGAGTATAGTAATGTATCCATGTTTCATCCACAGTGACGAAACGACGCTTAAAGTCCTCCGGATTCTTCTGGAACAGCTGCAAACCATCCTTGCAACACTTCACACGATTCCGTTTTTGGTCAAGCGTGAGTAATCACGGCACCCATCTTGCGGATAACTTTCTCATGTCCAAATGTTTATGCAAAATATTATGTACCCGTTCAGTCGAGATGCCCACAGCACTAGCAATCTCACGCATTTTAACTCTTCTGTCTTCCATCACCATATCATGGATTTGATCAATGATTTCTGGAGTCGTAACCTCCACAGGCCGTCCAGAACGTTCAGCGTCACTTGTGCCCATATGGCCAGTCCGAAAATTTTGAAACCACTTATAAACTGTTCTAATCGAAGGTGCAGAGTCACCATAATGTTTATCAAGCTTCTCTTTAGTCTCCTGAGGCGTTTTTGCCTTTCATAAAGTAATGTTTAATCACCACACGAAATTCTTTTTCGTCCATTTCTTGAAAATCACTCGACTTCCTTGATTCAAACGAATGCCAAACACAAAGAGATAGACCAATATGGCTGAAACTTGGTGTGCGTTCATTCAAGAGATGCTACTAACTAAACATGACCTCGATACGCGCCGGTGGTGCCATCTCTCGGACTTTGCACGGACTTTTCAAACCAGCCTCGTATATATATATATATATATATATATATATATATATATATATATATATATATATATATATATATATATATATATATGTACATATATATATATATATATATATATATATATATATATATATATATATATATATATATATATATATATATATATATATATATGTATATATGTATATATATATATATATATATATATATATATATATATATATATATATATATATATGTATATATATATATATATATATATATATATATATATATATATATATATATATATGTATATATATATACATATATATATATATATATATATATGTATATATATATATAATATATATATATATGATATATATATTTATATATATATATATATATATATATATATATATATATATATATATATATTATATATATATGTGTGTGTGTGTAACACCCTGTATATTTTTTTATCAATTTCAACTCGCTTTAAAATTTTCTTTCCAATGATGCATCACAAGTTGACATTTGTTTGACAGGTGACCGGCAAAAACTGATTTAACCTCTTAGACTTAGGCGGCCATGGCGGTATACTAGCAATTGTTTTTGTTCGTTTTATCTCACATTGGAAAGAATTTAAGACTATTCATTTAACGTGCCATTTTCGCGAGTCTATGTGGCTCTTACAAAATTTTATGCTTAACATTCAGTTATAGAATTTTCTCCTTAAATAATGATCAATATCACCGAAATTAAGATAGGAACACATATTTTTTATTATATAATAAATGTGATATCAATAAGTTCCATTACGGACTTAGTAGGCTGTGATAAAACAGACGAACCGAAAGTCATGGTTGCTGCGTGTTACCAAAATGGCCAGCCAACAATTATTTTTTAAGAGTAGAGCAGCAGTGCAGAAGGCAACCGATTGAACCTGCTGATGTATTTATTGGCGACGAAAAGTCAGAAATCAATGTATTGGCCATTGTTCAGGTAGATCCTCCAATTTCTATAAGTCATGTTGAAGAACAAACCGGTTTAAATCGTGAAACCGCTCGCCGCATTTCAAGAAAATATAAATTCAGGTCCTACAAATATCAAATAAATCAACACTGATTTCAAACAGATTACCAAAGAAGAACGGATTATTGTAATTGGTTTTTGTAAAGATACCACCTTGATAACCAATTTCATTACAACATTCTATTTTCGGATGAATCCAGATTTACCAATTTGGGTCTATTTAATCGTAACAATACTCGTTATTGGGCCCTAGAATTATGCGAGAAAATGCCTATCAAGAAAGATTCGGCTTTAACGTGTGGTTGGGTATCCTTGGCACAAGAATTATTAGTCCTATTATATTTGATGAGTTAAATGGAGAAAGATATTTGGAGTTCATTCAAAATGATGTTGAAGATTTTTTAGAAACTTTACCTTTAAATCGTGGAGACATTATTTTCGAGCAGGATAGCGCACTAGCCCACAATAGTAGAAATGTAGTAAACTACTTGAATCAAAGATTTGGTGCAAATTGGTTAGGTACCAATGGACCTAATAAGTGGCCTACAAGATCGCCAAATCTTACGCCTCTTGATTTTTTTATCTGGAACCATCTAAAAGAAAAAGTTTACAAAAATCCTCCAAAAGACAGAAATTATTTAGAAATTCGCTTAAGAAGAGCAGTAAATCAAATTACTGAAATTCAGTTGGAGAACGTTATGAGAGCCATGGTGAGAAAAAGAAGATTGTGTAGGATTAATAACGGACAACATTTTGAACATTTGGAATAAAATTTATATATAATGTAAAACGGTTTTACCTATTTATTTTATTGTGTTACTTAGTTAAAATATTACTTCTTTCTAATATTAATTAATTACAATTATCGGTTTTGTTGTGTTATTATTAAATGTTTTGGTTGTTTTATTTGCATTTAAATATTTATTTAATAAATAGGTTTCTTATTTTCTGAAAATAATAATAAATCCAATTGGCGTTAGATAGTTCTGTTAGATGTATGTTAGCAAAAAACATGTAATGTGTAACTTGGTTAAACAAAAAATATGTGTTCCTATCTTAATTTCGGTGATATTGATCATTATTTAAAGAAAAAATTCTGTAACTGAATGTAAAGCATAAAATTTTGTAGGAGCCACTTAGACTCGCGAAAATGGCACGATAAATGGAGAGCGAGATAAAACGAACAAAAACAATTGCTAGTGTATCCGCTATGGCCACCTGGGTCTAAGAGTTTAAATCAGTTTTTGCCCGTCACCTGTCAAACAAATATCAACTTGTGATACATCGTTGGAAAGACAATTTCAATTTCAATTGATAAAAAAATATACAGGGTTCCATTAAAAATAAGAAAGTTGCAGTCAGTATATGTATATATATAATTACAAGACAAAAAAAATGATTCAACTTAATTTCAAATATGTCTTTACAAACTTATTAGCATATAATCGAAGAATATTCTACACACAATACGTTGCCACACGCATCAACTGTAATTATTAGCTAATTATAATAATGAGTGAACGACTACTAATTGAGGCACATGAACGTTTTTAATGAAGTACGTAAATAAACTAGACTTTCGATTTCTTGAAGTATTTTTCCACTAATAATGTGTATAACACGATAAAAAATTATATATTACGAAAAATTTATGCCTTGAAAAAGGAATTTTTTGTAATAGAAAAATAAACATAAAATATATTTTAATTAATTACAAAAATTTTCACTAATCTAATTTTTTAAAATACGTGAACTGGATAAACTGTTATAAAAATTTCAAAGTCACTTTGACTTCAGCATTTTTAGTTTAGTTAGTTTAACAAATGGACTGCTGATTATTTTAAATTGTTAAAAATTGAAAGAAATATGAGAGATCAGCCAGCATTAATAATAAGTTTTATAGAAGTATATCAAAAATATAGGGGGCTAAGGAAAGTCAAAGATGCATATGCTAGTATGAAATAAGGCGAATAAATAATTACTTCATCTTTATAAAACAGTAGATTAATATTCTACCATGAACTCAATGACAAAAAAAAATATTGTTAAATGCGCGAATTCCCCATATGTAAATATCTACCTTGCATATTATTTTTTCTGAAAGTTAATGGCATCAGTTTATTTCATTTTATCTATGTTATATATATATATATATATATATATATATATATATATATATATATATATATATATATATATATATATATATATGACCTTATTTCACATACACATTTCACATGTTTTTACAGTTCGGCATTTCATAGTCGAAGGTTTTGGCAGTTACAACGCCGCGCTTGCCTAGCGAGAGGTAAAGATGGGAGAAGGTACTGAGAGTTATTGGGTGGAGATTTGGGTTTAGAACTTGATTTCTCCAATAATAGTAGCTGAAGCGAGATCAAAGCATGCATAGGCAGGGTTGCATCCTTGAAGTAGACCGATCCATGTCGGGATCATAGAAGAATGTTTACCTGTTATTTGAGCTACGTCAGCAAGCTTTAAAGAATTAAATAAACTAGTTAAGAGTGAGATCCAAAAAGATAAAAGAAATTACAATTATAAAAGATAACTGTAAAATGAAAGTATTACGTTCACGACTGTCTAGTGGAAAAACTGCGAGATGAAAAGAGTAAAATATTAAATATAAAAAAATGGTATAATTAGAGTTGTTGAACAAATCTATACAAGATTACACTCATCCCAGTCAGATAGATGACAAGAAATCATGGACATTATGAACGTAGGATCTGAAGAACTCCCAGATATCACAGAGGAGGAAATACAAGCTGCATTGAACCAAATAAAAAACAATAGATGCCCTAGAGAAGGTCAAATCACTGTAGAACTAAAGAAACTTGACTGTAAATCTCTGAAAGATGCATTGAAAGTCCTACTAAATAAATGCCTCTATCAGGGAAAAATACCAACAAAATGGTGTAATTCGGAGGTTATACTTTTCTTTAAGAAACGCGATAATACTGATATCTGTATTCTGTCCCACTTATATAAGCTCTTCACTAAAATCTTAACCAATCGCCTAACAGCAAAACTAGATTTCTATCAACCTGTGGGACAGGCGGTCTTCAGAAAGGGATTTAACACGATCGACCACCTCTACAAAATACGTACTGTAAAAGAAAAATCTAGAGAAAATAAGGCATTTGATAGTGTTGAAAGTTCTAAAATCCTTAGCGAATGCAAGAATACATTCCAGATATATAAAAATAATAAAGAACACCTATAAAGAAAAATCTATAAAGAAGCATCTATACATATTAAAATTGACGAAACAATTGTCACTAACAACATACCGTTAAAAAGAGGAGTACGACAAGGAGATACTATCTCACCTAAATTATTTACGATGGCCCTTGAAGACATCTTTAAGGAGCTAAATTGGGATGAGAAGGGGGTCAACATCGACGGCACTAGACTGAGTCACCTTAGGTTTGCAGACGACATAGTAGTGATAGCTAATAACACCAATCAGCTACAGGAAATGTTGAACCAACTGAATGTGGCTTCTGCGAGGGTAGATCTTAAAATGAATTTAAAAAAAAAAAAAGTAAATTTATGAGCCCTGAAGATACCAACATAGAAATAGGAAATAACTCCATAGAACTTACTTAGGTCACACTATTAAGATCAGAAAGGAGAACCAGCATTCAGAAATTACCAGGGGAATAAGGCTGGCATAGGCAGCTTTTGGGAAACTAGAACATATCTTAAAAAGTACTACAATATCTATAAACCTAAAAAACTAAATCTTACAATTACGGCGTTCTACCACCAGACATAACTCTCAAGGTGGCAAAGATGAAGTGGCGATGGCAGGTTATGTGGCTAGATCATCCGGAGATAGATGGGTGTATAGGATCACGGAATGGAGACCCAGAGAAACAGGAAGAAGCATTGGACGACCACAGAAACGATAGGTTGATAATATAAGCGTAGTAGCGGGCAAGCAGTGGTTAAATGAGACAGGGAAGCATGGAGAGATTAGAAAAGACCTACGTCGAGGAGTGGATAGATTTAGGTTGAGAAGAGAAAAAGACATACTGCTATCAGCACTTACTTGTTACAGATAAATACCACCTATTACGAAAATATGTTAGTCCATCAGAATATACGAATATATGAACCCAAAAAGTTTTGAAATTCATGAAAATTATTTTTTCTCTTTTAAATACAAATGGTCCCGTACTAATATATATATATATATATATATATATATATATATATATATATATAATATATATATATATATATATATATATATATATATGTATATATATATATATATATATATATATATAATATATATATATATAATTTAATATAAATAAATATATATATAGTATATATCCATATATATATATATATATATATATATCTATATATATAATATATATATATATATACACGAGGCTGGTTTGAAAAGCCCGTGCAAAGTCCGAGAGATGGCACCACCGGCGCGTATCGAGGTCATGTTTAGTTAGTAGCATCTCTTGAATGAACGCATACCAAGTTTCAGCCATATTGGTCTATTTCTTTGTGTTTGGCATTCGTGTGAATCAAGGAAGTCGAGTGATTTTCAAGAAATGGACGAAAAAGAATTTCGTGTGGTGATTAAACATTACTTTATGAACGGCAAAACGCCTCAGGAGACTAAAGAGAAGCTTGATAAACATTATGGTGACTCTGCACCTTCGATTAGAACAGTTTATAAGTGGTTTCAAAATTTTCGGACTGGCCATATGGGTACAAGTGACGCTGAACGTTCTGGACGGCCTGTGGAGGTTACGACTCCAGAAATCATTGATCAAATCCATGATATGGTGATGGATGACAGAAAAGTTAAGGTGCGTGAGATTGCTAGTGCTGTGGGCATCTCGACTGAACGGGTACATAATATTTTGCATAAACATTTGGACATGAGAAAGCTATCCGCAAGATGGGCGCCGCGATTGCTCACGCTTGACCAAAAACGGAATCGTGTGAAGTGTTGCAAGGATGGTTTGCAGCTGTTCCAGAAGAATCCGGAGGACTTTAAGCGTCGTTTCGTCACTGTGGATGAAACATGGATACATTACTATACTCCTGAGACCAAACAATAATCTAAACAATGGGTTACCAAGGGGGAATCTGCACCAAAAAAGGCGAAGACCGTTCCTTCGGCCGGAAAGGTTATGGCGTCTGTCTTTTGGGATTCGCAAGGGATAATCCTCATCGACTATCTGGAAAAGGGTAAAACTATTACAGGTGAATATTATTCATCGTTATTGGATCGTTTGAAAACCGAGCTGCAAGAAGAACGCCCGCGATTGCCCACAAGAAAGTCTTTTCCATCACGACAACGCACCAGCACACACCTCAGCAGTTGTGGTCGCAAAATTAATGGAAATAGGATTCCAACTCCTTTCACATCCCCCCTATTCTCCAGACTTGGCTCCCTCGGACTACTATTTGTTCCCCAATTTGAAGAAATGGCTGGCAGGACAAAGATTTTATTCAAACGAGGAGGTGATTGCAGACACTAATGGATATTTTGCAGACTTGGACAAATCCTGTTATTCGGAAGGGATCAACAAACTAGAACATCGTTGGACGAAGTGTATAAGCCTAAAAGGAGACTATGTCGAAAAATAAAAAAGGTTTACCCTAAACACATAAGTAGTTTTTATTTTTTTGCACGGACTTTTCAAACCAGCCTCGTATATATATATATATATATATATATATATATATATATATATATATATATATATATATATAAATAAATATATATATATATATATATATATATATATATATATATATATATATATATATATATATATATATATATATATATATATATATATATATATATATATATATATATTTAATCTGTTTAATTAAATTAACGTTCCGCTATTGCGATTCACCTTGTGTTTGAAACATATAGTATATCCTCCTCATCCACATCCCCAGTTTCCTGGTGTTGAAGGAATTTTTCAACTCGATTTGTCGATCGAGAAGTAATGATCCATTATTGTGACATATCCCATGTATGAGTTAAATAAGTCGTAGTTGTAGTACTGATTTTATCCTTTATTACTCATATAAACAAAACTTTTCTGTTACTAAAAGAGTGTGTATCCGTTGTTGTAAGGTATATAATTTGAAAATTTAAAACCTAAAAATTATTTGACACTGGACTGCAAAAGTCCGTACATATATATATATATATATATATATATATATATATATATATATATATATATATATATATATATATATATATATATATATATATGTATATATATATATATATATATATATATATATATATATATATATATATATTAAAAAAATAAAAAATAGAAAAAGAATAGGTACATACTTTAATAGATTTCAAGCAAATTATTTTCATTCCTCTCTCAAACGATCAAATTACTGACAGCATTGCATTTTTAATCACAGGTAAAATATTAGCAGTTAATCTAAAAGTGTAACGTAGACCTTTCTAAAACTCTTCCAGAAATCTTATTCTTGTACGATTTTTATCCATAACAATTCATATCATTTTTTTTTTGATATCATACCAGAGAATTAACAGTTTACTTCTGTTCGATAGTGTCAATTGGAGTACTCTAGCATTCTATCTTTCATCTTTAAATCGCGCTATATCACTGAGGACATGCCATTTCAATTGTGTTATCTTCTCTTTCTTATATCTGTGAATCTGTAGCGTGTGCACGTAGAAACTAGCGCCCTCTTAGAAATGGAGCTTTTTTTATTAGAGGTTCTTTTGTAAAAAAAAACTGTTCTTTAGTGTGCAACCCCTCCTCCTTTTTAAGTTTGGCCGTACGCAAGCTCCCGAACTTTTAGAGTTCCAGTGTAAGAGGTTTTTTTCATCAAGAGGTTTCGCTCTCCGGTTACAGTTTGGCACCGCTTCCCTGTTTGTCGATTGTCCCCACTCTCTTGGGTGACTCAGTCTCTCTCTCCCTTTGTATCCATTAATCCTGTTCAATTTAGTTTCAGTCTCCTACCTACTTCCTTTATTTTAATCTCTTATCTTCTAGTTTCATTAATAATTATATTAAGAACTGACATCTGCCAGAAGTATTATTTTATTTAAACTAATAACTAAATTTTATATGGGAATTGTTTTAATCGATTTTAATCAGTTTTCACCCATATGGATTAAATATTAATCAGACAGTTCGCATCCTCCCATTCTAAGTTCAACCCTACGTTCCTAGATATATCCTTCAAATCTATAATTAAAATTTAATATCTTCTTTATTTTCACTAACAGAGCAACGTCTTTAACTGACTCCAAATTATTTAAAGATCGTTGAATTTAACATACTCGTATATCCATAGTATTGATATTAATTCCTCTTTCTAACGAATTCAGTATAGCGGTAACAAAATTATGATTTATGAATTGTATATTAGACATTAATTTTGTCTCTTAGATCATCTAACCAACTTAAAAATAGACAAGAAAAGATCAATAAGATAATAGCAAAGCAACTCCTAAATACCATCTGAGCGTCGGAAATACTAAAAAATATTTCGATAGAATTATTAATTTTTAGAATGAACCGAGGAACATAATTTTTTGCTAATTTTTAATTAATGTTAAAATAATAAAATGATTAATCATAACCGGAAGATACAAATCAAAATCTTTCAAGTTTCCATTACCGAAGACATAAAATATCAATTGCTAATTAGTTACATTAACATGTTGTCAATATATGTTACAAAAAATCAGAGTCAGCTGAACAACAGGTACGCTTCATTAGAAGATATAAAAAAACTCATTCAATTTAACAACTCCGAATATGGTGATTGCTTTTACAAACTTAGGACATCCAATCGAAGAATATTACTCACACATTACGTTGCCATACATATCAACCTGTAATTAATAACTAATTATTATAATAATATATTAAATATTAATTCAGGTATAGTAACTTCTTTAGTGAAGCATGTAAATAAACTTAGATATAATTTCTTCAGGTATAGTCGTACAACTTTATATTACACCAAACATAACTCTATAGGCAAATTTACCTTACCGCTCAAACTCACTCTAATCGATGCTCTTATAGTCTCTGTCGGTTTTTTAGGCTTGTATTGTTCTTCAGTCGTTCGTATTCAATATACTTTTTTCTGTATTGGTTTACTTTCGCTTCACTTACCCATATTAGTTTCATTACAATTTTGCAATATCTAGGTTCTCAATTTTGTCTTCTAACATCGCCGTTACTGAATTTCCGCATACGTTCTCTTAGGTAGATGGAATAGAATACGAACCTTTTATGAAGGAGCCTGGTGAATGAGATGGCTATATTCGGAAATTTTCTTACTACATATGAAATAAATACTTTCAGACAAGAGTTAAGCGGTTTAATCTACCCAATCGCACATTAGTCAAATATTTTTCGTACCCGATAATATTAGGCAAAACAAGAGAATTTCGCAGTATAACCACCCCATTCTTGCAACGTTTTCATAAAAGATTTCTATTATTTATCAAAAGATTATTTTTTGAAGACACCAATTTTTATACGTAAAATTCGTCTGGATTTCTTCTGTGTGGATTGAAAAAGCGATGCTGACGTTTCGCCGATTATCCTGCCGGCTTCTTTAGAGCTTGTTTCGAGAGCTAACTCCTTCGGAATCTAGCAAGAAACTGTTTTTGTGTGGATTGATTCCTAGCTTGTTATATCCTTAACATTTGATATTAGTCCATACTAAAATTTAATTTTTTTGGCAGTTTTGTCAAAACTAATATCCTATCAAAAACAGCTTTAAACAAATTAAATTAAAAAATCCTATTGTACATATAAATTAAAAACATAACGTGTACAATTTTTTTGTAGTAGAAAACCACAGAACATTATCTGTTAGTAAAAACTTAAGAGTTTGTAAGAAATGTGCTTCAAAACAAGAACTAACAATATATTATTACTAACAGTATAGACTAACATGTTTTTGTGACCCTGCTTAGTGTTTTTTACTGATTTTTATTCTTATCTAACATAATTTTTTTAAAACTTTTATATTTAAATGGATTGTACCAAAATAAGTCTGCTTCTTCTTCCGACTAATAGCTACGTACTATTGTCTGTTCTCTTTGTTCGTGTTGGACGTCTCATTGATCTTCTTACATTCGGTGACTTGTCTCTTGCTATCCGTACTATCCTGTTGTTTGCCATTCTTCCTATGTGTTGATCCCATTCCGCGTTTCTTCTTCTTATCCACTGATACTTGTATCGGATCTTGTTTCAGATGTGTAAGTCATTACTGGTCGTATTACGCTGTTGTATATTCTTGTTCTGGTCTCAACGGAGAGAAATTTAATTCTAAATATGGTATCATTGAGGCGTCCCGCTATCCAATTAGCCTTGTTGACTTGATGTTTTACTTCTTCCTCGATTTTTCCGATACTAAATATTTTGATACTCAGGTAATCGACCTCCATCACCTGCTCTATTAGTTTATTTTCCACCACCAGCTTGTACCTGATCGGCTCTTTTGCTATTACTATTGTCTCGGTTTTTTTAGTTGAGATTGACATATCATGTTGTTTTGCTGCTATATGGAATTCGTACAGCAGCCTTTGCCGGTCGTTCTCGGTCTCAGCCATTATTATCGCGTCATCTGCATAATAATATATAATTTTAAGTTCTCTGTTACCCGTTCTATATTCCTTCTTTCTTTTGACATTCTTTTTAATTTCGTCCATGACAATATTAAACAGGAGAGGACTTAAGAGTCTCCCTGCCTGTTTCCAGATTCATAGTTGATTGGCTCTGTAATTCCTTCTGCTAATCTTGCGACTACTTTATCGTCTCGATAGTTTTAATTACGGCTAATAGAATGTTCCTGTTATATAATAGAAGAATAACGTCTTCTGTTTGCACATTGTCGAAAGCTTTTTTTAAGTCTATCAGACACAAGTATGCTGGAATCTTGTATTCTATGGATTTTTCTTTTATCTGTCTCACAATGAATACGGCATCAGTGCATGAGCGCCCACTTCTGAATCCTTGCTGTTCTTCTTCCAAGTCAGCCAAAAGTCAAAAATATAATTGTCCTTTCCCAACACTAGGAAAATTTGGAATGGAATATTAGAAAAAAGAACTCAGTAACTAGGAATTTAGTTCTGGTACTCTGTTCGGTTTTATTTTGTTGCTTCCTCTTGTTTCATTGATAATTAGTTAAGGACCGTACAAAAAGACTGTCCTTATTTTATTCTAAATAATTGCAACCCTATTTTCCTAGATAGGGCTCTAAATGAATTTTTATACTAATTTAAAATCTATTCTATTATCAATAACAGAGCAATATCATTGGTGGATACCAAATGATTTAAAAGATTTTTTAACATTTCTTCATCGCATTGATGTTAACTATTTCCAACAAATTTAGAAATGCGGTACGAAAACTAGATTTGGCATATTTTGTTTAGGTAAGAATACGATTTAAAAGTTTTGAAGGAAATGAAGGTAATTAAAATTAAACATTCCCCTAGTGTTACTTTCCACTGCTAGTCAGTAACCACTATATTGTATCTAATATTAAACATTAGGTGTAAAAATTATTTTCCGACCTTTACATACCAAGTTTTATATTGTTTTATTAAAAAAGAAACTAATACAAACTGTCTCTTCAAAATAATTTCATTAACCTTCTACACACTTTTGTCAACTTTCAGGCATCTCTCGGATTATAGATTTGAAAAATAATGGTTGTTTCGATGAAAAAAGTCATCAATACTTTTTCGGCCTGTTCAAATAACGAACTGAAAATCAACCATGTGATGTAAAGATCGGAATAGGTAGTAATCGGAAGGAACCAAGTCTGGAAAATATGCCATCATTCACTATGTGAAGCCGAACGTTAAACGCTACAGCTGTATCACCCGAACGTTAAGCTACAGCTGTATCACCGTCCTCCTCTCATTGCCAATAAAGGATATTTTTTCTTCAGATGCGTTACGTATTCGGATTAGCTCTTGTTGGTAGAGCTTCGATCCCACCAAATCTATAACATCAACACCTTTTTTGCGATACTCGTTGATGGCTCTTCTGGATAAACCTATAATTTGTACCTCTTAGGATTATTGTACAATATCCACTTAACCTGAGCACAAGAAGCAAGTAATGTATGTCTTTATTCTCGGCAGTGAGCTAATGAATAAGCTCGTATTGGCTCCCTTAGACTTAGATATTGTCGCAGAAGTATCTTAAAACATAGACGTCATCTGTATTTACGGAACCTGTATTACATACATATATTTAAATAAATTGGCCCACTAATGTGAGAATTTTGCGGTGCAATTAAGGTCATAAATTTTTAATTACTATGTTATGCATTTAAAATAACCTAGCAGACTGTGGGGCAAAACAAGCAGGAAGAAAAGAGAGACTACCTATATAAATGTGATGCTGCCTCTAGCTTGTTTTTACAGTATATTTTAACAGGTAATATGAGTGAAATGACATATATTGCGAAACCAAAATACATGATCTAGAATTTTTAAGCCCTTAATATTGATGATCAAATAAACATTCTGTTTTATATTTTTGTTCTCAGTTTCTAGTACTTTTCACCTAACTATATTATCATTTCTTTTGTTTCAACGTTGGTTGTGGTTATATATTATTGGAAATGTATTTAAGCTAGAAATTGTTCTTTGCTTTCCATAAAACCTTGTATTTCGTTATAACGGTTTTTAATAATTATTTTGTATATATTCTGTTTTTCACTATCTGAAGAAATATTTTTGCACTAATAGTTTAACTACAATTCTTAACATAACGAACCATCGTCAATTTGCCGTATAGTCAAACTTGCGGAGCCTATTTCGATAAAATTGGGAAAACTCGTTTTTATCTCTTTTATTTTGCACAAAAAACATATTTATACACACATTTAAAAAATATAAATTTTGTATTATAGATATATAGGTGTATTTTATCTCCGTAAACAAATTCTTTAAAAATACTACAATTTCTGTATTTATCATTTTCGCCTAGCTTCTCAATAAATAAGTTAGGGAGATTGTTCACTTATCAATACATACATGTATTATAAAAAAAAGTCCCCAGCCTCCTCTGTCTATCTATCTGCCTGTACGCTTCTCAACTGATTTTATTTTGATTTTTGCTAATTGATAGGGTGTTTCACGAGGAAGGTTTAGATGTATAATTTGTGGATATTTTTTTTAAATTAACCAACCTATGACGATAAATGTCGGATGAAGTCCGAAAAAATCAATCGACGAAGAGATATTTTCGTGTACGCTGCGTAAATAGTTAGAGATACGTGAAAACAATGTGAAGGAGCATTATTCGCCTCAAATATTTCCACAAAAAAGTTCGCGACAGTATCTACTAAAGATAACCCAAATTATCGAAGTAAAGACAGTAATTTAGGTAGAAAAATATAAATCCTTATTAAATTAAATAAGTTCTTTTTATTGTGCATTTAACGAAGATAATAACTGAGTTTAAATTGTACCATTTAGATGAATAGTTTAGATTTTATAAGGGTGTTTCTGAATTCGCGCCACCCACAAACTGATCTTAAAAGCTCCTGTAATATTGCTAGGTAATTTAAATTCACCAAAATTATGATGTTCTGCCCCAAAATCCCACGTATTTTCGTATGGCCCTCAAATCTGCATGTTTTGTGCTATTTTTGAATCCACTCTGGTGTATGTGCGCATGCGTAGGGGTAGTGTTGCTAACTCTGCGTGAAGAAGTAGTCTTTCGGCTGTCTAGAGTATTGGTAGTGTGTAATGGAGTTAGGTTAGATGCCAAAAGGGCGTTATGAGAGAGTGTAGCCAACTTAATGTGAAGTAGTATTTTTTTCGGCTGAAGATGTTGATCGTCGTCGAGATGTGTGTATGTGTGTGTTTGTGTGTGTGTAGTGTTTGTTGTAGGTCAAACGGGCATTAATGAAAATAGCGATGAGGAGTTAGTTGAGCAAGAAGTCCCTATTATGGTGATGAGGCGTATGCTAGACTCGGTTAAAAAGTCTTTATTATGACGATAATGTTTAATTAGAATTGTCTTGGTTATTTTTAGTGTGTAATGGGGATAAGTTAGATGTAAAAAAGGCGTTAATGAAGTTAATAGTTTTTTTTTGATACAAAGTTGGTCAAAAAGGCATTAGAGAGGGTTACTTGTTCTTTTTTGATGAAAAGGTTGTTTAAAAGGTATTAGAAGGGGCTTGATGTGTGCGTGTGTAGATGTGCAAAAGGCCTTAATGAAGTAAGTAAGATTGTTATTTTTATATAATGTTGATGAAACAGGCCTAATATGAGGTTTTCTTGTGAAAAGGGGTTGTCAAAAAGGTCTAATATGGGTTGTTTTCTGTTAAAAAGTAGGTGAGAAAGGCCTTATATGAGGGTAGAAGATGGTACCATCCTCGGACCAAAAAGTCCTTGCATTTTTTTTTGTTTAAAAGTTTTGTTGAAAAAGGAATTATATGGGGGTCAGAAGAGTGGCTTAGGGTAGAAAAAGGTAAGCCAAAAAGTTCTTATTATAACAATGAGGGGGCATCTGACCAAAAAACATTGAGTGGTATGCTAAAAATAATTTTTTTATGAGGGTAATTTACCCTCATTTTTGGACGACATTTAGTATCAATACATAGTATAAAACAAAGTCTCCCGCCGTGTCTGTCTGCCTATTTATCGATTTTCTTAGTAAGTACTGAACGGATTTTTTTCTGATTCTCACTAATAGATAGAATATTTCACGCACTGTTTGTTCTGGCACCCTGGGAAGACACACTTAATATGGTGCATAACAACTCCCGTGCCGGGACGGGTCGCTAGTAATTAATAACTCTAAACTTTTAGAATATTAAATCTAGGTTAAGTTTTTATCGTTTTAACAACAATTACCTTATGGACTACAAACTGTTTAACACCTACCACCTCTTTACTGACAAACAATTAACCCTAAAGATAATTCTTTACATAATTCAAACAAGACATTTCTTTATTTTTGTTCTTCACTATATATATTCCTCTGAAAACCAGTATTTTATGGTTTTCATTTCTTAAATATTTAATTTTTTTTCCGAAGTCACAAAAGTACCTCCCGTTACCAGTCTATTAACTAGTTGAACGGATAGCAAGTTTAATATAATTATTTAGTAGGTGGTAGTATATTGACTATACGACCCAACTTTGCCAAGATGTGTTAAATAGGGCAAGAAAAACCACTAATAAGAAATACTACGAATCCCTATTTAGTGCGCTTCTAATACGCATTTTTTATTACTATTTATATAAATTAAGGTCTCTTCTATCGTTCAGTCGTTAGTATCTTACCATACCCCGTCTTCTCCTACAATATTTTCACGATCACTTAAACATTAAACATAAATATCTACCTGTGCACAATAAAACAATGGATCCCGCTTTCCATTTGGCACGATAAAAATTTTTATGTTTAATTGTATGCATTATGGTCACCCACATTACTTGTTAGGAATCTAACAGTGATTCATCTTAGTTAACAAAGTTATTAGAATATTTTGGTAATTTCTGAGTCTGAAGTCAATGCCAAATTTTAGTTAGATTTTTGCGGTGCAATCTCAGTAGAGTGTTAAAATCATCGATAGAATTCAAATTTTACTTTACTTATTATATTTATAATAAGATGCAATGATTGTAGAAAAAAATTTTGTAACTAGCTAGAGAAATCTCTCCTATGGTCGATTTTTTTTAAAAAAATCATTTAACATTTCAGTCTCGACCACCACAGTACTAAGTATTTATCTACAAAAGAGTATATAAAAATATTAGGTTATTCTAAAGCCATATATTGCAAAACGTACGATGTCGTATATTGCCCCGCTCTATATGGCCTGTAAGAATACAAATAGCTAATGATGTTTTTACTGACAACGTCTCAGTTGCGTCGTGTAACCGGGCATTGATTAGCATGATGTTAAGTTTCATAGTAATCTCTATAGCTCTGCCTATAATTATTACAATTATACACAAATAAATTTAAAAAGATATGAAAAATCCTTGCTACATCCTCGAAATGGTTCATGATTATTATTTTCGGATGAATAAACACAAATGAATTACGTTTAAATATCTTAGAATGCCTTTTTTGAATCAAATATGATAAAGATAAATAGATCTAGTATTTTTACTAAAAACTGAAATATTTAAAACCATTTATTTTGGAAGTATAATAAATGAATCTGATATTTAGCTAATTAGTGTTATTAATTATAAAAAATTACAAAATCCATCTTTCGTCAGAAAGATAAAAACCTGTTTAGTAAATGTTACCAACCAAAACATGTCAATTATATAACTTAATTGACAATTAAGTAAAAATAAACAACACATAAACCAAAATATTTCACTTGGATTTATACAAAAAATAAACTCACTTAATTACGATGATTTATATAATAAGTAAATCATCTTAACTTAGCATTAATAATAGAAACCCTTTTTAGTTAGTTTCTACTTCTCCCTGTAGAGGAAGTAATATATTTGTGAAAAAAATCATCCTCCGAAATTTTTGCTGAAATCATCAAAAAGTTTCTAATGTCCGTCGATCTGTCCATTTATTTGTCGCCACAATAACTTAAAGTAAGAAAAAAAAACTAAAATTTTTGAGTGACATTGCTTCAATAGAAAGGGATACCATAAATGATGTCGAGATCGATAAATTTAATATAGTTTCAACAGTATTATGAGAATATTTCCAGGTTTATCGTATTGATAATGTACAAATTTTAAACATAATTATTGAGAGTTGTTGAATTATATTTAAGTTGTAGGTAATTTTCAGGTTAAGAGTTCAGAGTTAAGAAATCTGAAAATTATGTTGCTTTTCATTAACTCCAATTTTAACATTTTTTTGTGATTATATCTCACAATAAGAAGGGTTTATCAATGTCCCGATGAAACTTAACTTCAACCTCCCTTCAATGGTTATTTATCGATGTGAACTTAAAACTTAATTCAAAACTGCAGTTCTCTATAGTGACAAGACAAGATATGCTGATTTGTGCTACCATAGTGATTTTCCTGGAGTAATTGTTAATTCCACGGTGATGCGCTGGGTCTTAATCTCAAAATAAAAATGGTT
This sequence comes from Pachyrhynchus sulphureomaculatus, assembly GCA_019049505.1. Taxonomy (NCBI): domain Eukaryota; kingdom Metazoa; phylum Arthropoda; class Insecta; order Coleoptera; family Curculionidae; genus Pachyrhynchus; species Pachyrhynchus sulphureomaculatus. Next base: position 85,421,433 of record CM032446.1, on the reverse strand, counting down.
AAATTGTTTTACACTAGCGATTGCTTGAAATTACAATTAGTATTAACTGTATTTACATAACTCATCCTATTATTATATGCTTTAATATAAAACTACTGAAAACAAATAAAATCCATATTTCAGCAGTCTAACAACTATTCTCTTTTTTGTTAATCCATCCCGAGACGTATTTTGCCTTATCACGGCTCATCCATCGAGCTAGGATCGAAAGATCGATAAACAAGAGAACATAATTTACTAGTCTTTATCCAGATACTTACGGAGCATAGTGATAAGATACAACGTACCAAGTACGCACACCTATTACTCCATCGTAGGCTAATACAGCAGCCACAAGCCGACAGAGTGGGTGACAAACTCAACAGTTCAACGCAGGCGTTTTCGAGGGATCTCCCTCAGGCATAATGTAAAACTACTAAGCTTGCCGCTACTGTGTCAGCCTACGATGTAGTATTAGGTGTGCTTACTTGGTACAATTCGTTGTATCTTACCATTACGTTCCGTAAGTACCTGGATAAGAACTAGTAAATTCTGTTCTCTTGTTTATCAATCCTGGCCCCACTGATGAGCCGTGATACGGCGAAAGGTATCTCGGAATGGATTGACAAATAAAAGAACAGCGGATACACTGCTGAAATATGGACTTTGTCTGTTTTTAGCATTTTTAAATTAAACCACACCAAAGTGTTGACTTTGTCAACCACTCTATCGGGTTATGGTTGCTGTGTCAGCCTTACCATTACGTATTATATATTTAATTTATTTGTCATCTTATATAGACTTTTAAGTTCATTAAAATTAGAGCTTTCTTGACCAAAATGGTTACGAATAGTTTTTTATCTTTTTATTTTTATAACAGGTTTAATAACCAAGGTTAAGGTAATGATTTTGTTTACTGGCTAATTTTCAACCAGAAAAAATGTTTGCTACTATAATACTATTTCCACATTTCACTATGAAAAAGTCTTCATTGTACAACATCTCAAATCACAGTCGTTGGAAAATTATTTCTTAAAAATAAACATGGACCATTACGTTCCTAACACTCTTCACTGCTCGGTACGTTGTTTCTGCAGTTAATAGCCGTTTCTTAGCGAATTATTACTTAGAATTATTTCAGGTAGATATGATTCTTACTGGAAACTTTGGTTTTCAGAGACATCCTCACAAGAAAAAATTCATCGGCGCCAAATCCAGGCAACTTATGTTACCAAAAACCAAGTTCTTTGGTTATAAATATCAAATTTTTGTAAAAGGTGTAAAAAAAAATTCCCATTCATAGTCACATATCTCTTCGAATTAAGAGTTATGTAACGCACGTTATTATCAAAGAAGTATGAATCGATAATGCCGATATTGTGTTCCAAGCCTTCTTTATAGAGCCTTTTGATGCTGTACCTTGGTTTACTGTGGGTTGTTTTTTAAGTTATCTGCCTCGCTACGAGGAAAAACTCGCAGAGCTTAAAAAAATATATTAGTCTACATAACCACCATCTACACTAATTCACAGTTTCTTGAGTTGTCTCATTCTATTCAAAAAAATCAATCTTTTATTTGCGCCTCACAAATGACAGCAAGTATTAACTCATCATCTGAGAAAAATTTCTGCTCCCTACGGAACTAGCACCTCGCTAAATCAGGAATATAAAGTGGATGTAGCAACTGGGTAAATCCAGAACTTTCGGATATTTTGCTCTAATCGCCTGCTTCAGGTTTTAGATATTCCTCTTATAAACCGGTCCATTAATTGTGGAGCATTTTTCCATATATTTAATAAGTAAAATTCTATCGCAATCACAAAAATTGTCACCATCAACTTTCCAAAAGACGAATGAATTTTCGACTTCTTGGGAGGTGAGCAGTCGTTATATCGACTTCAGCTTCGTGGGAGGATCTTAATAAGTGTGACCATTCGTGAAAAATATTTTTCATCGTTCCCTAAAGCGGCCAAACATTTTTGGGATGTCTTTCCTCGTCAGTTTCCGCTCTGGAGTTTAGAGATCCATCGTATAGAAACTTTTTTCATCCCTAAATCTCTGTACATAATCTTGAAAATTATCGCTTTGGAAACTCCACCTCCTTTAGCAAGCATTGGGCTCATCATTCGTGGATTTGACAGAGGCAAATTCTTAACAAGCTTGATTGTTTCTCTATTTTTTCTCAAGCGATTTTCCTAATCTGAGGTTATCCTGAATTAAGTCTGGACCTCATCGAACGTATTTAGATCAACATTTTACTTGAAAATACACCTGAAACATGCTTTCTTGGGTCACTTTTGATCTATTTCTCTCTTTAGAGAAAAAATTTATCGCTGAGCGATGCTCCACATTACTTTCGTTCATTTTTCGGAAGAAAAATAGCCGTAAAACTACAGGAGGCAACGAAGTCGTACAAAATTTTATCAATGTACTTTGAATAGCGACATTAATTTGATAAATAACCAACTTTTTTATGACGTAATTTTAATAATACGTTGAATGATAACTGAAGAAAAAAACATGGTATGAATTTCTGCGTATATGTATGTAATTAATTTTAATTAATTCAGTAATTATTGTTATCCAGTATTACATTCTCCTAAAAACCTTCCGATTTTTTCAAAATTCTGAATCGGTCACCATTTTGAAACTCGAAAGCCGATTTTAATCATCTACAAACTTAACCGAGATACTGATCCCAAGTATACATATACCGAATTTTATTACGTTAAAACACTCGCTTTGCTATATACATCAGGCGATTCTTAAATATAACTTTGTTGTGTTTATGGATAAGGAATTGAATTTTGGTAAATCCATATAACACTAACCTGTATTGATTTATATTTTCGAATTTTAAATTGCTCAGCCTATATGAGTTTCTGGAAGACTCCACAATGTCTACAATTATATCCATACGAAATATATTTAACATTAAATTTGAAGTAAAAGGCGGAAACATCCTCTTGATATCTACTATCCCATACGTCTCAATATTTAAGGGTATGAAAAGTAAAATATTACATAAGCCAATTAATTAAATCAGTCAGACAAGCAAGCAATGTGTATTTTCAGATTTAAAAAACAATATACATAATATGAACCTGCTACAAAATGTTGTGTAACCTGTAAATATAATTTATTATCTAGGTCGATATACCAATCGTGCATTTTAAACTGGTTTCCAAAATTGAAAGTAATATAGTTAGATCATGAAAAATTGATATTGTTTAAGTACGCTAGATAACAATAAAGGTATGCGGCTTTCTACTCTATGTAGCGAGCTAGGTGACCAATAAACTATTAATATAATAATAATTGTGTTTTTATCTTTTTTTTTTGTAAGTTTCAATATATTATAATAAATAATAATATAAAATATAATTGACCTGGTAAATTAAATTACATAATTAGGTTAATAGAGAATTTTGTCCATTTTACTTCTCTTTCTCAGGAAGTTTTGTCTTCGTGAAAAAATTACCCTCCTAGATTTTCCACTTTCATCACGTTTCGGGTGTCTAGGTCACTAGTTTCCTATTTTTATTGGTTTGTCGGTCTCTCTATCTGTCAATCTATCTATCTATCAGTCTATCTACTTGTCTGTTTGTCGACGACGAAATGAGTTATCAATTAAATTTGGAACACATATAATACTTAAAGTAGGAAAGAAAACTGTGGCTTTTGAGCAATATCGCTTCATGGGAAGAAGGCAAAAGGGATTAGGGTCGATACATTTTTGTGTATATTCAATAATATCTTAAATATTTTCATTGGATTTGGATTGGATAGTGACGAAATTTTAAGCATTCCTAGTCAAACATATAAAGGGTTAAAAGAGTACAGAAAGGGGATAGATTGGTTGCTTCATATCGCGTTATACGTTCTTTTCAGTGTTTGGAGTCGAAAGAAATGAAACTTATGTTATTTTCAGTTTTAACAGAATAGTATGTAAAGATCCCTTAAAACCTTCCTTTGCGTACTTGTAATTTAAATTATCCAGGTATATTATTTAAATTAAATTATCATTTAGTATAAAAAAGGTAAATTCGGTGTTTATTTTAGGTGTCTCAAAAGATAACGTTTTTTTTAATGATCCCCTTTAATCGGAATCTAGATATTTTCAAGTTGATTAGGTAACTTAACCCTTTCAATTTTTATAAGAAGTTTTAGACTTTAATGTAGAAAAGGTTTGATAAGTTGCTTAAATATCCTCGCCATTCTTAATTCCAGAGTTAAGACCTTTTATCTTTTTAATATGATTATTTTTATTTTCTATTTTAAAAACTAACAGCCATCTTCATTTACATATTAACATCATTGGTTATAAATCATGTCATGAGACAATACATTACTTGTCGAGATTGTTAACTGAAGTTTATATTTTAATAATATTTATTCCAATAACTATTTCAAGATATGTACAGATTTTTACTCCTTAAAAATATTGTTAGATGGTAAGTAGTGGTAACTTTGCTAAAAAATTGCTTGAGGCTGAAGCTAACTGAGTTGAGTTAGCTTCGAGCGGCAGCAGCAGTAAGATCACACTATCTAGAGCAGCAATAGCAAGAGCACTTGAAAATGCCAAATGAGATTTTGGCGAAACGTCGTGCAAATTCATTGTTAGCCGAACGGATTGAAACCCGGAATTTTAATGTATTACATTCCACCATCCGTGAAAATCCCTATTGTTACATATATATATATATATATATATATATATATATATATATATATATATATATATATACAAAATAAAATTGTATATAAATAGTAGAAGCCCATTTTAGATTAAAAAAATATGTCAGTAACTTCCGGTTTCACAGGAAACATGATACATTATTATATTTTAAAATAAATTTTAGGTGACTTTCATGTACGATTTCCTATCTTAAACATCCATAGTTTCTTAAATAATGGCTTCTGAAAATCAGTCAATTTTTTACTTTCATTCCAGTTCCCAAGGCGATAACCTTAAAGGAAACACTGTTTCTTGTTATAGTTCCAATATAATATCTCCTAAAAAATCAAACTAATCCTAACAAATATTTATAATTTTTACATATTTATATTGCTTGTAATTCAAACTTTGAATATTTATAGCATGAAAACGATAAATTGAGAAAGTCGGCAATGTTACTATCAATAGGCAGTTTTTTGTAATTCAACCAATTCTAAAGAAATCAACCTTGAAATAACTACAGCAAGTTTTAAATGCTCTTAATCAAATTTATCATAAATCTATAGTTTAATTATTGTTAATGTAATTTTCATAGATTTCGTAAAAAAAACTTTTTAGGTTTTATTTCCCGAAATCATCGGTCAAAAATTATTAGAATCAAAAACAGCTTTTTTTCGAAATAGAGTAGCTATTAATATCTTCAAATTGTTACTTAGAGAACTTTTTGATGGTTATTTTCTTAAAAATTAGTTGGATGATAAAAATTCCTATGTATTTATATTGTCGACTTTATAAATTCAATTGTTTCAGTTTTACAGTTTTTTAAACTTGGAATTCGAACAACTTATAATTGTAAAAATTGAAAATAGGTGTTAAAATTCGTTAGATTTATAAATAGAAATATAATATGAAATGGTAATTTTTATTGCAAAGACTGTTAGTATTCGACATAAGGAAAAGTGCAAAAGAAATCTAAAATTTTCCGTAGATTTCAAAAAGTTAAAGGTATGTATATATTTATATATATATATATATATATATATATATATATATATATATATATATATATATATATATATATATATATATATATATATATATATATATATATATATATATATATATATACACTCCCCTGGCCAAATTATTAGACTCACTGCAAGATTTCATGTAAAATATAAATTACCGAGTGATATTACCGTTTTATTATTTTAAATTGATTTGTTTTTTATTTTTATATTATCCAATCAATTACCTATTTATTTGACATAAATAAAACAGCATTAATTTAGAAAAGCATAAGTTTATTAAGTTTTAAAGAAAAGTGAAATTAATGTTAGTAAAAGTCAATATTTAGTTGAGCCACCTTTAGCCGCTATCAAAGCTTTAATTCTGCGCGGCATGCTATCAATGCAAGATTGTACTGTCTCCTGCATTTGAGGATGATGATTCCACACATGAATAATCTTTTCTAGGAGCTGGGTTTTGTTGGTAATCACATCTTTAGCCACTTCTCTTTTCATCAGCTCCCACACATTTTCAATGGGGTTCATATCAGGGCTATTACCCGGCCAATCCAACAGAGGGATATTTTTTTCTGCCAAAAAAGCTTTAACAGACCGAGCAGTGTGGCCGGGAACTCCATCTTGCATGAAAGTGAATGGTTCCCCATTTGGAAACCATTCTCTGAGCTGCGGAATCAACCGATTTTGTAATACTTCTTTGTACTGATCTTGCCTCATTATTCCTTTGACGACGTACAGACGTCCAGTGCCCTTGCCGCTGATGACTGACCAAATCATCACCTTGGTGGGATGTTTAACCGTCGGGACGACACAATCAGGATGAAACTTTTCTCCATGACGACGACGCACATACTGAGCTTTATTCTGCAAAATTTCGAATGTGCTTTCGTCACTGAAGCAGACCTGTCAAAAATAGGAAAAATATATAAACTTCCATGTTTATTTGCTTTATTTAACTGAAAATGATAATAATATATCAATTATCGATTAAATTGCTGTATCTTACCGATCTCCAGAAGTCCACATCTTTGTCTTGCCATTGTTTGGCCCACTTCAGGCGCTTTGCTTTCATTGCAGCTGTTAACTTGGGCTTCCTGGCGGGGCGACAGGCCTTAAAATCTAATTCTTTCAATTTTCTTCGAACAGTGCGCTAGCATCCTGGAGTTGTGATTTTATTACCTTTGTGGTAGCAAATCTGTTTTCTACACAAATTTTCTTCAAACATCTCTCTGACCGTGGAGTGAAAATTGGTTTTCTACCGCATCTTTTCTTTCTTTTCGGGCTTAATTCCTTCCCTGACTCAATTTTCTTTTTTATGCGTCGTACACTAGCTTCAGAAACCTCCAATCTTCGTGATATGTCTCTGTTTGTAAATCTTTTCGCAATCACAAAGGCCTTCACTTCAGCTTTTTTACGTGGTGAAAGATCGCCTTTTCTACCCATAATGAAAATAGTCCAATTACTTTTTTAAAACACTGCATACAAAATAAACTAATAACTGAGTAGTATAAAACTGTTAAACAAACAATCACAGTCCATAAAGCCACAGAAACACGTCCGTACCTGACTCGATTCCAATCGCGACTGATACAGATTTGTACTTGTTTACGTTCATGTATCACTTTGTCAACACAGTGTTGCCATATGTTAAAAATAAATACAAATATGTAGTCTACAACAATTCTTTTAAATAAAATTCAATAATATTGTAGTTTAAATATACCATTATTGCATAAAAACTCTTAAGAAACATAAAATTACTAAAAAAAAATACAGTGCGTCTAATAATTTGGCCAGGGACTGTATATATATATATATATATATATATATATATATATATATATATATATATATATATATATATATATATATACATATATATATATATATATATATATATATATATATATATATATATATATATATATATGTATATGTATATATATATATATATATATATATATATATATATATATATATATATATATATATATATATATATATATATGTATATGTATATGTATATATATATATATATATATATATATATATATATATATATATATATATATATATATATATATATATATATCTTATAGTTAGTCACCTACAGGTAAGCATAAATAATGCTAAATGAGATTTTGGTGAAACGGCCGCAGAGCGACACTGAATATCGGATATACTTTCGGATCAGTGAATTCCTACGTACTAACATACACACAAATATATGTATATATATATATATATATATATATATATATATATATATATATATATATATATATATATATATATATATATATATATATATATATATATATATATATATATATATATAAAAATATATATATATATATATATATATATATATATATATATATATATATATATAAACATATATATATATATATATATATATATATATATATATATATATATATATATATATATATATATACATATATACATATATGTATATATATATATATATATATATATATATATATATATATATATATATATATATATATATATGTATATATATAATATATATATATATATATATATATATATATATATATATATATATATATATATATATATATATTTGTGTGTATGTTAGTACGTAGGGATTCACTGATCCGAAAGTATATCCGATATTCAGTGTCGCTTTGCGGCCGTTTCACCAATATCTCATTTAGCATTATTTGTAGGTGACTAACTATAAGATATATATATATATATATATATATATATATATATATATATATATATATATATATATATATATATATATATATATATATATATATATATATATATATATATATATATATATATATATATATATTTATAGGCCTACCACACGTGCTGCAGGGAAATGCCTAAAGCGTTACAGGAGCGACACGTGTGCGGAAAAAGTGATTCACGTCGGTCTTGAATCGCTGTAAATTGTACTCGGTCGGAAACACAGTCCTGGCCAAATTATTCCGAAGAAATAAGATTCTCCATATAAAAGACTGCCTGAAAAGGATTGTACGAGGAGTAACAAGCTGAACCTCATACGAATGTTAAGTATTAGCATGCCCCACTCTGGGAGGAATTAAGCTGGCTACATACATGGAACAGTTGTTGTGGAGTGTAAAACTTTCTAGTTCGAAATAATATTCCCAGCTTTTAAGAAGCTCTCTTTGCTATGCTTGCAACATGTTCATGCCAAAACATATTTGCTCCCAAATTAACGCTTAGCAAATTGAGTAACGATGCTAGAGGAATGAAGTGCTCCGACATAACTGTGCCAGGTTCAGCAACGGCAACTGCCGCCTGAGTTTTTGTAGCGTTAATACTTGATTATTGTCACCCCCAAGATAGAATTTCTTCGAGATCTTTGTTAAATTGAACGACCTCCTGCTGTCTGTGGATATTTGCATGAGTAGCCAATATTCGGACGTTCAAAGTAAATAAAGAGATTAGCGTACTGTCATCTGTAAAGCTGTAGATTGGATTCTTTTCCAGCAGTTCGTTAATGTAAATGAGAAAGAGAGTAGGAGACGGTATTGATAGTTAGAAAGAAACCCATCGATTGCCACTCATATAGAACGCTCCTTGAGGAAACTTAAAAGCCATAAACAGAACTTTTCACATATACCAGAAGAGCATAGCTTCGCCAACAATCTATCGTGCCAAACACGGTCGAATTCGGTGGATATATCAAGAGCAACTGCTCGAGATTCTCCACAATGTTCAATTGCGTTGCTCCAAACATGTGTTACATAAATTAGAAGATCTCCTGTTGATCTAATATATATTTACGAAAGTCATATTGTTAGTCGCTAATAATATTGAATCATTCACGATATTTTAGAAGATGCTAATTAATAGCCTTTTCCATGACTGGCCGGTAGTTTTTTGGAAAGATCTTCTTGTCTTTTTTGGGTAACTACTCTGTGGTGCATTTCCAGCAGGAAAGAAATATTCCCTTTCTGTACAATAGGTTGCCAGAAGCTTTTTTAGTGTCTAGCTTCATTAAAATACGTTTTATGATTCGCTGTCTGAAGACAATATCGGGCGTCTTTGACTGCGCTGTGGGAAGTAGGTGTTGTTTTTCCTTGTAAATCAACAGTAGAATATGAAGCGAAGAGTTCAGCCAACAGATTTCTTAACAAGTGGTGTTGAAATAGAATTGGCGGGCCGTGTGAGTGGTGGTATAGTCGATTTGGTGGAATTTTAACTAACTTCCTGGACCTAACCTGGAATCGTTGGGGCAAGCGAGAAGTTTGTTTCTAATTCGTTGATTGTGTGCCTCCTTGGTTTCATCGATAATAATTCTTTGCATCTGTTTCGGGCACGAACAAAGATGTTACCATTTATTACGTTAGAATTTTCACGCCATTGTCGGTAAGCTAGATGTTTAGAAGCAACAGCTTTTTCGCAAAAATGTGTCCATTCCAGCCAAAATAACATCGGCAACCTTCTTAGCGCAGTCAGAGGGTCGTCGGATCGAAAACAAACATCTAACCAAGGGAAAGTTCCAACATATTCCATGAGTTTTTTCCATTTAACAGATTTGTAATGCCAGATCTTGCTCAGTTTAGTCTCCTGTCTGTCACTGATTGGTAGAATTCTCGATATCAAAAGCAGTTTATGGTCGGAAGAGCTCAACGGCAGATTTACAGTGTAAATCTCTGGATTGGTGGTGAAAAACAGGTCAAGAAGACTCTCCGTCTCGACCAGGGATCTATGTTGGTTCGTTAATAGTTAAGTTGCAACTAATTGAGAATGATTCAGCTTTACGACCTTCTCGTTGGTAGTATTTAAATACTTAAGCCAGTTGATGTTGTGGACATTAAACTCGACCAGGATAGCAATATCAGCATTTGAATAGTTAATCTATAAATGGTTGATGGTATCTGCAAGAGAATCAAGAAGTATTCTAAAGTTAGTATCACTTGGTGGTCGATAGAGGCAACAGATACACTTTATAGTTTGTTGAGTTGTTATTTTTAACCACATAACATCGAAGTTTTTGGATTCCAGAGCCACCTCTTATTAACAAGGGAGGTAGTTTCTAACAAAAAGACAGATCCCAAAGTTAAGCCTAAACCGAGAATAGAAGTCGTACCCAAGATAGAGAAAGTTGACTGTGCTGCTCGATGAACAGCACAGTCAAGTTTCACAGAAAGGTTTATTGGACTGCAGGTGCACTATATTTATGTTCAAGTTTAAACCACATATGTTGCAAAAATCTATTTTAAAGTTGTGATCTCTGCATGTTGACGCCCCTGAATCAGCCCACACCAGGAGATCCGAATGAGGGGCTATTTTACCTCCGGAATTTTTTGTAAAGGAGAAGAATAATAAAGAAAACCAAATTAAATTCCCGAATTTCACGAGCTCAAGCATCCATATTCTGTACAGTTCTTTCGTTCGTAATTTAATGAAATTCCGAAATTTAATTTTCATTACTCGTGCCCTTTTTACAAAGATACCCTAAAAATTAAATACACATCTAGAAGCGAGATGGTATTCATTCTAACTATCATACGTACTTTTCTATCTAGACGACCTATAAAGTATCCTTTTTCGGTTCGTTGGTCAGTTAAGTAACTCCTATTTTTTGATTGGTTATAAAAACATATCGTCGTCAGTTTAGGCTAGTCAACTATACAAAACATTAATCTTTTGTAGGCTATGTCTACGAAATTTACTCCTATTTGTCAAAACGGCAATATTTTTTCGCTTTTAAGAAATATAAAAAACAGAAAAAATGATTCATTAGGCCACATGCGCACTTTGTAGACAAGGACATTAAAGGGATCAGTGTATTGTCACATTTACGATAAAAATGCATTTCTGTAGAAGTAAATAGTATTCACTTAAAGTCGACACATGCTAGTAAATACGTTGGAAGTTCAAAAAATAAAGAAAATGTAATTTAACTTCAACTTACACTATATATAAAATGTTTAGCATCCTACGAGATCAGTAATTTGCTAATAAACTCTAACGTTAAACACAGATATAGTTATATACAGTTTTTCCCGCGTTGAAGCATTTTTTACAGGTGATAGCACTTACTAAAATATGTCACTTCATCAAGTATACCCTATATAAATGTTGAATAAAAAGGTAGCTATAATTTTTTGAAATTATTTAAAATTTTAATTCCATCATCAGACATCACCAATGCCACTCATACTTACAGTTTACCAATGTTATCACTTTTTCTATTTTGGATGTATTTTTGATTAATAATAATGTAGTTCATGAGAAATATTTAGTTTTCGAAATAAATCAGTTTCTTAGTCACTAAGATCACCAGAGTTTTCTCTGCTGTTAGATGGAAAGTGTTGTGTCAAAATAATTGATCATTGAAGGTCATAAACCGCAAAGATTTATTAAGAACGGAAAAGCTCTGTTATTATGGTGGATTTTAAAAATAGCTTTCACGTCCCTCGCTAAAGAGAAATATTGATTTAGTGAAAAAATCACCTTCTGAGATTTTTTGTATTTCATTACGGTTCAAGATCTTCATATTACGAAAGCACAATATTTAATTTCTGTCGATCTATCTGTTGACACGATAACTCTCAAATAAAATTAAACATCAATTTTAAAGCTAATGTACCTATAATATTCAAAATAAGAAAAGAACCTATAGCTTTTGAGTAATATGACTTCAAGGAAAGGGAGTTAAAGGAGTAGAGATTATTTTTCCACTTTTTCACATTACGGGCTCCTGCATTAATAAAACATTGTCTCTAGTGTCATTTATCTGAATATTGGCACAATAGCTCTTGAACGAAATGTCGATTTCAATTTTGGTACACATATAATACTTGATGTCGGAAAGTAACCTATAATTTTCTTTTCAGGGGAATGAGGGGAGCGGGGTTAATACATTTTTTATAATTTCATTAGAATTATAGGAACTTTTTTGATTTCTGGTTAAGATAATGAAAAAATTGTATGCATAATTATTGATAATCAAACAAATATATAAGAGATTAAAGGAGGGGAGGAGGGGATTAGAGGAGTTATTTCAAATATATCGTGTTATACGAACTTTTTCAATGTTCTGGGAGACGAAGAATCTGAAAATTATGTTATTCATTCATCAAATAGTATGTAAGCGCAATATCAAGTTAGATTTTGTAAATATCTCTAAAGCCTGTCCTTTTATTTTTGATTAGTATCTCACAATAAAGCAACCATCTTTTAAAATACCGAGCTGTATTGCAAAAATTTAGCGAGAAAAGTCAAATATAATTTTTAAGTCAAACACTTTACCAATATTTTTAAGCCTTTTATTTAGGCTATATTTGACTAAATAACTTCTTCTTCTCTTCTCTCACTTAAATAACTCCCTTTATATGCATGTTATAAATAAACTTCAGTTAATATATCTTGTTATCTTTTCTACAGAAAATGACCAATCAGTTACACATTTCAGACACACACCAAAGCGGCTGGGACGTACCTAGGAAAATGGCAGATGATCCCTCCTTGTAACTGATGACCTATGGTGCGCGATGCCAAGTGCAGAGGTCACCCGCTCTGATTCGAATAGATCGGACACATCTCAAAAACCGAGGGTGTCCTTTAATAAAGATGTACACGTCAAACGTATCGGTACGACAAATCGTATTTTGTATCTAACGACTCTAACTACTAAAAATATATCTAACCCATTTGTTTGGTAAAAATATTATATTATTGTAAGCTCTAATAATTATGTAGTGATTAACTGTTGAAAAATAACATTTTTAACCCAATTAACTTTAATAATTGGTAAATATTTAAACACAAAGTTATTTAATTCTACAGTTTTTCTTCTCTCACTGGTAGAACTGTCATTCAGTTTTCACGACTTATAAAAAAATAAAAAGGAAAGAAAAGAGAAACTACCTAAAGATAACTTTAACGTATTTTTGAAGGTGATTCTAGAATTAAAAATATGAAGAAATGTTCCTATCAACCTTGATCTGCAAATACATTCCTGCAGCTTTCCAACTGCGGACCCTCAGAATTAGTTTTTATTGCCCTCATAATTAGTTTTTATCGCCTTCAAAATTAGTTTTTATCGCCCTCAGAATTAGGTTTTATCGCCCTCAGAATTAGTTTTTATAGTTTATTTCCTTAGCCATTTTGAGGAAAAACTACAAATTTGGTACCTAGCTTCTCATAAAAAATACCTTTTTCGTGGAAAAATTATTGAAAAAACCTCTTTATTAACCCTAAGCATTGGTTAAAATTCAATCCACAAACATACGAGCATTTTAGTAAAAGCCTTTCCTATTATCTATGTACGTCCCCGACCCTGAAATTAATTTTCGTAATTCGAAAACCCAAAAATAACAAATTTTTAGTTTTTTTCTTAAAATGGTTAGGAAAATAATCTATAGACTAATTCTGGCGATCCACATTTGGTGGGGTGTCGCTGCGAGGAATTTTCGGACCTGGGTTGATAGGGATTTTCTATATATATTCTATATATATATATATATATATATATATATATATATATATATATATATATATATACATACATACATACATACATACATACATACATGCAAACACACACACACACACACACACACATATATATATATATATATATATATATATATATATATATATATATATATATATATATATATATATATGTGTGTGTGTGTGTGTGTGTTTTCATATTCTAATGGTAGAAAAGCAAAACAAAAAATTGACAACGAATAATAATGAATACCAGGAATAGTTTTGAGCTCGGAGGTGTCAATAGGTTTTTAATTATCCTTTTCTACTGTTATTCTTGTGTTTATTAATAGTATATTTCCCATATTAAATGCACATTTTTTTTAAAAATTGTCAATACCAGAATTTATTTAAGTAGTTAAGACGAAGTTTGGTTGATATTTTTTCTATTCGGCCTATATCAGTGAATTATAAAAATTTTAATTTATTTTATTATATAACACGACGAAATTAGATGTTGAAAAAACTGATTTTAACTATCTCTATTTTCGAACCTATAACTTAACTCATTCCAAAACGGATTCTTGAATCACATTACGGGTATCATATATTATTTGGCGCCTAAAGTTTAAATTAAAACACCTAAAAATATCACAAATAAATATACTTATAGTTTATACTTTATTCAAAAATATTAGTTCTCCCTTCAAAATTCGTTCGGTTACTTAAAGTTAGATTTCAATGATTTTAAAAAATTACTGAAGAGTTGTTGGAAAAACAACATAAATAATTGCAAGTTTCTAGAAAATTATATCTGTAAAATTGTCAGTTTCTAGGTAAAAAATGGAGTAAATTTTGTCGTTATGAGGTTTTAGTTGAAAATAAGTCGAAAAAAAAAACATTTTACTAACGTTCCTGAAACTCAGGCTAAACACAGAATTTTAACGTTTTTAAACATTCTACTAGCAAATAACACGACATATGTTTAGCAAAGTCTAAAATATTCTACTAACAAACCAGACGAAACTAAGATACTTTTATAAATTTCTTGGATATTCTATGAGAGATTTACTCCAAATAAACAATTTTTTCCATATTATATTTGTCAATCAAATGAAAGACATATTTAGTTGAATCACAGTCACAATAAACACTGTTTTTGATAAAAGTCTGTAGTCCCAAATCAGACGGAATATAGACATTCTGAATAGATTTCTCAAATATTCGAGTCGAACTGATCAATTTTTTAGAAATCAGATGAGAATAGCACATCTCCTATCAAGTTCTAAAATACTCTATTCATAAGTCATACGAACTTATATTTTAATAAATCTCTGCAATACCTGGGTGATAAAATATTCTCTTTATAACTTTGTCGAAATGCTTAGATTCATCCACAAAAATGTTTTTATAAACAATTCTACATAACTAGTTGAATTCACTTCTTTATTTTAAATTACTCACATAAACCCATAAATGTTGGTTGAAGCTGTGTATTTGTAAAAAACTCACTAAACATTAATATATAAATATACTAGCCGGGCCCGCGGCTCCGCTCGCGTGGACTTGATTCACTACTATCGTCACTGCTTATTCCTTATGTTACTCAACGTAATAAAATATCTCCCATTATTTCTCCTTATCTCCCAATATTTCTCCTTATTTCCCATTATCTCTACATAATTTCCATTATCTAGCCTTATCTCTGCTCATCTCCCATTATTTCTCCTTATCTCCCATTATCTCACCTTATTTCCCATTATCTAGGCTTATCTCGACTTATCTCCCATTATTTCTCCTTATCTCCCATTATTTCTCCTTATCTCCCATTATCTCACCATAACTCCCATTATCTAGACTTGTCTCTGCTTATCTTCCATTATCTCTCCTTATTCCCAATTATTTATACTTATCTCCCATTATCTCACCTTATCTCGACTTATCTCCCATTATTTCACCTTATCTCCCATTATCTCACCTTATCTCGACTTATCTCCCATTATTTCACCTTATCTCCCATTATCTCACCTTATCTCCCATTATCTAGGCTTATATCGAATTATATAGAACATATGTATAAATTTATGGAAAAAGAACAGATGTATGAATAAAAAAAAAACACATAAATCGGATAAGTGGTTCTCGAGTGATAAGCGCACTAACGGACAGACAGACAGACAGACAGACAGAGAGACGTTGCATTTTATATATATTGTATTCTTTGCTACATGATATTGTTCCATATTTAATGCTTTAGGGAGTGTATTGCAAGAGAACACGCTAGCGGCAAACTTTTCTCCGACTTGATTCACTATTATCGTCACTGCTTATTCCTTATGTCACCTAATAAAATATATCCTATAACCTGGCCAGAGAACATACGTATGTTTTAAAAAAAAGCACGTAAATCGGATAAGTGGTTCTCCAGTGATAAGCACACTAACGGACGGACAGACAGACAGACGGACAGAGAGACATTGCATTTTATATATATTATAGATATTCTCTGCTACATAATATTGTTCCATATTTAATGGTTTGGACTGTGTATTGCAAGAGAACGCGCTAGCGGCAAACTTTGTCCGACTTCATTTACTATTATTGTCACTGCTCATTCCTTATGCTACCTATCGTAATAAAATATAGCCTATAAGCTGGCCGGAGAACATATGTATGTTTTAAAAAAAAAAAGTACGAAAATCGGATAAGTGGTTCTCCAGTGATAAGCGCACTAACGGACAGACAGAGATACGTTGCATTTTATATA
This sequence comes from Pachyrhynchus sulphureomaculatus, assembly GCA_019049505.1. Lineage (NCBI taxonomy): Eukaryota > Metazoa > Arthropoda > Insecta > Coleoptera > Curculionidae > Pachyrhynchus > Pachyrhynchus sulphureomaculatus. The sequence goes on along the minus strand of CM032446.1, from coordinate 85,404,510 downwards.
TATTATAGATGTAATAAAATATATACCTATAACCTGGTCAGAGAACATATGTATGAATTTAAAAAATCACGTAAATCGGATAAGTGGTTCTCGAGGGATAAGCGCATTAACGGACAGACAGACAGACAGACAAACATTGCATTTTATATATATTATAGATATAGATTATTATTATATAACCTGGCCAAAGAATATATGTATGAATTTAAAAAAAGACAGGTAAATCGGATAGGTGGTTCCCGCGTGATAAACGCACTAATGGACAGACAGACAGACAGAGAGACATTGCATTTTATATATTATAGATTATACATTACAGATATTCTTTGCTACATAATATTGTTCCATATTTAATGGTTTAGGCTGTGTATTGCAAAGGCACGCGCTAGCGGCAAACTTATTTCCGACATCATTCACTATTTTACGTCACTGCTCATTCCTTATGCTACCTATCGTAATAAAATATAGCCTATAACCTGGCCAGAGAATGTATGTTTTAAAAAAAAAGTACGTAAATCGGATAAGTGGTTCTTCAGTGATAGGCGCACTAACGGACGGACAGAAAGACAGACAGACAGACAGAGAGACGTTGCATTTTATATATATTATAGATACGTGTTTTCCTATTCTGTTCTAGCAATTTTTGAAACCTTTTTGACCAAGAAAAACAAGATTCTCAAGCCCTGTGGATGTCGAAATAAATGGTTGAAATTTACGCTTAAAAAATATTTTCTCCACAAAAAAAAAAACACTCTTGCCAACTTGCCAATCAATATAGGCAGTATTTCTCATTTTTAATTTTTTACTTAGTTAATAATTTCTCGAACTGACAATCGTTTAACACAAGAGGGACTGAAGCGCGACCAACTGTTTCACTAATGGCGGTACAAATATATTTTTAGTTCCAGGATTACTAGGAAAGTTATTTTTTGTGGTACGTGTCAATCGAAAGTTTTTTAGTAAGTATTCACTTTTAATTAGGTTTTAGAGTAAATTATGTTACGACTATTTTTCAATACATTCTTCAACTAAAAATCGACGAAAATAAATAATTTCCATGAACAATGTTTAGATAAGGAGGAGAAAGGGGAAGAGGTTGTTAGAGAAGATGTTTCGATAACAGAAATCATTTAGCGTTATAAAAGGTTTTATTGAAATTTATATTTTACTATAATAATCCATTTCTTTGAGGAAATTATGAATGTAATGTTGTTGGAATCAAGTTTAAGAACGTAATTCATCAAGTGAATTAATGAATGTGGAAAATGTTTTAGAGGAGAAAATGTGTTTTATAATTAAAATGGATTGGCAGGTAGGACAAAGAGAAGTTTATCCTTTAACAGGTGAGAGTAAGTTAGAAATAAATGGCAGGCAGAAAGTCTCCTCCAGATAGAATGAAGAAGATGGAATGGTGGAATAACTAAAGATTTGATTGCCCTTAGTTTATAGAAATTTGTCTGAAGATCTCAGTATAGCTGAAATAATTTCTTAAAAATTTGGTTAGGGAATTTTTTGAAGTCTCAGGGAAGCCTAAGAAGCTAATAGGACTCACCAATTTGGATGGCGACTTTGACATTTATGCTAGCGGTGGCGGCCCATAACTCCGTGGCGTAGTACTTTCTTGGGTGCAGAAAATCTCGGGTTCTAATCCAAGTCGGTATACTTATTTATTAATTTATTTAAGTATATTTGGCTTGGCCATTTACAGAGGCAGTAGTTGTTTGTAGAAATGCAATAACATCTGTGGCAGCACTACCGCGTTATCTAAAAGGTGCTGTGATATACAAAAATGTATGTTTCAACACTTGGACAACGTTGACGGGTATTACGACATCTTCGCCGTTATCCTTAGGATATAAAAAAGGGTAAAATCCCTACTCAGGTGAACGACAAAAAGGCCATTTTATTTTCTTTAATAATAATGTGGCTGGGAATTTTTAAAAAATGTGAATGGTATATTTTTTGGGCAACTGACAATAAAACTTTGAGCTACAGGAAGAGTTAAAGAATTCGATAATTTTGAAAGCACTCAGAGAATCGGATATAATTGAGTATTTTTGCCTAAGTTTGCATTTGAGTGCTTTACTCAGGGATTCTTTGATTGCTAGTAATTTTGTTAGCAAGAGGTGACTAAGAGATTTGAGAGAATTTATTTTTACACATACGAAATAAAAATTGGGCTCTTATTATTTAACACACACTTTTTTTATTGAATTGTCCACACAATAGTTTCCGTGGTAACCACCTGGCTAAAGAAGATAATAGGCTTATCGGTCAATATACGTATAAAACCATAAAAAATCAGCATATGATCATAATGAATGAATAATAAAACGGGTTTTAAATAATGTGTGAATATACATACATATGTATGCCTATAATCCTTTTAATACGCGCACGTCCCAAATTATTGGCATTAAATAATATGAACTAAAAGATGTAACTGTATTCCTTTGTCATGCAGAAACTTATACACTTACAATAATAATAAAGAATAAATAAATTTAAACAATATTATACAAGCATATTTGCCAAAAAGCAGAGTTTAACATGTATCTACACACTATGTTTTTTATAAACATAACAATTAAAATCGGAATTAAATTACATAGCTACCCAGAATTTTCTTAAACTTTTTCTTAAAAAAATGATTTTATGAGCAAATACTTAATAAAATGCTGGTTTTGTGTAGCCAATTATCCCCTTTACTTCTTCATCTCAGTCTTATCTTTCGTTAAAAGAGAGAAGCCAAGGTATTTGAATTTTGCGACTCGTCAAATGTTTACTAATTACGACAAATTATTTGGCAATATTAATTCTATGACTGCAGATATTTCAGGTTGTTACCAAATATTGTCCGTCCGTATTTCGTCTTTCTAATAGAAATTTGTGTTTGGCGTTATCGAAAGCTTTCTGATAGCCGATAAAGTAGGTAACTACATCATGCCTCTACTTATAGTATTTATATATCAATAATTTTATGAAAAAGAAAGCTTCTACAGTACCAAATTATTTAATGAAGCCGATGAGCCCTCTTGGTATCGAAGATTGTGGTTAATGACCTCGAATTGACAATACGTTTCGCGCCCTCTAGTTTACTCAGTGTATTAATTTTTTAATGTAAACCTATAGATAAAAATCTCATTCAAGACATTGGTCGATTTCAAATAATCTAGTGGAAAACTCAATATTATAAATTGAGAATTGCAGTTCAGAATTTGATCGCAGGACAGCCCATACCTGAGTACTGTTATCTCTTCGAGAAAAATTAATCTAGAAAAATTTACTCACCCAAAATTTCTATAAGGGCCAGTATTTCGTATAGATATTGGATTCCAAAGAACAATTAAATATTCACGTGCCTCTTGTCTACACAAAGATTTCTTGCAATAGCGTTAATAAAATGTAAATTTTTTAAATGCAAAACAGAAAGTTAAAAAATGTGAAAGTCGAGAAATTTTAGTTAAAATCTTCGAGGGTGTAGTGATGATGATGGCATAGCATCGGCGAAATTGAATTTTAAATTATTCAACTTTTGTATACAAAATATTTTCTAAAATTCTTTATATTGGCAAGATCTGGAATCAAGGGTCCCAACCATTCACACATACTGTAGTTATAAGATCAAGCTTCAATGTACGAGGCCTAGATACCACTTTTATTATTTTTTACTCGGATATAAAATAAGATTAAAAGGGACTAATATAGATGCCAACAAACGGACTGACAAACTGACGAAAATTGGAAATTACGTACCTCCTGATCTCTAAAACGTTAAAAAATATAATCATTTTTCATTCATTCATTTTTCTACGAATATAAACTTCGCTTAGCGAGGAAAGTTAGACACAATAGATTTGGTAATTATCGGAGTGAAAAGATAGTAAAAACATGTGATTCACTTTAGATTAGAAAATATTTTGAGAGAATTTCTATTAATTACATTATTTTTTACTCGGATGTAAAATAAGGGACTAATATACAAGTATAACTCCGAATCCAGTATGGAAGCTATGTGGTTTCTGTATCGTTGGCAATCCGCTGAGATTTCAACAACAGAAATTTATAAAATCATAAACAGGAGAAATCTAATACAGCCTGACTTGATGTAGTTTTAGCCCTTCCTCGATTTGATATTTGACAACTTTCATCACTGCTTATTAATATCAACTATTCATCTAAGAGGTACGTTTTGTTCTTTAAACTAGTATGGTTTCACGTCATTTACTATGTCTAACGATTTCTCATAATCGAGGGTATTCCATAAAAATATTAAGTTGTTGGCCTTATGTACAGACATACAAAGGAAATATGCAAAAAATTAAGCTGTACACAAAGATTTAAATTTTGTTTTTCGATTTTTGCAAAAAATTGCTCGAACAGAATTCATTACTTCACGTTTATACCAATGAAATTATTTTAAGAAGCTATTATATAAGGTTACCATTAAAATAGAATTTTGGTATTGAAATTAAAGATTCAGTTAATAAAAATATATTTTTTACAAAAAAAAAACAACAGGTAAAGATGGATGGATAAGTACTCAAATTCCTCTAAAAAGTGATAGCAATAAGTAATTATTTCTATGGTGTGCAATATGATTTCATTATCACTCGTTATGTTTGATATGTAATACTACTAAATAAAAAAGTATACTAGGGGTACGTCAATGGGACACCATCTCGTCGAAATTGTTTACGTTGGGGCTAGAAGATCTTTTCAAACAACTCCCATGGAGAGGTAAGGGTGTAAATATTGAAGAAGAGCAACTCAATCATTTGCGATTCGCGGATGATATTTTGCTTATATCTAACAACAAAGAAGAATTGGAAGAAATGCTGAACGAACTTAACAACAAATCCAGAGAAATTGGTCTGAAGATAAACATCGCCAAAAACGATATTCATGACAAATGACGACTGTGATAAAGAAGTAGTATTAAACATTGAAAACGCAAAAATCACAAGAACGGACTCATACGTATATCTTGGGCAATAAACAGTAATATCCAAAGAAAACTTGGATTTATCAAGGAGAATATCACTGGCTTGGTCGGCGTTTGGCAGATTGCGGAACATATTTCTTTCCGATGTCCCAAATACAGTGAAAGTGAACACATTTGATTTGCCAGTATTGACATACGGAACGGAAACAAGAAATTATAAATGACCTACAAGTAGCTCAACGAGCGATGGAAAGGAGGATGTTAGGAATATCGTTAAGGGATAGGCTGACTTACGAAGAATTTCGAGGAAGGTCTAAGATAACTGATGTAGCTGAGAGGGTAAGCAAGTTGAAGTGGAGCTATGCGGGTCATATTACAAGACTCTCTGGTAATCGATGGACTCATAAAGTAATCAACTGGAGGCCCTGGAATGAGAAGAGAGAGGACTCCCGCAAACCCGATGGTCTGACGACATCAAAAGACTAATGGGATACCACTGGATAAACAAAGTCCAAAACCGAAGAAGATGGACGTACTTAGGGGAGACTTATGTCCGACGATAGACTGCATAACTCATGAAGATGGTGATGATTTTTTTATTTAGTAGTAGGATGTATATAGCATATTTTATATTCAGCGTGTAGATCTCATGAATGACATGAGGCTTATCGAGAATAAATATGTCGTAACTAACGTCACTAACTGCGCTACTTTCCCCATAAAAACAAAAAAAAAAGGTAGGTTTTCTTCCTATATACGTACTGTAAGACAAATTATACTAAATTTTAAGCTCCTGCCAATATAGAAACTATTTAAAAAATGATGGGAGATAAGCACAAGGGAAATCAGTCAATGCCAAAACTTGAGATTAACATTAATTGATTCACGTTTGAAGCTTGTATGTTATAAACATCGTTTTATTACCTATTTTATAATCTACGCAAATTAATATAACTCTAATATCTCAAAAACGCCCACAGAATAACAAGAAAGAATACCATTTATAGTAAACTTTTTAATGATCTACATATACCAGCATTCAAATAAAATTTTAAAACAGCTTTGTTAATAACTTTTTTGCATTGTCAAGGCCTTCAAAATCTCAATTTTTAGATTGCACTTCTTTATATGGTGCGAACGAGGACATATTAAGAAGAAACATTAAACATTATAGATCTGTATATAAATCAATCATAATCTCAATCATTAGCATTAAATGATCTTAATGGATTAAAAAAATATTGATAAATTAGCATTTTTTATTTTATTGTTAAAATTGATTTCAAATAGCTAATTAGGTTTTGATTAGCCTAACTGCCCATCTAAACAACAATTTCGTAATTAGTCTCATCCATATATCTCATCTAGTTAGCTAGTTACTTTTATTTGTCAAAATCACCAATTTCCATTTGCAACAAATATTGATAAGTCTAAAGCTTGTAACATTCATTTTTTCCTAGATTTTAAGACCATATAATGTTACTGATTTTTCTCTTAATAATGTATTTCTTTCCATTTTTGTATCGAGCAGTGTATTACTCTGGAATTTTCTAGCCGCGTGGTACAGTGTGCAGTGCGGGTTGCCGACCGAATCCATCGAATTTGTGGTACGCCGGGATTGGTGAAATATTTGTATCCGGAGTTTTGGTTCCGGCGTAGCCATATTACCGAGAGAGTGCCCACGGCTTATTTAAGGGTCCGGGGGACAGGAATCTAGGCTAATTTCCATCAAGCCGCCGTGAAGGCTGACTATCACCGAGCCGCAGCCAGGCTTACTTCGACCGAGCCGCAGTAGAGGCTCATGACAACATTTACGAGAGCCAAGTAAAGCACGAGTTTTTTTTTTTTAACGTAAAGCCGTAGTGGGCTCTGAGTGTTTTCTACATGGGGTAGCCAAAGTAGGCTCTTCTCAAAAGTGTGAAATCGGTTTTGTGTTCCATCGAAGGCCTAGAAGCCCATATGAAAACAGTAAGTTACCAGAACATTCATCAATAGACCTATTCCCGTAAATAAGTGTTTTTACAGCAATTTGAACTGACAAAAACGTGAAGTGAAAATCACGATTCTTCGATTTCGGGTGTAGTCAGGTTATAGAAGTAAAATGTCTGATTTAGAGACTCTAATAATAATAACTACCTGTTAGGCTAGAATTTTTTTTTGTAATCCTTAAAACCACAAAGGTTAGAACTTTTATTTTAAAATCATGAATAAATTTTCTTTTTGTTGATTAAAGCTAGTGTCTCACTGAATACCTATCTTACTTTTCAGGATAATGACGGCTGTACCAAACTGTTTTTTTATTTAACAACTGTACACCCTTTCAGTATTTTTTCATTTTTTTAACTGAAGTTAGATCCTTTCTATTTTAAAATGAATGGTGCCCAAAAGTCGTACAGCTGAGGCTTTTTAAAAATAAAAAAATAATTCCAAAAAGACGTACAAAAATTATCTCTTACCCATATCTCTCTACCAAGGAAAACTGAGCTAGTGTGTGTGATTAATTTCTCTAGTTCTTTTAAAATCAGGATTCACTCAATTCATTATCAGAAATTAAAAAGAGGTTGCAAGAAAATTGCGCTCAAGCGTGGGAAAAACAATTTTCACAGGGTACAAAAAAGACGCCGCAAAAAGCGGGCGAGTTAACACCGTACAAAAAGACGCAGTCTACGTGGGGCGCAATTAAACACCTTTTCATAGGTTACACAATGACACCACAACGTGCGGGCAAGTTAGAAAGTTACAAAATAGCGCTGTCAACGCGGGGCTTTTGGAATTTTATTTTTTAAAGGGTTCAGTGTACTAGCTATCGAACAAAGTAAAAGCTCTAACTTTTCAGATATTTTTATTTCATAATATTTAATTAAACGAAACTACACTATAGCAATAAGACAAAAAGCAGGAAATTTGTAGAATTATTTATTTCAATTTATCTGATGGTGGTATAGATATTTGAATTTTGTTAATCGACTCTAAGATAAGAGATTCCTACTTTTTTCTTAAAAGCTACTTTTATAGTTCAGATTAGCAGATGTGCTGGTTTACTTTAATTTTTGCAGTGTTAGATTTATTTTGCGGAACCGAAGAAAAAACTGTACTTTTTTTCTCACCGATGTTTTGCATGAATATTAAAAATACTTTGCTGATACGAAACGGTATTTGGAGATTTTTTTGTTGAAAATTCTTAAGATATCTAGTAAAGGAATTTTAATACAAGGCGATACTTAGAAATTTTTTTAAAATTGTCGAAGATTTTTTTTAATGTTTGGTAAAGAAGTTTACATATTTTAAGTGCCATTACATATTTTTTATTTTGACTATTGGGAGCACAGGAGAAATATTTTCACGACTCTTTAAACAATTTTTTTAAATTTTATACATTTATCATGGAAGCTTTCAATTTTAAAGTCAATCACCTACTGGAATATGAGTTAGACTATGAAATGAAAATCCGTCGTATTTTCTCAGAACGTCCGGTCGCGGATAAAAGAAAGATTCCAACGAGGATCTTAAGTAAAGAAATAATTCAATAGATCAGATTGGACTAAATAGTTACAGAAGTTTCTGATTTTTTTTAAAGTCTAATAAAAATTCTCCTTCTCAAATTAAAACTCCTGCTTCTCCAAATGGTCACATGTCTCCTTTATTCGGGCATAAATATTTAGATAATGGACCGCATATAAAGATAGATCTATTAGGTGCCCATTTCTCGGCTTTACTTGACTCTGGTGCAAATGCCTCCGTTTTAGGTCAGAATGGTATTAAAATTTTAAGTCGTTTAAGTATAAAAATAAGCCATGTCAAAAATAGAAGTGTTACCACTGCAGATGGCAGCCGTCTAAAAGTTTTAGGTACGGTTGAGTTGCCGCTAGTCTGCAATGGTCATTGTTTAGTAATCTCTGCTCTAGTAGTACCTTCTCTATCACATACTTTGGTTTTAGGATGTGATTTTGCACAAAAATTCGGAATTTTTGTAAATTTTAAAGATAATTCGTGGTATCCACAGTCCCTAGAAGTCAATTCTCAAACAAGTTTTAAAGACTGTTATTCAGAAAGTTCTATAGAAAACCTTTTCTCGCGTCTAGTACCCTAGATGATCTCTCGCGGACGGAACGCTTAAAAGCAGAAAAAGTAATAAGCTCTTTCAATGAAATAAGTAGTAAAGATAGGTTAGGCCGAACGAATAAAATCACCATGTCTATAGATACGGCTGATGCCAGTCCTGTAAAGACAAGGCCCATCGCCATGTCTCCGTACATGTCAAAAGTATTAAATAAGGAGTTAGACGAAATGTTGAAACTCGGAGTGATATCGTCTATGCTTTGACGGAAGAAAGCTCAACGAGGTCAGCAAATTTGATAACTATCCATTACCGAACATCGGCCGAATTTTGACATCACTCAGGAATGCTAAGTATGTATCCTCGATAGTCCTTAGAAAGGCTTTCTGGCAAATTCCTTTGGACAAATCCTCTAAGGAAAAAACCGCTTTTGCAGTAGTAGGCCGAGGTCTATTTCAGTTCGTCACTATGCCGTTTGGTCTAAAGAACGCTGCTCAAACTCAGCAACGTTTAGTGGACGTTATATTTGGTCCGAAATATGAGCCACATATTTTTACCTATCTCGATGATATTTTAGTAACATCGGAAGACTTCGAATCGCATATTCGCTTACTTAAAGAAGTAAAAGATAAATTGAAAGAGGCCGGACTGACGATAAATTTGAGCAAATGTGATTTTTTCAAAACTTCTCTAAAGTTTTTAGGCTATATTGTAGGCTCAAATTCCTTGCGTACCGATCCGGATAAAGTAACAAGCATGGTTAATTATGCGAGACCTACTAATACTACGGAAGTTAAGCATTTCGTAGGAATGTGTTCATGGTATAGACGTTTTATTGAGAATTTTTCTACCCTGTTGTCGCCTATTAATGATCTTTTGAAAGGACGAAAAAAGAGGACAATCGATAGATTGGACAAAGGCAGCAGAAGAATCTTTTATAAAGATTAAAGAGCTATTGGTTTCAGCTCCCATTTTATCCCAACCAAATTTTTCCCAACAGTTTTATATTTCTAGTGATGCTTCTAATACCGGTTTAGGGGGCGTCCTAACACAGAAAATCAATGGTGAGGAAAGAGTGATAGCGTATGCCAGTAGAACTTTATCAAAGGCTGAACGTAACTATTCGGTTGTTGAAAAAGAATGTTTAGCAGTACTCTTTAACATCGAAAAGTTTCGACCTTACATAGAAGGTGTTCCTTTCACGGTCATAACAGATCATTATAGTTTATTGTGGCTTAATTCTATTAAAAACCCTAGTGGCAAACTAGCGCGTTGGGCGATTAGGCTGAGACAACATACGTTTAATTTAATTCATAGAAAAGGAGTCCACAATGTTATTCCTGACGCTTTGTCAAGAATCCCAGATCATACAGTGGACGAAAACAGTCTTAATGCACAGATTGGCGTAAGACTTGATACAGTGATATAGATCGCATTGATCCATGGTACGATAATTTACGGCAGCAAATTAAAGAATTTCCTCAAAATTTTCCGCAGTGGAAGGTGGAAAATGATTTCGTGTACAAGTTTATCCCAAACCAGTTGCCTTTAAAAGTTAAATGTATCCGAATGGAAAATACTAGTTCCTAAACCGCAGAGAGAGGAAATTATAGACATGTGTCACACTCCTCCTACTTCTGGTCATTTTGGTTTTTATAAAACTCTTCACAGGGTTCAGGAACAGTATTATTGGCCAAAAATGCGTTTTGATATCTTAAAGTTTGTGAGGACTTGTGAAGTATATGGAGCGCAGAAAATCTCCAAATACACTACCTATGGGACTGATGGGAAAAGAGAAAACGGTTAATTACCCTTTTCAAGTCATAGCAGCTGATCTAGTAGGCCCATTTCCACGTTCAAAAAAGGGAAATAAATGGCTTCTCGTGGTTTCTTGCTGGTTTACAAAGTATACCATGCCATTTCCTTTGAAAAGCTCTAAAGCTGAATATATAGAGAGAATTTTGGAAAATGATGTCTTTCTAATCCACGGTGTTCCATCGCTCTTGATATGCGATAACGGTACTCAGTTTACCTCTAAGAGTTTTAAGAGCTTAAGTGAAACTTATGGTTTTAACATCCGTTTTAATCCCGTGTACACCGCAAGAAACGAAGTAACAGGGTTTACACCGTCTTTCTTAGTTTACGGCAAACATATACCTCTATCTGGATCGTATTATAAAAATTTAGATTTGGATGTCAATGTTGACAGCGAAATAATTCCGGGTAACAGGGGTGCGTACGCCGAAAATTTAAAGGGTTTAAAAGATATTTTCACCGACGTGCGTAGTAGGATACATAAGGCTTATGAAAGGAACAGTAAGTCTTACAACCTTAGAAAAAGGGATTTTTCCTTTAAGATAGGTGATCACGTTTGGCAAAAAAATAAAATTCTTTCCAGTGCAGCTGATAAATTCACATCTAAGTTGGTACCTAAGTATGTGCATTGCGGGATAAGAGAAAAGATTTCAGATTTAGTTTATGGTCTAGTTAATTTAGATGGGACTAAAATAGGACGATGGCATATTAAAGACTTAAAACCATTCAATGGACCTAACCCTAATGAAAGTTTGTCAGAAGAAGAATAATTTATATTTACATTATCTTAATTGCTTTGCTTTAGTTTTTTTGATGTTGCTCTGTAGAGGTGACGACCTCGTTTTTTTGACTGTTATAAAAGTTGAGCAGAGTATAGCTTACTTTTATTATTTTTTGCTAAGGTTTTGGGTACTGATCATATCCAAACTTAGGTTGATGGCGGTTGATGTTTAGCATCGACTCAGCTGTTGCGAGCTTGCGAAAGAGTCACACTCAGGATATATCATATGACTGGTATGTCGGTGGTCGCGGGATTTGCTTATGACCCCAAATAATATCCAGTTCTTGACACTTGGAAGCGAAATTTTGATTAGAGGCAATCCAAAGTGATCTTGAGTTTGGACAAGCGCAAGATGGAGCTCGTGTTGTATGATGTGGAGTCAAAAGATTTTATGAGCAATTTCAAAGTTTGTTACCCGAGTGGGGGTATTTTTATTACCTTAATGGTATATTTTGGGTGCAATTAAGAGTAAATTCATTTTGGTTTATTCAGTAAGTCTAAGACTTGGATTATTTTGATTTAGATCTTCTTCTGAATTGACAAACTGAGGGTACTTTCTATTCTTTTCAGAGCCGTTTAAACGTTACCTTTGAGTCACAAATTTTTTTAAATTTTTTTTGCATAGACTCATAGGCGTCTGATGAGTTTTTTTCGGTCTACTATCAGATTGATAGGAAATTGAAGTCCTGCAGGAGAACTAAAGGCTGATCATTTACAGGAGATGAGAGCAAAGTAAGACAGTCGTTTCACAAAGAAATGATCAAAATCTGATACCGAGATGAGAACCTTGTCAAGAGTGGCTAAGCGCAGTGAAGGAAGATTCCTAACCGAATTTTTAGATTTCCAAGAGGTAATCTAGAAGTTTGGGCTGACAGAAAACGGTTATGCCTGATACCTGTAGCAGTTTCTTCTAGAGGCTATTGTCTAGGAAGACGATTAACACCATGATCGAATATTTTAGCTGTCAACGACGTTTTCTTCTTGTTTCTGATTAAGCTGGAAAAGCTCTTGTCGTCTTCAAAAGTTTTGTTGGTTGCCACCGAAAAATTGAGAAATTTTTGCTTCATGTAGCTTTTTAAGCTCATTTTAGTAGTTTGGAAATTTCCGTTAGAAGCTTGGTTAAGTCAACCTTGTAAACCTTTTAGGTTGTATCCCATGAGTTATCTGTTTTTACAGGCTGTGATGCACCGGGTGCTGACAGATGCCGTTACGACGTTTGGCAGGAAGTTAGTCTTCCTGAGGAACAGACTGATTGGAAGGGTAGTCTATGGGGGGCGAACGTTTGACCTTTGGGACCTTTAGAGGTTTTGTTACTCAATGGTTATTTCTATTTGAGCCAAAGGAGAGCCTAGCTACTGTAGTCGACCTCAGCTCCAATTAGCCTATTAGTGGTGACAGGCTGTTGGCAGTAGTGTGTTTCGGAACACCCTATTGATTAAATTTTTTTGACTTATGGTGGTGTGGTAGACACCGTTTTAGTTTAGTGGATGCTATAATCTACTCCCTTTTGTTGGTGGACACCAGGGTCACCATTTCCGTATTTTATTGTCTCCACCTTTCAGTATATCGTGGTGAGGTGTTTGTCTCCTGTTATGTGGGATGGATTGAATGTTTTTCGTTGTTGTTCTAGGGCGAGACCAGTACACGAGGGTTCTTCATGCAACTTGAAGAAGCGCAATGCTGGTTAAGTTTTATATCTCTGTGTAGCCACCCTGAAGGATGACGGAGGGCGTTTTTTTTTTTTGGCTCATGTTTCTAGGCAGATTTGTCACTTTGGTGCGATGTGCCGAAGATTTGATTAGCTTTTGCTAAGAGCTTTCACCAAGCTCAGTATGGAGTTATCATAACCAAGAGTTTGGGATTTGAACTCCTGTATATATTTCTGTATATATTTCTGTATATATTTCGGTGTATGTTGGTTGCCTGAGGGCATGTGCTCAAAATGCGTGATTTTGAGTCGTTTTGCTTATGGACTCCTATATATAGGATTATGACTTTAGGGAGGTCCTATTTCGAGACTAGCTGTCTCATACAGTTATATTGGGAATGTTTCCTAGAATGTTAGTTGTGCGCAGACTAATCATTCTGTTCTTAGTGAACATTGCTTTTTGAAGCAGGATCATTCAGTTTGGTGAATTTTAGCTTTTATAGCTATTCACTGTGTTTAGGGTGAATTTTAGCTTTTATAGCTATTCACTGTGCCTATAGTGATATTGTTAGCTTATATAGCTGCTCACTATGTTAATGGCGAGATTGTTCTTTTAGAACGCAGACTTTGTGTAGTCGAGGACTATTTACAGAGTGTTTTCTTGGCGAGGAGCCGAGGCTTTTTTCTGGCGATATACCAGAGTGTTTTCTTGGCGAGGAGCCGAGTTTTTTTCTGGCGATATACCAGAGTGTTTTGTTGGCGAAGAGCTGACGTGTTTTCTGGCGATTAACCAGAGCGTTTTCCCTGGCGATTTTTGCATGTCTGGATGTCTCAGGACGTCGACATTGCGATGTAGAGTGCGATTATTTTCTGAGTGCGACTAGTAGTGATACTAGATTTGGAAATGTTCTCTTAGCGATGAGCTAGAGCATTGATAGCGATTTTTCCCGAGCGTTTGTCTGGATATTTATCCAGATTTTTTTTTTTTTTTTTGCCTTGTGCTAAATGGTCTGACAAGACTTTTTCTTTTTAGTGTAAGTGTTTGCACTAGAATCAGTTTTTTATTTTTCTTTATTTAAGAATTTTTCTAAATTTCTTTTGCTGAAATAGAAAATTTTCTGACAATCCTTAAACTATTTTAAGGGGGGTGTTCATATTTTGTTTCAGTTCACTTCTTTTGATTTAGACAAGAGTCTAGACAAGGTTATATTTTTTTTTGTTTTGGTAACAATAACAGAGCTGATTCTTATATAAGAAGACCGCGATTGTTACTTTAGAAAGGTATTTCTTATGTTCATGCAAGGATTTTTATTTACTTTTTGATGTACTTAACCTTAGTGCTTAATTAAGTTAAGTCTAGTTATAAGATTCTTGTGTACATGCAAAGATTTTCATTTGGTTTTCATTGTACTTAATATTAGTGCTTAATTGAATTAAGTCTAGTAGTAAGGTCCGAAGTTTGTAATTTTGTTTTAAGTTCTGACCTTAGTATTAAGTGATAGTGTACCACTTTGTACCTTTTCATAAGTAGCCTTAGTTTAATAGACTAGTGTAGTCTATTTCTTTTTGGAAGGGGGTAAATGTAACATTCATTTTTTCCTAGATTTTAAGACCATATAATGTTACTGATTTTTCTCTTAATAATGTATTTCTTTCCATTTTTGTATCGAGCAGTGTATTACTCTGGAATTTTCTAGCCGCGTGGTACAGTGTGCAGTGCGGGTTGCCGACCGAATCCATCGAATTTGTGGTACGCCGGGATTGGTGAAAGAAATATTTGTATCCGGAGTTTTGGTTCCGGCGTAGCCATATTACCGAGAGAGTGCCCACGGCTTATTTAAGGGTCCGGGAGACAGGAATCTAGGCTAATTTCCATCAAGCCGCCGTGAAGGCTGACTATCACCGAGCCGCAGCCAGGCTTACTTCGACCGAGCCGCAGTAGAGGCTCATGACAACATTTACGAGAGCCAAGTAAAGCACGAGTTTTTTTTTTTTAAACGTAAAGCCGTAGTGGGC
Organism: Pachyrhynchus sulphureomaculatus; assembly: GCA_019049505.1. Classification (NCBI taxonomy): domain Eukaryota; kingdom Metazoa; phylum Arthropoda; class Insecta; order Coleoptera; family Curculionidae; genus Pachyrhynchus; species Pachyrhynchus sulphureomaculatus. The sequence continues at coordinate 85,389,248 of CM032446.1, read as the reverse complement.
TCTGAGTGTTTTCTACATGGGGTAGCCAAAGTAGGCTCTTCTCAAAAGTGTGAAATCGGTTTTGTGTTCCATCGAAGGCCTAGAAGCCCATATGAAAACAGTAAGTTACCAGAACATTCATCAATAGACCTATTCCCGTAAATAAGTGTTTTTACAGCAATTTGAACTGACAAAACGTGAAGTGAAAATCACGATTCTTCGATTTCGGGTGTAGTCAGGTTATAGAAGTAAAATGTCTGATTTAGAGACTCTAATAATAATAACTACCTGTTAGGCTAGAATTTTTTTTGTAATCCTTAAAACCACAAAGGTTAGAACTTTTATTTTAAAATCATGAATAAATTTTCTTTTTGTTGATTAAAGCTAGTGTCTCACTGAATACCTATCTTACTTTTCAGGATAATGACGGCTGTACCAAACTGTTTTTTTATTTAACAACTGTACACCCTTTCAGTATTTTTTCATTTTTTTAGCTGAAGTTAGATCCTTTCTATTTTAAAATGAATGGTGCCCAAAAGTCGTACAGCTGAGGCTTTTTAAAAATAAGAAAATAATTCCAAAAAGACGTACAAAAATTATCTCTTACCCATATCTCTCTACCAAGGAAAACTGAGCTAGTGTGTGATTAATTTCTCTAGTTCTTTTAAAATCAGGATTCACTCAATTCATTATCAGAAATTAAAAAGAGGTTGCAAGAAAATTGCGCCCAAGCGTGGGAAAAACAATTTTCACAGGGTACAAAAAGACGCCGCAAAAAGCGGGCGAGTTAACACCGTACAAAAAGACGCAGTCTACGTGGGGCGCAATTAAACACCTTTTCATAGGTTACACAATGACACCACAACGTGCGGGCAAGTTCCAATGTTACAAGCTGCAAAAGTACATTACGTTTTTAAAATAACAACTTTTTTGCTGAAATGAAAACAGCTAGAGTTACAAAACGAAGCCTATTAGAGACAGTTGCTTTGAAAATATGATGTATTATTTTATAAATCTATATGGATGCTCGGAATCAATGACAAGTATACATTTTTTTTTCATTATTTCGAATTTAACGAAAACAGTAAATATCAGTTTTAAGTCGTCAATAAACAATTACGGCCAGATTCACTAAAAGGATCAAAGACTTAAATCCGATCTAATTGCCATGGAGTTTAAAATTTCTAGTATAGTACAGTAACAAAAGGTCATAATAGATGAGATAGGCATAGTTTAGATACAACAATATTATGATTTTATCCTCTCTAGAGTATCATCAAGAGTATTGTCCTGAGTTTTGGACCTCTAAAAACTCTGCTGCTCTTTTGTTTATAAACAGTTTAAGTTTTCAAAAGGCGTTTTTTGAGCTTAAAATGCAAATAACTGTCGGATCGAGAAAAAAAAAACAAACTCTTCGTAATGAAATTTCCATCAAATCCTCGTTAGTTTTAAGTCGCTCAAATATGCACATAACCTACAAAATTGAAAAACGGGCAAAAAAATCTGTTTTTTTTTTCATTTTATTGTACAAGTCGACTAAGTGAACCGATCGACTTGAAACTTTCAGAATTTGTTATTTAAAATTTAAATTGCCCGCCATTTTATGCCATTTAGTCCAAAATGGAACTTTTTTTTCAAAATTTAGGTCTCGATATCAGCTTTCCGTTGCCATTAAAATTTTTTTTTTTGGAGTCATTTTAACCTTTTTTTTACATTTGTTTATTAATCAAATAACAATTGACATTTTGAAAAAAAAAATGTTAACGAAATGATTTTTTTTTAATATAAGGGTCTCGCGATTCTCTACCAGATATAAAAAAAAATTTCATTTTTCTTTTTTCCAAAATAACCGAAAAAACGCATTTGTTTTTATTTGTTAAATAAACAAAAGTAATAAAACCTGCTAAAATGACTAAAAAAAAACGGTTAAAATGACTCCTAAAAAAAATTATTTTAAAGGTATCGAAAAACTGGCGTCAAGACGTAAATTTAAAAAAAAAAAGATCCATTTTGAACCAAATGGCATAGAATGACGGGCAATTCAAATTTTAAATAACATATTCAATTGTGCCCACTGGGTTCGGTATTTTTGAACCAAAATTTCAGGGTATTTTTGCTATACCAAAAGGCATATTTTCTGAAAGTTTCAAGCCGATCGGTTCACTTAGTCAGCCTGTACAGAAAAATTTAAAAAAAAAAAACAATTTTTTGTCGGTTTTTTCAATTTTGTAGGTTATGTACACATTTGAGCGACTTAAAACTAATGAGAATTTGTTGGAAATTTCATTACGAAGATTTTGTTTTTTTTTTGGCTCGATCCGACATATATAACCGGAGTTATTCGCATTTTAAGCTCAAACGGGTTTTGAAAACTTAAATTGTTTATAAACAAAAGAGCACAAGTTTTTCAAGATCCAAAACTCAGGACAATACTCCTGGTGATACCCCAGAGAAAATAAAATCTTAATATTGCTATATCTAAACCGTAGAATTTCAAATCCTTTTTTACTGCACTAGTAGTCTAGTTTCCTTTGTTTTTTGCCACTGTAATATTTCATGTAGAAAATATCATGAAACATTTTTATAAAAAAATTTAAACCAAAGTTCGAAAAATAAGATCTTAGAATATGAACAAAAAGTAATAAATTTAAGAGTTTTAAAATTTTTTTCCTTCCTTTTTTTAGGTTTAATCGTCCATAAGAACGGATTTTCTAATCTTGTTCTGCATAGCTTCATACCTTCTTTGCATTAGTAACATGATAAGTATTTTGAGTTTTGTTCTCCTGTCTCGTTGGCTGATGAGCTGTGATACGAAAAAACGCGTCCCGCATTTGATTGACTGATAAGGAAACAGTGAATAACTGCTAAAATATGGAATTTATTCAATTTTAGTAGTTGATATTGATTTTTATATAAATGGGGTAAAAGCGCCGCATAGCAATAAATGTTAGTAACTCTTTAGCTGTTATTAATAATTAAGATAAAATTAACTTTCTTTGCTATTACCTAAAACTATGAACTTGATTAGATTAGATTTCTACCGATATGGGGAAAGCCGATACACCAAGGAATCTCTTAAATTTTGGTCTGACAACACCATAAATTTAACCAAATCGGTAATGGTCATTGCACATTAAATCAATATGAATATGCGGAGGTTTGATCGAAACTATAAAAATTTTAGATCCCAACTGCTTTTATTTCCCTCTAAAGCGATATCGCTCAAAATTTATAGGTTCTTATCCTACGATAGGTAGTATATATACTAAATTTAAAAACCGATATCTCATTTCGTTCTAGAGTTATCAGGCCTGCAACCGGACTGGTAAATTGACGAAAATTGGAAACTACGTTTCTCCTGATCTCTAAAACATTAAAAAATGTAAAAATTTTCAATCATTTTTCTACGAATATAAACTTCGCTTAGCGAGGAAAGTAAAAATTTGTTATTTATCGTAATGAATGGGCAGTAAAGAAAAAAATGTTATCTAAGAATTGATCCCGATAAAATAAATCGACCATGGATGGGTTTAATTAGACATGTGGATAAAACATGTGATTCACTTTAGATGAGATAATATTTTGTAACATATTAAATATAATTCTAGGCATGATGACCTTGTTTTACTTCATCTTAAGCAGAATTTCTATTCATTATATTATAACTGACCAATATGTAGTGATAAAATAAAATACATTTATCAAATCAAGTGCATTAATCAATAAACTTTAATTTTAATGAGATAATGGAAAGTTATTAAAAAAAAAGAAATCATCTTCCTCTCTGAAAGCCTGCTGATTTCCTAGCTTGTGGTAAGAGTAAATGATTTTAGATTATCAATTTACTGTTAGCAATAACAAATTATCACTAAATCTAATATGTGAAAATATAGTGACTACTATAAATATAAAGAAACAGGCGTCATTATGAATATAGTATAATTAGAGATCAGACGATAACAACAATAATAACTGTGTTCAGGCTATCTACCTATAAATAAAACCGAAATTATGTCGGCGTGGAAAAGATAAGAAGCTTCCATGTTGAGATTTGGTACACTTAAGAGTTTTAAGATTATAGTAAAGGCAACATCAAAATCTAATAGTAATGCCAATGCAATGTTTTTTCATGAATTATTCTCCAACAGAAAAAATGAAAAATATTTTAGAAATTCTTCAAATTCTGTTCTAAATGGAATAAAGTACACAACACACCAAAGTAAAATACAATAACTTGTAGGTTTTTTTTATAGAATTTTTTCATCAAAATCGAAACAAAAATGAGAAATTTTTGCTTATTCTCTCTAGACCAAGAGAACTCAGTGATTAATCTAACCCTCGTAAATGCAGTACAGTACACAACCTGCAATTAAGGATAACGATTAACAATAAATTTCCTGATACTTTCAGCAAATAAAGGTCTAAGGCAGGGATGCAGCTTATCTTCTATTTTCAATATCTACTTGAATGAGGCCCTGATGGCGAAGATCTTGTTCGGGAATGGGTATACCACACTGCATTTCGCTGATGACCAGGTAATGGTCGTCCAAGATCGAGACGTCTTAGAATTCATGACAAGCCTGATACAAGAGTCTGAGAAATGAGGCTTGCAAGTGAATAAGTCAAAAACTAAGTATATGTGCTTTAGAGGAGATAACGAGGATTTTGTGCTGGAGGACAGGAAAGTAATTACTGCATGTTCCAAATATACGTATCTAAGTACAAGAGTCGAGCGAGATGGACGTACGGAAGTCGAGATAGCCGAGAGGATATTGAAGGAAAAAAAGATAGTGGGCGCCCTAATCTCATTACTCTTGAAACAGAAGAAAATCCAACTGTATGATACTATCTTTAAGAGTGTGGTTTTATATGGATGCAAGCTTGGCTATTAAATAAGACAACCGAACTGGAAATGTATCTCTGGCATAGATAGGCGGGTGTGTCAAGAACCATGTACGTAACCAGTGAAAGAATCGTCAAATTGTATGGTAGCTTTGCTATTTTGGTCGCGTACAAATAATGACGGACCATCGACTACAGAATCACATAATGAAATCGTGGATAAATGGAATCCCAAAAGCAATCTCGGAGCGCGAACTCCGGCCGGGGGATTGAGCTGATAAACGAGGTTGGAGACTGAGAACCGGAAGGCCCAGGAAGCTATGAAAGGGGTCGGAAGATAGATAGATCTCTAGACTAGAAAAAATATATATATATAGTTTTCTTTGTAGAAATGCACATAAGACGAAAAAAAATTTCAGTAGCAATTTTTTATTGCTATCATAAAACACTTTCAATACAGATTTTTTTGCTGTCACTTAAAGTCACTGATAGCACCTTTTTTTTTTTTTTATTTCAAATATGACATGATTGATATGTTTATTTCTAATAGTAATTATGCAAATTAATAAAATATAACTCTTCCCTTATGTCAGTGAATTGGAACCAGATAAAAAAATTCCTCTATAAGGCATAAATATAATACCACACCATTTCGAACAAAGAACCCCGCACCAATCTTATGAGAATATGCCTTTGTGTGGATTTGGCTAATTTTTCGATATGTTGTAGTCCTCGTCGTTCTGAATAGATATCTCCACGGACATAAAATGATTCTATGAATGGATTTCGTGTTATGGGCCTTCCAATCACAGAATTAGTATATATGTTTAATACTAGTATTTCTCCGTATTTATGAGTGATTGAATGACCTGCGTGCGTGAATTTGTATCCACAAGACCCGAGGGTATTCTTGTCAGCATTTCATAAAAATGACTATGCCTGTCCACTGCTAGTCAAAAAAGGCGAGGGAGGAGAGAGGGAGCATAGAGGGAGAATAGATGAAGTATTTTAAAACCCCAACTCCTGAAAATAAAGTGTTACGTCTACTTAATGGAAATATAGTACATTGCTTTCGAATAACCTGGAAGCGTTGAACATAGCAAATGGACTAATAATGTTACAACTGCTAGCCTTACTACTCACCGACTTCAGCCACTGGACGTCTCTTTTTTTTAAACCTATGAGCAGTTATTATATTCAAGCAACAGGAAAATGGTTTGGGACAAATCCAGCTCAAGTAACGCAATATCAAGTTGCAAGTTTATTTACAGAAGCTTACCAAAAAGCTGCTATCATTGGCACGATTGTGAACGAATTTAAAACAGCTGGAGTTTGACCCGAAAAACGTCTTTCCCGAATATTTGTTTAAAGCAGATGAAATTATAAATGCTCTCTCTCTCCAACAAACTCAAGTAATGAAAGCACATCGATCTTACAATACGCTTCTATTGTTATCAATAATGAAGACAAGCAACTTGCTCAGCAACCTTACGTCTCCGAATAGATGACCACATTTAAATAGTGAACCGTCTACTTCGGGATTGAACGCAACAAAAATATGTTGGCGGAATCATCGCAGCCAAGCCGAACAAAAATAGAACTAAAAAAGACACAGACATCAATAAACAAAAGAAGGAATCAAAAAAAAAGAAAGAAGCCAGTAACAAAAATAAAACGATATACCTAAACATCTCCTAACTCTACAAACCTCAAGTAAAAGGCTGTCGACACTTAGCCGGCGCCCAAAAAATCCTTGGTTGCCGCCGCTGGCCGCCGATAAGAAAAAAGTTTTTTTTGTTTAGAAGAAATAAAAGCCGAACAAAGGGAGTGACTTTAAAAACCTACCTCGATAATTTATTTAGAACGCTGTCGGTTTTACATTGAAGCAAATAAACTCTTAGTAAATTACATGTCTTAAAATTTTTACTTATTATAATAAAATATTAAAATATAAAATTGTAATTAATATTTGGTGTCAGGAAGTAACAATTTTTAAATATTTTTTATTATGACATTTGTTTGGGAGGAAACCGTTTAGAAACCCATTCAAATTTAAACAACACGGTAGTAACTGTGTGTAACCTTACTTCTGGTTCAGGTTAGTTTAGGTTCAGCTGGATTTTTTATTAAAAATTAAAAAATTACCCTAATTTTAATCGTAATAGCCAAAGTATCTTCACCAAAAAACACAAATAATAATAGTCATTAAAGGATAATCATTCGGAAATGGCTGAAAGATTTATTGGGTACGGAAGGACTGGTATACCAACTATGCAGAAGACCAGCAAGCCGAAAGGCCTTATCGTGGATGAATGTACTAAAAAGCACACTGTATCTACTTCTCTTAAGTCCATTCACCCTCGAGAGGGTATGATGACTCTGTGCTCAATAAATAGATTGAACTATTATCTGCCACTGTTCTCGGTTCTGTACATGCTCTGATGCTTCATGCAATGACTTTCCGGTTAATTGTTTCATCTGATCCACCCAAGGTAAAGGTGATCTACCCCTACGGCGCTTGCCTTCAACTTTTCCCTGTATGACCAGTGATTCCAGCTCATCTCTTCTGCTGAGGTGGCCGAAAAATCTCAAGTATGTCTGGTTTATAAGCGAGTTCAGTCTCTTAGTAATTTTTAGTTGTTGTTAAATGGACTGGTTAGTTCGGTATTCCACCCACGATATCCTGAGAATTCGACGATACACCCACATCTCAAATGCAGCAATTTTATTTCTGTCAACTGTCTTTATCGTCTATGTTTCTGATGCATATGTTGCAATCGGAAATATAAGAGTTATTGCGAGCCTTAACTTAGTCGATCGCGAGATGCTCAAGTCTTTCCATATTTTGACTAATTTTGTGGTTTCATAGCGAGCAATTGAGAGTCTCCTATGTATTTCTGAGTGACACTGGCAGTATTGGTAATTAGAGACCCAAGACCTTGATAGGAATCTACAATTGTATACCCCAGTTGGCGATTGATTATCATTCATACTAATGATCATTATTTTTGTTTTGCTGTTGTTTACTTCCAATTCGTAGCTTTTACCGATCCTTGTCAGTCTTTGCATAATGACCTCTAATTCACTTTCATTTGCGGCTATAATCAAGGTGTCATTTGCATAGCCTCAGTTCTGTATGCGTTTTCCTTCAACGTCGATACCACCATTTTTTTTACAATTCCAAAGCATAACGAATCAATCAAAATTTCTTTTAAACAAAATAGAAGAATTAATACTGAAGTGATTCTTGGCCTATTACAAAATGACAAGATACAAATTGATTTCAATAAAATTATAGCTCATAAAAAATTCTTTAAATTATATTTCTCTTATATTCCTAGATAAGATAAAATTTTTGACGTAGCCTGTTAAGGTAACAGGTAGGCTGAAAAGTTTTTGGTCTAGCTACTTAAAACATTTTTTTTCAAAATTCGACTTTATTCGTCAATATAGTCTTCTTCAAGAGCGATACAATCACTCCAATGCTTTTCTAACAGTTATATACCTTTCTTGTTGAAGGATTTGTCTTTGCCTTCAAAACAGGCCTCAGTTTGCGTGCGAGCATTTTTTTTTGAGGTCTGCGAATAGATAATAGTCGCTGGGGGCCAAATCTGGAGAATATGGTGGATAAAAAAGCAATTAGAACTTCAATTCATGCAATTTTGCCATCGTAATCATTGACTTGTGACACAGTCTATTGTCTTGGTGAAAGAGCACTTTTTTCTTGTTTATTTAGGGCAGTTTTTTTGCGATTTCTGCCTTCAAACACACCATTACCTTTATACAATATTCGCTATTGATGGTTTCTTCCTTCTCAGCATAGTCGATGAAAATTATTCCGTGCGCATCCTAAAATACAGCGGCCAAAACCTCCCCAGCCGACTGTTATGTCTTTGATCGCTTCGGGCGGCTTTCACCGGCTGCTAACCACTCAGCTGACTGCCGATCTGATTCCGGTGTATATTAGTAGGTCCATATTTCATCCATCCATTTCATCACATATCATATGAAAAATTCTTTTTATTGCGCCTAAACATGTCCAAACAGCGCTCAGAATCATCAACACGTTGTTGTTTTTGGTCCACTGTGAGTACCCATTTCGAACAGAGCTTTCTCATGCCTAAATGTTCATGCACGTTCTTTTGATATATTTAGGGTGTCAGCTATCTCACGCAATTTCACTTTACGGTCATCCAAAACAATTTTGTGGATTTTTTTATGTTTTCCGGTGTAACCACCTCATTTGGGCGTCCAGAGCGTTCAGCATCATTTGTATCTGTACGACCGCGTTTAAATTCAGCATAGCAGTACATGATAAGTGATTTTCCAGGGGCAGAGTCCCAGTAACACTTATCAAGTTGCTTTGCTTGAACGTTATTTTTTCCCATCAAAAAACAGTGTTTAATAAACACACGAAATTCGATTTTTTCCATTGTTTTGAAAATATCAAAAGTAGCGTCACTAAAACCATTGTAACTTGTAAACTAATCATCGAGATGTCATGAAATTTTGACATGTATCATTTGAAGGTTACTACTTCCTAAAAATTATATGGATTTTTTGAAAAGGGCGACATCTATGTGTCAGACCAAAAACTTTTCAGCCTACATGTTAGTTTATAATTTGATATTGATACATATTAAAATTTAATTTTTTCAGTAACTGTTATTATGTCCAAACTGTACGGTATATCATTTTTGAGGTTCTAAGAAAATAATTTTTTTTTGGAATTTACAGATATTTAATACTAACCTGAATATACAAATTTTTAGTTTTGATTTAGCATATTAATATCTGGTACAATTATTATATTATAGATTATTGCATTACATTTACAAAATCAAACTGAATTAAAAATAGAAGAAAAATAACTAACTAGACGTTTAATAATGCAAGGTAATTCTTTGGGCCTCCAATAATTGCAAGTTACATTTAATAAAAAAAAGTCGAGAGTATGTATACCCTTAATTACAATTTCTTTGCCGTATACCTCGAAGGTCAGGAAAATAAAACAAAAATAGAAAAGAATGTAGTAGCTTCGCAGTAAAGAATGGTCCAATGTAATTGCTAATATTCATTAATAAATTGCTTGCAATTGTAAGCTGCAGCTTGAAATTCCTCTATAAATAAATGAAAGGAGACAGACCTCTCCGTGGATGTAAAATGAAGTTGATAATAACCTTCAACTTAGATTGTAGACATAAAATTCATTTCAGGTTTTCAATGGTCAAATATTTTAGTCGGAATATAGAAGTGAAGGAATAAACAGCTTGAGTGCTTTCGTAATTTTATACGTAATTAGTGTAATTTAAGTGGTTGATTATAGGTTTAAACCTCCATAGTTCAAACGTCGCGTCTACTTATTTGCGCCTAGTGGATAAATCTCGTTAACGAACCTGTAAGTGATGTTGTTTATTGTATTCTGTCTACTAAGTTTCTTCTTTGGACTAATCTTTCTTACAAAAACTAAAGGTATCATTATCTAACTATTTTTTACTGCATTCATACTTTAACCACAAATCTTTGTGTAAACAACATTTAACATAAATTTCTACTTAATTTATAAGCATTTAATCGTACACGATCTTATCATTTTAATAAAAATTTATGGATGATTACCAGCTAGTACAAAATGTTGCAGTTCGATTCACCGAAAGGGTCTAAAATTTAGACCCCCATCTAGATTTTATGGAATTTAAAAATTCAAGTTGCGCAGGTTGCTTTTGTTTTCAATATTGTTATATTTAATATGGTTACTATCAACAAAGAAACATTTAAAAAAAAAACGAAACGTAAGCCCTTCGAACATGCCAAAAGTTTAGTACGTTATAGAATTTTAAGATATTTTTTAATTTTTATCGGTTTAATCATAAATAACAACGAAATTTTTTGATCTTATATGGTCAATATAAACTAGTAATTACCAAGTTACACCAGTTTTAAAGTTAGACCTTTTTAGTGAATCAGGCGGAAAATGTCTGGTATATTCTTTAAAGTTCACGGCTCACACAATTATACCTTCTACCCTATATTTTTCTCAGGCTAATATTTTTTGCAAATATTTATATTTTCATATACCAACTTGTAAGGAAATAAACACAATTTCATAATTTTACAGGACAGTGATTAAATACAAAAATATTTATAAACTAGTTTTGAGTTACATTAAATAAAGATCTGAAGCATATAGTCCAGTTGACTCTGAAAAAAGGTTCATTTATTTCTTGACTTTGAAATTATCAAAAATGTTGCTTAGGTTATTTTGTCTTTAAGCACCGGAGTAAAGGAACATAGAGTTTTAAAATTATAGTCAACGTGCCAATTTCTGTACTTTTTTCATTCTACTTTTATGTTGGTATAGTTTACCCTCCTACGGTTTAAGATTGAAATTTTTTACATGTTTACCTTTTTCCTTTAAAATGTTCCATATTAAACGGCTCTTCTAATTATAACAACAAAAATGAAAAGATGTATAGTTAGTGTAATATGTTTAGTTTAAAAATTTTATTATTAATTTCAACATGTATGTATACATACTTACATACTGTGATTCTAGTATACATATGTAGTTAACGCACCTTTAATTCATGTTGTTTATTGTATTCTATCTACTACGTTTTATCTTCGAAAATGTTTTCACAAAATTAAATATATCATATTTTACTGGCTTCATTCTCTAACAACAAATCTTTGTAAAGCACTAATTTAAATTTTTTCCTAATTTAAAAGATTTTCATCGTACAAGATATAATGATTTTAATAAAAGTTTGTCGATGACTACCAGACAGTATCAAATCCTAATATCCGTTATATTTATAGCTAGGTCAAGTATATCCCATATTTTCTCAGGCTAATATTTTTTACAGATATTTCAGTGTCCATATTTCATTGCAGCAATCCCTTCAGATCTATAAACTCACGTAATTTCGTAATTTTACAGAAGGGTGATTGATATTAATAAAAAAAATTGTGAAAGATTTTTTTTTTTTTTCATTATAATTATTCAACATAGTCAATTTGATATAGAAAAAATTACTTACTCCTTGTATACCATGAAATTCACCAAAAATTTGCGTAGGTATCTTTCAAGCATCGAGAAAAGAATATAAAGTTTTAAAATTCTAACCAATATATAAAAACACTATTTTCCACCATTTTAAGTCTAAAACAAGAGCAACTGAACGCTTAACTGTTAATATTTAATACACCTACTATGGACTGATATAACATTGGAAGTAACAAACCCTTTATTTTAAAATGTAACAATTAGAAGTTGGGTGGAAACAAATTGAAGGATCAAATTTTTTAGGGTACTATCGAAATAAATTGTAAAGATTTATTGTTAGAATAATTGGCAGAAAAACCCTCCCGATGGATAAAACTTTTAAAGTTATCATTAGTTCTCATTGGTTAAAACTTGAAAATAACCGATATTAGTATATTTAGCATTGTTATATGTTAGCATTGGAATTATTTACTTATTGTCTTTTTCCCTTAATATAGAACCTAAAGTGACACTTCTAGTTATAGCTTACGACAAAAATAAAAAATATGTGATTAATGTAATTAGTTTAATTTAATGATTTGACTGTTGGTTTGTTTATTTATTTGCACCTCTGATTGATAAATTTAGTTAATGAACCGAGATAAAAAAAAAACTTCTCTTATTTTTTATTATATGGGCTATTTTACTTCTTAGGACTAATAGTTCTTGCAAAAACTAAAAGTATTATTGCATAACTATTTTTACTTCCAGCATATGGTAGCAAACTTACTAAATTAACATGATCATGAAACAAGTTAAGAGCTTAATCCACATCATTTAACTTAGGTTACTTAAATAACATACTAACTATTACATTAGTTCATGTTAGTGTTTCATAGCCCGTTCCGTAAAGTACGTACACTATTTAGAAATTTGCTTCATTTTTTTTTTTTGGTTTGAATTTTTATTATATCTAATTGTATATGGCAGCCTATTAAAATTTAAATTAAAAAAATTGTATTCTATCTACTACGTTTACACCCTTGCAACCATTTCAAAAATGTTAATATAATATGATTAATTTTGACTTTCTTATACTAAATAATAAGTTAATCCAAGCACTACTAGTCGACATTTTAAATAATAGGTACTTTATTCCTACAAAAAAGTCGACTGACATTGACATTTCCTTCTACTACTATTACCGTTAAAATGAAAAATCATTAAGAACCCTAAAAATAACGTATAACATGATATATATGATGCAACCTCTTTAACTCCTCCCTCAGTTCATTAAGCTCTTTATATATTTGACCATATAGAAGTGATGATAATGAAAAAATAACACAATTTTCAGCTTCCTCGACCCCAAGAACCTATGAAAATTACGTATAATAAGATATATATGAAACAATCTCTCTAACCAGCTCCCCTCTTTATTAACCTCGTATATGGTAGACTATAACTAATAAAAAACACAATTTTCAAATTCCTCGAGTTTGAGAATCCTGAAAAGGGCGTATAAATATAGTAAGCCCTTTTACTTCCTCATCTACCTCATTGCCCCTTATATGTTTGACAATAAATAATTAAATTAATAAAAAATAACAAAATAGTGAAACATCTCATTTCCAAGAATCGTGGAAAGCACGTAAGATACTATATGCACGAGGCAAACCCTTGAAAACCTCCCCCTCTCCCCAAACGCTTATATGTTTGACTATACATATTTATGCTTAAAATTTGTTTATTTTTCCCTAAAAACAAGGAAACTTTAACACATTAATATAAAAAACCGGTCAAGTGCAAGTTGAACTTGCACAATTAGTGTTCCGTACGTTGATTGTTTTTAAAATAAAAATTTTTGTTAGGGTGGTATAAAATGATCAGTGACTTCACTAAACACACCCCAAATGAGTTTTAAACAAAATTTGTTTCCAATCTTCACTGAAAACTGGTGACCTTGATTTTTTTTTTTTATATATCAAATAAATTATTAAAGGTTTTTTAATAATTTATTTGATATTTTAGATAATTTTCGTTCAATCTATACCCCGTGGAGAATATTCCAGATTTTTCAAAATTTTTTGATCAGTACTTTTCGAGATAAGTTAGGGGACAGCGATTTTTCGCGATTTTTTAAAAGTAATACGAAGAAGAGTGTGCGCAAGTATTATATTATATATATATATATATATATATATATATATATATATATATATATATATATATATATATATTTTACTCGTGTTTTCACAAGCCTTCATTTAACACCACACTCGATGACCTAGTAAAAAATTTTTTTTTTCGCTTTCGATTTCACCCCCTCAAAACGAACCCCTTAAGTCAAAATTTATGTTACGGTGGTATAAAATGATCAGTGACTTCAGAAAACACACCCCAAATGAGTTGTCAACAAAGTTTGTTTCCAATCTTTACTGAAATCTGATGACCTTGAAATTTTTGTCTTTTTTTTTAAATACCAGATAAATTATTAAAGGTAATGCACTCGTGATAATTTTGGTTCAATCTACCCCCCGTGGAGAATATTCCAGGATTTTTTCAAAATTTTTTGATAAGTTCTTTTCGAGATAAGGCGTGGGACAGCGATTTTTCGCGATTTTTGAAAATAATACAAAGAAAAGTGCGCGCAAATATTACAATATATATATATATATATATATATATATATATATATATATATATATATATATATATATATATATATATATATATATATTTTACTCGTGTTTTCACAACCTTTCATTTGACACCACACTCGATAACCTAGTAAAAAAATTTTTTTTTCGGTTCCGATTTCACCACCCAAAATTAACCCCTTAAGTCAAAATTTAACTTTCAAAACTACATGGCTCTGATGAGGCCATCAATTCCTATATTATATTATTAAATTTCAAGTTTCTATGACAAATAGTTTCGGAGAAAATTGGGTGTGACAGACAGACAGACAGACATCGAAGTGATCTTATAAGTGTTCCGTACGGAACACTAAAAATGTCTAAAAGTTCTTAACGTCCACCCCTTCCCCTTAAGCAAAAGGTACAAGTTTTATTCCTACTTCAGGTATTATATATGCACCAAATTTGAATCAACATCTCATTTCGTTCTAATATCATCGTGCCAACAGTCAGACAGACATCCAGACCGATGGAAATGCGGTACAATATTTTTCGTAATCTAGGGTGTAAACGTGATGAATTTTTTTCACAAATTCATTACTTCCCTTTATTAAGGGAAGTAGTTAAATTTCTTAGAGGCCGTTGAAAGAAAAATCTTTTAATATAATGATAATTTCAACTACTAAATTGCATGTACGATCGCTATTATTAAATAATGACAAGGTTATAAAGTATCATTCTGTTCTCATTTTTCTGTTTAGTTTATTTATTTACTATTTTTCGTTCTCTTTCTTCAGTACGGAACATCTAATGGTATTTTTGTTCTTATTTAACTTATCTTTCTTTTTAAATACCTATCTTTGTTTCCTTTTTAGCTCGCTATACTTTAGAATACCGGGCTATGCGTTCTTTTTTAAATTAAACTTGATTAAGACAATAACGAGCTTGACTAACAAGATTTTGAAGTGTAAACAACAACTATAATTAGTGAATATGTCAGCTCTAAAAATAAATCTAGTTAACGAACCATGGAAAGTAATACTGCTTATTTTATTCTTTTCACTCAGGTCCCTTCTTTGAACCAACTGTTTTTACCAACAGTAAAAATATTTTTACGAGTCACTTTATTTATTTGCATATTAATGTATCATAACTGACAATCCCATAAAATAAAATACATACCTTTCTGCGTTGGGTTACATTTTTACATGTTTTGTAGGTGTATAGTACATTAGATAGGTAAAAAAAATCTTATATAGCTACATTGCGCACCCAGCATATAATACAAAAACAGTGTGTTACATAGATACAACTTTTCACGTGAAAAAGTTATTGGCTTTATATGGTACAATTATTCTACTAATAATTAATCAAAACTCTTACCACTCACAAAGTTGAAATTAGAATAACATTTAACTTTCCGTTAAATATGCAGTATTTCACACATCACACTGACCTTATACAAGAATAGTTCTTCTTGATAATAAGAAATCAACCTAGTTCACTTACACACCGCTTTAAAAAAAAAAAATCTAAATTATATTTTATAGGGTATAATAACACAAAAACAGATTGAAGATTTCGTTTTCACAAACTGGCATTAAATTACTATGGAAATCAGTTTTCATTGCTCATTTTTATGAGTAATATTTGCCGAAAAGGAAACTTCTCTGAAGCAGAAATTGCCTTATTATTATCTAATATTTCACGAATACACTAATATTAATACATAGAATAAACTACGTAAATTGTATGTTTAATTAGATTCACTATTTTAATAATAGCAAATTATGAATTACTTTAATAAGTAATTTGTATAAGCTTCATTAATTAATTACACTAATTCAATTATTTAATTAGCTTTATTAATTTAATCTATTTTCAAGATCGCTAATGGTTTTTTGTAGTCATCTCACACCCGTTTCAGAAAAAACCCTAGATTATCATGCCATTGACACATGCGTCGGAGGAACGATGTACTTTGGTACTTGAATTTGCAGATTTTGCTCGGTGGGAAACACAGTCCTGGATAGTTTATTATAAACGGATGAAGTTCTTCATATAAAAGGGTTCTTGAAATGGGTAGTTCGAAGAGTGACAAGTACAGCTTCATAGGATTGTAATATTACCTCAAAACAGAATTTCTTCTAAGCCTTTATCAATGATATAACTCTTCAGGGCGTTTGCATGGACATATGGTATTAAATTAATAGATAAGCGAGAATGGTATCTTCAGCAAAGTTATAGATTTTATTCTGATCTTTTTCAGCAGATCATTAATAAACACAAGAAAGAAAATAGGAGACAATATGAAGCCCCATGGTACACTAGCACTGGTAGTGAAAGCGTTAGAAAGAAATTCACTGCCACTTGCAAAGATTGATCTCTGAGAGTACTCGTGAGCCATAAATAGAACCGGCCTTACCATAGGGGCGCAAATCCGGGTTTATCAAATATGATGCCTTGGATATATTAGCGTAATCACTTAGGTCGCTCTATATTATTCAGTCGCGTTGTTTGATGACGCAAAGTGGGCGATCTATTGATTTTTAGTTACAAGAGCCATACAGGTGATCGCTAATAAAATTTTAGATTTTAAAAGATGCTCATTGATAACCTTTTTCACAACCACCTGCGATATTACGGAAAGTTATGCACCTAGTCGGTAGTTGTGTGGCATATTTTTACGTTTTTTGGGAATCAGCTGTTGAAATGAAGTTGAAAATTCTACAAAAATTGGTGATAAGAAGTATTTTCGGTGTCTCGCCTTATTAAGATACACAGTTCGACAACAATATCGGATATTTTTTAATGGACAATAAAATAAATGATTTTGTTTTTTGACAAAAATGTAAAGCAAAGAATCCAGCTAACAAGTTTCCTTTTTCAACGGTTTTCGCTATATCATTGTGGTTTTTACGGGCATATTACACAGGTGCCGAATCACATTGGTCTTGAATCGACGCAGGTTGTACTCGGTACAAAACAGAGTTCTACGCAGTTCTTTCTAAAATAAGGAGGTTCTTCATACGAAAGAGATGTTGAGTCAGATGTTACGAGAAGCCACAAGTTGAACCTTATACGGATTAGCGAGACGTGTACTCCTAGCATTTACCGCTCTGTGAGGAATCAAATGGGTTACATCCATCGAACACTTCCTATATAGTTATAAATTCATTTAATCGGTTGGTATTGTTGCATACCGACCGATTAAATGATTTTGTACTATGAGAACAAGCAAAAAACTTGTTTTTAATTCTCTTATTATGTATTTCCGTAGTTGCGTCAATTATTTGTCTGCATTTGTTTCCAGCACGAATGAAGATATTAGGATTAATAGGGTCAAGGTTTTCATGTCACTATCGTAGACACGATATTTGGAAGCAACAGCTTTTTTACGTCCACTTGCCGTTGGGAAGGTAAGGGGATCTACGCTTCCATGACAGCCAAATTAATATCAGCAACCTCCTTGATACAATCAGATGGATCGGTAATACAAAAATATCTGATTATGTATTTTTTAAACTTAAAAGCAGTGATAAAAACTTATTACCACCCATTAAAAAATTCCCTTTTTCTGGTATTGATATACGATTATATTGTAATGGTAATCTACTTTCATTTAAAAGAAATACACAAGAACATAATCTATTTATTGCCGTATATGAAACTCAAAATGCTGCTTAAACTGACAGTTTGTATTATCCTATTTAATTCACGACTTCACTAAGTGTGAAAGAACTAAAAAGTCTCTCACGTAATAGTAGTTCACTATTAGAAAATACATATATAAACAATAATAATAAAACTACACGTGCTTTTATCGCTGTAAATAAGTGAAATAGTGTATCTAAGAGAATCTGGAATGTGTAATTTACTGTAACTTTGCTATAACATATTTCTCAAAATTCTAAAGAAAAGAAAATTCGCCCAAAAAAATACATTTCGGCGTTTTGGTGCTGCGAGCTTGAATTTGATATATGGCATTAGAAACCGAAAAATGCATTGGATTAGAAAAACACTTCTGGTCAAAGTGGATGAAACTTCGATATGATGTAGTTCTCGATCCCCTGAAAAAAATTGAAATTTAGCATTGACGTAAAAAATCTATCCATAAGTTTATGGTGGACTCTCAAAAGTCGGTATCGAGAAATAGAAAGAATCTTCGATAACCGTGGGTTTCCATATTTTGCCCTTTTATGTAACTCATTGTGTCCATACTTTATCTAAAATTTAACATAATATCTAAAATAACCAAAAAAATTTAAGCAAATATTAAGTAAGTGGCGAATATATATTTCATTTGATTTGGTGCAAACTATCAAAATTAGTTTTTGAACACGTCCATTAGCTATGTTTATTACGTATTTCTGTAGTGCCGACAACAGTCAATAAAGAGAATAACTGTTAAGTAATGGAAAAAAAAATGTAATAATCCACTAGTTTTTTAAAAACTTTGACAAGAATTATATAGGATGTATAAAACACAATTATCCTACTTCGATTTATATATATATATATATATATATATATATATATATATATATATATATATATATATATATATATATATATATATATATATATATATATATATATATATATATATATATATATATATATATATATATATGTATGTGTGTGTGTTTGTACAGGTTTAGTAATTACAAATAGGTCACACATCTAACTCGCTTAAATGGCAGTTGTAGCGTTTTAATAGAATTTTTTTAACACAAACAATCGTATCGCGTTTTTGACATACTATACAAACTTTATATTTTTAAATGAAATATATCCTGTATATTATTTTTTTTTATAGTTTTATAGAAGTCATTCCTACTTCGATTTATATATATATATATTATATATATATAATATATTATATAATATATATATATATATATATTTATATACGAGGCATGTTTTTTAAGTAAGTACCGTTTTGGAATTAAAAAGAGACGTGCAAAGATATCGCTATAATTTTATTTTTACATGAAAGCCTGTACCTTAATCTACTTTTCTACATAATTTCCGTGAATATTGAGGCACTTGTCATAACGTGGCACCAGTTTTTGAATACCCTTCCTCATAAAATTCTGCCGCCTGACTTGTTAACCACTATATCACAAATGTTTTGACTTCGTTATCGTCTTGAAGACGCTGACCACCCAGGGTGCTTCTTCAAGTGCAGGAACAAATGGTAGTCTGTTTTTCTCTCACCTTTTCGTCCACTTTCTGCACAAATCTTCATTAACGACCGAAGGACGCCCACTCCGTTCTTCATCATGCCACATTTGTGCGGCCATCTTTAAATGCTCTCACCCATTCCTTACCATTCCATCACTCATAATGTTTTGTCCGTAAACTTCACAGATCTCACGATGAATATCGATCGGTTTTTTTACGCCTTTAGCACTAAGAAATCGTATAACAGCCCGTACTTCACAATCGGCGGGACTCACGATGTCGGAGGCATCTTAAACACTCAGTAAACAACGTATACAATGAAGAATCAGACTGTAAATGGCGTCATGTGAGTAGACATGAGATGTAGGTTACCAGCGCGCATGCGCGGAACGCCGACCGTATCGCTGCGGCGGCGGAATCGCAAAACGGTACTTACTTAAAAAACATGCCTCGTATATATATATATATAATATATATATATATATATATATATATATATATATATAGATATATATATATTATATATATATATATATATATATATATATATAGATATATATATATATATATATATATATATAATATATATATATATATATAATATATGTTATGTATGTGTGGTGTTTGTACAGGTTTAGGTAATTACAAATAGGTCACACATCTAACTCGCTTAAATGGCAGTTGTAAGCGTTTTTAATAGACTTTTTTTTTAACACAAACAAATCATATCGCGTTTTTGACATACTATACAAACTTTATATTTTTAAATGAAATATATCCTGTATATTATTTTTTTTTATAGTTTTATAAGAACTCTCAATTCTAGAAACGCCAATATAATTTATGATCTTATTGTATCAAATAAGGAAGATGAGACGCTTTTTCTAACTTTGTAAAAGTTAAATATGTATGTTGGACAATACCGGAAATTAACCATGGTATACGGTTATGTTAAGAATTTTGACAGAAATATGTATATAAATGGTTTCCTCGGAACGTGGAGAAATATATCTTAAAAATGGTTATAACAGAAGGCAAGCACACTAGGAATATACACAACTTTATGAAAAAAAGGATCCCTAGTATTTTTAATAATATATAACCACTGAGATAATCGTAACTAAGGTAATGTTGCAACGCAAGAAAATAATAATACAGAGAGACTACCAGGTACAAAGAACAAGAATATAAAAAAGCAATTTGTTTATTTGATCTTAAATATAACATTATTACTAGTACAAATAAATTCAAATTTATTATGTTGAGTGATCAACGTGGTTCCCATTTTGTTCGATGCATTTCCTATAAATTAACTTTTGTCTTTGCGTTGTTGCCAAAGTGATCTATTTAAAATTGCGATCTGCTGTCTAATTTCCCCTTTCTCCTGCTGTATAATTTCTCTCATCCTTTAATTTATCTTTTAAATAGCCTTATAAAAAGGTGCCCAACACTTTTAAAACTCGGCTAACCCATAAAGGGAACGTGTCATTTAAAAATCGGTTACTACAAGAATATTGCGTGGCTGATCGCCGTCCGGCTGTCAGATTATTTCTCTGTTATTATGTGGTACTAAATTTTCAGAAATTTATATTGCTGTTTCTCAGTGTGTGGCCCAATTTAAATTTCTACAAAAAAATATTGGTTCTATTACGCTATTGTTCAATATACCGCACAAAACTTGAACCAACTAACGGCAATAGAAGATTTTTATGAACTTTTTTTGTACTAACAAATGTGACTCTTAAGAAAAGTGATTTCCCAATGTAGCATATTGGTAAAAATTTAGATGGATGATAAATAAATATCCTTATTTAGACCATTTTGAATTTATATATTTTACAGAATTTGTTATAAAACCTTTCGATTTTGTATAAAAAAATAAATAAATATAGGCTTTTGTTAAATTTTGACAAATACAAAAGAATTTCCAGTTTTTCATTTCCGTAATTCTCTCCTCTTTGGGTAGTTTTTTCTTTCATTTGAACACTGCTTCAATTCAGATGTAGTTAATATATTGTTTAAAATATGTATATATATATATATATATATATATATATAATATATATATATATATATATATATCGTGTGTGTGTGTGTATGGAGAATTATTCCAGAATTTTTTCAAAATTTTTTAAATCAGTACTTTTCGAGATAAGTGGGACAGCATTTTTTCGCAATTTTTTAAAAAATAATACATATAGAAAGTATGCACACAAGTATTACATTATATATATTTTTGACCGCGTGTTTTGGACAAGCTTTCATTCGACACCCCACTCGATGACATGGTAAAAAATCTTTTTTTTTCACTTCCCGATTTCACCCCCCAAAATTAAACCCCTTGAGTAAAAAATTTAACTTTCAAAACTACATGGCTCTGATGAGACCATTAATTCCTAATTATTAGTACCAAATTTCAACTTTCTATGTCAAATTGGTTTCTTCTGAGAAAAATCGGGTTGTGACCAGACAGACGAAACAGAAGGACGGACAGCACCGAAGTGATCTTATAAGTGTTCCGTACGAAAACACTAAAAAATATATGAAACGGTTACCTTTATTTTATGTGCCCCGATCATCAGAACATTTTATTTTCGCCATGTAACATTCAACTCTATGTCCCACCATAAAAGTCAAATTTCAAATTAATCATTTTTAAAAAATTGTTAACGTCAAGAAATATATATATCCGCCGTTTCCTTCTACGTTTTGAAATGTAACACATGGGGCTGAAAAGTCTCGGGGCCTAACAAAGAAAACACGGTTTTTTTTTGGTTCAAAATTAGCTTTAATTCATCAACGTATCTCCATCAAGAGCAACGCAATCATTCCAGCGCCGCTCTAACATTTCAATACCACTTTTGTAGAACGATTTATCTTTTGCCTCAACATAGGCCTCAGTTCCAGCGATAACCTCTTCATTCGTGCGAAATTTCTTTACCGGCGCGTGCATTTTTTTCAGGTCTGCAAACAGCCAGTAGTTCGCTGGGAGCCAAATCTGGCGAATACGGTGGGATGTGGGAGCAATTCGAAGTTCAATTC
>CM032446.1:85298654-85366474 GCA_019049505.1 Pachyrhynchus sulphureomaculatus | reverse complement strand
ATATATATATATATATATATATATATATATATATATATATATATATATATATATATATATATATATATATATAAATATATATATATATATATATATATATATATATATATATATATATATTATAGAAGATTATAGATAACCTGGCCAGAGAACAAATATATGAATTAAAAAAAAAAACATGTAAATCGAATAAATGGTTCTCAAGTCTTAAGCGCACTAACGGACAGACAGACAGACGGAGAGGCGTTACATTTTATATATATTATATTCTTTGTTACATGCCATTATTCCATATTTAATGGTTTTAGCAGTGTATTGCAAGAGAACGCGCAAGCGGCAAGCGTTTTTTTCCGACTTGATTCACTATTATCGTCACTGCTTATTCCTTATGTTACATAACGTAATAAAATATATCCTATAACTTAGCCAGAGAACATATATATGTCTTAAAAAAAGCACGTAAAACAGATAAGTGGTTCTCGAGTGATAAGTGCACTGTACGGACAGACAGACAGACAAAGAGACGTTGCATTTTTATATATATTATAGTTGATAAAATGTGTAAAGGGTGCTGTAGGAGTTTAATAAAGTTCCTTCCTATATATGGTGCCGTAGGTCTTTTTCGGAGTTTGTGGAGTCGAGGACTCTGACAATTAAGTTATATTTTCATACTTTCAACTTTACTGGAAGAAGGGGTCAAAGAGATGGATTGTATGGTTTTAATGGTATTATGGGAATTTGTCCAAGTTTTTTGTTGCAATAATGAATAAATTTTGAACATAATTATTTATTTACTAAATTTAAGGATGCGTTGCGGAAGGGAGTTAGAAGGTTGATTTCGTATATATTTTGCTGTAGGTATTTGATTCCAAAACAGTTCAATTTAGACATATGGTATGTTAGGGAAATAATACCTAGAATTTTTAGTAGGACCAAAAATAAAATAATATACAGGGTCTTCTATTTAAAAGAAATTAAGATGGCGTAATTTCGTCGAACTGACAGTTCAAAATATTTTATTGTCAACGTCAGCATGTGCGCCGTATAACACCCTAAACTTTTATTTAAATATTTTTTTTAATAAATGCTGTGGAACCATTGTTCCATACATATGAGGCACCCTGTACTTCTATTGCAGTATTCTTGCTTTTTATTATTTCCAATTTTAACAGAAATAGTATGTAGAAAGGATTAAGATCCGAAACAGTTAAATTGGCTGAAACTTACTTACCTCTGACACAGTAGGTAAATTATTGCTCTTGCATTCCTTGCCAAAGGGAAAAAACTACTCCCCGCAATTTTTGCTTTTCGTTACGTTTGAGTGTTCTTAGATCGCGAAAAATGTATATTCCCATTTCTATCAGTCTATCTATCCGACTGTCAGGCTGTCGGTCTACCTGTTTATTGGGATCATAGTACGCAAACGAAACGATACTCTAATATTTCAAATATAGATGAAACCTACAGTGTTATGAGCGGTATTGTTTCAAGGAAAAAGGGTGAAAGGGGTAGGTGTCGATATGTTGTATGATAATTCATATTATGCAAATTTACTTTCTCTTTACTTGTGAAAGTCAAATTCAGTACTTATTTTAGAACTACATGTTTGCAGGAAAGTACTGGATAAATCACTTCACCAATTTTTTTTATCCTGCTTTTGTGGGAAGGCTAATATAGCTGTCTTCAAGTCATGAACACATTTTGTCTATCTTTTTAATTCCATTTTTATAATCGTTTGAGGAAAAAATCAAGAAATTCATTTCTCACATTATTAAAATTATTATCAGACTAGTCTTACTAACTATTTTTAATTTATAAAATTTTAAAATAATGAATAGCTCGATTGTTAAATCAAATGAGATATATAATTGTTAATGTAATAGTTGTGTAAAATAAGTGAACCGCAGTGATTTTAGAGTTGGGATATAACTAAAAAGGGTAAAGCGGGAAGTTTTTAGTACAATAAAAACAACAAAAAATGCACATGGAATTATTTCATGCTGTTTAAAGATGACTGAAGGGGTGGGAATATGAATCAGAATAAACATTGTGTTGATGAAGTTTGAAAACATTGTTTATGGAAATTTGTCAAAATACAATATTTATTTTAAGTTCAAAGACTCTCAACTTACAAATGAGATAAAATCAACACTTGTTTATTAATTTCGAATCGGTGGAAATAAAGAATTTTTACAAAGTTCTAGAACATTTTACTTAAAATATATTTTTAAAAACTTTCAAAACGAACCTTTAAGTCACTACATAATTGTTTCAAAGTTTTAGTGCATTCTATTCGTAAATCGGATAATATATATTATATAAAGATCTAGGTGAAATACAGTCAAAATCACTTTTACTTAATAATTAAATAATGAAGCTCTTCAATTACTCCATACAAAAGCTATTAAAAACTACTTTTCAATTGTTTACAGTATTTGTCATTTAGACAGTACTTTCTACAAGAACGGTAACAATACATTTTGGTAAAAAAAAATTACAATTTATTTTAATCATTGTAAACATGTAATTTCAAAATTCCATGACCTTGGTTTCCCATGCAAAAATCTTTAGGAGTAGACTGATAACTATTTCGTAAATCTAGTGTTTACAAATAGTTTTCAATAAGGAAATAATGTGGGCACTGAAGTACATTTAAAATGCCTACATGTTCTAAGAGCATCAATTTTATATTAATTATGTAACTAAAGCTAATATTAATTAAATATTCCAATTTATTAACTGGCATATTATACAACGCAAATTATACGCCAACCCAACATTCCGTGACATCTATAAGGAGGCGCAAAGTCACGCACTAAGTTGAGTTAATCATAATTTTTGTAATCAATAAAATAAAATTGAAAAATCTAGTGTAACCCGTAAAAATTGAAAATTGTTAGTGTTTCTTTTTGCTTCCCTTACTAAGGGCACTAATATATTCATGATTAAATCACTCTCCAAGGTTTTTACCTCATTAGTGTTTATAAATTAGTTACTTGCTATAAAAATAAAAATGTAAATGAAAAAAATATTTAATATGAGTTTTTTAAATATTTCGAATTATATTGGATCGTTATGTCGCTGAAACTTTTCTAGTGCCCACTTTTTTTTAAATATCTCACCATGAAATATTATTTTAATATCTAAAATAACTCGTATTAATGCGAGTCTGTTATTCTTAGTGTGAAAAAGCCAAACGTAAAATCACTATTTGCAGGGGAAGTAATAAGCAAATATTGACAATTTTTGACAATACAAGCATAGACTAATCTAGACTTGAAACTCATATGGCTGCTGTTCAACGGGAAAGAAGACGTAAGAACTTCAAACACGTCTATTTTATTAGAACATCTTGTGGTGAATTCTAAATATATACTACTGAAATACTGGGATTCGCCCCATGTCCGCTTCGCCTCGGTTGGTTGTCCAAAATTTATACTGC
Source organism: Pachyrhynchus sulphureomaculatus (assembly GCA_019049505.1). NCBI lineage: Eukaryota > Metazoa > Arthropoda > Insecta > Coleoptera > Curculionidae > Pachyrhynchus > Pachyrhynchus sulphureomaculatus. The sequence goes on along the minus strand of CM032446.1, from coordinate 85,363,032 downwards.
GTTGCATAGTTGGGTGGAAATAATTTTTTCGTTTATTATACAAGCTTTTACATGTAGCTAACACTAATCTGCTGTAGTTAAATTATACATAGATTATGTACTTTAAACATAGCAAACATTAAAATTTCAATTTTTTAATCATATGACGTAACTCTCCAAATAAAAAGAGGCAAAATAAAATTTTTAGAAGATATTTAAGGGCCAAAAAGAAAAAAAAATGAGCCAGAATTATAATATTTTCAGTTTATTTGTTTTACAATACAAAAAATATTTTTTTCTGTAAGAAATTACAAGCCTTGTGATTGATTTATGAATAATATACATATATCCTAAGGGACCACGTCATTTCAAAATAGATGATGGATAAAAAATTATTACACGCTAAAAACATAGATTTACAGACGTAACATAAGTGTCAGGTCATTTAATAGAGGCTGCTATGAGTAAATGCAATGTTTCAAAGTTCTTATCAGATGTATAAATAAAAAGACTTTTTCTTTCATCCAATCCATATCTTGGGCCCATTCGTGTTAAATAAATTAAGTTATTACCTACAACTATTTATTATTACCTTAATTATTATGTAATTTCTAAAAAATAATACGAATCATTATTTAAAGTGTTTGTTACTAGTAATCAACAGTTTTTAGATAAGCACTGAACTAAAGTTTCAGTTTCCGACAATTTGACAATCCAATAAAAAAAATTACGCTTTAAACAAAATAGAACCTATTATTTACCATGTAAAACTCCATATGTAGCGATATACCGGGATTTTTATCTTTTATTACCCAATGGTTTTGGAGTTAGCTAGTTTGGTCATAGAACCAAATTATGGTTAATAAAGGAGATTAATTTTAGGCAATATATATATATATATATATATATATATATATATATATATATATATATATATATATATATATAATGTATGTATATTTTTTGTCGGCAAAAGAAGTATTTATTGCTAAATATATATACAGATAAGCCTAAAATTAATTTTCGTCAGCCGCCACTAACCTGGGTATTAATTTTTTAACTTCCATTTTTCTAAATCTAAAAATTACGAAGCTGTATTTGATATATTTTAACGTGGTTATGTCTGGCGAAATGTGCAAATGGTTATTTTAATAAAAATAAGATAATACTCTTCAATCAATTTTCATTAAAAATATTAAATTTACTTTTTAACTTTTACCGTACATTTAAATATTGCTTTCTACAAGAACCACAACAATACATTTTTTTAAAAAAATATATATATTTTAATTATTGTAAACATTTAAGTTCAAAACTCAAAGACTTATTGCCGAAGCAAAATCTTTAGCAATAAATATATTTTAAAAATCCAATATTTACAAATAGTTTTCAATATGGAATTAATCTGGGCACTGAAAATAAAGGAGATTAATTTTAGGCTATATATATATATATATATATATATATATATATATATATATATACACATATATATATATATATATATATATATATATATATATATATATATATATATATATACACATATATATATATATATATATATATATATATATATATATATATATATATATATATATTTATATATATATATATATATATATAGATATATATATATATATATATATATATATATATATATATATATATATATATATATATATATATGTTGTAGTGGTTTTTTCGGATTTCCTGTGTTAGCTTAAAGTCCCTTGATGGACGGTTTAGCTGACGTTTCGATGGAATCTCCTCCATCTTTTTCAAAGCGTTGATCACTAGACGATGTCTTGGCGATAAATTTAAACATTTATACAACACAAACTTAGTATAGCAATAAACAAACCGCTCTCTTTCAATACCACAACAACCGCCCATAAAAAGCCACTGTTCAACACTACAAAATAATAATCATCTGAAAAGTCCTAGAAATTGAGAAAACAGGCACCTTAAACAAAGAATAAGATGCCCTTAACCTCCTAGTCGCACAGAAATGCGTAATAAAACAAGACACCAACTCAATAGCAACCAGTAGCCTACTGAACAAAGCCGAGACCACACATGTTAGCCCGACAGAGGAAAACCACTGGTTAGTTAGCATCAAAAGAGATTTTGGCGAAAAGCCTACAACTACTAATACAAAACAACACTAATCAACGGATGTGCTTTTGTACCTACAAGGAAATATTTATACATAAATATATATATATATATATATATATATATATATATATATATATATATATATATATATATATATATATATATATATATATATACATAATATATGTATATATATATATATATATATATATATATATATATATAATGTATGTATTTTTTGCCGGCAAAAGAAGTATTTATTGCTAAATATATATACAAATAAGCCTAAAATTAATTTTCGTCAGCCGCCACTAACCTGCGTATTAATTTTTTAACTTCCATTTTTCTAAATCTAAAAATTACGAAGCTGTATTTTATATATTTTAACGTGGTTATGTCGGGCGAAATGTGCAAATAGTTATTTTATTAAAAATAAGATAATACTCTTCAATCAATTTTCATTAAAAATATTAAATTTACTTTTTAACTTTTACCGTACATTTAAATATTGCTTTCTACAAGAACCACAACAATACATTTTTTTTTAAAAATATATATATTTTAATTATTGTAAACATTTAAGTTCAAAACTCAAAGACTTATTGCCGAAGCAAAATCTTTAGTAATAAATATATTTTAAAAATCCAATGTTTACAAATAGTTTTCAATATGGAATTAATGTGGGCACTGAAATACAATTAAAATACCTACATGATCTTAGAACATCAATGTAGTATTAATTCTGTAACCAAAGCTAATTAAATACTTCAGTTTATTAACTGGCATTTTTCTTATACAATCATTACTAAATAGTTGTAGGAAAAGGTATCGTTACCTAAAATACTATTTATGTGACTCCCCATATTCACAAACCTAATTTAAGACTTAATAACAATCTAGTTTTCATAGTAGCTTCATGTGAATTCTTCTGCTTCAAGGTTTATTTTTTAAAAGTCTTGTATCTCTATTGTTTGAGAATTGTCTTCCTCACAGTTGTTTATTATCTATTTTGTCATATCGTTCGCGTATTTAGCGGTTGAAATACGAGTATAAATGGTTAAGTTTTCCGACAATAACTGACACACCCATATATTTATTTTGCATAGAACAATAAAACTGGTAGTAAAAGCTAATATTATAAGTTCAAGCATTACTACTTGGAATAAATAATTACAGAATTGATATTTAAGAACAATAATTAAATCCTTTGAATCTAGTAATGATCAGTGTTGAAGAATTTAGCCATAACATATTCGTAGTTTTCGGCTCTTTAAAAATTGTCTGAATAGATTTGTAATAAAAACTGACCTACAATTCTCAGGAATATAAAAAATAAAGACAACACAGGCAGTAAAGAAGATAAGGATTCGGTAACAGGAAGCTACGGAGAAGATAGATTAAGTGAAAATGGACAACATCTTATAGAAGTTCGCAAAAGCTTATCTTTAAGAATAATGAATGGATTCTTTCCACACAAAGATGTACATAAGTATACATGGATGCAGCCAACAAAACAACCATGCTCCATCATTGACTATCTGATTCAAAAACAAACTTCAAGGTTAAAAACAAACGACGTAAGGGTTTTTCGTGGTGCATAATGTGGATCCGATCAAAAGTTATTGTAAATTTCAAAAACACAGAAAGTAAACAACAAAAAGAAAGTTTAGTCACGAACAACAAAATAATACCCAGAAAATATAATTTGGACTGCCTAAAGCATGACTCAACAAAATTCCTATACAAATTAGGATTAGCCACAAAGCTTCAAGGTATATCAAATAACTTTACAGACAACACAGAAATCAACTAAGGGAATGTATACACCAATTAGCCTTGGAAGCAATAGGACCCAAACAAGGAATAGGAAGTATAAATTGTGAATATTGGTCGGATAGGATAGACAAAAAAATAAAAGACAAGAAAAAAGTCTAGGAAAGATGGCTTCTCACAGGGGATCCGAAAGGTAGAAAAATAGATGCAAAACATGGTAAAGAAGTGACAAGAATGATTAGGAAGAGGAAAAACGAATTGCGGGAGGAAAAATGCGAGAAAGTGGAGAGATACTTAGGAGGGACGAAAGTTACAGAAGCTTGGAAGACAATTAAAGGTATAAGAAAAGAACGGAAAGACGGAACAAATCTAAACTTAATTTGTTACGAAGAATGAGAAAAACAATACCCAATGTTACTAACTGAGAGAGAGATGAATATAAGGGAGAACTTAACAAAATCCTTACAGAGGAGGATCCAGAAGTAGAAAGAATAAAATTAGAGAAAGTTAAATGAGCATTGAAAAATGGAAAAGCTGCAGGGCCGGGACACACTCCCATTGAGCTAGTGAAATATGGGTCAACTATTTTATTAGAACTGGTAACAGCCCTTTTTAACGACTGCCTAATTGCAGGAAGTATCTGACTGAAACATAGCATATATCAGTTCAATTTGCAAGAAGGAACACAGAAAGGTGTGTGAAAACTATAGAAGAATCAGCATCAGTAGCACCTTAGAGAGGTTGTATGGCAGAATAATTAAGAAAAGAGTTGAATTGGAGTATGAAGACATAGAAGAACAAAATGACTTTAGAGCGGGAAGCTCGAAATCTACCAACTCACCTCGCATTCATAGATCTAGAAAAGGCCTACGATTCAGTACCCTTGAAAAAACTATTAAATGTATTATCGAAAGTTGGCCTTAGTAGTACATATGTTCGAGCAATATACAACATTTACAAGAATCCACAAAGCGCGATAAAGACTGGAAACGAAATATCTTCACTGTATATAGTAACTAAAAGTTTGAAACAGGGAAGCTGTCTGTCGCTCGCCCTTTTTAAAACGAATTTACAGAAAGCACTAGAATTATGGAGGAGAAAGTGAACAAGAATGGAGATAGAGATTGATAACCAGTTCCTAACAACTCTATTCTTTGCAGATGACTGGACTTTTTATTTTGGTCAAACCGAATAAAAATGAAAACAAAACTGACAAGCTACAGGGCAATTGTAGAGCCGATATTGACGTATGGATCAGAATACTAGCAAATGACGAAAAAAGATAAGCCATGGCTAAATGCGGTAGAAATGGATTGTTTAAGGAGAGCAGGCAATTACTACTAAGATGTACATATTAAAAACCACTTATTTTCGAAATGCTATATAATAAATGGAATTGAAATTTGCCTAATTAGTGGTATTAAAATTACAAAATATTTCAAAACTCACTTTTCATCACAAAGATAAAACCAGTTAAGCAAAGGTTATCAACCAAGACATGTCAATTATATAAATTAATGGCCAAAAATTAAGCAAAAAATAAAACACTTAAACCAGAATTTTTACTTTGATTTGTACAAAAGACAAACATACTAAAATTAAGAAGCTTTATAAATCGTTTTAACGCGAAAATAAAAAGAAACTCATATTAGTTTTTACTTCCCTCGGTAAAGGAAATATTGTGTTTTTCAAAAAAGATCACCCTTCGAGATTTTTGCTTTTCTACGCATCTAAGGTCTCCATGTCACGAAAAATATATTTTGCAACTTGGTAACGCACAAAGTGTCGATTAGTTCTAAACACAGTTTGCTTCATTAAATAGACATAGTGACATCTTTATGAAAGTATATCGAATTGTTAACTTATTTTTAGTTATATAATGAAAAAAGTTAATTACAATTATTTACAATACCACATATAAAAGATAAGGCTAATAAAGGGGACTAATCTAAAAACTGTAGTATTTTTCACTATTTCTAGTCCTATCTTGAAAGAGCACTTTTTATGTTTTTATTTTGTTGATCCGTCCCCATTAATGAAACACACAACAACAATGTTTTGTCTATTGCCATCGTTATTCACTGGACCCTTCCATATATATATATATATATATATATATATATATATATATATATATATATATATATATATATATATATATATATATATATATATATATATATATATATATATATATATATATATATATATATATATATATATATATATATATAGATATATATATATATATATATATATATATATATATATATATATATATATATATATATATATATATATATATATATATATATATATATATATATATATATAATATATATATAGATATATATATACATATATATATATATATATATATATATATATATATATATATATATATATATATATATATATATACATGTATATATATATACAATATATATATATATATATATATATAATATATATATATATATATATATATAATCCTATTCAGTCATATCGGATTGGAAGAAAAATTGTATTTTGGTGGCGCATTGTGTTGTGTATTACAAAGAAAAAAGAAATCAAGCTAAAAATATGATAAAGAGAGCAAGGTACTAGTCATAAAAGATTTTCATTAATAGAATAGAAAATGATGAACATGGCATATAAAATCATGAATCACTTAAATCTAACCGAAAGAGATACGTCATCTCTAAACATAATAAAAGAAAAGTAATGGGAAGAACACTACCGACAACTGTGGTCAAAGGGAAATGATGGACCAGTTATGAAAAACAATGATAAACATTTGGAAGAACCAGAACAAGAACCTTATAACGGAGATTTTATTTCTCTGCAAGAATTAAACGAAGCGCTGGCCAAAACTAAGAATCGCAAAGCAACGGGACTAGACGGCATAAATTCAGAGCTTAACTAAATATGGTGGAATAATCTTAAAATTAAGAATGTTGCACCTATAAAATATGTGTTGGAAGACAAACCAAGTCCCAAATTCTTGGAAAACCAATCACGTAATGTCTATATTCAAAAAAGGAAAACGTAATTAATGTAACAACTATAGAGAAATAAGTTTGGTTGATAGCACCTACAAAATATACACTAGAATTTTAAACCAACATCTGCAACCAATTTCTGAAAATCTAGTCGGCGAAGAACAGAATGAACTTGGAAAAAAGAAGATCATGTTCAAATAATGTATTCATAATTCGACGTATAATAGAAAAAAGAAGAGAATACAACAATGAAACTTATATAGCATTTGTTTGTTTAGAAAAAGCTTTCGATCGCGTTAATAGAACCATATTGTGGACTATTCTACAAAAAAGACGCTACCCGAAATATATTATAAGATCAATTCAATTCAAAAATAGCTTTACAGGTTCTAGGCTAAAGGGTTAAGAGTGGACTTTCTCCCCCATTTTTTTAAAATATATGTATATATATAATATATATATATATATATATATATATATATATATATATATATATATATATATATATATATATATATATATATATATATATATATATATATATATATATATATATATATATATATATATATATATATATATATATATGTATATATATATATATATATATATATATATATATATATATATATATATATATATATATATATATATATATATAAATATATATAGATATATATATATATATATATATATATATATATATATATATATATATATAAATATATATATATATATATATATATATATATATATATATATATATTAAAACACATTTTTTTTGCAAACTTCGACTTTATTTATCAACATAGTCTCCTTCAAGAGCGATACAATCAGTCCAACGCTTTTCTAACATTTCTATACCTTTCTGGTAGAAGGATTTGTCTTTGCCTTCAAAATAGGCCTCAGTTTCGGCGAGCATTTTTTGGAGGTCTGCGAATAGATAATAGTCGCAGGGGCTAAATCTGGAGAATACGGTGGATGGGGAAGCAATTTGAACTTCAATTCATGCAATTTTGCCATCGTAACCATTGACTTGTGACAGAGCATTGTCTTGATAAAATAGCACTTTTTTCTTGTTCATTTGAGGCCGTTTCTTTGCTATTTCTGCTTTCAAACTCAACACTAACTGTATATAATATTCACTATTGATGGTTTTTCCCTTCTCAACATAGTCGATGAAAATTATTCCATGCACATCCCAAAACCTTTCCAGCCGACCGTTGTGTCTTTGGTCGTTTCGGGCGACTTTCACCGGCTGCTGTCCACTCAGCTGAATGTCAATTTGATTCCGGTGTGTAGTGGTGTATAAATGTTTCATATATTGTCACATATCGCATGAAAAAAATATTTTTATTGCGCTTAAGCAGATTCAAACAACGCTCAAAATCATCAACACGTTGTTGTTTTTGGTCTCCTGTGAGCAAACGCGGTACCCATTTCGAACAGAACTTTCTCATGCCCAAGTGTTCATGCAAAATATGAGCAACATGTTATTTCGATATCTTTAGGGTGTAAGCTATCTCACGCAGTTTTACTTCAGGGTCGGCCAGAATAATTTTCTGAATTTTTTTATGTTTTCCGGTGTAGCCACTTCATTTGGGCGTCCAGAGCATTCAGCTTTATTTGTTTAAATTCAGCATACCAGTAAATGATGAGTAATTTTCCAGGGGCAGAGTCCCCGTAACACTTATCAAGCCATTACTTTGCTTGAACGGCATTTGTTCCCATCAAAAAATAGTTTTTAATCCCCTCACGAAATTCGATTTTTTCCGTTGTTTTGAAAATATCAAAAGTAGCGTCACTAAAACCACTGTAACTTGTAAACTAATCGTCAAAATGTCATGAAATTTTGACACGTATCGTTTGAAGATTGGTACTTCCTAAAAATCGTATGGATTTTTTAAAAAGGGCGACATCTATGTGTCAGACCTAAAACTTTTCAGCCTACGTATTATATATGTGAGCATTACCGTAAATTGTTGGTATGTTAACAGTTCAAAAAAGAGAGAATTTTTTTTAAGTGACATTTATTAGACTCGATTTAAATCGTTCCTTGGACCTCCAAAGACAATTATTCATGGCTGAACACGACCAGAACCTTTTTTTTGCAGTTCAATATGCAAATTTTTGCGGAAAAAAATGGATAAACTCGCCAAATTGCCGTAAAAAAGCATCAAAAATCAATATATAATATACCATATTATAAGTTTATTCTTGCGAATTATTGAAATTATTCATCGTGAATCCTGATAACGTTTTTCTCTTTTATATAATGGCCATTTTTGCCCGTGTTTTGCCCATTTCTTGCCTATTTTATATTTTTTAGTCAAATTAACGTCCAGGTACACTTTTCTTATGTTCTTTAACCTGCTGACTTCGAATTTTCCAAGTTATGATCAAATTTTGGCCACTTTTTGGTCAGAAATGGCCGTAAATTAAAAATGGTTTATTTACAATGTACATCTACACATGGATATAAATGGAAGGAAATAATAAACCCTGGTATCAAAATTAGTGAAGACATAAATATATATAAATATATATATATATATATATATATATATATATATATATATATATATATATATATATATATATATATATATATATATATATGTATATATATATATATATATATATATATATATATATATATATATATATATATATATATATATACGTTATATATATATATATATATATATATATATATATATATATATATATATATATATATGTATATATATATATATATATATATATATATATATATATATATATATATATATATACATTATATATATATATATATATATATATATATATATACATATATATATATATATATATATATATATATATATATATATATATATATATATTCATCACAAAGATAAAACCAGTTAAGCAAAGGTTATCAACCAAGACATGTCAATTATATAAATTAATGGCCAAAAATTAAGCAAAAAATAAAACACTTAAACCAGAATTTTTACTTTGATTTGTACAAAAGACAAACATACTAAAATTAAGAAGCTTTATAAATCGTTTTTAACGCGAAAATAAAAAGAAACTCATATTAGTTTTTACTTCCCTCGGTAAAGGAAATATTGTGTTTTTCAAAAAAGATCACCCTTCGAGATTTTTGCTTTTTTCTACGCATCTAAGGTCTCCATGTCACGAAAAATATATTTTGCAACTTGGTAACGCACAAAGTGTCGATTAGTTCTAAACACAGTTTGCTTCATTAAATAGACATAGTGACATCTTTATGAAAGTATATCGAATTGTTAACTTATTTTTAGTTATATAATGAAAAAAGTTAATTACAATTATTTACAATACCACATATAAAAGATAAGGCTAATAAAGGGGACTAATCTAAAAACTGTAGTATTTTTCACTATTTCTAGTCCTATCTTGAAAGAGCACTTTTTATGTTTTTATTTTGTTGATCCGTCCCCATTAATGAAACACACAACAACAATGTTTTGTCTATTGCCATCGTTATTCACTGGACCCTTCCATATATATATATATATATATATATATATATATATATATATATATATATATATATATATATATATATATATATATATATATATATATATATATATATATATATATATATATATATATATATATATAGATATATATATATATATATATATATATATATATATATATATATATATATATATATATATATATATATATATATATATATATATATATATATATATATATATATATATATATATATATATATATATATATATATATATATATATATATATATATATATATATATATATATATATATATATATACATGTATATATATACATATATATATATATATATATATATATATATATATATATATATATAATCCTATTCAGTCATATCGGATTGGAAGAAAAATTGTATTTTGGTGGCGCATTGTGTTGTGTATTACAAAGAAAAAAGAAATCAAGCTAAAAATATGATAAAGAGAGCAAGGTACTAGTCATAAAAGATTTTCATTAATAGAATAGAAAATGATGAACATGGCATATAAAATCATGAATCACTTAAATCTAACCGAAAGAGATACGTCATCTCTAAACATAATAAAAGAAAAGTAATGGGAAGAACACTACCGACAACTGTGGTCAAAGGGAAATGATGGACCAGTTATGAAAAACAATGATAAACATTTGGAAGAACCAGAACAAGAACCTTATAACGGAGATTTTATTTCTCTGCAAGAATTAAACGAAGCGCTGGCCAAAACTAAGAATCGCAAAGCAACGGGACTAGACGGCATAAATTCAGAGCTTAACTAAATATGGTGGAATAATCTTAAAATTAAGAATGTTGCACCTATAAAATATGTGTTGGAAGACAAACCAAGTCCCAAATTCTTGGAAAACCAATCACGTAATGTCTATATTCAAAAAAGGAAAACGTAATCAATGTAACAACTATAGAGAAATAAGTTTGGTTGATAGCACCTACAAAATATACACTAGAATTTTAAACCAACATCTGCAACCAATTTGTGAAAATCTAGTCGGCGAAGAACAGAATGAACTTGGAAAAAAGAAGATCATGTTCAAATAATGTATTCATAATTCGACGTATAATAGAAAAAAGAAGAGAATACAACAATGAAACTTATATAGCATTTGTTTGTTTAGAAAAAGCTTTCGATCGCGTTAATAGAACCATATTGTGGACTATTCTACAAAAAAGACGCTACCCGAAATATATTATAAGATCAATTCAATTCAAAAATAGCTTTACAGGTTCTAGGCTAAAGGGTTAAGAGTGGACTTTCTCCCCCATTTTTTTAAAATATATGTATATATATAATATATATATATATATATATATATATATATATATATATATATATATATATATGTATATATATATATATATATATATATATATATATATATATATATATATATATATATATATATATATATATATATATATATATATATATATATATATATATATATATATATATATATATATATATATATATATATATATATAAATATATATATATATATATATATATATATATATATATATATATATATATATATATATATATATATATATATATATATATATATATATATATATATATATATATATATATATATATATTAAAACACATTTTTTTTGCAAACTTCGACTTTATTTATCAACATAGTCTCCTTCAAGAGCGATACAATCAGTCCAACGCTTTTCTAACATTTCTATACCTTTCTGGTAGAAGGATTTGTCTTTGCCTTCAAAATAGGCCTCAGTTTCGGCGAGCATTTTTTGGAGGTCTGCGAATAGATAATAGTCGCAGGGGCTAAATCTGGAGAATACGGTGGATGGGGAAGCAATTTGAACTTCAATTCATGCAATTTTGCCATCGTAACCATTGACTTGTGACAGAGCATTGTCTTGATAAAATAGCACTTTTTTCTTGTTCATTTGAGGCCGTTTCTTTGCTATTTCTGCTTTCAAACTCAACACTAACTGTATATAATATTCACTATTGATGGTTTTTCCCTTCTCAACATAGTCGATGAAAATTATTCCATGCACATCCCAAAACCTTTCCAGCCGACCGTTGTGTCTTTGGTCGTTTCGGGCGACTTTCACACGGCTGCTGTCCACTCAGCTGAATGTCAATTTGATTCCGGTGTGTAGTGGTGTATAAATGTTTCATATATTGTCACATATCGCATGAAAAAAATATTTTTATTGCGCTTAAGCAGATTCAAACAACGCTCAAAATCATCAACACGTTGTTGTTTTTGGTCTCCTGTGAGCAAACGCGGTACCCATTTCGAACAGAACTTTCTCATGCCCAAGTGTTCATGCAAAATATGAGCAACATGTTATTTCGATATCTTTAGGGTGTAAGCTATCTCACGCAGTTTTACTTCAGGGTCGGCCAGAATAATTTTCTGAATTTTTTTTATGTTTTCCGGTGTAGCCACTTCATTTGGGCGTCCAGAGCATTCAGCTTTATTTGTTTAAATTCAGCATACCAGTAAATGATGAGTAATTTTCCAGGGGCAGAGTCCCCGTAACACTTATCAAGCCATTACTTTGCTTGAACGGCATTTGTTCCCATCAAAAAATAGTTTTTAATCCCCTCACGAAATTCGATTTTTTCCGTTGTTTTGAAAATATCAAAAGTAGCGTCACTAAAACCACTGTAACTTGTAAACTAATCGTCAAAATGTCATGAAATTTTGACACGTATCGTTTGAAGATTGGTACTTCCTAAAAATCGTATGGATTTTTTAAAAAGGGCGACATCTATGTGTCAGACCTAAAACTTTTCAGCCTACGTATTATATATGTGAGCATTACCGTAAATTGTTGGTATGTTAACAGTTCAAAAAAGAGAGAATTTTTTTTTTAAGTGACATTTATTAGACTCGATTTAAATCGTTCCTTGGACCTCCAAAGACAATTATTCATGGCTGAACACGACCAGAACCTTTTTTTTGCAGTTCAATATGCAAATTTTTGCGGAAAAAAAAAAAAAAAAAAAATGGATAAACTCGCCAAATTGCCGTAAAAAGCATCAAAAATCAATATATAATATACCATATTATAAGTTTATTCTTGCGAATTATTGAAATTATTCATCGTGAATCCTGATAACGTTTTTCTCTTTTATATAATGGCCATTTTTGCCCGTGTTTTGCCCATTTCTTGCCTATTTTATATTTTTTAGTCAAATTAACGTCCAGGTACACTTTTCTTATGTTCTTTAACCTGCTGACTTCGAATTTTCCAAGTTATGATCAAATTTTGGCCACTTTTTGGTCAGAAATGGCCGTAAATTAAAAATGGTTTATTTACAATGTACATCTACACATGGATATAAATGGAAGGAAATAATAAACCCTGGTATCAAAATTAGTGAAGACATAATATATATAATATAATATATATATATATATATATATATATATATATATATATATATATATATATATATATATATATATATATATATATATATATATATATATATATATATATATATATATATATATATATATATATATATATACGTTATATATATACGTTATATATATATATATATATATATATATATATATATATATATATATATATATATATATATATATGTATATATATATATATATATATATATATATATATATATATATATATACATTATATATATATATATATATATATATATATATACATATATATATATATATATATATATATATATATATATATATATATATATATATATATATATGTATATATATATATATATATATATATATATATATATATATATATATATATATATACATTATATATATATATATATATATATATATATATATATATATATATATATATATATATATATATATATATATATATATATATATATATATATATATATATATATATATATATATATATATATATATATATATATATATATATATATATATATATATATATATATAACATACATATATATACATATATATATATATATATATATATATATATATATATATATATATATATATGTATATATATATATATATATATATATATATATATATATATATATATATATATATATATATATATATATATATATATATATATATATATATATATATATATATATATATACATATATATATATATATATATATATATATATATATATATATATATATATATATATATATATATATATATATATATATATATATATATATATATATATATATATATATATATATATATATATATATATATATATACATATATATATATATATATATATATATATATATATATATATATACATATATATACATATATATATATATATATATATATATATATATATATATATATATATATACATATATATATATATATATATATATATATGTATATATATATATATATATATATATATATATATATATATATATATATATATATATATATATATATATATACACGACTTTGTTTAATAACGACAAATAAAATAAAAACATTTTTGATTTTTCATAATTTCTAATCTAAACTGGAACAGTTAGTAAAGTGAACTTGAAGTGATTAAGTATGTGTATCATGTTATAATTTAAAAAATCTCGTACTAAAATGAATTCTTGAATTATATCAAAGAATTCTCCATTCTTGATATAAAAAAGTACCGGATAAATATTTTTTTTATTTTTAATAGTTCAACCATCCAAAAAAAAAAAACATTTCGATTACAGATATTGGGGTACCTACACTACATACTATATCTTCTTTACGACTAGAAGAGTGAATTTTTGGATTGAATCGCAATATAAATAGAAGTTTCTATTTTAAAACAAGGAAAATGAGACACAAAAGTAAATTCATAACATATAATATTTTAAATAAGAAAATAGTCTATAGTTTTTGACCGGTAAGGCTTTAAATTTAAAGGGCAAGGTTAGACAAATTTTGTGTAGTTTGAATAATATTATAAGATTTTTTTCTGGTTTTTGGCTAGATATTGAGTAAATTTTAAGCCTGCCTATTTATAACCAAAAAAAAAAATAGATTAAAGGGATAGGGGATTGCTCGATATATATCATATTATACAATATCTTCGAGTCGAGAAGTCTGAGATTTTATTTTTTAATTATTTCCAATCTTAACAGAAGTACTTTCCCTTCTTAACTTGTTCTTGTGATTAACACTTTACCATTACTTTACCACCTATCATTTAAAATATCGAATTTTAAAGTCACATTCGGTACAAAAAAACTGTGTATTTGCATGGGAAGTACTGGATAAGTCACTTTACCTTTTTTTTTTAAGCTTCTATATAAGGAACTAATGATTTACTTTTTTGAGTTATTTATGACATAAATTTATTGGTACAATATTTTTAATAGCTTCTCAATTTGTTTGTACCTTAAACTAGGTTATACAGTATCAATTTACTGTTAAACAATACAGTGAGGCCAAAAAAATATGGTCATATACTTTATTTTTCTTTTTTTTTTGTTAAATTTTCTAGTGACAATAATTAGAAAAATAAATAAAATATATGTTTGATATTATTATCTTTAAGTCCACCTTTAAGTTACTTTCCACAACATTTTTGCTGAATATTTTAGTATTTGCTTTTGCCGAGAATTCTATATTGGTAGGCCGTTGCTTAAATGAGGCCACATAAAGCCATTCTAATGTACAATTTTATGGTTAGAAATGTTTGAGAAAATTCGATCTATACTTGTTTTTACTATTTTTTTATGGAATTATTTGTTTTCCCAAACGAAGAAAAACAGTTTAATAATGCTTTTATTTAAAATATATCGTTGCAAAGGTAATGAAGATTTTTACCTAATTTTTTTTATCTTTTAATCCTTATTATTACCACAAGGTACATTTTAGAAAAAAAAATGAATAAATTATTTTTCTTTATTAAGGGATTATTATAGTTCGCATAAAAACTAAAATGTTTTAATTATTCCAATTTTTTTTTAAACATAATCACGATTGATGATGATTTTTCACAAAATAGGTTTTGTAATTTTATTCTCCATATAGTACACACTTTTTAGTGATGGCTGTATTGCAATATTAGTACTAAAATCGTCAGTACCAAAAAATTATAAATACTTTCAGTACGTTCAATAAATAAAAAAGAATCGACGACACTGACTTTCCTGGTTAAAAATAAAGGTTTAACAAATATTTTTAGATAGAACTACAAGAAATTATAGCTACAAGTAAAAAAATGTTAAGCTATTTATTAAACTGGTTCTGAATAAGACATTAATAGCACATTAGGAAAGGAATCCATGGGTCTTTGGGCTTCTAAATGTGATTTTTTATTTTTTAATAAAGATTAATAGATTCTCGGAAAAGACGTCAGTATCTAAATTTATAAAAAGTAGTCACTAAGTGCCGATAAAAATTCCGAATATATATCTTAGTAATATTATTTTTGTTAACGATTTTCTTTAATTCTTAAAAGAAAAAAAAACTCTCATCTAATACAATGTTGTTTAAAGCTACATAATAATAACCATGTATGTAATGTTCTACCGAGTGAGCTAAACTTGTTTATAGCATTAGCCCATATTGAAATTTTTTCGTTTAAAAATTAAGAAATGGTAAGATATAACAAATTGTACCAACTACGCATACCTAGTACTTAATCGGAGGCTGAAACAGCAGCCACAAGCCGACCGAGTACTTGGCACACTAAAGTCAGGCAGCACGATTTGCGAGGGATCAACCAAAGAGATTATGTGGTTTATTGTAAAACAACTCACAATAGGCAAGGCCCATATTTCAGCAGTCGATCCTAGCCCCACTGATGAGCCATGATGCAACGAAACTAGGGATGGATGAACGAATAAGTGGGTAGGTATTGTAAACCAGGGATTGGAATCACTGCCAGATATCCCCTTGCACGAGATAGAGTTGGTCTTAAGGAAAACAAAGAATAACAAAGCCCCTGGAAATGATAACGTAGTTGCGGACGCAATCAAAATCGGTGGACCTTGTCTTCTAGGAAAAATAAGATCCTTGTTCAATCTTTGCCTGTTTAATAGCACGATACCAGATAAGTGGCATAATTCTGTCGTCATACTACTTCACAAAAAGGGAGATGCAGTGGAACTAGAAAACTACCGGCCCATAAGTCTTCTGAGCTATCTCTACAAATTGTTCACTAGGATAATAATAACTAGACTTAAAAAAAATAGGGGACTTCTACCAACCAAGGGAGCAGGCTGGCTTCCGGGCCCGATTCGGAACCAATGACCACCTACAAAGTATTAAGACATTAACTGAGAAAAGCATTGATTATAACAGACTATTTGCCGTAACCTTCATAGATTTCCATAAGGCTTTTGATAGGGTCAAACTGGACTTAGTATTAGAAGCGTTACAAGAGTGCCCTGTTGACTATCGTTATATAAAGTTGATTTACAACATCTACAAAAATGCCTGTATGACGGTGAAACTCCACGAAAACACCAAATCCATACCAATTGATAGGGGAGTAAAACAAGGCGACACGATGTCGCCTAAACTATTCACTGCAGTTTTAGGACACGCTTTCAAGAAACTCAACTGGGAAGGAAAAGGCTTTAACATAGATTTGCAAAGTCTGACAAATCTGCGTTTTGCAGATGATATAGTCCTGATATCTGACAGTCTTGGAGAGCATACGGTAATGCTTTAAGAACTTTGAGAAGTATGTGCAGACGTGGGGTTGGAAATGAATGCTTCTAAAACAAGATATATGACGAACTTGGTTCCAAGCGAACAGATTAGTGTCGGCAATAAAGAGGTAGAACTAGTGGACAAATACACTCCCTTATGACCACGATCACACTGATCTTGATCATGAGATTCGCATCACAAGGGACAACCAAATGTGCGAATTGAAAAGAAGAATAACGCTCACTTGGGCATATTATTCACTGAGGTAGCCGTTACTTGATGGAAATTCATTGTAAATTAATACCGAAGTAAAACGATAGATGTTTTTAAAATTCCACTATATTTATAAACCGTAACAATTGTTTCGACATACAATGTCTTCATCAGACGGATGATAACTTTAAACTTTAAAAAAAAAAAAAAAAAAATAAAAACATCTATCGTTTTACTTCGGTATTAACTCACTTGGGCAGCCTATGGAGGACTTAAAGATGTCTTTAGGAGTGATCTTCCTATCTGCCTAAAAAGGAAGGTCTTTGATCAGTGTGTGCTTCCAGTGATGATTTATGGGGCGGAAACTGTAACCTTTACTATTACAACCGGTACAAAACTTAGAATAACACAGCACAAGATGGAAAGATCGATGATTGGAGTGTCATTGCGGGACTGCATTAGAAACGAAGTTATCCGTCAAAGAACCGGCGTTACTGATATAATTGCATACATCGCGAAACTTAAATAGAACTGGGCGGGACATATAGCCCGAATGTCGGATGGGAGATGGACTAAGAGGCTGCTTGAGTGGAGACTTAGGAGCGACAGGCGTAGTAGGGGTAGACCTCCCACACGCTGGACCGACGATATTGAGAGACTGTGTGGTAACTGAATGCGGAGAGGGGAGAGGGTGGTGTTCAGCAGTGGACGCAAAGGGCTGATTGATGATGATGATGGGTAGACTGCTGAAATATGGGCTTTACCTATTTTCAGTTGTTTTACAATAAACCGCATAAGTTGTAAAAACTTCATTTCATTTCATTAAACTCAAATTCAAAATAGTATAAAATAAAATGTTTAAAACGAAACATTTATCGGGATATTTTGTCCAGAGTTTATTATCTGAAAACCTGTACTATAAACTAAATGTCACAGTGGCAAAATTCATTTTTAAACTACAAATTCAAAAGTTTTTATTATCATGAAGAATGTGTACGACACGAAAACTTTAAGACCAAATAGAAATTTCTGGGAAAAAAATACAAAAGGAATTAGAATCATATTTATTATTTACAAACTAAAAATATATTTTACATAAAACAATAATATTAAGTATAATACTTGCAAAATTGTTTGTTTGTCACAATTAAATACACTCGTGTTACGAATAATGGAAATAGAAATAAATAGCATAATAAAATCGTTCAAGAGCTCCAAGTAAACAATAGGAAATGCAAGGATATATAACACGTAGGCTTAAAAGTTTTTGGTCTAGCTACTTAAAACACACTTTTTTGCAAAATTTAACTTTACTCATCAACATAGTCTCCTTCAAGAGCGATACAATCAGTCCAACGCTTTTCTAACATTTCTATAGCTTTCTTGTACAAGGATTTGTCTTTGCCTTCAAAAAATATCTCAGTTTCGGCGATAACTTCTTCATTGGAGTCAAATCTCTGTCTCGCGAGCATTTTTTTGAAGTCTGCGAATAAATAATAGTCTTGATGAAAGAGCAGTTTTTTCTTGCTCATTTGGGGCCATTTCTTGGCGCACCAATAACTTTATTTAATATTCGCTATTGATGGTTTTTCCCTTCCCAGCATAGTCGATGAAAATTATTCTATGCGCATCTCAAAATACAGAGGCCAAAACATTCCCAGTCGACTGTTGTGTCTTTGGTCGCTTCGGGCGGCTTTCACCGACTGCTGTCCACTCAGCTAACTGCTGATTTGATTCCGGTGTGTAGTGGTGGATCCATGTTTCGTCCATTGTCACATATCGCACGAAGAAATCCTTTTTATTGGGCTTAAACAGGTCCAAACAACGCTCAGAATCATCAACACGTTGTTGTTTTTGGTCCACTATGAGCAAACGCGGTACCCATTTCGAACAGAGCTTTCTTAGGCCCAAATGTTCATGCAAAATATGACGAACAAGTTCTTTTACGGTTATCCAAAACAATTTTGTGGATTTGCTCGATGTTTTCCTGTGTAACCACCTCATTTGGGCGTCCAGAGCGTTCAGCTTAATTTGTTTCTGTCCAGCCGCGTTTAAATTCAGCATACCAGTAAATGATGAATGATTTTCCTTATCAAACCATTGTTTTGCTTAAAGGGTATTTTTTCCCATCAAATTCGGTTTTTTCCACTGTTTTGGAAATATCAAAAGTAGCGTCACTAAAACCACTGTAACTTGTAAACTAACTGTCGAAATGTCATGAGATTTTGACACATATCGTTTGAAGGTTGGTACTTCCTAAAAATCATATGGATTTTTTGAAAAGAACGACATCGATATGTCAGATCAAAAACTTTTCAGCCTACGTGTTACATTATATTAATGCCTTTACAAAAACATAGCTAAAGAAGAAGGTTAAGAAAATATTAGTCAAAAAGTAAAACTGAAATTTTTCATATCTTGAATGTTTGTAGATTATATTTTAGGGGAATAGTTAGGTTTTGAATAGATTTTGAGATATCTGCAACCCAAGAAAATGTACCTACGACTCGATATTTAATAATTACTAGTTCTTAGTTGTTCGAGATACTGTAAGTGAATTTTTTGTATATTTTGGTTTCAAAGAATATACATCATTCGATATGCTGAAAAATCTTAAAATTAGTTTTTGACAGAAGCATTAAAAATGTTGAAACAAAAAATATAAAAAACGGTAAACAATTTACAAATTATATGTATCCTCTTTTAAAGCATCTAAAAATTTGAAGTTGGTAGGTACAACTGATGAAGTATAGTATTGTCAGTTATAGTAAAAGAGTCAACAAGACCTGACAATTCATTTCTCATATTAAGATCACGTTATTTCTAATACCAGTAGACCCGCTTAATATTGTGATAAGTATTATGTGATATATATAGCACACATACGTAACCAAAGTAATAAATAATATCAATGTTTAACATTGGATATGGTATATTCGTAACTGAAAAAAAATTATGCAGTTCATTATAAAAAAAAAACTAGAAAAAATTAAAAGTTAAGCTTTTCCACTAAAACTTTTAGAGATTTTTAAGTCAAATGTTAAATTCAAAAAATATCTAAAAATATTGTTGAAATTATTAAAATGCCACCGGAAAATTAAGTAGGTGCTCCATGTCAAATTTGTTAAATTATATTTAATAAATTAGAATGATGATCTACGTTATACCATCAAATTTCAACCCTCTTCTCTTCCTTTATGGTCATGTTACTTACTGTTTTTTAAATACTATTAGGATATTTACCATAGAGTAAAGACTTTCAATAGCATTCATCCACTGTTCATGAGTCTAAAAAGGGGAAAATTTTATTACTGTTTAATTAGCCTTCAAAATAACATATTTTAAATATGCATTTGCGTTTAATTAAAAATAAATAGCTTTAGTAATTGTTTAGGGGCTAAGCCTAGGAAATGTCCATTTTACTTATTATTTTTGGAGTTTTATAATCCAGAACATATAACGCATATAAATTAAATCACCATTTTAATAACCCAAATTGAAACTAAAAACTGTGGATAGTTTTAAAGAAAATTAATTTTTTATTATAAAGTCCAACGACTCTCAACACAAAATTATCCAAGAATAGAAATATCCAGTAAACACAGTAAATGTCTTGTCTTTATTCCTCTTATCTTTTCGCCATTAAAAGGGCAAAGAAATACAACAAATCATTCAACTGGAAAACATAAATATCTTTTTCTTTGCCTGCCAATTTTAAAAACAAAAAACGTTGGCTGATCATTAACCAAACTTTTATAGAGTTGAAATATTTACCTTTTCAAATTCTAACAGAGAGACATGAACGATGCGTGAAGAACGAAACCTAGTACTTACAGACTAGTAGTTTCAGGATTATAATACTTTCTGACTTTTTTGCTTTCAAAGTAGATAATTTTTTAATAATTTCTTAATAACCGCGAAGGATTTTCACAACTGCCATGAGAAATGTATAAAAAGACAATATTTACCGTGCTTGAAAAGTAACAATTTCATATATTGTGCTGAAAAATTCTTAACCGTGCGCAATTCTTGCACACGGTATTTATTAGCCTATCCACATAGCACACAGGAAACGGTCGTATTCGTATGAAAGGTGTTACTTTCAACACGAGTATATTATTTTTTAATATGGTGGAACCAGACAAAGTATTAGAAGAAGAATAACTCGGCAGTGATTGTGACAAAAATCTCCCTGTAGTTATGTCAGTATTACTGATAATCTAACATTTTTAATGATAATAAAAAAGTTACTTTGGGATAATTTTCTCAAGTAAGGATTAAAATTCGAAAAGTAGATAGCAGAAATAGGGTAATGTTTATATTTAGATATATTTAATTTATTACTTTCCTTACTAAAGAGAAGTATTGTAGACACTAAAAAATTAGCCTCCAAGATTTTTGCATTTTTTACATTTCAGGGTCCATTAATTACAAAAAATTGCTTTCTCATTTCTGTCTATCTATCTGGTTGTCGGCCCGTCGATTTTTTAGCAAGATAACAGTCAAACCAAATAGGACATCGATTCAAATTTGGTATACCTGAAGTACGAAAGGAATATATGGGGTTGTTACATTTTTTAGTTTCAATGGTATCTTAATTCTAATTATAATAATGAACAATTTTAAAGAATACTCTTGTATGATTAAACGTATAAAGTGTTATAAGGGGGAAAGAGGGTTAGAGGGGTTAGGTCACATATACTGTGGTATACGTCCTAATAAAGTTCCATAAGGCAAAAGTTAATATAAAAGTAATAGTGTATTTTAATTACTACAATTACTTATTTATAGCAAGTGAGTAGCCGCCAGCTCACGGTTAATAAATATTTATTTCAAGGCAAAAATTGGCCATTCCCAGGTTACTAAGAAACTTTATTGGGACCTTTTACTAACTGTTAACATTTTAGCATTTCTTTTTCTTAATGTGTATAGTTTTCTTCATGATTTTTAATATCATCAGTCGACTACGTATAAGCCTTCTTTTAGTATTATGTAATCGATGAAATAGAAAATGCTGAAAAAAAAAACAACCAATCGTTCAGTATTACAACGTTGTAATTTAACATTGAACAGACCTCTTTCATGGTTTTAGTTATACGAGAAATAGTGAATCGGTATTATTTTGGAGTAACTTTTCGACATTTTACTATGATTATACGAGCTCTCCTTAAGGATCTTTACTTTTTGACATTAGAATACTAAATGAACTGAACTGAACTCATTCTGTGTTTTGATACTTCAAATTGATCCATTCTAATCCACCACCACTTCTCAACGTTCTAAATTATATGAGCTTCTCATATAACATCATCATCACAAGCCCACTATACCCACTGCTGGGTAAAGGTCTCCCCTATATGTCTCCACTGACGCCTGTCTTGTGCCTTCAACTGTCAGTTTTTACCAGTTATATCATTCGCCCATCTTTTTGGTGGGCATTTTAGAGTTCTAGGGCGCCATACCAGAACTTTTCTTATCCACCTGTTATCAGTAGTTCTTGCCACGTACCCCAGCCAGTTCCATTTTAACTCTGCTATGGTTTAGACTACATCATCAACCTTCTTTCTTCGTCTCATTTCGCTGTTTTTAAGTCGGTCACGAAGTAAGATACCTAGCATACGACTCTCTATGGCGCGTTGGGTTACTCGAAGTTTTTCGGCAGACTTTTCAGTAAGTGTTGTTGTTTTCATATCGTAGGTTAAAACTGGAAGGATATATTGATTGAATATCTTCCTTTTAAGAGATATTGGGAAGTTGCTCTTGAACGTTTGCCTCAACTTTCCGAAAGATGTCCATGCCAACGAGATACATCTCTCAACTTCGGTGGTCTGATTCCTTTTTCCTGCAATTATTCTGTGCCCTAAGTAAATGTAACTCTCTACGGTATCCATACACAGATCTCCAAGAGTTTGTTCCGGTAAATCTGTGATTATCTTGCATTTGCTGTTGTTCATTTTAAGATCTATATTCCCGCATTTACGCAAAAGATTACCTATCATAAAACGAATCATATCGGCACTTTCTGCTATTAACACGATGTCGTCAGCAAATCTAAGGTTGTTTAGGTACTCGCCATCAATATTGATTCTCATCGATTCCCATTGTGGCTCTTTAAAAATGTTTTCCAGGGCAAGGGAGAACAATTTTGTTGACATGGTTCGCCCTGACGGACGCCTCTAGTAATTAAGAACCTTTCAGATTTGCTTTCCAACTTAAGGCAAGAGGTGGCTTTGGAATATATATTATTTACTTAAAATTGTATAGCGAGATTCAATTCTGCAGTCTGTAAGTGCTTTAAGTGTTGCCCATAACTCTAGAGTCAAAGGCTTTTTGGAAGTCTATAAATTCCATTACAAGGGGTTCATTTTTTGATTCACGTTTTAATTGAGTTCTCATATAACATATAACTCTATATTATTAAACCACTTCAATATTTACAATAGCTCCAGGGCCTTAGTTATACAATATTATCAGTGAACAATCCGATGGTCCTTTATAACAACTTAACTCAAAATTGAACAAATTTCAAAAGACGCCTTAAAAATTTTCACATATTTGCAACTTATTTCAACAGTTTAAAGTTAAATCCGTCTGTTAGCCTAAGTGTTTTTCATATACTTGAAACAATTTTAATTAATTTCATTTCTAACTTGTCTTTTGTTGCAAATAGTCGAATAAAAATTTCTGAAACCTATGAATTGGGTAGGACTAAAATTCGTATCTAAATATAACCACTATAAGTTTAAAATTGATTCTGATCTAATTAACGAATGTTGGCACATGTAAAAATTTAAAATATCCGTAAAATAAAGATTTTAGTTCCAGGTTTGGACCACGGATAAATCTAACTTTGGTTAGTAAATAAGATTTAGGAGGATTTAAGGCTTAGATTCATGATTTCAAAATTAAATATTTTTAGTGAATCTACCTATGGATGCTCGACGTTTTAATCTCGAAAACAGAAAATTCGCTGAAAATGTATTCGTAACATCACACTGATTCATTCCAAAAAGCATGATGTCTTATTACATGTATTTTTCTTCACTGAACTTATTTTATTCGGTAACTGGTTACTGACTTATTACCATTAGGTAATCGTTATCCCGGAATGAACTCTAGTAGTTGTAGGTGTCCTTACTGTTCTAATAGATTTTTTCTTTAAATTGCCATAAAAATAAGTGAGGCGATTTTAAATATGTTATGTATTAAAATAAAAAGGTAATATACATTAGACTCTATAATTTCGTAAACATTTACGTTATCTAACCAATTAAAAATAACTTAAATATCCACACGTTTCATAACTTTTAAAGTTCGTTCGGCGCTACTGACTCTATTAATTAGTAATAAATTAAGAATTCCCCATAGAATAGCAACTATAAATTTTAAGAATACTTTTAATTTTTTAGTCTCTTATATTACTGCTTTTTAAAAAAGACTTCAACGATGAGTGAAGTTAGTAGCCCTTTGTATGAATAAGTTACATGATACAGCCTAAAAAACTTGTTTGCAGTAAAACAAAATTGCTAACAAGAAATTATGTAGCGTAATATATATTTTTTATGACTAACAAAGAGTGAGAAAGAGATATGAAGGTAAAAACACATATTAGCCATTTTGGCTACATTCATACAGTTCAATTATTTATCAATAAAATATAATTATTGCCATAATTGTCCACCAGCTATTTATTTTATAAAATCGACAATACAGAAAGTCACTAAACATGTACATTTACAACTGGTCATGTATTCTCATTATGTTTAATGGATGTATTGATTGGTTTATTCCCAAAAGTAGACGCTGTGTTTTCTTAGCATTATATTTTACTCGATTACTTCGACCCCAACACAAAATTTTTTCCAAGTTGTAAAATTAGTGCCTAAGGTCCTGAAATAAACAAATGTGTTATTGGCAAAACCACAAGTTTAATTCTTGATCTTTTCCAGTAGATCGTCAATATAAATTCATAATTTTATACAACAAAATTAAAAACCCTTTGAAAAAAAATACAAGTGTATTCTATATCCACCACTTTGGGCGATTCTTCACAGAATCGTCAACGATAAAGAACCGTATCCAATTCGTCCTAGGACTGCAGACTATTCCACCTTATTGGACATTATGATATTGTTTATTCACAGGTGTAATAAAATTATAAGATATAAATATTATGTTTTTTTCTATTCACAATAATTTCAATTAAATGCAAATGAATTCTATTATAATTAATTATAATAAGAAATAATCAATTATCCGCAAGGACTTCGGAAATAATACTGTTTAATTAATCATAAACTGACAATTTTCTACTAAAAAAAATATAAAACACTCTTAAAAGTATAAAAACTACTAACAACTCAAATTAATTTTTGGAAATTTTCGGAAATAAAAATCCATATATATATATATATATATATATATATATATATATATATATATATATATATATATATATATATATATATGTATATGTACATATATATACATATATATATATATATATATATATATATATATATATATATATATATATATATATATATATATATTATACAGACATATGGAGATATTTGAATGGCAAGATCACTAGAAAAATTCGACATGTAATAATAGGCGAATTTGGTTTGGGAGATAGAAATAACAGGGGGAAATATTACTGGATTTGCTAGGAAGTAAAAATCTCTGTTGTCAAAGTATAGTCAGAACGACGTAAATGGAAATGTTTAGCCTTAATCATAAGACGAAAAATGAAATAGATTACATAATATCGGACAAAAAACAAATATGTAAGGACGAGTCAGTACTGAATAAGTTTCAGACACAGTGAGTGAGCACCGCTTGGTCAGGGGATGATTTCTACCACAAAGAGAACAAGCCAAAAGATTTAGAACACCTAGATTTTCTACACATAAAGAATTAGAAAAAAAAACACGGAACAATACCAAAAGCAACTCGAAAAGAGATTAACACAAATAGAAAACCTAAATCACCTGAGTATCGACCAACTTGCTGATACAATAAAAGATGGTATACACGTTGCATCCAAGAAAATATTTTCAAAGGCAAATAAAAGAACAACTACATCTACACTAAGTACAAACACAGCTGACCTTATGAAAAAAAGACGGAATATACAAAGAGAAATGCCAGAATATAGAAATCTAAATAAAATCATAAGAAAAGGAATTAGAACAGGTATGAAAGCTCACAGAACTAACTTGATAGGAGAAACTATAGAGAACAATTCAGATATAAAAGTCTTAAGGTCAAGACTCTCAGGGGGGAAAGCGCTAATCACCAAGATGAAAAATGCCCAGGGAGTGATAATTACAAACATTGAGAAAGTTACTCAAATAGTGCATAGTTTCTACAGCCAACTCTATACCTTACATACGTCAAAACAAGCCCACTACACAAGAATAAACGTGACAAATACAGGATCGGAAGAACTGTTTGAAATAACAAACTCTTAAATAAAAGACGCCTTAAAAGAAATTACGAATGGAAGAAGCCCTGGAGAATACTTAATAACGTCGAAGATGCTTAAACTAGGTGGAAACACTATCATAAACCCAATAAGATTACTTATCAATAGATGTCTAGGAGAAGGGAAAGCACTCACAGCTTGGAATAATGCAGAGGTGGTGCAAATATTTAAAAAGGGGAACATAACAAATATAGAGAACTATAGACCCATCAGGATAGTAACAAACAGGCTAACAAAGAAACTCGATTTGTACCAACGGGTAGAATAGGCCGGATTCCGAAAGGGATACAGCGCCATCGACCATCTCCATACTTTGAGAAAAATAATTGAAAAGGCAAATGAATATACCATCCCTATCTATTTTGCATTTGTGGATTTTCAAAAGGCGTTTGACAGTATCGAAATATGGGCAATACTCAAATTACTCCAAAGTGCCAGGATAGACTCCAAATATACTGAAATTATTAAAAATATCTATCAAAATGCTTCTTTCCACATAAAACATTCATGAATAACTAAAAACTGATAAAATCCAGGTAGAAAGAGGAATCCGACAGGGTGGCAAGATCTCGCGAAAACACTTCACCTTGGCTTAAATATTGATGGAACTTACCTGAACCATCTGCGTTTTGCAGACGACATAGTTCTAATCTCCTCGGACTTCAAGGAAATAGAACAGATGCTAATAAAACTAAACTCAGCGTCACGGAAGGTTGGTCTTAGAGTTCCCAGATCAAGACTGATGACTACAAGATAAAAAACATGAACGAATACACATATCTGGGACATAATATTACAATCGAAAAAGAAAACTAAACATTAGAAATTTCCCGCAAAATTGGACTCTACTGGCCTGCTTTCGGGAAATTGAACTATATATTAAAGGATAGAGAAATTCCCATAAATCTTGATTCTTGCATTTTGCCTGTGGCAAGAGCCATGGAGAGAAGAATGCTGGGAGTTTCTCTCAGATATAAGATCAGAAATGAAGAAACAAGACGCAGGACGGGTAAAAAAGATATTATCGAACGTACTACAAAAATGAAATGGAGTTGGGAAGGGCATATTGCAATGGAAAACGATAATAAACGAACATCAAACACTACGACGAGAATGATCGTCAACGAGATGGGTAGACGACGTGCGCAGGATAGATGGAAAATATTGGTGTCAGAGGGCTCAGAATAGGGGCGAATGGAGGAGCTTGAGAAGGGCCTATGTCCAGAGATGGACGAGAAGTGGCTGATGATGATATGTTATTATTATTAATATAAAATAAGATACCGTATCACCTAACCTCTTTTGACTTCCAATTAAAATGTATCTAAATTTTTCTCAGGAAATCTATTTTGACGGAATTTTTACAGGATTTGCGATGATTTCGAATGATTTTAATATTCCTCGTAGATTTTTATTGAATATTTATGAATTTCTGTAATGATATACAAAGATTTTAAGTAGTTAGTGGTTTCTCAGTTTTATGTATGGATTTGTTATTTTCCTTTTGCTTGCAAAATGTCAGTGAGCAGCTTTTATTCACGTACCCTTCATTTGAAGAAACATTATTTGCTGAAATAGGAATCTTAAAACTGAAAGAAATATATTGGATGCCTGTTATAGAAATCCAGAGTAGGCGAAGTTGATTATTTATATTATTTAAATGTCAGCTGGTTTCGAGCATATATTTTACTCCTTATAAACACCTACAGTCGATATAATATCTGAATAACCTGCTTCATGAATATCTTAACTTGAGCAACAAACAAGGACGCCTGTGATCAGTGGTGTCGCCGAGAGTAAACGAAAGGAACCGGAATTCTGGTTATTATGTTAGCCTAATTTAAGCATTCCTATTAAAATTTTTAAAAACATATAAATTGGATATAACTACATCTATACATATTATTATCATATTAACTTGAATTTGTTATGGTTAATTCTTACATATATTAAAGGCTGTGAATTTTATTAACGAATAAACACCTTTACCGATTATTGTTTACTTATTTCAAATAAGGTTTACTATATTAATGGAAGGTACAGCATTAGCAAACGAACGACACTTCTTTTAAACATTAAAACAATGAAAAGAGAAATATAATATTGGATATCGCTCTATTACGTATATGGATCAATTTTATTTGATCTTATATTTGACTGGAATTGAATTATATTTACAATTCATATTTTATACAATAAAATATGAGTTCTAAGCGAACTTGCTGGCGGATCTAGTGGACAGAAAAAAAACCTGTTCTTCTCTGGCTACTTGGTCACACTGATGGCCCGGGAAATGACGTGACCCACACAGTGACTAATGAGGGGTCTTAGCCCCAAGTATACCAGGTCTTTGATGAAAGAAAACAGGAAAGACCTGACGAGAACCTAATTCGCATAGGGATGAAAGACTATCCAAATTGCAGATAGTACTAATTATGTTTTTCCAGAAAAGTCAAACTCACCTAAGATCCGCAATAATTTTGAATCAAAAGAATATTAAAGTGAATCAACCTCTAAAGCTGCTGTCTTTTTTTTAGTGCTATTAGTCTTCCATAATCCTAAACTGAGGCAGATGTAAACCCGTAAAAAGCTTAAGTGCTGTAGGCACTAAAGTCACGTGTTAGCTGTCTATTTATGTTTAAGTCATAATTTATACTACGGTTATGAAAATTTAGCCGATTTCTAGCTGTAAACAATAAATTAATACTGATTTTTTGATTTAATATTTTGGAATAGAAAACATGATTACATAAAAAATAATTAAAAAAATAATCAACTATTGTAAAGTTTGCCAATACTAAGAAACTGTGTCAGAAATTGAAACGTGATTGCCTCATGTATATGTTGCAGCTCAAAAAACTAGCTTAGTATTCAAATTGGTCAATATCATTTCCAATAGCACAAAAATAATAATTTTTTCATAGTTTATCTAATATATATATATATATATATATATATATATATATATATATATATATATATATATATATATATATCAAGGATTTTCTACAGCTGAAGCTGTCTTCCTTCTCTCAGCCTTTGATTCCATCCGTTTCTATCTTCCCAGTCTCCATCTGTTAGACCCCTGTCCTCCATAGCCTCGTCCACATTGTCTCCCCACGATCGTCTGGGCCTTCCTCTTTTTCTTCTCCCTATAGGGCTACACTCCGTTATTTTCTTTATTCATCTATTATCTTCGCTCCGTCTTATGTGTCCATACCATTTTAATCATTTTTCTTCAATGGTATTTATTGCGTTCTCTTTGATGTTTATTCTGCTTCTTATTTCTTCGTTTGTTATTCTCTCCGTACGTGTCACTCTACAACATCTTCTCCAATATTCCATCTCTACCGCTTTAATTTTAGATTTATTTCTTTTGTTGATTGTCCATGTTTCTGACCCGTATGTCATTATGCTTTGTATTATTGATTTGTATATGCGTGTTTTGTTTCTCTTTGTAATGTGTTTGTCCCACAGGATCGAATTTAATTGTCTTATGCATGTCCGCGTTTGTCCTAATCTAGCTTTAATCTCTTCTTCTAATGTTGCGTTTTTTGAAATAATGGTTCCTAAATATTTAAATTTATCGGTTCCTTTGATTATTGTTTCGTTATCGACTTCTAAATTCTCCACGTTTCCCTCCTTTGTTGTTAGATGTTATCTAAAATATTCATAATTAAATCAAAGACCAAACTAAACACTGTCCGTTTTTAAAATACAGAAAAAAAAAATAAAAGGAACTATTAAATACAAAAGTTATAGATAACAAATCTATTTTTCTAGGCAACTTTCATATATGCAGAATGTTCAAATATGTCAAGAATAAAGTTAAATTTCTTACATTAAAATATTTAACATATTACTGAATATTTAGAGTCTACGATCGACTCTACACACTTTTTATATAAAATACCCTACACACTTTTAACTAACATTTTTTGACACTTAAAGTTGCTATAACGTCTACATAATATATTTTAAAGCGTATGCCTTTCTAAGTTTTTCATTACCATATAAATATCCAATTTAGTCAGTTTCCTTACCTGCGATCGCTTGTGATCAGGAAACGAATGCTTCCGGTTAAACCAAAACTTGACATCTTTAAAGAACCGAAAAATATTAAGTCTATTTTGACCAAAAATTCAATAAAAAAATGTCAATTTTAAGATATGTCGAAAACTAATTAATTTAGGAAAAAAGCATAAAACACAAAATACATAGAACTTTTCATTTAAAAAATGTAAGTTTCTGTCTGCCCATTATTCTTGGGAAACACCCACACACCGAAAACTCAGTTTTAAAAAATTACTTTATTAACCACAACTTTTATTTTAATATTTTTATTTGTGCTACAAAAAAACAAGTTAAAGGGTGGTTACAATATAACATACAAACAATATAATCCTGTACAGTACACGATTTTGTGTCATATGACTTAACAATTATTCAGTGAAGGTGAAAGGTTTTGATTGCTTTATACCGGAAGTAAAAACATATTTACTCATGTTTTATTTGAAGTAGCAGAAACGACGTTAATCTTCAAATTGATTGATTTGTTTGATATTTTTAGAATGACGAACAATATTTAAAATGTTTAAACAAAATAATATAGAAAGGGTACATAAGAAAATAAAAATACAAGAAAAATGATATTCTGAGCATAAGGTGTCTTTTCAAGCAAAAAATATTTAATTATATTTACGTACTTAAAACGACACAAAGTAATAATATATGTTTGTTGTTGTTGCTGACAACACAAATCGTTGGAATTCCTTGCAGAGAAATTCCAGGTAACAATTATACAGTATATAATATCAGTAAGAAAAATATATATTTGCTAGACTACGTTCTAATAAGATTGATAAATTTAATACAGCAAATCTCCTTATTCCTTGTTAGTCGCTATCCTTTTATGTTTTCTTCGTAATCATACTATATCTCCTCATTTTTTAGTGTTCCGTACGGAACACTTATGGAATCACTTCGGTGTCCGTCTGTCACACTCGATTTTTTCCGGAACTATTTGACATGGAAAGTTAAAAATTAGACCCGATTAGGGTCATGTAGTTTTGAAACTTAAATTTTGACTTAAGGGGTTAGTATTGGGGGGGTGAAATTGAAAGTGAAAAAAAAATGACCAGGTCATCGAGTGGGGTGTCAAATGCAAGCTTGCGAAAACGCGAGTTCAAAAATATAAATGATATAATACTTGCGCACACTTTTTTCGTAATATTTAAAAAAAATTGCCAAAAATCGCTGTCGCCTCCACCTTATCTTGAAAAATATTGATCAAAAAATGTTGAAAAAATTCTGGAATATTCTCCATAAAGTGTAGATTGAACGAAAATTACCACGAGTGCATTACGATTGATAATTTATCTGGTATAAAAAAAAACCATGAGGACTATATTCCTTGACATCTGGTGAAGGTTTTTAAAATATATTTTTAAATACATTACTGTTACCGAGTGGCGAGTCGCTTTTGTACCAATATATAATTTTATTTTTATTTTAAAGGTAGGCACCGTACGGAACACTAATTGCGCCCAACTTGCACTTGACCGTTTTTTTTTTAAATCTTATTCTGCAGATAATAAAACGAAAAATATATATTTTATAAATCCCTTTAAAAAAGTACCTGCGACGCCACTGGCAATGGTTCTTTTTCATTCCTGGCAATGACGACAAATAAATATGCAAATGTAGTGTTAGCCGAAAAAAATAATAGCGATATTCTTGAAGCTGCTAGTCAGTCGTATTGCTAAATATTTGTGAAGGTGACATAAACGAAGCAAGATGACTTGATTTGTTTACTGGTTGATCTCTCAAGTGTGGTGTTGCGTAAATTAATCTAGACGCTTGTCAATAACTCGCAGGTTTTGATTATTATTTTATTCAAATACTTAGTCATCAGCAAAAGTGAGTGTAAGCAATATAGTATCACTTTCTGAAGGTATGGAAGTTGTTATATTATAAAAGTTGGTGATAAATTTGTTGAAAATGTTGAAATTGTTTTAATATCTGACGTGTGTTTTTTTTAATTATGTACAGTGTCAGTTTTGAGTGTAACATAACGCGTAATTAAAAAAAAAATTATTGTGTGTATGGAAATCTGGATAATTTTGTTAGTGGATGGCAGTAAATATCATCTTATTTATTTCAATTATGAATAAATTGTGGTATCTGTTTTATTTAACCTGAAAAGTTGTCTCATACGTATTTTTCTTTCTCCTGGTTAGAAAATTATAAATACGGTAATAATTTCTTAAAAAAATGTATATTGTTTAATTATTTTAAAATTATATTAAGTCAAACATATTTTACCACGTTACTTTTTTAACCGAGTTCCAAAAAAAAGAAGTATCAATTCAATACATATGTATGTAATATGTGGTCTATATACACTTTCAAACCAAATTCATGTCTATATGTATATTATGATTTTATCCTCTCTGAGCTATCATCAGAGTATTGTCCTGAGTTTTGGACCTCGAAAAAGGTATGCTCTTTTGTTTATAAACAATTTATGTTTTCAAAACGCGTTTTTGAGCTTAAAATGTGAATAACTGCGGTTATATCAGTCGGATCGAGACAAACGAAATACTAAACTCTTCGTAATGAAATTTTCAACAAATCCTCGTTGGTTTTAAATCACTGAAATGTGTACATACATAACCTACAAAATTGCAAGAACAGGCAAAAAACTTTTTGTGGACCCAATTGAATTTGTATTTAAAATTTAAATTGCCGGCCATTTTATACTATTTAGTCCAAAATGGATCTTTTTTTTTAAAAAAAAAAATTTAAGTCTCAACGTCAGCTTGCCGATTCCATTAAAAGAAATTTTTTTGAGTCATTTTAATCGGTTTTTTTTTTTACACAAAAAATTTTTTTAGTGGCATCTGGCCTCAATACTTATAATATATATATATATATATATATATATATATATATATATATATATATATATATATATATATATATATATATATGTTATATATATATATATATATATATATATATATATATATATATATATATATATATATATATATATATATATATATATATATATATATATATATATATTATATATATATATATATATATATATATATATACATATATATATATATATATATATATATATATATATATATATACATCTATATATATATATATATATATATATATATATATATATGCTAGAGTATATAAACTCGCAAAGAAATAATCACAAACAAATAAGAAATAAATAAAGTGTGTGTGTATTAAGTACAGATAGACATTAATTACTTTTCTTGCATTTTTCGTTTAGAGAGATATCAAAGATATCTTTTCTTAATTACATTTCCTTGTATAAACAGGTCGGCGCTAATTTTTCAAGATTAAAGAAAAGTATTATTTTATATTTTTCTTTGAAGTCTGTTTAAATTTGTTAAAAATATTCATTTTATAACTTTTCCGCGTAGTATACAGAAATGATCGATGAAAGAAGTCCACCCGAGACTAAAGTTTGTCATCTGTTCTATTATTTCGAATTTTGCTAAAAAAAATCTTTTTTTTTTCTTTATAAACCCAATTAAATGTGAAAGAGCTTTATCTAATAATACAAACTTAATTGTTTTTAATTTAACCGGTCTTTAACAAATACTTTTAAAAATTTAAATGAAAGGATTTGTTTTTAGTTAGACCTTGTATTTTTATTCTTTTTGTCAAATAAATTCTTCAACGCAATAATTTTGAGTAAAAACTTTATATTTTACACCAGTTGTTGTCCTTGAAAAAAAACTGCTTTTAACTTTTGGCTGTCTGAATATATTTAAAAACCGGTCAAATAACTTTAACCATCATAAAAGACTAAAAGTGCAGTTATTTTAGCGTATCCTCAATATGTCTAAGTTTAAGTTTAACTGACTTTAATACCAAACAATATAGTTAATACAAGCTAATCCAATATTGGCCTGAATCATAAAAAAAACAATTTATTAACTTCAACCTAGTAATGGCACTGATCCTGAATCTACCACTCCTGTATATCCACAGGACATTTTTAATTTAAAATTAAACTACGGCAGTATAAAAATAGATGAAAAAATGACAATCACAATCGAAAGGTCTAAATTCTTGCTAGCAAGTCATGCAGAAAAAATCTAATCATCTGTTAATTAATCTAAAAAAAATGGTAATAGTTAATAATGGTTAATAATTATTTTAAGCATACCCCCATACCAAAATACCATTTTTTAACAATTATGTTAACATTGTAATATTAATTAATTTTTTTTAATTGCCTTGAATGGTAATTGATTTGTGGATAAAAATTGATTTAGGAGAATTACAAAAATAATTATAAGAGAATAAATTGATTATTGTATGCAATCTATAGTTTTG
This sequence comes from Pachyrhynchus sulphureomaculatus, assembly GCA_019049505.1. Classification (NCBI taxonomy): domain Eukaryota; kingdom Metazoa; phylum Arthropoda; class Insecta; order Coleoptera; family Curculionidae; genus Pachyrhynchus; species Pachyrhynchus sulphureomaculatus. The sequence continues at coordinate 85,326,811 of CM032446.1, read as the reverse complement.
AAGATAATTAGGTTTTTAACTATTATAATAATTTTTTTTCTGTAAAAGGAAAAAGTCTCTCACGAAAAATACATGAAGCAACTCATACGTCATATGTGTGTTACAAAAACCCTAACACTTAAACTTTATAATATTCCAGATTATTGGAACTGAATATTATATGCATATTTAAAAATATGGGTTCTATTCTAAATTTACATTTGAAACTTTATAGATATACTTAAAATACGTTTATTTAAAAAATAATTTATTATTTATACTTCGACTATAACACTCTTATCAGAAGAACCTTTTTCCAGTTCTTGCTATATTAAGCTCATTATAAAATAAACTCTAAATATACAAGCATAACTTTAGTACATAGTCGTCATAATATGGCTTTTATATGTCATATTATTGATTGCGCTAACATTTTCTATTGGAAAATAATAATAATTTATAATTGTCTCTAATGTAACGTATAGATCTGAAAAAATTTAAAGGGTTGCTAGATATAAAGTTGTACAAGCAGCTTACGGAATTGTAAAAAGTCAAATCAGATAGCTACAAACAATCGTATATTAGTCCTCTCTCTTAACATTAATTAAATTAAGGTAATATAGTTAGGTAATTGAGCAAGCAAAGCCTCATGTAGTAAGATGTGCGATGTTCCTTAGAGAACCGTGATTCCCACAGCGACCATACTGAATCCAAATTTTCCCAAGGCGCCCTATGCCAAATTTTAACAGACATTTTGTGACATACTTTGCTTTCTTCCTGGTTCTTTCCTACCTTTGCGTTAAAATCCCCATAACGAACGTGTACGTTGTCCTATCCTTGGTTCCCTCAAATTTCCATAGCAAGATTCTACTCTTCATTAGTATAGCCTGTTGTTGGGGCATAACATTTTGCAACTTTTACGGTACATTCGTTTGAGATTTTTAAGCTCACTGAGCAGGTTCTGTTCAATGTACTGTTGAATTTTAATATATTTGGTATTAGGAGTTTGTGGATAATAATTCCTATGCCACGTTGGCTATCGGTATTCAATCCTTGACAAAAGAAAGTGTGTCCTTATTTGAATATATATATATATATATATATATATATATATATATATATATATATATATATATATATATATATATATGTATATATGTATGTATATATATAATGGTCTTTTTATATTTGGTGTTTTTATTATTTTACTAAATAGTCATCATATACAAAAAAAACTCAACTTATTCTTATTGTATTGTTTGTATTATTTATAGTTTTGGTTGTAACCACACCCTATTTTTTTTTAAATAGATATCAGGATTGGCGTATAAAACCTGGTATTTTTGTGATTGTTCGTTTTCATGTCCACATTCTACTATCGTTTACGCAAAGTAACCTTGTAACTTTATACAAAATTAACCTTTCGTAAATGAAAAAACATGTAAATTAATGCTTTGTTATCGATGCAAGCAAAAGGTAAAAATTATTAGCGGTCATTCTACTGATTTACAATGGACACCTGCAAGTACATATTTATCAGAAACGATAATTAGGGATGTAAACGATACATCGATGTTTTCAATACATTGATGTTTTAGTCAAAAAACATCGATGTTTGCCATCGACGTTTTAAATCGAAAAACATCGATGCATCGACGTTAATTCAAGCGATGTTTCTTATCGATGTTTTTTACCTCTAGCGAAAATATTCACTATTTCAAACAGCTCCATCTATTATAATACTACTTCAACTATTCTTAGCGATATTGACTGACCCACGAAATAATTCTCTAGCTAGTTGAAAATGAGATTGATAGATGGTACTGTTTCCTATTCATAGATGAATGAACAATAATTCGAATGTTTCACTCACTTCCTTCGTCCAGTTTGTTTAATTATCATTCAATCACAACGCAATATAAATTACAAAAGACCAAAAGGATTCTCGAAGTCAAAACGCGATGGAATTCCTGTTATTATATGTTAGAGAGGTTCATCCAGTTAGGTTCTATTGTAAGCGAAATATTGCTTACCCGTCCAGGAGCTCCCTCTATCATTACTGGCTCTGAGCTGATTAATGTGAAAGAAGTATTCGAACTATTAAAATCATACGAAATTCTACTGCACTTTAAAGATCCCTTTGCTAAGAGTAAAGTGGTCAGTTATCTAAATGGATTTTCGAAACTAAACAATAACGTCAATAGATCAGAATCTTCCGACGAGTGGGTAAAAGAAGAAAAGGCCTTTGATATTTGAGAATACCATCAGCATTTGGTCTACAGTAACATGAAAGCGAAACAGACACAACAACAGAAACTGAGTTACAAATGTACAAATGTACCTTGTACCTTCGACTGTTGCTCCCATAACCCAGAGTCCCATTGAAATGTGAGATGACATGAAAAGTATGTTCCCGGGACTATATAAGTACGCTGTTAAATACCTACCTATTGTGGCGACGTCAGTCCCGAGCAAACGACTGTTTGGTTCAAAGCCATAAATCAATCAAAAAATCGATTGATAGAAAAATGTCTTTTCAAATTATTGTTTCTGAATTCGGTTTTAAATAAATAAATTATAGTTTTGTATTTGTAAGTTTTTTCTGATTATTATTAAAGTTTTGTATTTGTAAGTTTTTTTCTGATTATCATTAATAAAAATAACTACTCTATAATTGTAAATGAATTTCATTAAAAAAAAAAACAACTCCTCAGTGTACACACATATACTAGTGTATACTACCCTTTTATGCTCACAATAAAAAAAGAGGAAAAAAACATCGATGTTACGATACATCGATGTTTTCGAGGCGATATTTTTTCGACATCGATGTTTTTTAAAAAACATCGATACGACCATACATAGATGTTTTACAGTACGATGTTTGCATCCCTAACGGTGATCGCTTAAGTCTATGATTTCACTAATAACAGATTCGAGAGAAAACAGCACAGGTCAGAAAATCAACGTTTTAAAAAAATGTTACCATAAGAATTGAATTATTTAAAACACTATATCAACTTAAAACATCGGGACCCTTAAAAATTATTTAGATTATTGAAATTAAAGAAAATATAGACTAAATGCAAACTTCTAGGAATAAAAAAGAATTAACTTATCTTCACTCTCTTTCTTGTTTTTGCTTCTTTCTGTTCAGTTTTAAATACATCAGGTTTAGAAAAAAAAGTTAAAAAGGGATAATATTTATCTAGATCAAACCCAACAGATACATTTTAACAAAAAATGTAATAAATTCAAATAAATCTTCAAGTTGTTTGGAATTTAATGACAGTATATCCGTTGACAATCATGCTCAATATATTGCTGCAGCTGACAAGATGAGCTGTTTCTTTATTCTGTACATTTCAATGCAAATTTAGAGTTGATTAGTTCACTTTCCGATTTAACTTCAGTTACTGTACATCAAAATGATTACTTTAGTTATTGTGCATCAAAATGGTTATATAACATACCGACGCTCTAATCAATAAATGTGGAGTTATAATAATAAGTCAGTTAAACACAGCGATGTCGTTTAAGTGAGTCAGGAGGAGGCATTTGGTCTCATTTACTATCGAATAATTCAGATGTCGTCTTTTTTGTGTGTATCATTAAATTATATGTTATTTTTAAAACTTATTTTTGTTTATTTCTGACGTATTGTTATTCCTCTTAGGAGGAATTTTGGCTAATATTACTTTAGTGGTCATTTTCAACTTATATTTAGTAGGTAGAGTTATTATTATTATTACAAAAAAGTTCTTATTTCTCTCATTTGGTCAATGTGGTTCCATGTTTGGCTCACGGGCCAAAGCCAAGTAAGCACAAACGCTATTACCATTATGTATTAAGGAATGAGTGACAATGTTACATGTTTTCAAAATCACTGACTCCGAATGGTTCTGTATATGTTTGTGTTGAGTCCCAATTGTACTAAGTGTGGTGTGAATGTTATTGGGGTAAAGCCTGTGGCTGATATAATGAGGGGGACAATGATGACTTTTTCTTGTTTCCATAGCCTTTTTCTTTCCGTTGCAAGGTCTGTGTATTTGGAAATTTTTTCTGTGTATTTCGTTTGGATGTTTATGTCGTTGAGGACAGCTATGTCAATTAGATAGGTGACTTTTTCTTTTTTTCACTGAAAAGTAATATCGGGTCTATTAGCGGAGACTGTTTTATCCGTATGGATACTGATGTCCCAGTAGAGCTTGTAATCTTTATTTTCGAGTATGGATGTTGGTGTGTATTTGTAATAGGGATCTGTGTTTTCTATGAGTTAGTATGTTGTGGCTGTGTATTCCATTCCGGCTAATATTTTACATCCGCTTGTTATGTGTTCGATCGTTTCTTTCTGCTGGTGGCATTTCCTGCATCTGTCTTCTGTAATAGTTGGATCTTTGATGATATGCTTTTGGTAGTTTCTGGTTAATACGACTTTATTCTGGATGGAAAATAAGAAGCCTTCTGTTTCAGGGAAGAGCTGCCCATCCTGTAACCAGGCGTATGATTGTTTTTTATTTACGTGGTCTTGTTCTATGTGGTATCTGTGTTTTCCGTGGAGTGTTTTCTCTGACCACATTTTCATCTTTTCCTGTTGTAATTGGGTGTGACTGTGTGTATCTGCTAAGTGGTCTGCCCGGGATAAGTCGAGAGGTGTGTAGTTTTTGTCTGCTTTCACTATCGCTGTGTGGAGGCTGGTTTGCTTGCTGTGGAAGAATTTCCTAAGTGCTTGTATTTGTTTTGTGTGTAGTGATCTGATGTCTATGATTCCTCTTCCTCCTGTCTTTCTTTGCATGCGTTGGGGTGTAATTTCCTGTATTTGGTGAATTGAGACCGTATAAGGATGTGAATGTTTTCTATGTCTGTTTGTGACCATTTGATGATACCAAATGAATATGTGAGTATAGGTATAGCGAACGTGTTGATGGCTTTAGTGAGATTCTTGGAGTTGAGTTTTGTTTGTAAAAGTTTCGTCAGTCTGTTTTTAAATTCGGTTCTGAGCTCTGTTTTGATGTGAGTATGGTTGAGTTTGGTGCTTTGTTGGAAGCCTAGATATTTGTATGTTTCTTTGTCGAACGTGTGATTGAGTGTCTGTCTCATGGTAGCCCTTCCATTGGCCTTTGTTGATGTGGAGCACTTTGGATTTACTGATACCAAATTCCATATTGATATCTAAGGCGAATATTTCTGTGATTTTGAGGAATTCTTTCAGCTGTGTTTTGTGGCAGCGTAGAGTTTTATGTCATCCATATATAGGAGGTGGTTTATTTTATGTTGATTCATTTTTTGGTGTCTGATGTTGAAGCCATGCTCTGTTATGTTTAGTTTATTTGAGAGTGGATTGAGATAGAGGCAAAACCATAGAGCGCTGAGCGAGTCTCCCTGAAATACACCCCGTCTGATGTACAGCTCTTCTGTTTGGATGCGTTCGGTTTGTGTTTCTAGGCGTATTTTGGTTTTCCATGTTTTCATAACTTGCGCGAAAAATTGCCTGAGGTTTTGATCAATTTTGTAGATTTCTAGGGCTCTGAGTAACCAGCTGTGGGGTATGGAGTCGAAGGCTTTTTTATAGTCTATGTAACAGATGTGAAGGTTTCTGTGTTCTTTTCTGGTTTGTCACAAAATGACGCTATCTATGATCAGCTGCTCTTTGTATCCTCGACTATTTTTCCTGCATCCCTTCTGCTCTTCTGTGAGAATATTGTTGTCTATTAAGTGTTGTTCTATTTTCTTGGAAATTGTGGCTGTGATGATCTTGTATAGGGTTGGAAGACAGGTGATAGGTCGGTAGTTTGACGGGTTTGTGGTGTCTGAGCTTTTAGGTTTAACGTATGTTATTCCTTGTGTAAGGAAAGTGGGGAATGTGTGTGGTTGTAGAATGGCTTTGTCGATTTGGTGTGTGAGTGCTTCGTGTGTGGTGGTAAACTGTTTGTACCAGAAGTTTTGTATATTGTCTATTCCAGGGCATTTCCAGTTGTGTGTGTGTTTGATTGTTTCTGTAATTTCTTGTGTAGTTAATGTGAAATTTTCTTGTTCTGTCACATGTTTATGTTTGTCTTCTTCGGCTTTGATCCAGGGGGTGTTATTATTGTGTAGTTTGGGTTCTGAGTATTATTATTATTATCACAAAAAAGTTCGCCTTTCTCACATTCGGCTAATGTGGTCCCATGTTTGGCTGACGGGCCCAAGCCAAGTCAGCACAAACGTCATTACCATTGTGTATTAAGGAATGACCTGACAATGTTACATGTTTTCAAAATCACTGACTTCTGAATGTTTCTGTGTATGTTTGTGTCAAGTCCTAATTGTACCAAGTGTGGTGTGAATGTTATTGGTGTAAGGCCTGTGTTATTATTATTATTATTTAATTACACCGTTTTTCCATTTCCTCTGCAGAGGGCATTGACTCACCTCAGATTCTACCAGCACTGCCATCTGCATAATGTACAACTGTTCATTAAGGTTCAGACGCTTGATATTTTGTATGAGACCTTTTGGTATAACTCCTGTTATTAATGAAGTTATGGACGTTATTTGGATGCCGTTTATTTCTCGTTATCTTCCTATTTTCACGTCCAAATCCCTGTGTTTGGCAATCTTCAAACTTGTTTACCTTTAATACAATATCTTCTCAAATGTGAGTAACACTTGGATCCTTACAGCTAGTAATGTTTTTTTAGAAATTGCTCTAAAATGTATTTATAATAAGGAAGCATCTTAACAACTATATCTGGTCATTATACTCTAATAAAGCAAGTTCCTGGCAACTTTGCGTCACATATTCTGCTGTCTCCGATATTTCACATCCATATCTAAATTGATCATTCTGTATAAAATGGGCGCGAACTATCTATTTCAGGTAATATTGGTTAACCAGAAGATCGATGCAGCTCTATCGACATTGCCCAACATTTGAATATCATCTTTGAAGAGGCTTTGCTAACCAGGCTCATAACCTCTGTTGGTCTGTTTGATGGTGACAATGCGTTTTATGTTCCCTTAGGCCGCTCCCTGATTTGTCGGTGCGATATCGTTTTTCTCGGTCTGTCTGATTTGCGCGGGAAGCGCGACCGCGGTACAAGTCAGGTGATTTTTATTGAAATATAGTCGTTCGGCATGTTTTCGTTACCGAATCGGTACTGAGCACACCGAGAAAAACGATACCGCACCGACAAATCAGGGAGCGGCCTTAGCCGTAATATTGTTGAATTGTCTGCTTTTTGCATTGCCCGACGTAGTATAGCAGATTTGGCAAGCCTACCGAAATATGTGCAAAAATTTATTATTTTTTGATTTAGCTGTTGCTACTGCTACTAATTCATCAATCCTGTAACTCTGTGTCGCTGAGAGAGCATTGTGCTTACAGATGCAATCCAAGGGTGATTTTTCTGTGTGGCAATATTCTTCTACACAGAAACCCTGCAAATTTTCGCTGTCGTTCTGGCTCCATTTCAGTCTTGCTTAAGGCCTAAATACAACTCAAGTGTTAACGATAAATATGAACCTTAAGTCTCAAAAAATGCTTTACCCTCCTTACATGCATCAATTTGGCCTTCGTTTTTTTGATAAATTATTGTTAATATTATTATATAATTATAATCGGAATAAATGAACTATTTTCCCCATATGAGATTTTAAATTAATAATATTACAAAATACAATATGTGAACCAGAGATTTTTTAAATTCATATTAAATCAAAAGTATACACTTTTGCTTTATATCATGCATTCAAGGAAATACTAAATAGAGCTAAGCCATTTTGCTCTAATAGCGTTAAAGATTAACAAATTAAAATTTTTACCTGTTCATATATATCTTTAAAAAACAATTAAAGCATTACTACTAGTAGTAATTAAAATCTTAAATCTTTCACAGTTTTAAGAAGTCTACTTAGGCTAAAAAACCGTCAAAGAGATATAAACTCATAAACAGACAGATTGCCGATGAGCCAGACGTATAAAGGTATTAACCTATCTTGCTCGTTTTAAAGGGTTCTGGAGAATCGATATTGCTGTTTTTCGTAGATTTTTTTTTAGTTTTGAAAAACATGTATATGAATTTGTTGTTTTTTTATTTGTCAGTTTTAATCCATTTTAACTTAAAACTTCATGTTTTATGGACGTAATGTATTCAAGTGCTTAAGACTTACTTAACCTTCTTTGATCTTCTATTTTTCACGTCATATACCTACTACATATTTGAAATCTGTGGAAAAAAAATATTTAATTCTAGTATTATATTTATTTGCACAGGACTCTCGTTACCATATTAAAATTATTTTGAAGTAACACTTTAGTCATGGGTTTCAAATAAGAATTTTGGTGCTCGTGTGTATTTTTTAATCTTCATTTTAGAGGTCAAATAATGACAAGTGATTATTAGCCTAGATTAATTGTAACAAAGCTGAATTTTGTAAACAACGCATGTTGAATGTCGGTCACCCTTTTGAAAATATGGTACATAAAATCTGTTTTATCAATTTTATAAAAACTGAAATATAATAAAGTAAAGAATAGCTGAAATATAGGGCTTTTTGTCTTTAAAATGTTATAGTAAAAATATGTATTGGTCCACATAACAAGCCGATAGATTTTGAAAAACATCGTTATATTTTCTAACATAGGTTAGCCTACCTCTTTTACTTCTAAAGGGTTTTGTAAAAGTAAGGCCTAAACCTAAAGTATTAACGATTATTTTTATTCTTAATTGAAATGACGACCAAGGTTTAATCTATTTTCGTCCCAAAAACATTACACATTAAAAAGACCTGAAAATCTAAGTGTATACAAAAATCAGCTGTGTCGCAATTAATGTAAGTCATATTCTTAACTTCGTTATCTTAAATAAGTATTTTATTGTAAATGTAATATAAAGAATAATACATTGTGTTTTTGTCACATACCCATACCAAATACCCACAGGCAGCGATTTTGTGGGTACGTCGTAGGCAGAACATAAATAACACTCGAGCCATGGTCAAGGTTAACCATGACGTTAGGTACCATATTAGCAATGACAAATTCCGCCAATCAGCTCGGAGATTATTATGTATATCTTTATTAACATTATAGTAGAAGGTGTATCGACGAACGAGTATTTTTTTTTTAATATTGTTCGATGTGTCATTCTGCGTTTGCAGTTCAAATTAAAAAGTAACAGTTATTCATAATTTTTAAATTTTTGTATACAAGGGTCAGTGAATACATTTTTCGTTATGGTTAAAAAATAATATGAATTGCTGGTTCCAAAAAAAGTTACTGCCATTATGAGGCGTTGGTATCTTTAAAATAATAAAACATTTTGTAAGTAAAGATGAAGGGTTAAAGCTAAGGAAGATGCTGGGCTCTTCAGCCACTCTCCAGCTGTAATAATTTAGTTTAAGATCAAATCGATATGATATAAATAAATATATATATATATATATATATATATATATATATATATATATATATATATATATATATATATATATATATATATATATATATACATATATATATACATATATATATATATATATATATATATATATATATATATATATATATATACATATATATACCAGGTGTACAAGTATGAAATGCGGATTTTTTTTCTAAAAGAAAACATGTTAAATTGGAAAGAATGATAAAAAAAAGTGCCTTATTCAAAGTCTGCTCCATCGCTTGTTATACATGTTTCCTATCTTTCGGGCAATTTGTGAATACCACGCCAGTAAAAATCTTCCCGTTTTGCTGTGAACCATTCATCGAGCCATTTTTTCACATCTTCGTACGAACCAAGGCGCTGCTCAGCAAGTACGTGACCCATCGATGCAAACAAGTGGTAATCGGAAGGAACCAAGTCTGGTGGTAGAACTTCCCAGTTGAGTGCTTCCAATGTGTCGCGAACTGGTTTTGCCGTATGTGATGGAGCATTCTCATGAAGAAAAATGACTTTGTGTTGCCTCTTTCGATATTCTGGCCTTTTTTCAAGCAGCGAATGGTTCAAATCGGTCAATTGTTGTTGATAACGTTTAGTATTAAACGTTTCTCCAGGTTTTAACAGCTCTTAATAGACCACGCCCCTCTGGTCCCACCAAACACAGTGCAACGTCTTTCTGCCAAAGCGATTCGGTCTTGCGGTCGATGTGGATGGTGCGCCTGGGTCTACCCATCTACCCAAGCAAAATGCCACACGTGTTTTTGCGCTTTTCCATTTGCCTGTCGTTCAACTCATGTGGTACCCATCTACCGGTCTTCTGAATCGTTCCCATCTCTCGTAGACGATTGGAAACAGCTTGTTGACTAACGCCCAATTGCTCGGCGAGTTGTTTTTGTGTTTACGAATCATCTTCGTCCAACAATACTTGCAATGCCACATCTTCGTGCGGTTTTCCACGTTCCTTGTCTGCAACATCAAAGTCATCACTTTGGAAACGCCGAAACCATCGTTCACACGTATCTTGCAATGGAGCATGTTCACCATAAGCGTCTCAAAGTAATCGGTATGATTCAACAGCAGTTTTCTTCAAATGAAAACAAAAAATTAATGCTGTCCGCGAATGCTCTTTGTTCGGTATAAATTTCGACATATTGAACACAACAACACAACACTATGCACACACTTTTCTAATTTATCACTAGTGTGCGTCTGACACTTGTTAATGACACAACAAAATGGCACACTGTCAAATCTTTATAGCACACAGTTGTCTGAAATCCGCATTTCATACTTATACACCTGGTATATAGATGCTCTCCATTTAAGTAATTTTGTAGTACATCTACCATCAACCATTCTAACCACATCACCCCCGTTGCCACTTTAATTTTGTCATTCTTTCATTGATATGTAATTCTTGTCGTTCGTCTGATATCCGAGCTTTTAATGTGTTATCGTCAACTAATACCTAACCCATGGCCCCTTGAGTATGTTGGAGTGGACAAAGACTATTTTTTGTAAGGGTCATGATTTCTAGCACATACGTACCTACTGGAAGTATATAACTCTCGTATACTTTTCTTTTTAAGGTCTTGGGGATATCTCCGGTTTTTAGAATGAATCCCAGTTTTTGAAATGCAGTCCAACTCTTTCTTATCTAATCTAATTTTTATGTCCTAAGTATACATACTTGTCCACTCTCTCGATATCTTCTGTTCCGATCTTAATTTTTGTTTTTGGCGCTTAGAAACTTTGTTTTCTTGATGTTCATCTCGAGTCCTACCCTGTGTAGCTTGATTTAGTTGTTCTATCATGATTTTTAGTTCTTCTAGATCTTCGCTAATCAGTACCACATTATCTGCGAATCGCAAATGATGCAAATATATGTCATCGATTTTAATTCAATTCTCCTTCCGCTCAAGACTTTTACACATATCCTCCAAGGCCAGGGCAAATAATTTTGGTGAAATTGTGGCGCCCTGCCTAACACCTTTCCTGATCTTTATGGATTCTGTTTTATGATCTTCATCTAATTTAACCATTAATTGAGGAATTCAGTATATCTTGAATCTATTCTGGCCTAAGCTAAGCACTGTATAATTGCTCAATGTTCCAGGGACTCAAAAGCCTCCTTATAATCGATGAAAGCTAGATGCACTTTAATATTATACTCGATAGCTTTTTCGATTAACAGGCGGAGCGTCTGGATATAATCTGTTGTTCCAAAATTCTTGCGAAAGCCCGCCTGTTCAACTGGTTGGTAGTTATCGAATTTATTTGTTAGACTGATTTTGATAATTTTAGTAAGAAGCTTGTACAAATGCGATAATGAGCTGATGAGGCGATAGTTCTCAATTTTTTCGTTATCGCCTTTCTTGAACAAAAGTATAACCTCACTGTTTTGCTAATGTATTCTTTGGTCTTCGACACATTTGTTAAGTAATATCCGTATTGCTTCAAAATGTTCATTTCCTTCCATATTCTCTTATCTTCATCTGGAGATTTCCTATTCTTTATTTGTTTTAACGCAGTTTTGCAATTCACTCCGGCTTACCTTAGGAATTTCTTCCAAGCTAACTTTAAGAATATGTTTTTGCGGTAAATTTCGACAATCGTTATATTCCGGAGATTTAGGAAAAGTAAAAAATAACTATAATCCCAATTTCTCGTAATGTTAATTGCTGCAATAAGACAAAAAATAATATATAATATTGCTAAAATAAATTTATTTAGTATTCTTTCTTTAGAATTAGATAATATATTTTTATTTATATATAAAAATGATTAAAAGGAACTATTCTTTATATTAATAATTGACTTTTTAAAATCTTCTAAGAGATAGTAATAATTATTTTCAAAATAACCTTTACAATACAGGACATGCCTGAGCTTATTATAATATTTAATAATATACTTTAGCCATTGTCATTATACCTTACAAAAAAGTAATTATATTACATATACAGTTATTAAAAAGTAATTAATTATATTATAATATAAATAAAACTATTATAAGGTATTAATACCTTTTAGGTAGTTAAAAAAACCAACATTTTGGAAATTTATTTAGAATTGTCGAAATTTTGGACACAGTTAAAAAAAATTGGCTATTTTATACAATATTATGGAACTATGCTCTAACACAAGAAACTACACATATTAGATACGAGGCTGGTTTGAAAAGTCCGTGCAAAAATAAAAACTACTTATGTGTTTGGGGTAAACCTTTTTTATTTTTCGACATAGTCTCCTTTTAGGTTTATGCACTTCGTCCAACGATGTTCTAGTTTGTTGATCCCTTCCGAATAATAGGATTTGTCCAAGTCTGCAAAATATCCATTAGTGTCTGCAATCACCTCCTCGTTTGAATAAAATCTTTGTCCCGCCAGCCATTTCTTCAAATTGGGGAACAAATAGTAGTCCGAGGGAGCCAAGTCTGGAGAATAGGGGGGATGTGAAACGAGTTGGAATCCTATTTCCATTAATTTTACGACCACAACTGCTGAGGTGTGTGCTGGTGCGTTGTCGTGATGGAAAAGGACTTTCTTGTGGGCCAATCGCGGGCGTTTTTCTTGCAGCTCGGTTTTCAAACGGTCCAATAACGATGAATAATATTCACCTGTAATAGTTTTACCCTTTTCCAGATAGTCGATGAGGATTATCCCTTGCGAATCCCAAAAGACAGTCGCCATAACCTTTCCGGCCGAAGGAACGATCTTCGCCTTTTTTGGTGCAGATTCCCCCTTGGTAACCCATTGTTTAGATTGTTGTTTGGTCTCAGGAGTATAGTAATGTATCCATGTTTCATCCACAGTGACGAAACGACGCTTAAAGTCCTCCGGATTCTTCTGGAACAGCTGCAAACCATCCTTGCAACACTTCACACGATTCCGTTTTTGGTCAAGCGTGAGCAATCGCGGCACCCACCTTGCGGATAGCTTTCTCATGTCCAAATGTTTATGCAAAATATTATGTACCCGTTCAGTCGAGATGCCCACAGCACTAGCAATCTCACGCACCTTAACTCTTTTGTCATCCATCACCATATCATGGATTTGATCAATGATTTCTGGAGTCGTAACCTCCACAGGCCGTCCAGAACGTTCAGCGTCACTTGTGCCCATATGGCCAGTCCGAAAATTTTGAAACCACTTATAAACTGTTCTAATCGAAGGTACAGAGTCACCATAATGTTTATCAAGCTTCTCTTTAGTCTCCTGAGGCGTTTTGCCTTTCATAAAGTAATGTTTAATCACCACACGAAATTCTTTTTCGTCCATTTCTTGAAAATCACTCGACTTCTTTGATTCACACGAATGCCAAACACAAAGAAATAGACCAATATGGCTGAAACTTGGTGTGCGTTCATTCAAGAGATGCTACTAACTAAACATGATCTCGATACGCGCCGGTGGTGCCATCTCTCGGACTTTGCACGGACTTTTCAAACCAGCCTCGTAAAATGTAAAATTTAGAAAGCCTTATATGTTTTATTAAGTATGAAATAACGTAAATTCAGTTAAAACACGGAAATTATAGTGGTAAAATCCAATAAGCTCTTATAAAATCTTCCGTAATGATTGTGATCAATTAATTTTCCCGAGAAAGTTTCAATGGGTTTTATTAAGTATGAAATAACGTAAATTCAGTTAAAACACGGAAATTATAGTGGTAAAATCCAATAAGCTCTTATAAAATCTTCCCTAATGATTGTGATCAATTAATTTTCCCGAGAAAGTTTCAATGGGTTTTAGATGCTTCAAAAGTCAATTCATTGGTTGATATTTTTTAGAAAAATGAATTTGAGTAGTATGAGAAACAGAATTCGATACACTTTCATGGTGAACATCTCCTATTTTGATGAAATTTTTTATATAAGTTGTACTTTGTCTAAGAAATCCAGCAACAAAATTCCATTAAAAAATAGTGATTTATGATCAATATACAGGCAGCCTTACAATTTTTGAAGAGGCCACTATTTGGAATGTTTTTTTTTTTTTAATGCTATTTTTTATTTGAACTACCTAACTTATTATATAGATGGCGTCAACTAATAGAGTGATTAATTTTTGTTTGTAACCATGTGGTAAGTACTTTGCTGCTGTATCCACCTGTCCCAGGGTGCCACACCAGATTGGAAAAGAAATTTGGTCGAATGTTGGAATGATATGGTGGCGATAACAGACATTGTACCCTGGTGCAGATGGGCAGCACCACAACGTCCAAGTAAATATTTACCAACTAAATTAATTGTTTGGTAGGTTGACGCCATCGAAATGTTTAGGTCAGTAGGTTATGTTATCAGCACTAAATAACAAAATTTAAAAAAAAAAAAAATTGCAATTTCCAAAAAATATTAAAATTGTAAAAACTTGTTTTGCATTCTTATTTTAAAAGTACTCGTTACGAGTTTTTCTAAATATCCATTGCTCTGTACGAACAGTTTAAAAATTTTGCGTTTTTTTAACTATACTTTGAACAAAAATTAATATTTTTCAATGAAATTTTATTTTTGGAGTTTCTAGACCAAAGCAAATCTACACATAAAATTTCATCAAAATCGAAGACGTTGACTAAAAAATTATGTCGAATCGCCATGGAATTGCCCTCATTTATTAGTTTAAATAAATATTGAAATTTTTCTACCTCACTGGATAAAGTTGAACGAGACTTAGTTTAGAAAAACAAAACATCTCCAAAAACCAATTTGGAGCTGTTGTAAATAATGTTTTTTAGAAGTTGAGAAAATTTTAGCAAACTGTCATTTAACCGAGTTGAGTCATTCTTTCATGAGATTTACCAGCCTTTTTAAACAACACACGTATACTTAAAAAGTTTTAAATAGTTCCTTCGTGTTAAACTAACACCCACACAAATTTTTATATCTTATGATTTATAGTTATGTACCACGAAAACAAAAAATATGTCAAAAAAAGAACATAAAAGTCAAACCGCTAAATAGCTAGAAGCTGTTTTCAGGCAAATGAATTGTTCACACAAATAACCATAAAGTTAAATGCCATTCTTATTTCACGATTATTTTGTTTAACTAAATTTACATACAGTTATAAAAGAATACATACCAAGTCGTGTTAAGATGAATTTTATATTTTGAGGAGCCGTACCGCTTTAAGAAAACTTAAGTCATTTGTACTGCCGCTGGAATTTTAAAGCTTCTGGTATAAAACTTCCATAAGGTAATAATTTTTACTATCTGTTGAATATGGATCTCTGAAAATTTATTTTATCTCTAGAAACAAATTTAAAAAATTATGATTTATTTTGCAGCTGCAATTACACTTTTTTATTTCTTTAAAACTGAAACCTAGCTTTATGAGTGAGAATATTTTAAAATTTCATATTTTTTTTATTTGAACTAAATTTCGTGGAAAAAATTCTGCTCATAACAATTTGTTCAATTCTCCGGGATAGCGAAAGAAATGTTCTATAGCGTTATATAAAATTATATATTTTACGTAATTTCCACACCGAATATTTTTGAAAAATTTAAAAATATGTTATTTTTGTCTG
This sequence comes from Pachyrhynchus sulphureomaculatus, assembly GCA_019049505.1. Lineage (NCBI taxonomy): Eukaryota > Metazoa > Arthropoda > Insecta > Coleoptera > Curculionidae > Pachyrhynchus > Pachyrhynchus sulphureomaculatus. The sequence continues at coordinate 85,310,876 of CM032446.1, read as the reverse complement.
TTTGATGAATAAAATAATCTACGATTTTGGAAAAATATTGTATTTTTTAGTTTCTTCTTATTGTTGAATTATAGAAACTAAGTATGTTATCTGAATGTTCTAGAACTGTGTATATTTTAATTACGTTCCACATAGAATATTTAGAAATTTATGAAAGTATATTAGTCCCGTCTGATTTGTGAATGGAATGTTCTAAAACCATATAAAAAAACGGTCAAGTGCCAGTTCGACTTGCGCAATTACTGTTCCGTACTCTGATTGCCTTTAAAATAAAAATTTTTATTACGAAAGTATAAAATGATCAGTGACTTCACAATGAGTTTTCAATAAAAGAACCGGAAGCCCAGATTGCAAACATCTCTAATCAGATACTGACTCAACAGGCTAATCAGACCAACCAGAATAAGACAAAAAATTCCTGATATCTTAAGATCCAATATGTATTTTTACGTTTTTTTCTTAGTCAATAATGTATAATAGTTATAGCATCTTAGCTACCTAATAGCCAATAAATCAATCTAACTCAACCTAGAATCTAGTAAAAGTTTAAAACAAATATTTAACCTAAATATTTGTTTCATTATAAACAAATAAAATAAAATTATTTTCACTCAGTAGACCTAATGCTTAAAGCAGTAGCTATCACTCCCGGTTCAATTCACAACTTTCGACAAAATAAACATCTACCATTTTGACGGGCAACTTTTTTTATACCAGATAAATTATCAAACATAATGCACTCATGATAATTTTCGCTCAACCTATACTTTATGGAGACTATTCCAGAGAATCTATTAAAAAATAATACAAAAAACAGTGTGCGCAAGTGTTACATCATATTTTTGAACTCGTGTTTTCACAAGCTTTCATTTGCCACGCCACTCGATAATCTGGTATTTATTTTTTTCACTTCCGATTTCACACCGTAAAACTAACCCCTTAAATCAAAATTTAACTGTCAGAACTACACGGCTCGGATTGGGCAGTCAATTCTTATATTTGTGCCAAATTTCAACTTTCTATGTCGAAGAACTTCGGACAAAAACAGGTGTGAAAGACGGACGGACGGACACCGAAGTGATCCCATAAGGGTTCTGTACAGAACACTAATGATGTATCTCGTCTAAATTCAGCTTTGGGAAGAGGAGAGCCACATGGTTGCAGAAGTCATACGGCGCTTGGGGAACGGTCATCGGCTCGTTTTTATTTAAAATATTATTATGAATTATTGTGTCGTGCGATGTGTGCGTTGAATTGTTTTACCGCAATTCAGGCCTTTTTTACGAATTAATTCACCTAAATGACGTATAATGCCTTAATAATAACCCTTGTTAACTATTTAGTTACTTGGGAGGAACTCTTTGTATAAAATACCATGGTACTCGAAGAAAACTGTTAACTTGAAATTTATTTTTGACAGTGTTTTTTTGATTTAAGACAAGTCCAAATTTATCTTTAAAATGAATTGGATTTAGCCAGTTAATAATTTAGTAAGGCCTACAAGATCTCTAATACTTAAATGGCGTACTAAGTACAACAATTTGTACTACTTGAAAACTTTTCATGTTGCTAAATAATTATCACCGTAACACTTTTCTCACGTTCTTAACATATCGGTAGAAGAAATTTCGTTTTTAATACAAATTTTGATCCAAATTCCTTCATCAATAAATTTATTCTTTGTGAATTGCCATACAGAAATAAAAATATAAAAATTTCATCTAATTATTCAGTACATTGTTTCTTGCTAAAAATTTATGAAAATGTATTAATTCCATCTTTCAAAAACTTTCTGATATTCTTTTATTTGACTTAATTTCCACACGAATGGTCAAAAAATTTGTTAATTTTGTTCGACTTGTGATATGAATATTTTAGAACTTTACAATATTCTAAAACTCCCTCTTTAAACAACATGGAATGAGTTCACCTACACGTATGTCAAAATAATGTTGCATTATATTTCAATGTAAAATAACTTCTGTTAAGGATAATTTGTATACTCACCAAATCTGCTCCTGTTATTTATTCCAAATGGTCTTTATCACTTGAAGAATTCAAATACGGAACTTTTCTAGTATAAAAGTAAACTCCTTTTTTTTGGACTAAAACGTCAACTGACAGGAATATAGTTATAATACCAAATGCTTTATCTTTGGATGATTTTTTCCTTTTTTATAGTTTTTAGTTACCATATTTATTTTTTTGTTTCAGTGCCTCGAGAAAGAGTATCTGGAGGCATACTTAGCAGTGATGGTGGATCTGTTTTAGCCTCCCCAGTACGAAAGGAACGCTTAAAAAAATCCAAAAAAGAACTTGCTGCTGAGGCTGCCGAAGTACTAAGACAAGCTGATAAAGTAGAATGTATTGCAGATAAAAGAGGTAAGAAATACATTATGTACGATTAATTGCGTAATTATATAAAGAATTAGTTAGCTTTAGGCTTCGTTACCTTCAAAGTAATTTGCCTGCATCCGAGTGCACCGGTTCTACTGTTTTTTCCATTGTTTTTTCAAAGGTCGCTGTGTCCAGCGCCGGTTGTGATTCTCGTTGTAGCTTATATACCATATCGAAGCGGCAACTCTTTAACGTCCTCTTTATTTGGGGGAACTGCTCGAAGCCCCAGGGTGCCAAATCAGGCGAATAAAGGAGGTAGGGGATGACAGTCATGAAATTATTCGGAAAAGCTGTTGCATACAAAACGAACTGTAGGCCAGTGCAGAGCCGTGATGTAGGAGGAAACTAGTCTCGCTGCAAAGCTTTGGTTGTTTTCTTCGAATATCCTTGAGTCGTCAGAGATGCCCAGAATTGTCCGACGACGATCTTCATGAATAATTTGTTGAACTTGGCGTAAGTTACAAGCGTGGTTGCAGTCTTTCGAGACGCTTGTTGTCTTCGACTGAAATTCGGCAGGCCTGAAATCCCCAAAACCACTCGAGAACGACTCAGAGTTTCGTCCCCCCTCTCGTCAAATGCTTTCCGAATCATTTCATATTAGTAGCACTTTTACCAAGTTCAAAACAAAATTTCCCAATCTCAAAAGTGCAGAGAGAAACCCAGTCAGACCTTTACGCAAACGTGCATACAGAACAAACTAAACAAGCTAACCAGTTGAAACGGAGCATTGTTAGGGATGCACCTACCACTATATATGCGTGCGAGTCGATAGTATTTCGGATTCTTGCTGTATAGAGTTAGTTTAGAAACTTTTGGATTGCACCACATATATTAAAAGCAAACTCCTTCTACACCCCTTCTCATTTCTTTTGAAAATTATTATGCTGAAACACCGACAGACAGACAAAGAGAGTAATAGAAATGAAAAACTATATTTCTCATGATCCAGAAACCTGAAATGCAAAGAAATGCTCGGTCGGTCATTTGTTCCCAAAATACAATACTTCCTTTTACCAAGAGATGTAAAAATACGAATTTAACATTTATACCATGAAGACCCTTACGTCCACACAATTTATGAAATAATACAATGTGTTTTAGGCAGATTAAAGACCTTTAAAGCTAAGCACAAATAAACAAATAATTTTTATTAAATTGATTGTATAATTTATTACAATATAACGTTAATTTTTATTTTCAGGTACTCCTCCAAATAAATTCTATACTCTTCCCAGCAGAAAAGGAAGCAAAGAAAACGTTAAAGAATATCCTTCCAATTCGTTAGACAGGCGTTCTAAAAAAAGACAGGGATCTCTAGAACATCTACCTCCCAGAAAACCACCACGCACGTTCGCTTCTTCAAATATAAAAAGTTCATCAAAACCGTCAGTTTTCGATATTTTCAAAAAAACAGAGAAAAAGTCCGAACCTAAAAAATCTAATCTCGTACGTAGAAGTGTTAGTGATGCTTCGGCCTTAAGATCAAAAGCATTTGGTCCTATAGATTCCAATACTACAAAAACAAGGAAAAGGTCGGGTAGTGATAGTGAAGAAAGCACGAAAAAAATCAATGTTAAGAGATCGGGTAGTGATAGTGAAGAAAATACAAAAAGAATCAGTGGCAAGAAACAGTTGTCCCCAATTATTGAGGTAACTCAACGTGAAGATTACTTTACACCAAGTAGTGATAAAGAAAATATCAATTCAAATTTACCAGAGGTAAGTGAACTAAAACTATTTTTGAGAAAAAATATATATCTACATTTAGAGACACGTTAGCTATTTAAATTTTTTAGATTTTATCTTAAAATGATAAAAATTTAAATAAAACATTAATAAAAATATTCTGACCGAAAAGGACCACTCTAAGAGGCTTTAGCACTAAATATAACACATAGGTTTTGAACTATATATATATATATATATATATATATATATATATATATATATATATATATATATATATATATATATATATATATATATTATATTATATATATATATATATATATATATATATATATATATATATATTATATATATATATATATATATATATATATATATATATATATATATATATATATATATATATATATATATATAATATATATATATATATATATATATATATATATATATATCTATATATATATACATATATATATATATATATATATATATATATATATATATATATATATATATATATATATTGTTTCGAATTTTATGAAATAGAATGTTATAAGTCAGCAACCACAAAACGAACTTGAATTTATGCAATTACTATTTACTTTTCTAGTGACACTCGCGAATATTTCTAGGGCCATTCATTATTTTGCAAGAAAGTTATATATAGGAATTTCTATCTAATGAAGTTCTAAGCACCAAAACCAAGTTATTTATTAATGTAGAGCCAAAATGAATACGTATAGTTTGTCTTTTGCTCGCAAATTTCTTTTTATTGGACAAAAACAAAAAAAAATATTTGATAATGTAGTTAAAATCTATATGATCTAACAAAAGTAGAAACAATAGTTGCTATTCTCACAGTAAAAACAGAACCGTGAGTGAACAACGTTATATACATTCTTATACAAAACATAAAATAACTGTTCACTGTATGATATTTTTTATTTTATTAATTCACGATTGTCATAATTTTTTACTTTTTATTTTTGTCATTTTTTTTTGCCATTTTTATATCGCAGATTATTTTTGTAAACATTGTAACGGCACATATACTAACGATTTTTTTTAATTTCATATTCTCAAACAGCTTCTTAATAATCATTATACATTTTTTATAGTTTTGACTACAGGCTTTTTGAGCTGATGAATGCTGTAACCATTTGGTCTTAATCAATTTATTTAATTGAATTAATTGAATATCTTCATGTCAATCGTGTCGTTTATTTTAGAAATTATATCTCTTCAAAGAAAAAAATTCAGAAATCTGATTAATTTTTCAGAATTTAACTATTAAAATTGAACATTATTTAAACAGTATTTATATGCATTATGAAATAGAGTATAATTTATTACCATAACCTTATTTTAACATTTCACATTATTATCTTTCGTGTCATTAACTTTATATTCTTCTCTAGTATCTTCTAATATGTGAGAATAACAATAAATGTATTTACTTATTGAAGGAAAATAAAACTGATTTTATATTATAGATTAAGGATAAAACTTAAACAAGTAACAAATAGACTTTACATTTAGGAATCTGAAAATACGGACACAAAAAATTAAATATTTTCAATTATAAATTAATTAAAATAAAATACATCGCAGGATATAAATAGATATTTCATTCTTGCATCAGTTAAATTTTGTCCGAAAGGGGCCACCCCTAAAACCCTTTGCAGCCCTTCACTCCCTTAAATTCACCACTACCTTTTCCAGTAATTCACGATCAATATTCTCTTATTCTGCACCAATTTTAATACTCCCACACATATGTACGTTTTTCTATTCCATGTAGTAACTACTGTTAAAACACCAAATTTGCAAAGATTTCTATTTCGTTTAATTTTTATAAAGAATGTACTAGAACTTTCAAAGCCTTCTCTTTTGTTTAATTTCTAAATAACAAGTTTAGAGGAAATTTATTAATATTATGTACTTCATTCAATCTACAAATAATAGGTTCTATAACTTTCCAAGAATTTAGTTATTTCATATGATTCGCCAATAAAATATTCTTAAATTCTGCCCAAACTATAAACTATTCTCACTAATTTTCAACAAAATGTTCCTCATCATTGTAGAAATATCTTAGTCAAGTATCTTTTTATTGTATTAGTTAAAAACAAACATTCAACTATTCATTCGCAAGCTTTTAGCAAGAATATTCTAGAAGTTCTGTTGTATGATTAGCTTTTAATCTAATAATGGTCCAATACTTATTTTACTTATATTATTTGACTTCTAAAGGAAAAAAATTCTAGAATTGTCTGCAAAATGACTAATAGATGATTTAGATATTAGATTTTTTTTCATGTCATGTCATTCGGATAACTCAGTAATAGTTAGTACTAATTCCGGAGCCAGACTCTTCCATAAATACTACTCAATAAGTGAAGTAAAGTGTTTATATAATTATTAATAGGCCCTGGTTGGTTTATGCAAATAAACCTTTTCTATTTATACAAATGTATTTAAGGGTAACACAACATCTGTATGTTTAACCTGTAACTCAAGTACATCTTTTCTGGCAATTAATGTTATCATACAAGTACCTAGAAGGGAATTAATAGTATAGAAAATCCGTACCTGCTTTTTTTTACATTGTTTATTTTATTTGCGGATACATATACGCGTGAAATTCTTCGATAATCCAAAAATAGAAAAACAAAAATTTTGGTGTTGTTAGCCTTAATAACCGATTAAAATAATTAAGAGTTTTGAACGTGTCAAATCTTATTACTCCATATTGACACTAAAACTTTTAAAACTCTGATTCTTGAACTCGTTTATCAAATAAGTTAGTCAAGAGGCAAGAAAATTACCCTTTAAAACACGAAATATTTATTTGCACATTCAATTTGCGTTAAATTTTTAATGGTAAATTATTTATTTTAATGGATTTTAGGCATCTGTAGCAAAAAAGGGCAAACGATCTGAAAGCGTAACTGACCAGCTAAAAGAATATATAGAAGAAGTTGACGAAGCTTTATACAAAGAGACTGGAATTAGAATAACAGCACCACCACCAAAAAAAGAACCTACACCCATTATTATCGACTTAGATAAGGCTGAAAACATATCCAGCAATAAAAAGAATAAATTAAATTTTGGTTTGGGAAAAAAGCTTAAATCACTAACACAAAAAAAGACTAAAGCAAATGAAAGTGAACGCCAGAGAAAAAATAATGTCAACGTTTTGGTATCGTCAACTCCAAAAAATAATTCCAATAAAAAAGATATTAAAATAGAAACAGAAAAATTAGTAGATCAAGAAGATAAATCACCAGACTTAATAAGTTCTAGAATACAAACTGCAATACAGGTGTTAGAAAAGCCTACTAATAGGTCACCAGCAATGATTCATAGTAGTCAAAAACCAGCTGATAAACCGCCTCTTACCAAAGGTGGGTATCTCATTTATTATTGATGGTTTATGTCTTGTTGCACCTACAGGTATCTTTTAGATATGAAGAATGAAATAATAATTGTTAAATGTCATTTATCTAATAGAAATATAGAAAAAAATTAATTCATCACAAATAATACAATTCGTACCACATTAACTACTTGGACTATATGACAATATACTCATGATTTATCGTACAAAATATAAATCGATATGATTTTCATAATAATCATTAAACTTAATATGCATTTGAAAATATTTTTGTGAACCATTGTTTCGTAACATCGTGCAGCTACTGTTTTCTAAATTTTTAGTGTTTTAGCAAGATGTTATTCATGACGTTTCCGGCCAATGCTCCGATATTGTTGACAGAATCGTTAAAGTGATGAAAAAAATAACCTAAACATTCAAATTTTAACCTATATTTTTAATAAATATAGAATTGTATTACGTAGCTAGAGTGAAAAACTGCACGTTTGCTTAATACACCGAAATTCGGTACGCACATTTATGGTACCTGCCGGGACAATTTTGACCGATGTGTCCAAAAAAATTCTCTTACTGCCCCTAAGGCAACTAGTTTTCCAAAATACTGGCAAAATTTTCAAATTTTTATATTTCTCGCATTTTATTAACAGAAAAGTAGTTCGTATATTTTGAAGGTAACGAATCCAATAAAATAATTATCCTCTCAATATGGACGATCGAGAGAATTTTTGTACCTCGTTTAATTGTATTAACCAAAAGTGCCGTGTTCCAGCTAGTAAGGACGTGTTTCCTTCAGACTTTCGTGTTTTTGGCAATTGGGTTTTTGAATAAAAAATAATTATCGATTTTTTTCTTTGTTTTGAAACTTTACCATAAATAATATTGATAATCGATGCGAAAAACTTTTTAAAATTTTTTTACAATTATTTATAATTAAATTAAAATTTATAAAATTTAAAAAAAAATCACGTGACTACGAAAGCGGCACGATTGGCTACCTGTTTGTGACGTCATTATGTTAAAGTGTTTTCACGTAAGTACTGTCAACAGCTTCTACCTGTGTATATGCTATCAAAATTATTGAAGTTTAGTGCAAAAAAAATTATTGTTTGTTACTAATTTAATCTAATTTAATTCAGTCATGTGTGACAATTTACGCTGTCCATTTGGTCGAGTGTATAGCTGAATCGAAGTGATCTTTACAACAGAAAAAATTTGTTGTTATTTTAGGATTAATACCTTGTGCTGCTTGGAACCACTGATTTCGACGTTTTGTGGCACCTTTAAAAACATTTTTTCGGGAATTGTTTTTGTAGTATTCATACAAAATGGTACGAAACAGGCACGATAACCTTTTAGTTTAGACATTTTCCATAAATTTATTAATACACTGATGATAATAACAAAAATAAATTGATTGAAAATTAAAACACACATTGTGAGGTCACATGCACTGCCAGCGCGCATTACTACTAAGTTTAAAAATTTATTTTCCATTTGATATAAACTTTTTAATTATAACGAAAAAGAAATAATAGTTTTGTTATAAAACTTATATATGATATTTCCATTTATAACATTTTTTTTTTTCAAAACCCTAATTCTGCTAAAGTTATTACGACGTAGAATACTTTGAGAATAATCTATCACTAACCAAAAACGCCATTAGTAGTTTCAGATAGTGATTATCTCTAATTAACAGTAGCATTTAGGAAAAAAATAGAGTCATGTTTCTACGAATATTTCTTTTTACTACACTTAGTATAGCTTTGCGAGCCTACACTGCATTTTTTATCCTTGTCAGATAGTTATTAGGCTATATTTTCTCATAGTGGGAATGTCTATATTTTTACTCGCACTTTGAATTTATTATTTTAAATAACAATCTGGCGTTAGTAAAAATAAATAAATTTGTAGAATTTCCATTTTGTGATTCTCTCTACTTCATGGGAAATTTTACTTTTATCCATAACACTAGGATGTACGTTTATTTATTCAACGTAATAATGTAAAATAGTCTCCCATCTCCCACTAAATATATTTCAAAAAAGAAACGACTCGTCCTTTCATTTTTTTTTTAATATATTAAGGTGAAAAAAAATACAAAGTTATAACTAATTGTACGTCCTTATCGTAGCTAATATTTACTCTAACACTATTAGAGTTAAAGAATTAATACCTCGCTCATTAATAACAGCTTTTTATAAAATCGTTAACTTCAACATGTCTTCTAGATTTTTTGCTTACTGTAACAGAGCCTAACAAGAATTAAACTTATTTTTAACTAATACCACAAAAATTATACCAAAGAAGAGGGCATCCCTAACACAGTAACTTAAACTTCGACCATTATGACTGTTGTTCAAAACAGTTATTAATAAACAAACTCATTGTTTAATTTAAAAGACAGTGGTGCTTCATTGCCAAACGATTCTTTTATCAGTTTAAATTTTGCGCCTTCTTAATATGTAATACGAGTCCGTACCATAAAAAAGTAATAACAACAACGAGCCTGTTTAGACATACAAAATAACAAATAAATACTAGCCTGAATCAATATATTCAGTAGCTCAGATTTAACTTGTGTTTGTCACCCATACGAATCTTTAAATAATAACAAACCTCTAGCTTAAAATAACCCCATAATTTCTTATTCCACTGCCTAAAAGGACCGGCGTTGCCATAACGAGGAAAGACATGAATCACAGTTTTCTAAGAAAAGACAATAACATGAAAGGTTACAGACCATCTTCATCCTACCGTTTACCATAAATGGATAAATGTATCCCATCAAGGTTGTTTAATTCATAAGTAAAAGAGGTTGTTTGCTTACGCTTGTTAACTATTCTTGTCGCATACAAAATTTTAATCATTTGTTATAATTAAAATTGAATTATTTTTCTCTCTCACTTGGTATATTACCATTCATAATTCTGCTTATTAACCTTTTAGGCAAAACAGTAAACACAATGGTCAAACGACTAAGTAACGATTCTTGTTCTTCTCCGCCGCCTACGGGAACTAATGTACTCATCATGCCAAATATGTCGGTGCAACATAATAACAATCAGCCTTTTTCATATACAAGAGGACTAAGTCCAGATAAATATAGATCGAATGAGGACTTACCTCGACATCTACCTAATTCAACTAATCCAGTTATCTATGCGCAAGTAGTCTGCGGGGCTAACGGCTTAAGTAAGTATGGCAATATTAATAAATTTTTTCTTATTTTCAAGCTTGATTAGACCTTTAATAGACTTGTTAACTGTTTTTTTTACATACGGGTTGTTGATATGGAATGGTTGAATACTTCATAATGATTATTCAAAAATATATATAATAGAACACAATTTTATGTATACCATGTGTAGTATAACCGGACTAGTTGTTTTCCACGAAATAATAAACGTGTCAAGGTCGATCAATTACAGGCTATTGACACGTAATTTCCTCCCGATCTACTGCTCGATTTTCAAGGCCGGTTCGGTAGTCGTAATTCGCAGTGGAGCGTCCACGTGAGGCAGCGTGTTACTGTGATATTCCTTGTTAAAAGTGGAAAATCCCCCAGAGTCTTATTCACTGTTCGAAGAAATATTCAGAAAATAATGTTTATAAGGAACGGGCAGAATGAAGAGAAGTGATCGCGGAAGATTCGCGTCCTGTTAGACGTTGCACAGTAAAAACTATGTTAACATTGATTGATTGATGATTGAAAAAATCGGTTAATGCAGTATTCGAGCAGTTGCAGAATTGATGGAAATCGATAAAGGTTTGGACAGTTTTAACAAGAACAAAGTGTGTTCGAAGATTTTAACAAAGAATCTCATATCTAAACGGAAGAAAGCTCGAATGAACATTCATATTGAAATTCTGGCAAACATTGAAATGGACCCTAACTTTTTGGAAAAACAATTATGGTTTTTATAGACTCTCCTGAAACTAAGTACCTATATATTCACCACAGCTCTAGCTCCGTAGTATTGTGTTCCAATCTCGGCAGGTGAATGTACTTGTTTATTAATTTATTTAAGTATATTTGGCCTGGCCACATACATAGGTGGTAATTGTTACAGAAATGTCATAACGCTCGTGACAGCACCACCGCGTTTTTTAAAATGTGCCGGTAAATACAAATGTAAGATTCGGCACTTGGACAACCGAGGCAGATATTACGACATCCTCACCGATATCCATCTAAAAATGTAAATCCTTATTCAGGCGGGAAGGTAACCGATTAAACAACTGGACGAGTCCCAGTTCATTACGACAAAAAAAAAGTACGGATGAGCAATTCGAAATTTAAAGCAATGATGATTATTTTCTTTGACATTAGAAGGGTTATGAGCGGTGATTAGATACCTCAACGTCATGCTATAAATCAAAAATACTTCAAAGAGGTCCTAAGTACCAGTCGTGCGCTGATAAGAAAAAACCGCCCTAATTTGTGGAGCCACCGGTGGTTTTCTTACCAGAGCAACGCCCCGGCCCAAAACAAATGCCTGTTATAATATTTTTGACTGGGTAAGGGATCCCTATCTTAGAACATACTTCTATTTACCTCATCCCGCTATGTGTGACTTCTTTTTATTACCAGAAGTCAAATCAGCGGTAAAAGGAACTAGATTTAAGGCAGAGAATGCTTTCAGAAAACAGCCTATAGCTTGCTTTGTGCTATAGAAAAATTGCATAGGCCGGTGTACATTCAAGGAGATAAAATCAACGTTGTGAAA
>CM032446.1:85258654-85296154 GCA_019049505.1 Pachyrhynchus sulphureomaculatus | reverse complement strand
AAACAAAAAATTCATTGCAAATAAGTATCAATCCATCTACGGCAAATTATGAAAAATTGTCTTAGTACAAACTAAGTTCCTCTGAATAAATGAGTACCATAGATAAAAGTATGCTATATCTCATTGTGGTCTACAATTATATTATAGAGTTCTCTGTTCTTATCAACTTTAGCCAGGTCGTAAACTTGGATAACAGGACACGTCACTGTAATAACCTGCTTCAACTGTCGCCTTGACTGTCATCGATCTGAATAAAACGACTTGCGTTTTCTTGTGTTTCTCTTGGATCAGTGTAAATTAACATTATAACGTACTTGTAGATCAATCACATTTTTGAAGAAGCATATAGCACTATAGCACTATAGATCCTCAAAATTGAACAACCTCTAGAAGCTTTATTATTAACAATAAAAAAAAAATGTTCACATAGAATTTTAGCAACAAACTTCAATTGCCATAAAAAAAAATTATCTATTACCAACTCGGATCTTTTTAGTAAATTTATTTATGTTAATTTTAGATATACTGATTTTATTAATATAGACTAGACAATTTTAATTTAAAAACTAGAAAGTGGCTCTGTAGTTAGCTTTTTAGTCTTCCTATCGCACGGCATTTGTTAACTTTTTCCCAATAACTGTTCAATAAAAGAATATCAGACAAGGGTGGATTGATAAGTCTAGTAAATTTATACAAAATGGCGGAAAACCTTGCTAGGCGACATGACTGTTGATAAGCGTGACTCTTGTAACGGTTGTGTTCAAAGTTTCAAACAGATGCAACGCGCAGTTGTTTGTTAGCAGCTATACTAAGTGATTGGTGTAACACGTTTCGTAGAAATTTCGGTAAAAGTGGACTGCGGAAGAAAGGAGAATGGGGACTCTGCACCAGCACTCAAGAACATTTATTACTGGAATTTACACGTGGCCGTACGAGCACTGCAGATGCTGCACATGCAGGACTAGCGATTGAGGTTTCTTCTGAAGAAATGGTCGATAAAATTTATGGTATCGTGATGAAAGATCGTCGCATTGAGTTTCGTGATATTGCTGAGATGGTAAGCATCTCATATGAACGGGTACATAATATCCTACATGGAGTTCTTAAAATGAAAAAACTAAGTGCGCCTTGGGTGCCGTGTATGTACATTTCAAGATCACATTTAGAAAAGTTGCAGCATAATTCAAGGGACTTCTGGCGTTCTTTTACACTTCAGAGACAAAACGGTAGTCAAAAAAAATTAAAATAGTTTCATCGGTAGAAAAAGTGATGGCAACTATTTCTTGAGGCTTTGAGGGCGACTAAGATTATCTCAGAAAAAAGTGCCCCGTCACCAGAATAATGCGCCTGCTCACACATCAGCCGTTGCAATGGCAAAAGTGCACGAACTAGACTTCGAAATAATTCCCCACCCACCCTATTCCCCGGACTTGGCCCCAAGTGAATTTTTATCGTATGAAGTGATTATCTGTGCGGTAAACGAATATTATGCACAGTTCGAAACATTTTTTTTTTTAAGAGAATAAAAAATTGGAACCTCTCTAGATTGATTGTATTAAGCTCAATGGAGATTACATTGAGAGGTAAATTTTTGTTTTTGCAAAAAAAATATTATTTACCTTGTTGTACTTCTTACATATCTGATAATAATCCAAAAACGTTTGTTACAGAAACGAGTTTTATTTACAAGGTTTGTATATAACTATTATATGATTGGTTGTGCAGTAAAATTGTTGCACCCATAACAAACAAGTTATTTTAACCTACAACTGTGGACATATCCCTTGTAGAATACCTATAGTTTCCGTAACAACTTACACTCACATATTTTTATGATTTAGGTAACGACAAACAAACCATTCATACCACATTTAATGGAAGACGTCAACCACAGTCCGATTCTGACGAAGGTCTTGGTGGAGAAGACAGTTTAGGCTTCCATCGAAAATACGAACCAGAGAAGTCTTTTACTCATTTTGGAGACGATCGGCTTGCTAGTTTTCTAAATGATACTGATAAATTACTTGACGAAATCGACAAATACAAAGCTGAAAGTCCCATATTACCAAAATATCGAAGCCCTAGCCATAATGGATTTTCAAGTTACGACGGAATTATGGAGAGGGGACGCGGTGATGGTATGGATGCGAAACGTCGTGAAAGTTTGACAGAACCAGATATTGAGTTTGGTCATTCACCAGGAAATAATTTTTCTTCCCATCGAGCTGATTTGTCAACCAGAAGGGATATATTAGAATCTCGAATGACTAGAAGAATGAACGAGAAGATGACACCATCACCTGAATATCCATCGAATAAGGGTTACAGAAGTGATTTGTACATTTCCGAAAAGTCTTCAAAATATTATAGAAGCGGGTCTACTAGTCCAGTAGGATTTAAGGAGAAATATATATCTGAAACTAAAACTGATAAGTTTGGTGAAAGGTAGATTATAAATTATCTAAATATAATATTTTAGCCCAGTCGTCAGAGGCAAATTTTGACCAAAAGCTCTCATTAAATGTTAATAGACTGCATTTTGGCATACAGTAGTTTTTTTGAACATAGAATATGAAAAAAAAGTTTACTGCTCTAAAGCCTACAAAATCAAAAATAAAATGAAAAATTCGATTTTTCGCAAATATCTCGAAAAATAAAAAAGATATCGACAAATAGCACTACGTAAAAGAATGGGAAATTTTACAAAAAAAACAGTACACAGATTATTTTTTTTAGTTTTACCGTAATTTAAAAAAAAAAATTTCAAATAAAATCGCTGGTTCAACCCCTTCAATTGTAGTGGGAATCATGCTTTCAACCTCATTTATGCTTAAATTAGCGTTTCTATATCGCTAAGTTTTTTGAAATTGGCTATTAAGGGGTTTCTCGGGGTGCGGATTAAGAATCCGATGACAGTTTTGAAAAATTCCAAATGACGGATCCAATATGGCGGCCAGAGAGTACGTAATTCATTTAATTTTCCAATTTTCTTTTTAAAATATCTGCTAAGGAGTTTTGTGGGGTGCTGATTAAAAATCTGACAGATTTAAAAAAATCCAAAATGGGTGAGCAAAAATGGCAGTCAGTGTATATAAAAAAATAAACGAAAATATAATTATTTATATGAAAAATGAATATATTTAATAATAATTGTATAAATACAAAACAGCAACTAACACTTAATTTACACTTAAAATTAATTATTTTTCATTTAAAAGTTTACTTAACAATATACAGTATACAAACTACATTTTTTTTCTCTAATCGCCATTAACAAAATTCCTTCGAGTAATTTAGAATTTTTGTATTTTCCGTAACTGTTTTCTTTGTATCTGGATGTTTAAATGAAATATAAATACTTTATACGTAAAGCTTACGCTTTTATCGTTCATTT
This sequence comes from Pachyrhynchus sulphureomaculatus, assembly GCA_019049505.1. NCBI lineage: Eukaryota > Metazoa > Arthropoda > Insecta > Coleoptera > Curculionidae > Pachyrhynchus > Pachyrhynchus sulphureomaculatus. The sequence continues at coordinate 85,292,760 of CM032446.1, read as the reverse complement.
CGCATCTTTAAATATATTTTTAAGTTTTTAATGATTTTCTAATATCAAGTATACTTTTAACTGTAACTAAAAAAAAATTTTGCCGACTTTTTTTAACCATTTCGTACCGCTTTGAATGTAAAATTGCCGGCGGCGCACTACAGCAGACAAATTTTCATATTTTAAAACTCAGTTTTTAAATAACATAGACAATGTGAGTATTTTTAATCATTCTTATATTGAAACTTAAGGTATAATAATGATATATGCACAAGAATTTTTTTTCAATACTATATTTTATTAAATATTTGTAATTTACTGTATGCCCATTAAAATCATGCAAACAAAAATTTCGTTTTGAGTTTTACAAATTATAATACAATAAAAATAAAAACTATTAGTATCATCGGAAAGCTAAGAGTCTCCTCTTCAAAAAGCAATCTTTTAATTTTTATTTTTGCTCTCTGAAAACATGTAATATCGATTAACCTTCGCGCGTAGACTTTCAAATTAACCTGTTTGGCGCTCTATACTTTTTGAATCACCTATCCGAATTTTTAATAAATTCTCACGCTAATAAAAAATCTGGAAAAAAATGTATATGCTATTTTTTTTTGTAAAATTTTCCGCCCTTTCACGTGGTGTTATTAGTTTTTTTCAATATCTTTTTTGCCAAAGAACCGAATTTTATTTTGGATTTTGTGGACTTAGCGTACATCAAACTTTAGCAAACCTTTTTTCATCGTATTCAGCAGTTTACATTTAACAAAAGCTCAAGACTCCTGACGACTGGGCTGTTTTACAAATATATAAGTATTATTATTTTGAAATATACTTTACATGCAAAAAACTTATAAATAAGTTTGTTTTTCTATTATTCCATAATTAATCGTTTATTTTTTAGGCATACTGAAAGTCGAACAAAAAAAATTCTTGGAAATCCACATGATAGGCTGAACTCTCCAGGCTACAGGTATAATGGTTTTGATAGTGAACCCAAAAGTTTAGATTCGCAAATTAGTGATTACCGCTCGTCTCCAGAAAATCATCAACGCTTTGAATCTAGTCATCATTCTAATAGTCGTAATAGGTACCATACAAAATTATTTAAAGATAAAGATGTATACAAATCTACACCAGAAATACATCATAGTAGTTATCCCGACACTAGAGATCATCACAACTCCTACCACGATTCATTACCTAGAGAAGAGAAATTTCAAAGTACCACAAGCAGTTCACAGTTAACAAGATCAGAAAGAAACTTACGTCGTGAAGAATTAGATCGAAGAACTGATAAGTTTGATTCAGGAATTGAAAATGACTTTAGGCGAGACAGTAGTGAACGTTACAAGCCGACTAGACCCGTAAGGGCAAGACGAGATTTATATAACGAAAGTGAAGATGAAGGTGAGAAATATTTTACAATTTATACTTCCATTAAAAAATAATAATTGAAATCCACTTGACGATACTGACAAAACAAAGTTATCAATTTGTATTTTTATAAAGACTTTCCAAATGTTATTTCAAGACGATAGCAGGGTTATAGTATGAATAATCGACCCATTACGTTAACGTATCGTACAACCTGATGGCATCGTTTCTATAAATGTGTGTACAATACTAATGATGATGTGGAGTACCAATAAACAGTGAACAGTAGGAAATGGGTGAATAGCCTGTTAGGTTGTCGAAAAAAGAACTGTATAAAATACACCTTCATAGCTCTCATTTTTTTTTTATGGGTCTAGCACAAGTGCTGCAGGGAGGTCCCTAAGGCGCTACAGGAGCGACACCTGTGCGGAAAAAGCGATCCACGTTGTTCTTGAATCGCTGTAAATTGTACTCGCTGGGCAAATTATTTCAAAGGGATGATGTTCTCCATATAAAAGACTGCTTGAAAAGTGTTGTACGAGGAGTAATAAGCTGAACCTCATATGGATGTGAAGTATCAGCGCGACGTGTATTTCTAACATGCACCGCTGTGGGAGGAATTAAACGGGCCACATCCTCCGAACACTTTCCATGAAAATACTTGTAGAATAGGCTCAAGTCGCCAACCGTTCTTCGATGTTCGAGCGAATCAAGGCCGCAGGTCAGTTCCGGGTCTCCAATCAGACGAACGACTCTTCTCTGAATAGAATCCAACAAATGCAGTGTATGTTTGGGAGCGGAGCCCCAAACATGGGAGCAGTATTCCATAGTTGGTCGAATTTGAGCTTTGTAAAGAATTAACAGTTGTTGTGGAGTGTAAAGCTTTCTGGTTCGAAATAATATTCCCAACTTTGAGAATCTCTCTTTGCTATGCCTGCAACATGTTCATGCCAGGACATATTTGCTCCCAAATTAACGCCCAACAAATTGAGGGCCGATGTTAGAGGAATGTAGTGCCCCGCGTAACTATGTCGGGTTCAGCAACGTTAACTTTTTTAGAAAAAACTGCCGCCTGGGTTTTTGTAGCATTAAATTCCACTTGGCCACTGTCACCCCAAGTTAGAATTTCTTCTAGGTCTTTGTTAAGTTGAACAACTTCCCGCTGTCTGCGGACGCTCACTGAGGAAAGATGAGAGCCACAAACAGAACTTTTCAGACATACCACAAGAACGTAGCTTAGCCAACAGCTCATCGTGTCTGAGTAGCCGATGTCCGAGCGTTCAAAGTGAATGAAGAGATAAGCGTACTGTCATCTGCAAAGCTGTAGATTGGATTTTCGGTCTTTTCCAGCAGATCGTTAATGTAAATGAGAAAAAGAGTAGGAGACAGTATGGAGCCTTGAGGTACACCGGCGTTGATAGTGAAGGTGTTAAAAAGAAATTCGTCGACTGCCACTCGTAAAGAACGCTCTCTGAGGAAACATGGGAGCCACAAACAGAACTTTTCAGACACACCATAAGAGCGTAGCTTAGCCAACAGCCCATCGTGCCAAACACGGTCGAATGCCTTGGATATGTCGAGAGCAACCGCTCGAGATTCTCCAAAGTGTTCAATTGCGTTGTTCCAAACATGTGTTACATAAGTCAGAAGTTTAGAAGATGTTGATTGATAGCCTTTTCCATGACTTTCGATATTATTGAAAGGAGTGCAACTGGTCGGTAGTTATTTGGCAATGTCTTCTTGCCTTTTTTAGGTATCGGCTGAACTGTGGCACATTTCCAGCAGGAAGGAAATATTCCCTTTCTGTACAACAGGTTAAAAAGTCTACAGAAAACTGGTGTCAGTTCCCTCGCACTGTTTTTGAGAACTATGGCAGGTATTCCGTCAGCGCCAGAAGCTTTTTTGGTGTCTAGCTTCATTAAAATACATTTTATGATATGCTGTCTGCAGACAATATCGGGCATCCTTGACTGCACTATGGGAATAGTAGGTGGTGTTTTTTTCCTTGGAAATCGACAGTAAAATGTGAAGCAAAGAGTTCAGCCAACAAGTTCGCTTTTTCAACAGATGTCGTTGCAATAGAATTATCTGGCCGTGTGAGTGGTGGTATGGTGGATTTGGTAAAATTTTGGCTTTTGGCATTTGTTCTATTCATATTAAATTAAGTGCAATCCGAGACGTGATAAATTAATAATTCAATAATTTTGCTGCCTTTCATTGTTTTGTATGTTTTTTATAATGTGGCCTAGAACAAAAGCAACACTATTTTTCTGTATGAAAATACGCCTTCATAACTCTCATTTGTTCTATTAATATTAAATGAAGTGCAATTCGAGACTTGATAAATTAATAATTCAATAATTTTGCTGCCTTTCATTGTTTTGTATGTTTTTTGTAATGTGGCCTAGAACAAAGGAACACCATTTTTCTGTTGGATTGAATTGTGTGTGTTGAACTGTTCCAATCTCGCAGTTCTGTTTCCAATAACTCTGACGACATGTAAGCTCATCGATTGGCTTCGTATTTTAGGAGAAGACTACAGTTTTTAAAACATTGTAGAGATCTTAACTTTCCGGTAATGTTAATAATGTAAATAAATTTATCTTTTCAGGACTACTCATGTTTGCACACACAAAAACTGTCAGCCGTTCTTTTGATAGTTTACCACCACTACAAGATTGACTTTTAATCTTAATAGTTTGGTCTGGTGTTAGTTTACAAAATAACCCGGTTTCATCGATATCACTCTTGTAATATCGCATTAAAATACTTTTTTTAACCACAAGTTCGTAGCTCGAGTGCCCACACTTTTAGATTCACCATGCATTTTTTTCTAGTTTTATCTGAGTTATTACTGCTCTCTCTGTCGATTTCCGTACTGGTACCTGCAGTTGAAAAGAATTGCTAAACCCTTTGCTTTCTCTTGCATCATCGAATACTCATTGGTACATTTGAACTTTTCTGCACCGTAAAGTAAAGTAAAGCCTAGTCTACGTAGGGTCTTATAGATTGTCTTAGCGGTTTTAAGTTAACATTTCTCTTACTTGATGCAGAATGCGAAATTAAATCCCGTTGTTCTCATATTGTTGACCCTGTCGTCCTAGAAAATCGCATATTTTTTACAGATATATCAGCAAAAATTTAGATTTTTGTTAAAAAAATAATAGTCTAGTTGATATATAAGTAAGAATTATTCTGTGCTTCGTAAATATACAATAACATTATTAAATAAAAGTGTTGGGGTGGCTCAAAGTTCTGTATTTGTACCATTACAGAATTATTAAGAACGATAGAGCATAATTCTTATTGGTATGGGATTATTTCGGTAAATATCCACTATTGAATCTAATATTTGTTTATACAGGGTGGGCTTAAAATTGTACCAAAAAAAAACAGTTTTTTTTTTTAAACTCCACACGAGGTATATTTTAAATATTTGTATTTCTTGGGACGATTCTAGATACATTTTATATCTCTATATGGCAAATGGGTAATTTCGATAATCGAAATATCGACGTCGGTACATGTCATTTTTGGTACATAGTTATCAAAGAGTGCAAGTTTAAAACAACGTAATATAGTTATATGGTATCTTCTAGAATTGTTCAAAGAATCCAATGTTTATTTTTCTACTTTTCGAAAATACTGGAACAAATGTACGTCTGTACAAATTGTCATATATCTTGAAAAGCATGCAATGCTGAGTAGGTAGCACTTTGTGCTTTATGGAGAGAGAGGGGGGGCGAATACTGTACTGGCTGCTCTGGGCCTAGTATTCTTCATAATGGACGGGTTTGAAAACAGGAAGTAAATACACACAGCATTTTGCGGCCTCAACGTGAGATTTTAATGTGTTTAATGAAATGGCCATAAATGAGTTGTCGTAATAAAATTTTAGCTTAAAGAGTATTGCTTCTAAAATCTAGTATGAATAAGACAACTCAAACTCAAGAAATTGCCCTGAGTGGGATATCGGAGTTCACTAAGGGCATTAGATCCCTTTCTTTCTACTCTATATAAATACTCTTCCTAATTTTGCCATTGAAGAACATTAAGCCCTGTTTTTCTGATAACACTACAATCTCAGTAAGATTAGAGTCTGTAAAACCGTGTAGGTGGGACCTGGTTAAAACAGCACATTTCAGATAAAAGCCTAGTGTAAAATGACAACAAAACCAATCACGTAATATTTTATCTTGGAGAAACTCTCTTCTTTCGAAATGCAACAAAGTTTTTTTGGGATATTCATCAAACAGGAGGATATTTTCTATCCAGCGTAAAGCGGTTACAGTGGTAGCTGGTGTGGAATGCCGTAATGATTGCCTAACAAACTTTAATGAACTAAAGATATTAACCTTTCCTACTTCATAAATTTTTTAAAAATTTTGTTTAATGGCCTACTCGAAGTGACTTTGGTCGCCTATCAAAACTGACATTTAAAAAAAAGATAGTCCGAAACTGGCTTATTCAACGGTCAATTCTAGCATTTAATGTTCATAATATCATCATATTTATAAAAACTTCTAAAAAAATATGCTGTATAGTTTATATTACATTACTATCTCTTTTTGTACCTAAATATTGCTTATAATTGCTATTTTTCGAAGACAGAATCATACTTCAAGGTCATGTTACATTTGATACAAAGTGGACGGTATTTTGCGATATAAATTCAATCAAACTAATTTTTCCAGTACTCATTGACATCAGGATAAGAACGAATAAAATTTTATTAATCTGTTTTAAGTATCCAATGGAAATTTTTTAAACTTCCTAAATGATAAATAATGTCTTAATTTTATTCTTTCAAAAAAAAAGCTAAATGAAACACTAACAGGACTAAAATGAGAATGTGGGTGTGCCATTACAAATTTTTACGACTTATTTTGTAAATCAAAATCAAATTTTGTAAAAATAACGTAACATTGATCAGCCAGTCTTTAACAGAACATAAAATCTTCACATGTTTAAGTCGAAATTGTTTTTGGCTAACTGCATTTTATTAATTTTAAATTAATTCCTCCTACATAATTATCTAGAAATATATTTAAAATTTTGCATTGTAGGTCAAGAAAACAAGTGCTCCTTCTTATATAATAGAATACTTCTTATAATCGAATGTATTCTTTTCACTTGTAAAATATGTATTAAAACGAATATTTCGTTTCTGGAACATAGGTTTACTACCACACAGGTCAAGGAATGAAAGACTTCGAATACAGGCCAATGAATGGTCTAGTGAAGTTTTTTATTCCGTAGTGGACAATAAGAATATGATGTATAAACACCTGAATTATATTAACTTTATGTATTGTAATGTAATGTAAAAAACTTATTGAAATAAATATTGTGTTGTATTGTATTGTATATATATATATATATATATATATATATATATATATATATATATATATATATATATATATATATATATATATATATTTCAAAATACAAAACAAACAAATGTAATATACAAAAGTGGTTTTTAGGATGAGAGCGTTTAGCATTGTTTAGAAATTAAGCAAGCATCAAAAAAAATAATTAAAAATTGGAAGTTTGAATTGACCGCCAAGAATTTTACACATTGACATAAAACTGAAAAAGGAACCACTTTTCTTTATACAAGTTTATACAAATTTTAACAACTATGCGGCTTTTATAATAACTTATCAATTTGACAAACAGCGGAAGCCACGTGACATCTTCGAGTAGGTCGCAAAAACTTTTTGAAGAACGCTATATAGTAGGCCTAAAAATATTTTTTTCCTCTTTGCAGGATTTGCCAGTTCTTTACTAATCACTAGCGAAAAACAACATACCGAGAGCAATATTTCCCGAAAATCACGAAAGGACTACGAGTCCGATCGAAACACTACTCGAGAAGACGATTTCTTTAGACACAATGACAGTAAATTTACACCGAGAGAACGAAGTATTGACGACGGATCACACTTTGATCCGAGATTAGATAGAGATGTTGATAGATCAACATTAAAAAGGGTAGAAAAGAAACCTCCGAAACCTGAGAAAAAAGGTGGATTAGAAAAGGTATATGTATAGAGTGTTCGTTTGTTTAGCTTAGACATCATAAAATATGGAAAACGTTATAGAGTGCGGTGTATTAGGCAAAAGCTCTGCTGAATCTTTAGACAGTAAAGTTTAAAGTAAAATTTAATTATATGTTTTATCTATAGTATGTCTATACTATCCGTAATACTGGGAACAGCTGACACAGTTAAACAATCGAGTATTTGGTGCTTGAGTAATTTTTCCTCTAAGGATTTCCAAATAGTTTGTTCTCTTTGATAATTTTAGGCTGTAACCACGTAAAAAAAACTGCAGGATTTCGTTGGCGATAATAGGTAAATATATTTTTTCCATAATTTCATTTATTAAGTAACACAAAAACTACGCTCTAATTTCAGAAAAAATCCATTGGTTTTTAAATTTAGCGGTTGCCCCTATCATTTTACACCTATCATTTTGCAATACACTCATCATAACAAGACAAACAGACAAATAATGTCCATTCACAATATATTCCAACTTTTTGGCTAGGGCCCTCTTAGTACTGATTCTGCTGCTGAATTGTTGTATACCCTAAAAATCCAGATTTGATTGTAACTAGTCGGACCAGGGGCCAGTAATTCTCAGGACCTTTTCCTCTATCGCTTGCATGAAGGTTCTCCGTAAACATAAGTCTGGTAACTATGCAGAATCTCTAGCCCGACAATAATCTTATAAGTTGTCGATCTGTTCCGAGGCAAAAATTCGCTGGAACCATTCAACAGTAGACTCAACTTTGATAGCAAAACTCTGGTTTTAACAGCTGCAGCTACAACCTGATCCTTCCATACCAGTGTTTTGTCAGAATGTCGGTCCATTCTTCTGGACTTGGGGAAGAAAATCAATTCAGTCTTTGCCCCCGTGATTAGGAAACGATCGAGTATTGTTCTGCGGGTTTTTGAAGTGGCTGTAATGTGAGTGTCGCTGCCATACAATGCCGAATCGATATGTCAACAGCCTTGGAAACATTTAACATTATCGGCTTCAGGTGTCCACGCTTGTTAAAGCAAGTCTTGATGTATGGTGTGTCGTCCCGTACTTAGACTGTGTTGCTCTTTAGGGATTACACTGAGTTCTGTTTTAGATACAATGATCTCGAGCAATATTTTTTTGACCATTTCCCTAAGGCCTACATGCAAGTTAAAATAGGTCGATAACTAGTGACTTTCTTGGTCGATGTTCCATGTTTATGGATCATCACAGCCACAGTCCTCTGGCACCTCTACGGAAAGTAGCCGAATTTTAGGATCGCGTTTATCCCATTGCTGAGCTAGACCATTTGCTATTGAGGGAAGCTTTTTACTATTTCATAAAAAAAAGAAAAAATGCTATCGATGAGTTAATCAACAAATATCGCTATAATTCGTTTGCTAAACATTGTCAGCGTGTGTTTGAGTACAGGATATTGTATTCGCAAGACGATTTTTTCTTGAATTTATAACTTAAATACTCGATTCAAGTGATAACAGTTATTTCTATAATCGAGCATCAAGCAGCTTTTCACTCGAGTGATTCCAACACTACTTGGGTTAATACCAATTTTACTATAGTACATAAAACACATTAATTTCTAGAAATCTAGAAATCAATACTAAAATTAAGCAAGGTCCACATTTCAGCAGTTATTTACTGTTCTCATCAGCCGAGCTAGGATTAAGAGAGAAGAGATAAGTACTTTAGTTTTGTTCTCTTCTTGTGGGGCAGCCCGTAGGTCCGTGGCGTAGTAACTCGCTTCCGGTGCAGAAGGTCTCGAGTTTCAATCCCGACGGGTCGATATACTTTATTTATTACTATATTTAAGTATATTTTGCCTGGCCACGTAGATAGGTAGTAGTTGTTTGCAGAAATGCAATAATAACCGTGGCAGCACCACTGCGTTGTCTAAAAGGTGCTGTGAAATACAAAAATGTATCTTTCGGCACTTGGACAACGGTGACGGGTATTACAACTTCCTCGCCGGTATCCCCAGGATATAAAAAAAGTAAAATCCACCTACTCAGACAGGGAGGTGAACAATAAAAAAAATATCGATCCCAGCTCGGATGATGAGTCGTGATACGACAAAATGCGTTCCTAGATGGTTCGGCAGATGAAAGAACAGTAAACATTTTAACAACTCATTTGGATATGAGAACGCTTGTCGCAAAATGGGTGCCGTGATTGCTCACAACTGACAATAAACAAGCACATGTATCAACTTCAAAAGAATGTTTAGCGATGTTAAAAGCGCAATCGGAATGATTTTTGGGGCATCGATTCATTACTGTTGACGAAACATGGATTCATCACAGGATACCAGAGATCAAAGAACAGTCCAAATAGTGGGCCAACAAAGTCATGGTTAAAATGTTTTGAGATGCATGCGGCATAATCCACGTCGATTACCTTGAAAAGGAATATTATGTCATCTTATTGGAGTGTTTCAACCATGCTGTGAAAGAAAACGTCCGCATTTGTAGAAGAAAAAAATTATCTTTCATCACGTTAAGAGTTAAGATACGAATTGCTTCCACATCCACCATATTCGCCAGATTTGTCCTCCAGCGATTATTTTCTATTTCCGAATATGAAAAAATGGCTCTGAGGAAAAAAATTTATCCCAAACGATGAGGTGATTGCTGAAACAAGTGCCTATTTTGAAGAATTGAAGAAATCGCCATTTTTGATGGGATACAGACGACAGAAAAAACGTTGGACTAAGTATATCGAGCTCAGAGCTGAAATATGGACTTTGTATAACTTTAGTAGTTGATTTTGGTGGTTATATACGTGGGTAGAATCCTGAGAAATACACTACCTAGTGGTAATTGTTAGAAACTGTGACAGTATCCCGACAGTATGGCTTTAAAACTAAGCTTGCAGCAGCTAGAGATACAAATTATCGTATCATATTGATATTAATTTCTATACAATATTAACGTATTTAAAAACACAAAATAATCATGACATTCCTTGCACTTTAATATCTGAATTAATCATTAGACTACAAACTACTTTTAAACTTTGAATTGTTGTGGCTGTTACTTGATGGAAATTCATAACGAATGTAATGAAAGACTAATATTGTCAAATTTCCACTTTATTTAGTTTCACTGAAACTGTATGACGCGTTTCGCTATACTATAACTTCTTCTGATACAAAATAAAAATCATTTTGTATCAGAAGAAGCTATAGTATAGCGAAACGCGTCATACAGTTTCAGTGAAACTAAATAAAGTGGAAATTTGACAATATTAGTCTTTCATTACATTAACTACTTTTAAAATAGAAACAGCAGTACGAATGTTTATTTTCCTAGCCGTGAGCTTTGCTCTTCGATTAAAAGTTTTGGCGATTTACTTTAGATCGCGCTGAAATATCTAATATCTTTAGAGATATGCTTTTTAAATATTTGATACGGCATTATCTTGGAATAATCTAAAAAAGTCATCTTCAACTAGGAAAATGGAGCGAATCATGGCATGTTTTAAGTGACGACTGGTAATGGAAAGGCATAATTTACCGATGGTTCTGGCCCAATAAGCCACTATATATTTTTTTAGATATTTTCCACAGACGTTACATTTCAATAATAATAGGTATAATAGTAATCAAACTGGTAATAGCCTTTGTACTTCTGTACACATAGCTTCATTTTTATAAAATTAGTTGAAAATTTAAATATTAAAACACGTTTTTGAGCCTAAAACGACGACACATGATTTTAATAAAATTATTTTAACCTTAGGTAAAATCTCTATTTATGCGAGACAACAAAAAGAAAAAAGAAAAGGAGACCACACTACAAAAAGTAAAATCTAAAAACACATACAACAAGCCAGAAGAAAAAGATGTAGTAGATAGTAAAAGTAGATCGGTAAGTGTTTTTTTTTTTCATTTATATCACATTTTTAAAAGGACGACTCACAAAAGCTATTATTATGCTCGGATAATACTGATATATTGCGAAAATATGGTAATTTACAGGTGGCTCGTCGACTTGTTCATTAAGTCAACTATCTCCTTCGTCTTTCATGTTATTTTTAAGTTTGTCGACATCCTAAATCTTCCATTTTACTTTTTTTTTATCAAGTTTATAATAAGAAGTGTGGCAGGATCGGTAGATCCCGCTAAGTCGACTCTAAGTGATGACCGGGATGGCCTACAAATAGCTTATTCGATAGAAAGAATGAACTGCTCATAAGTGGAGTTTTTATGTGTGTAGCTTGAGAGGCGACAACCTACCTATAGTTTTTTTCTTTGTTGTCAATTTATTTGGGATATAGCAGATAGCGGATTAACAAATAATCTCATGATACTATCTCTCTAATTTTAGCAATTATTTTCCCATAAAAATTATTACTAAGATTGGAATTCTTTTATGTTGAAAATTGCAAATAAAAGAAAAAATTTAACCTTATCTCACATTTCAAAAACTAGTTTCTTTCTGTGTAGGAACTAATGCGCAAACTGTTGCACTCAGACGTTCAAATTGATTTTATAAATTCACGAGCATCTGAAACAAATTTGAATATATCTATTTGGATTTTAGACTTCTTTATTCGGATGTTTAAAAACAATGCATGCAAATAAAAAAAAATCAAAAACTCTTAGAACTAAATATTTCACCATTAGGTACTTTAAAGATACTACCAATGGCAATAAAATATCTTATTGTTACAGTGCTGAATAGATTTTAAGATAGCACAATTCTTAACGCAATGCTATGTTATATTGTTCTTTAGTTGCTTTACTACATATGCCTTAACAATGTTATCTGGTCACATGTAAATATTTCATTATGAATATGTTTATCAATTAAATTTTCTTATTAAGAAAGAATATTGGAAAATAGTTTTCATAATATATAGAAAAATTACAAAATTAATTTTTTTATTAGGAAAAGTCAAAATTTTTTGAATAGGATAGTTAATAGGCGATGTAAAATTATTATGTACTATATTATAGAAGATGCCCATCTCCATTTCAAACGCATTTGCGAATTGACAATGGAATTAAAATATCGAAACAAACATCCCATTATTTCAGAAACTGCAGTAGTAGTAGTAAGAAGAGTAGGTGGTACCTTAAGTCCCTAATGTCACCTAGAAGCGTATCAGCAGCGATTATTTATGTGAACAGACAAATATTCTTAGCCTGGGAATCAGGAGAGTTTGTGCCTCAATATTATTCCTATATAAAGTATTGCACAATATGATTGATTGCAGGGATATACTGTCTCGTATTAACATCAATGTGCCACGGATACACTCACGATCAAATATGTTTTTTAGATGAAACAGACCTAATACTAATTTGTTATTGAATTCACCTATTCATGTAATGTGTACTAATTTTAATCATATTTGTAGTGTTTGTGATATATACTGTTGTACTAAGAAGCAATTACTACAGACTGTCATTGAATATGTAAATGTCTAAATATTTACCCTATTAATGGGAAACTGTTAGGTAATAAAGCTATTATTATAATTATTACTATTACAAAAAAGTTCTTCTTTCTCACATTTGGTCAATGTGGTTCCATGTTTGGCTGACGGGCGCAAACCAAGTCAGCACAAACGCATTACCATTGTGTATTAAGGAATGACCTGACAATGTTACATGTTTTCAAAATCACTGACTTCTGAATGTTTTTGTGTATGTTTGTGTTGAGTCCTAATTGTACTAAGTGTGGTGTGAATGTTGTTGGTGTAAGGCCTGTGGCTGATATAATGAGGGGGACAATGATGACTTTTTCCTGTTTCCATAGCTTTTTTATTTCCGTTGCAAGGTCTGTGTATTTGGAAACCTTTTCTGTGTATTTCGTTTGGATGCTTGTGTCGTTGGGGGCAGCTATGTCAATTAGATAGGTGACTTTTTCTTTTTTGCACTGAAAAGTAATATCGGGTCTATTGGCGGAGACTGTTTTATCTGTATGGATACTGATGTCCCAGTAGAGTTTGTAATCTTTATTTTCAAGTACGGATGTTGGTGTGTATTTGTAGTAGGGATCTGTGTTTTCTATGAGCTTGTATGTTGTGGCTAGTGCTTGGTGAACTACTTTTGCCGCTGAGTCATGTCTGGCTGTGTATTCCGTTCCGGCTAATATTTTACATCAGCTTGTTATGTTTATTATTATTTATTACAAAAAGTTCTTCTTTCGCACATTTGATCAATGTGGTTCCATGTTTGGCTGACGGGCCAAAACCAAGTCAGCACAAACGCTATTACCATTCCGTATTAAGGAATGACCTGACAATGTTACATGTTTTCAAAATCACTGACTTCTGAATGTTTCTGTGTATGTCCGTGTTGAGTCCCAATTGCACTAAATGTGGTGTGAATGTTATTGGTGTAAGGCCTGTGGCTGATATAATGAGGGGGACAATGATGACTTTTTCCTGTCTCCATAGCCTTTTTATTTCCGTTGCAAGGTCTGTGTATTTGGAAATTTTTTCTGTGTATTTCGCTTGGATGTTTGTGTCGTTGGGGACAGCTATGTCAATCAGATAGGTGACTTTTCCTTTTTTGCACTGAAAAGTAATATCGGGTCTATTGGCGGAGACTGTTTTATCTGTATGGATACCGATATCCCAGTAGAGCTTGTAATCTTCATTTTCAAGTATGGATGTTGGCGTGTATTTGTAGTAGGGATCTGTGTTTTCTATGAGTCTGTATGTTGTGGCTAGTGCTTGGTGAACCACTTTGGCAGCTGAATCATGCCTGGCTGTGTACTCCGTTCCGGCCAATATTTTACATCCGCTCGTTATGTGTTCGATCGTTTCTTTCTGCTGGTGGCATTTCCTACATCTGTCCTCTGCTATAGTCGGGTCTTTGATGATATGCTTTTGGTAGTTTCTGGTTAATATGACTTTATCCTGGATGGCAAGTAAGAAGCCTTCAGTCTCAGGGAATAGCTGCCCATCCCGTAACCAGGTGTATGATTGTTTTTTATTTACGTGGTCTTGTTCTATGTGGTATCTGTGTTTTCCGTGGAGTGTTTTCTCTGACCACGTTTTCATCTTTTCCTGTTGTAATTGGGTGTGACTGTGTGTGTCTGCTGAGTGGTCTGCCCGGGCTAAGTCGAGAGGTGTGTAGTTTTTGTCTGCTTTCACTGTCGCTGTGTGGAGGCTGGTTTGCTTGCTGTGAAAGAATTTCCTAAGTGTTTGTATTTGTTTTGTGTGTAATGATCTGATGTCTATAATTCCTCTTCCTCCTGCCTTCCTCTCGATGGTAAGTCTTTCTTTGCATGCGTTGGGGTGTAATTTCCTGTATTTGGTGAATTGAGATCGTATAAGGATGTGAATATTTTCTATGTCTGTTTGTGACCATTTGATGATACCAAATGAATATGTGAGTATAGGTATAGCGAACGTGTTGATGGCTTTAGTGAGACTATTATTTTTTTATTTTTTTTTTTTTATTATTTTTATTATTATTATTATTAGATCTAAAAGTTCTTCTGTGACTCCCTACTGTCGAATCAGGGTCGCAGTCCTAGTCCGGCATTTTCTGCCAAAAGACATAAGCTGACCTCTTATAGATCTTTGGGTTCACAGAATAGTTGACCCCAGTATCTGTATCTTTTAACCATTAGTGCAGGACATTCGCACAAAATGTTAATGCTGTCCTCGCTTTCTCCCTTTCACAGCGACATGTTTTCCGCTCAGCCAGTTTGTCCAGTAAAGAGTCCTAAACTCAGGCGTAGCCTTTGTTTTGATATCGACAGGAGTTTCTTTGTTGTGCCTGTCGTAGTTTGTTTCATAAGGAGTTTGGCTTGACGACACCCCGCTCCTGCAGTCCAAGAGCGTTGGTGTTCCTTGTCCAACCATTCCCTGATCTTGTTTTTACCGAAAGTGAATGGAACTCTTATAACCTGTTCAGGCGGGTCCTCTAAGGTGCCTCTTTTGGCGAGTTCATCCCCTATTTCATTTCCAGATATGCCTTGGTGGCCTGGTACCCACATTAGGGTAACCTCATTGTTACCCCCTAACGTGTTTAGTTCTTGCACGCATTCCCTGATCAGCAAGCTGTCCATGATATATTTAGCAAGAGCTTGTATAGCTGCCTTTCTTGTTTTTGTCCCTTTAGAGATTTGTATTTTCGCACATCTGAGGATGGCTAACACCTCAACTTGAAAAACCGTTGCCATATTGCCCATGGGTATACTTTCCCTGTGGTTTAATTTATGAAAAAAGATTCCCGCCCCAAAGCGGCCGTTTGCATCCGAACCGTCAGTATACCAAATGTCGGTATTCGGCCTGTTCAGGAGCTTTTGCGTGTCCCTCCTTTCAGGGATATGGACAGAAAAAGACTTAATCACTTGTTTTGTTTTGTGATTCTGTCTTGTTTTAAGACGAATGGGCGTTCCTGGAGGAATTTCAGACCTGAGTGTCCTCGGTCCCCATTCCTCCATTCACCTTGGCATTTCAGTCTATATGCTGCTAATCTCGCCGTGTAGATGATGAACTGATTCAGTGGTGGGACACAGAGTGCTACTTCTAGCGCCTCCGTTGGTGTCGTTCTCATAGCCCCGACTGCTGCCCTAAGGTAGTTCCCCTGTAGGCTGCGCAATAGATTCTTTGACTCCACAGTGCCCACTCTGGGCCTTCAAATAACGGCCGCGTACGTTAATCTAGGCAATAGCACCGCCTTGTATATCCACAGTGCGACCTTGGGTTGCATCCGCCCAAGTTTTGCCCAGAGCTTTCCTACAGGCCCAAAAGGGACGTGTAAAATTTGTTCCTCTTTTCGTCGAGGTGTTGTTTACAGTTTAATTTTGGATCCAGCCGAACTCCAAGGTATTTCACCGAGCTCGAGTAGACCAGTTCACTGCCCCAGAAAACTAAGTAATGCAATTTCTTGAGGTTTGTATTTCCTGGTAAAGATCATGGCGTTGGTTTTTATTGGATTGACCGTTAGTCCCTTTGCCATGCACCATCTTTGAGTAATCCTCAGGGCTCTCTGCATGATCTCCCTGAGGGGTTGTAAAAAGTTGCCTATAACCACTATTGTCACATCGTCTACGTAGCCATAAGCGCAGATGCCTTCTCCCTGTAAGGTTCTTAGTAGGTCATCCACCACCATTCACCACAGTAGAGGTAACAAAACCCCTTCCTGTGGGCATCTCTTGGTGGGGTACCCCCTAATATCTATTCCAGCATAGCTAACCGTCAAAATCCTGCTTTAGCTTGCTTCCTACCCAATCCACCAATGCACTGGGTGAACCATGATTGGTCATTGATCTCTGATGTCTGTCAAGGAAGGCGCCTAAAGCGTATCCCTTATTTACCAATTGCGCCTCTATACCGCCCACCAGATGGTGTAGGGCCGTTTCAGTCGACCTACCCTCCGTGTATGCGTATTGATTAGAGGTTATAGGGTGTTCAATCAAGGGACCTGACTTCAGATACCCATCAACCAACCTCTCCAGAGTCTTCATCAGAAAAGAGCTAAAGCTGAAGTCCTTCGCCAAGATGTTTCCCTTTCTTCCTGGCTTGGGAATAAAAAACCACTCTCGTTTCACGCCAAGTAACAGGTACATGTCTTGCCCTATAGATGTTAATTAGAGGCCTTTTCAGCCCATCTATCCCCTCCTGCAGAAGAGCAGAATATATGACATCTAAGCCTGGTGACTTATAGGGTTCGAAGGACTTTATAGCCCATTCCAACCCTTCACTGCTTACTACTTTTGCAGCAAGCGCCCAGGCTTTAGGTTTCTAAATCCCGTTACATCTTTTCGGGGCTCTAATGTCCTCACTGAAGCCTGGAAAGTGAGTCTCCATAAGATGCTTTAGTGTATCATCTATACCTCCCCCCCCCCCGTGGGGGAGCGGGATAGAATATCTCCCCCGGTATGTTCTGCCTGTCGTAGGAGGCGACTTAAAGAACAACCTAGATGGTAGATGCCCAGATCCCACCAGCATCGCCCGGTGTGATACCATCGCATCGGCTTAGGCTGCGTGAAGTTGCTTAACGTTTCGTGGCTGTGCCGATGTCCCGGACTGTGGGACCAGATAGCATGATGAGGCACCTGGATACAAAAAATTCCGGAGGTAAAATAGCCCCCCTTTCGGATCTCCGGGTGGGGGCTGGTTCAGGGGCGTCGACATGCAGAGATCAGAATTTCAAAATGGATTTTTGCAACATACGAGGTTTAAACACGAACATAAATTCAGTGCACCAACACCTGCAATCAAATAAACCTCATGTACTCGCTCTCTGTGAAACTAAGGTCAGTTCATCGGCCAGCACAGTAAACTATCTTTATCCTGGGTACGACTTCTATTCCCCATTTAGACGTAACTTTGGAATCTGTCTTTATGTCAGAAGCGACCTCTCTTGCCAACGAGAAGAGACTCTGGAGCCCCCAAACTTTGATGTTATGTGGTTAAAAATAACGACTCAACCAACCACAAGGTTCATCTGTATCCTCTATCGACCACCAAGTGATACTAACTTTGAACACTTTTCGCTTCCCTTGCAGACACCATCGATCATTTACAAATTAACTATCCAAATGCCGAAATTGCCATCCTGGGCGACTTTAATGTCCACAACATCAACTGGCTTAAATATTCAAATACTACCAATGAACAAGGTCGTGAAGCCGAATCATTTTCAATCAGTTGTGGCTTAACTCAGCTTATTGACGAACCAACACGGATCCCTGATCGAGACGGAGAGTTTGCCAGTCTTCTTGATCTCTTTTTAACCACCAATCCGGAGATTTACACAGTCAGCGTAAATCCGCCGTTAGGTTCTTCCGACCATAAACTACTTTCGACATCGAGTATTCTACCAATCAATGACAGAGAGGGGCCTAAACCGCGCAAGATTTGGCACTACAAGTCTGCTAAATGGGAAGATCTCATGGAATATTTTCGAACTTTCCCTTGGTTGGACGTTTGTTTTCGATCCGACGACCCATCTGACTGCGCCAGGGAGGTTTCCGATGTTATTTTGGCCGGTATGGAGGCTTACATCCCTTTTTCGAAGAAATGCCCTTCCAACGGCAAGCCTTGGTTTGACCGAAAATGCAAAGGAGCTGTTGCTTCTAAACATCTTGCATACCGACAAT
This sequence comes from Pachyrhynchus sulphureomaculatus, assembly GCA_019049505.1. Lineage (NCBI taxonomy): Eukaryota > Metazoa > Arthropoda > Insecta > Coleoptera > Curculionidae > Pachyrhynchus > Pachyrhynchus sulphureomaculatus. The sequence goes on along the minus strand of CM032446.1, from coordinate 85,274,275 downwards.
GGCGCGAAAATCCTAACACCATAAACCGTAACACATTTGTTCGTGCCAGGAACAGATGCAAAGAAATTATCGACGAAACCAAGGAGGTACACAATTAACGGATTAGAAACAAACTTCTCGCCTGTCCCGGCAATTCAAGGTCCTTTTGGTCGGTCGCTAAGGCAGTTAGTCAAAATTTCACCAAATCCACCATACCACCACTCACACGGCCAGATAATTCTATTGCAACGACACCTGTTGAGAAAGCGAACTTGTTGGCTGAACTCTTTGCTTCACATTCTACTGTCGATTTCCAAGGAAAAAACACCACCTACTATTCCCATAGTGCAGTCAAGGATGCCCGATGTTGTCTTCAGACAGCGTATTATAAAGCGTATTCTGATGAAGCTAGACACCAAAAAGGCTTCTGGCGCTGACGGAATACCTGCCATAGTTCTTAAAATCTGTGCGAGGGAACTAACACCAGTTTTCTGTAGACTTTTCAACCTATCCTACAGAAAGGGAATATTTCCTTCCTGTTGGAAATGCGCTACAGTTCAGCCGATACGTAAAAAAGGCAAGAAGACCTGGCCAAATAACTACCGACCAATCGCACTGCTTTCAATAATATCGAAAGTCATGGAAAAGGATATCAATCAGCATCTTCTAAAACATCTTGAAGGATTCAACATTATTAGCGATCACCAATATGGCTTTCGTAAAAATAGATCAACAGGAGATCTTCTGACTTACGTAACACATGTTTGGAACAATGCAATTGAACACTTTGGAGAATCTCGAGCGGTTGCTCTGGACATATCCAAAGCATTCGACCGTGTTTGGCACGATGGGCTGTTGGCTAAGCTATGTTCTTATGGTATGTCGGAAAAGTTCTGTTTGTGGCTCTTATGTTTCCTCAGAGAGCGTTCTTTACGAGTGGCAGTCGACGGATTTCTTTCTAACACCTTCACTATCAACGCCGGTGTACCTCAAGGCTCCATACTGTCTCCTACTCTTTTTCTCATTTACATTAACGATCTGCTGGAAAAGACCGAGAATCCAATCTACAGCTTTGCAGATGACAGTACACTTATCTCTTCATTCACTTTGAACGCTCGGACATCGGCTACTCAGACGAATATCCGCAGACAGCAGGAAGTCGTTCAACTTAACAAAGACCTGGAAGAAATTCTATCTTGGGGGTGACAGTAACCAAGTGGAATTTAACGCTACAAAAACCCAGGCGGCAGTTTTTTCTAAAAAAGTTAACGTTGCTGAACCCGACATAGTTATGTCGGGGCACTCCATTCCTCTAACATCGTCACTCAATTTGTTGGGCGTTAATTTGGGACCAAATATGTCCTGGCATGAACATGTTGCAGGCATAGCAAGGAGAGCTTCTCAAAAGTTGGGAATATTATTTCGAACCAGAAAGCTTTACACTCCACAACAACTGTTAATTCTTTACAAAGCTCAAATTCGACCAACTATGGAATACTACTCCATGTTTCGAGCTCCGCTCCCAAACATACACTGCATTTGTTGGATTCTATTCAGAGAAGAGCTGTTCGTCTGATTGGAGACCCGGAACTGACCGTCGGCCTTGATTCGCTGGAACATCGAAGAACGATTGGCGACTTGAGCCTATTCTACAAGTACTTTCATGGAAAGTGTTCGAAGGATGTGGCCCGCTTAATTCCTCCCAGAGCGGTGCATGTTAGAAGTACACGTCGCGCTAATTCTTCACATCCATATGAGGTTCAGCTTGTTACTCCCCGTACAACACTTTTCAAGCAGTCTTTTATATGGAGAACATCATCCCTTTGGAATAATTTGCCAAGATTGTGTTTCCCACCGAGTACAATCTACAGCGATTCAAGAACAACGTGAATCGCCTTCTCCGCACACGTGTCGCTCCTGTAGCGCTTTAGGGACTTCCCTGTAGCACGTGTGCTAGACTCATAAAAAAAAAATTAAAAAAAATACATTCAGTGTATGTGCCGTCTGAGCGTTTAAGACAGCCCAGCTGCAAACATCCATCTGAACTTAGTATTTTGTTAAGCCTAGATGCCTCCGGGGCACTCTCAACTCTTTCACAAAACAGATTCCAGCTTTTACGTTTGGCTTTTGTTATAGCCTTCTGTACTCTCTCTGTGAGCTTCTGAAAGCCTCCCACAGATTTTGTGTTCCATATCTTTTTGCCCTATTGAAATTACACCTCACTTGGGACCTGAGCTTTTCTAGCTCTTTATTCCACCATGAGACATTGGTTGAGTGAGATTTTTTCTTCCATGGGCAATTCGCAACTGTTACTCGAAACAACATTTACCAAGAGAGTTTTTTTAGACAGACGGAAAATACGAATATTTAATTTAAAATATCATACAGAGTGCTATAAAAAAGTTATGACAATTTAAAAGTATACACAGTGCAATAAGTGGCGCCCCCTATAATTTACAACAAAACTGTGAGCTGATTTCGACTTCTCATCTCAGGGAACCCTTAAGCACCGAATCTTGTGCAAATAGTACAATTATTAAGAAAGTTCCTTAAGAAAAACTAAAATAAAAGTATAACTTTGACACCCTGTATCTCAAAAATTACAAATTTTTGGACTAAGATAAGTTGGGTTAAATCAGGGGTGCTCAAATTTGAACTGCTGGCGATCTACCTCAATATTGTTAGACTACGATCGATCGACTCTGAGAGGCTGCAAGTAAGTGTGATGCAGGATTGTCGTCTAGGTAGGGTGTATCGTGGCATAGATATTAGTTTTCCGCACAATATGCATTTTTTTAGTCAAGGTAAGTGTAGGTCTGCTCTAAAATGTCAATGAAAAAACTCATAATTATTCAAAATTGCGAGTTTATTGGTTCTTACAAAACAAACGAGTTCTAGTGTCTAAACTTAACTAAAGAGTGACTTTGGATGTTGAAGCGTGGCACTGCATGTCCTCAGCATACTTTTCATAAGATGGTACGTAATTACCGAGTGCTAATCGCAAACATGATGACATATGTTCGTCAGTTAATCGATTGCGATATTTTGACTTAATTATCTTCATTTCAGAAAATGCAGACTCGCACAAGTAAGTTGACCCAAACATTGCCGTCAGTTGAAGGGCGATTTGCCTTAGATTCGGATATTTATCTTCAGATATAAAACACCAGAATTTTGTATCAGAAGCTGTGGCTTTGAGATGTATATCTGATATAATCTGCACTAACTCATTTTCAACAGAACATGAGTCCATGTTAAACTGACTTGCTATTTCAGTAGCTAATTCCTCAATGTTTTTACACGAAAAAGGATAACTCATAAATGATGCGATATTTGCCAATTTACTGAAATCATAAAAACGTATTTCGAATTGGCCCAAAATATTTGATAATTCTGCCTCATAAATATCATAATTCAACAGAGGAATCCTTGCTTTCAAAGACGGAAAATTTTTCAGATCCTTTCTTTTAGTTGATCTATCATAAGTTGCAATTTACTTTTGAATGCGTTTATTGCGCTAATCATCTCAATAATAGTTTTTCCTTTACCTTGAAGCTCCAAATTAATGGTGTTTAATGCATTGTGATGTCTGTCAAAAATCCCAAATCAGTCAGCCATTTTCCGTTTTTCAGCATCTGAGTGTCATCACCTCTTTCGTCCAGAAAAGCTGTTATTTCGGGCAATAATTCTTGAAACCTTTCTAGGAATTTTCCGCGACTCAACCACCTGACGTCCGTGTGAAGAACTAAATCAGTGTGTTCAGCTGACTCACTATCTTCCAACTGCAATTTAAAGAGCCGTCATTGCAAGCTACGTGCACGGATAGAATTCGCAATTTTTATTGCAATGCCCATAATCTCCTCCATGTTTAGAACTTTTGAACACAAAACTTGTTGATGTATAATGCAATGGAAGGAGAAAAATGAAGGGAAATCATCATTAGCTCGACACAATGCCACAAAACCGTTTTCGTTTCCAGTCATTGCTGGTGCTCCATCGGTTGTAATGCACACTAGTTTATATATTGGTAGCATGTAGTTTGTTACAAAATTGAAGAAAACTTCACATATATCTTCGCCACGGGTCTTTCCTTTCAGAGGAATCATTGTCAAAAACTCTTCCTTAGCCGACATGTCATTGAATACCATTCGAATAAAAATACACAGCTAGGCAGTGTCTGTCATATCGGTGGATTCGTCGAACTGTAAAGAAAAGTATGTACATTCCATGATATCATGTTTTAGTTTATCTGCCATGTCCTGACTCTTGACTTCAACACGCCTTGTGACAGTCGGACGAGATAACTGAAGTTCTCTAATAGCAGACATAATCTCTGTTTTATTTTTAAAATCTCCAAATAAAGTCTCACCCGCTTCAATAAATGCTTCCTTGACAACCAATCCATCATCAAATGGTTTCTTGTGTTTCGCCAATATATGAGATATTTTAAATGACGCGATCGTTGCAGCTTTTGATTGTTTGGCTGGTTTTGTGAACATAGTTTGTTCTTTTTTCAAACAAGTTATCAAATCACCTACTTTTCGTTTTCTTAATTCACTCTGTGACGGAAAATCCTTTTCATAGTTTTTATGAACCGTTTTATCATGCCTTTCTAAGTTCCCACGCTTAGGTATTGCAACTGACGCACGGCAAATGAGACAAATGCACTTATCCTTTACCATACAAAAGATAAATTCTTCCTCCCAATCGTTATTAAAATGATAAGTTTTACTTTTCTTCGCCGCACTCATTTTAGACTATATATTAATAAACTTTGTATCGATGTATCGCCTTCAAGTTACAACTCAGACTGACTCCTATTCCTGCAGGCGCAACATTTATATCGGCGCGAACGAAGTCTCGAATGTTCCCGTCCGAAGTTTTTAGAAAAATCGGCGGGAATCAAAAACGCGGCTTTTCTTTGACAAGTACCGCGCGTTCCTTTGATAAAGCCGCCTTTTGCCGCTAGCAGGGGGTTATTACGATAAAAGAAAGTGATGAGGGGGTTATTCTGGCCTAATTGTGGATCGAATAAATTTTAGTAGTTTATTCATTACATTTTGTTTTAGTAACCTAAAACAAAATCTGTGAATAGTTCTATATCGGAATTTTTTTCTCGAGATCGACTCAAAAAGCATTCGACCGTTTGAGCACCCCTGGGTTAAATAGTCATATTTTCATCCCAGAAATCCACAGTAACTTTATATACACGGAGTACTGGGGTATATATAAACGAAATAGACTTGGGTTGAACTATACTGAATTGAAATAAAAATGATACTTGAGACAAAGACAACGCTACTGATGGAACAATACTGAACGTAGACTATTCCATCGTTTTACAATAAGTGTAAAAATTTGGGAAGATGTTTCAAATGCCATCGATGCGGGTAATCAGCTGAAAAAAAGAATTTTATTTAACGTGGTATGCTCGAGAAAATATCATTCGAGTACCAGAAAGGCATAGAACTGACACAGAAGAACAATAAATAGTAGATAAAATAGAATATAATTGACAGAAGGAGCCGATGCTCATAGGCGAATAATTATTTCAACCTGGTACCTGTTCTCTTACGTCGATGGTCTTTTATCTTAAACATTCGTTTCTGATTCTGTCTTGTAATCTTATGTTCAGCATCTGGCGTTCCATTGCTCTGTGGGTTTTACTCAGTTGGTCCGTCATCTTCTTAGTCAATGTCCATGTCTGGGCCGTTTGGGTGAGAACCGGTAGAATGCATCGATCGAATACCATCTTTCTTAGTCCTAGAGGAATTCTTTTGTTCGTTAGTATTTTCCTTTGTTTGCTAAATGCTGCCCATGCCAGTCTGATTCTTCGCTGTACTTCTGCGGTTTGATTTGCTTTTCCACACTTTATTATTTGCCCTAGGTAAATGTACTCCTCTAGGTATTCAAGTGTTCTGCCTTCTATTCTCAAGTCTTCATTTGTCATAGCTTATCTCTATTCAGCAGTAGTCCTACCCTCTCTGACTTGTTTTGTAGTTCAGTAATCATTTCCTGTATGGCATCAAAATTATCTGATATTAGCACTACTATACATCATCAGTATGACGCAGATGATTTAACTTTTGTCCATTTATACTGATCCCCTTTTTTCTCATTCAAGTTCCTTGAAAATTTCTTCTAATGCTGCTATAAATAGTTTTGGGCTCATGGAATCTCCCTGTCTTACTTCGCGTTTGATAGGTATAGGATTTGTTTTACTATTCGTTTCCACTATCATTTGAGTCTTGTTGTAAATTGTTCTTATGAGCTGAGTATACCTATAGTCTATTCTACTATTATACAATGCTCTGTCGACGGCCCAGCTCTCGATACTATCAAAAGCTTTTTGACAATCTATAAATACCAGGTACAACTTTAAGTTATATTCTGTTGCTTTCTTTATTAAAGTTTTCTGATAGTTAAGAGATAATCACAAGTACTAAAACTCTCCCTGAAGCCAGCCTGTTCTACCGATTGATTTAATTCCAGCTTGTTTTTCAATCTATATTATTAATCTGTTTTTGGTAAACAATTGTATATTTGATATTGGACGGTAATTGTCTGATAGTATATTTGAATCTTGTGTGTTATTTTGTCTGGATCTTTCACATCTTCTCCATTTTCATCCTTTAAGTTGTGTATTGTAGTTTTTCCTAGGCTCTATCGGAGTGCTTTCAGTTTTTGTTTCTCTGGGCTAGCAGTTTACGTCTTTCTTTAAACAGTTCTTCCGTTTTTATGCTCCATATTTTTGTTTTATTGCTCTTCTCTCTAGCTATTTGCTCTCCTGTTTTCACCAAGATATTCGTCAGTGTTTCATTAATTTCGTTTGTGTTTTGTTATCAATGTTTTAGTTAATTCTCTTCTTATTTCATTTTGGTATTGTGCTTTCTTTACTCTTAAGATGGGTGCATCAATTTTTGGTTTCTTTCTTGTTATGATTTTTTTTCTTTCTATGCGTTCATTTATTTCTATTCTTCCTCGGACTATTCTGTGGTCACTTCCCATATTTATTCCTATATATAACTGTTACATCCTTTACTATATTTTTTCTGATGATAATATGTAGTGTAGGTGTTCATAGCGAATAATTGTTGTTGTTCTAAGAAGTTTATTAACATTCATTCATTGTAACTAAACCGAATTTACCTATTTTATTTTCACTTGTGTCGATCTGACCGCCTATCTTGGCGTTAAAATCGCCTATCACTAGTGTATATTGACAACATTTTTTATTTCGTCGTAGAAATCTTTACTGAATCATCGTCGTTGTGATGTTGTTAAGGCATATACTTGAATTATTATGTTATGTTAGAGCTATTTTTCTATTTATTATGAAACCTACTCCTCCAATGTTCTCTTCCTCACTTTCTACCTCTATTCCCTTGTAATATAATATATTTCCTGAATGTAGTCTTATGCTTTGTTATCCCCTTTTAATCTTACTCAGATCCATTATGTCCCATTTCATCTGTTTCATTTCCTCTTCCAATTCTTCCTTTGTCCCTTCTCCACATCGATTGCTACCGTAATCAGGGGTTTCAGGACTGCTGCGGACTAAGGGCCATCTATTCCTATGTCTATCCATATCACATGAGGAGGGGGGTTGACTTTTACTCACCACGCTTGCAAGACGGGTTGGCGAGTTTTGTGTTCAGCCGCCCAAGCAACAGACGCTGTCTGTAGCCGCCCATCCTGGTCAGACGCTGCAGTTGCGGACTTTCTTAGCTTCCCTTCCCCATCAAAACTTTATCGGCAAGGGTGACTCTGCCAGTAGTAGGTGAAAGTCCCCGACAACGGGATATATATATATATATATATATATATATATATATATATATATATATATATATATATATATATATATATATATATATATATATAGGCAACAGTCTGCTACATATACAATCCATTCATGTATAGATTAATTTCTGGATTTATTTAACCATCCTCAATTACGTGAGCCTGGTGGCGTTTATTGTTTAGTCGTCTGGAATGGCTATGCTTAACAGTTGCCTAAATACTTGGGTTTTTTGATTCTATTCTATATATCACTACTTCTACCATATTCATTATATTTCTAATTTCTTCAATTCCCACTCTTTCTGGTCTTGACACATCATCACTTCTTCGAAGATAGTCTGTTTCGACTGTCATTAATTTAGATTTTTCATCCTCCTTTAACGCTCTTATCTAACTTCAATACGTTAGAGCCATTATTATTTGATCTCATTAATATATGTTTATTCAACAAAACTGAGTTTAGTGGCCCAATAACTTTTCTTGTTTTTTTAAATTATTTGCCTTATCTTTGGTCTTTGATAGCATTGCTGTAAATAATACTTCCTAAATACTTATATTTTTCCACCTGTTTATTAGCTTCCTTTCCAGCCCTTCATGTGGTAGTGTATCACCACGATGTGGATTTCCGAATAGTTTATATCTGTTCCGTCTTAAAACCGAGCATTCATATAAGATGTACATAGAAGTTTCTTCCTCTTCACCACATAGTCTGCATGTCATGAGACCATTGTATACCCATTTTCTGCAAATGTTTTCTCAGTTGACAGTGACCGATGATCGGTCCTATCACTAGTTTAGTCTGGGCCCAAAGAATGTCAGTTGTTAATTTCTTCGAAAGACCTCCAATTATGTCCCTCGCGTCTTTGGCCAGATGTTGCGAGCCAACGATTTGGATGTTCCTGACATGACCATTTGGTGATTGTCATTTTTAACACCTGTTTTTGTATAGCAAACGCTGGTTCTGGACCCCTGTATGGTTTTGTAGCTCCGATCTTGGTAATTCATATTTTATTACCTTTTATCTCAGAATATCCTGGAACCTTCTCAATTTGAACTTGATATATAAGAACTAGTAATGGAGTTTTCGAGTTAGTAGGTATGTAAAAAACAGTATATCTAATTCTGAGTTTCGAACTAGATATTCTGTTTTTTGCGTACTAACTTGAGTACTCCATTGCTATTCCTTATAGAGCCTTAGTAATATAAAGTTTATGTCATCAGCCGTCTTTAGTTAGAACTACCCGATCATCAGTAAAGCGGAGGGTAAACAAATTATGATCTTTATTTGAAATACCCATTCCCACGCAACTACGCTTCCATTTCTTGAAAACTGATTCTAGGTATCTTTTAAACAACATTGTGGATAAACTACAATCTTATCTAAGGTCTTGCTTGTTTGTACTGGCTCTGATATGTTGCTGCATTTTGGTCGCAGAGCTTGTAAATCACCAAGAGCATATCACAAACAGCGTCCATCGCTACCTGTCAAAATTTATTTCTAGACACCATATCATAAGCTTTCATTAAATCGATGAAAATAGATTGCAAATAGAAGAGCATCCTGGCATAAAACAGCTTCGATTCTCACTAATTACATCATCAATATCCTCTGTCAGACATCTTTCCAAAATCATCCCGAATAAACTGCTAATGGAGCAATTTACACTCAACTCCTTGTAATTGTTAGAAACCTTTCGGTCACATTTTATTGTATAAAGAGCTTATATATTATACTTTCTATTTCTTTAAAATAATTAGTTGGTGTATCATCATCATCATCATCATCATTAGCTTATTCCATCCATCGTCGGATGTAAGCCTCCCCAAGTTGTCTCAAATGAGCTCTGTTGCTTGCTTTTTGCATCCAATCGTGTCCCGCTAAACTTTTTATGTCGTCCATCCATCTTGTCTGTGGTCTTCTTCTGCATCTTTTGGGTTCTGTAAGCCTCCATTCCACTATAAGACGTGTCCATCTGTTATCATTCATTCTTGTGATATGCCTCGCCCAATTCCACCTTAATATACATATTCGTTGTATCATATCTGTCACTTTTGTATCTTGATATTAGGAATACGATCTTGGAGTCTAATATTTAACATTCTCTTCTCCATCACTCTTTGGGTTACCTGGAGTTTATTTATTCACATTTCAGTGCAATATATTAATACCGGCAGTACATATTGATCGAATACTCTGGATTTTATTGTATTTGGGATGTCCAATTTAAATGTAGATTGTAACCTTCCTGTAAGACCAAGCTGACGAGACTCTTACTTCCAAGTCGACCTTTAACTTATTTATTGATATTTAAATTTTTTGTCCTAATTATACGAATGTTTGTGCCTTTCCTATTCTTTCACCTTCTCTTAATAGTTCCTATCTGTTATCTTCACTTTCGTTGTTCAAATATTTGGTTTTCATAAAGTTTATTTTTAGACCTATTTCTCAAGACTTGTTATTTAATTCCATCACCATTTCTTGCAATCCTTTTGTGTTGGCGATCAAAGTGACATCATCTGCGAACCTTAAGTGATTTAATCGTTCTCCGTCCATTAGTATTCCTTTATTTTCTCACTTTAACGATTTGAACATGTCTTCTAGAGTCAACATGAACAGCTTTGAGGATATCGAGTCGCCTTTAACCAATAACGTTTCATGTTCTTCCAATTTTTTAAGTACTATATTAAATTTATCCCTTCTGTAGGCCTAGTCTCTCTAATATAAGACATTCTTCTTCAAAATATTGAAATGTGAAAACAACATATTAACAAGACGAGGAAAGTGAGAGATATGAAAGCAAAAATCGACAAAAAGTTTGGCTTAGTAAAAAATCAACTCATTTAGGAAATAGGTCGATTTTCGAGGTACGCTTTAGCAAAAAATTAATTAGGTTGAATTCCTAAAACCATTGATACCGATAAATACACAAACCGAAATAATAAAACTAAATAACATGGCTCCTTCCTTTGTATGCTAATAGATGTTTCAGTGAAACATAAACAAAAACCAACATCAAACAGACACAGACCCTAATTAGGATAATGACTACTGCTCCTCTATTATAGGTTGTAACTTAAAAAATATCAGGACAAAATGTGAGCCTTCTCAGGCGGTTTTTTTACCCATATGAAATAATAGGTTGCAGTTTATGTATTTCTTTTCAAGAGTACCGAAAATATAATGAACATAGGTACAAATAATCTTTCTGTCTGCTACTTTACACGTACTATATACAGTTCATCCTGAAGATCACCTGAAGAATTTTATAATTAACCAGAATAAATAGAGAATGATCAAGGGGGGAAGCGGATAGTATTGAACGGTGGTTAATATCGCATAGTATCGGACGGTGGGTAATATCAGATAGTAATCAGTTTCTTACATATTTATGTTTCACCTGTTACGACTTGATTTTTCAGGATTTGCTGGCAAATTTTATATAAATGTACGTTAAAGGACTGCAATCAAGGGAATTCACAGCGACAAAATATGTTTGCTGCGAGTCTGTTGAGCGTTAAACACAGATCACAAAGTCGCGTACTATAAAAGTTCTAAGATACTTTTAAAATGAAAAAATATGGCACACGGGCCCGATCTACTTGTCACACGGGTCCGACCAACAATTGTTACTTGTACGTGCCAGCGCTATTGTAAGCATAAAAAAATTCTAGAAATCATCGATTGTCTGTTGCTAGATAATATTGACTAGGAAATTAATTGTTGTTGACGATGGAACCACATTTGCTCGACGTTACAAAGAGATCACAAAGGTTCTTTAAGTAGATAAAAAAAAAGCTATCGGCTGTTCGCAACTCACGTTCTTAATTTCAAATTTACTAAAATAAGCTACTTACCTTAACGTTTTTAGTCAGTGTACCAAAAGTGAAACTAGGGCGTTATTCTTGTTGACTGGAAAATGCTAACTGCAAGTTCGGTATTTAAAAGACGGAAATACTTATTATCTATTGCTGACACTTGTCAGCGCTTAGTTACAAGCAGTGATGTCCAGCGTTCTTTGGGTTGGTACTCTTATTTCTATTAAATTATGATATGATAGAATAGTTACCAGATATAAACAGAAAAAAATTATGAACCGAAGAGAAGTTTTGTTAATATTTTTAAACGTTTTTTACTGAAAAAATATTTTTCTACATTTAAAATATATTTTGCAGAGTACAGATTATCGATACAGAAGACGCATGTCCACTCCAAGCCCAGTTAGGGATACACCGAAAAGCACCAAATCAGAATCAAACCACAGAAGTTGGTTTAAATCGTTGGACAGAAAAAGAAAACCAGATAAGGTAATCAGTCATCACTGTTATTTCATACTTGTCTATGAGGTGTTATTTATTTACGTCTACGAATGTTGAAATATCTAGATGGAGTCAAATGTAGTACAGTAATGGAGGAGAGCTAGAGAGGAAAATTCTATAAGCAACTAACATGTTGTTAGTATCCTGTATCAAAATTGGAAAAGCAAAACCCTTATGTAATCAACTCAGAAAATGTGTGTGACCCCTTTTTATTTTTGTTACGGTTTTCGTTAGTAATACATCACACATAGACTATGTTGAATGGATTTAGCATCTTTAAATTAACTAGTCTTGGTGGCGATTCTCAATTGTCTGACAGGGTGGCGTTTTTCTCTCCTTTTTTTACTGTGTTTTTATGGCGTTGGCGTATACCAATTAGCCAGCTTTCTCTCTTTGCTTTTTTAGACACACAAGTTTACGCAACACACATGGGATAAATCACCCAGCCGACACACGGAATCGAACCGCTGACCTCTTGATCAACAACAGGCAAAACTGGCGCCTTAACCCACTGCGCCAATCGGTCCGGCTTTTCTCTCCTTAAAAATCATATATTGAATTATAATATATAATAATATAACCGTTAATCGTGACTTCAAATTCCTACGTCCGTTTGTTTTTATTCTATATGAAAATACTAGTAGATAATTTAACTGCAATTGGCAAGATTGTGCGATGTATGATATCAACGACATTAAATTACGCTATTTTACATTTATTACTAAGTCAATTATTACAATTTCTGTAACTTTTAGCTGCAGACATTCCCATACCAATTTCACGCAGAAATATACAGTCACTAGACTGTATAAGAATTAATTTCGATTCGATCTTTTTATGTTACTAACAAAAGAGAGAAAGTCACCCTTTGAGATTTTTGCATTTTTTAACGTTTCAGAGTCCCTAAATTAGGAAAAACATAGTTAGTCAGTCTGTCTGTTGGCAAAATAACTCTCAAAATAAATTAGATCGCGACGGGGGGGCGTTGCTTCGTATATTATAGTTGTTTTCATGGTTCTTGGGGTCGAGAAATCAGAAAGTCATGTAATTTTCTCGTTATTTTCAGTTTTAACAAGAATAATACAACAAGTAGAGGAAAACGTCAGATTTTTAGTTGTAAATTCCCCTGAAGTCATTCCTCTGCTTAAATTCTTTTTGTGATTAATATCTCAACCATATAAAATATCGAATTATAGGCTTGTATTAAATAATTCTATAAAATGTAAAAAAGGTAGTTCTTATTTTAGAACTACCTGTGTGAGAGTACTATACATTTTACAGATTTATTTTTGTGTACTTGCTCGCTCATACCGTGCAAACATGCAACTCCAAAATCTTAGATTCTGTAAATAGTGACTGTAAATTGGACATTAAATTTTTTACTTTGTAATTTTACATAAAGTACTTGTCCTTGTAGCAAATTCAAACACAAGTTTGAAATGAAAGGCTTATAATTCCAATTTAATCAATCAATTAATCAAAAAATCAGACAAGATACGAAGATTAAACAAATGTGTTTTCTACAAGTTTTTACTTTTTGAGATATTGCTGATTAGCAATTGTTTATTAATTAATTGTCTAAATCATCTATTTGTATATCATACCCGAATGTTTAAACAAATTTTATATATTATATTTTAATGCATGTATATTTTTAGCATAACAAAGATGAAATTCTAACCAGCACCGAAGAAGAAACTATTACAAATCGAGGTAAGCTGTCATCTTCTACCAGCAACCTACGCTTTTTTGGAGATACTGATCAGGAGTCCAATGGTGATAGTATAAGAGGAATGAAAACTAAAAAGAGACCAGGACTTAGAAGTCAATCTACCCGTGAATTACATAATATTTCTGAAGAACTACATAAAAGCACTAATACGGGGAGAAAAACGGAAGCACATCACAAATCACTGACAAATATTTCGGAGAGTAACAGGTAAATAAAATAAGTGTCCTTTTCATTTTGTGTTTTCAAAAAAAAGGCTTGTTAGTTGACACAGACGGACAGACACCGAAATGATATTATAAGTATTCCGTACTAAAAAGAAATGTTGTATGAAAGAGTATCTCATGTTTAGAAAATAATTTCAACCATTTGAATGCACTGTTGGACTAGTTATTGAAAAATGGAAATCCTAAACTTTTAAATGATGTAGGTCTTTGATCATTCTGGACGTAAGAGCGAACTTTTCAAAAAAAATACGATTTTATAGGGAACTAAAAGAAAGCAGATCTAATTTGAAACCACCAATTTCACCAAGTCACAGATATAGGCAAGAACAAGGTCACAGAGATGACAAAAGAAGGCGTAAAAGGCAGGATATAAGTTCAGTGGAAAGTTCGACAGAAGGTGAAGGAAGTCAACAATCACAACGAAGTATTGTGTATCTACATGCTGCTACTGGTAAGTTCATGTCAATAGGTTTATCAATCAGTCGTAACTCTGGGTAGCACATAAAAAAGTATACAATAACATATGCGATATTTCTAAAATAAAACGACTCATTATCTAAAGGTATTGAATATGATTTGTTGTGAGTTATAGATTGGGCCAATTCTGTTTTCAAAATGCTAGCAATCCCTTTCAGAGTTTAAATATTACATTTGCAAGCTAAATTACATTAAGTGACAAAAATAGTAAACAGAATCAAATTATTTTTGGTTATAACTCCTTATGGAATTGTATATCCACAACAAAGGGACCTCATTTATAAAAATTAAATCGAAAGAAAATAACTTTTCCAGTTTAAAAAGCTCGTTAAAGTTTTTCAAACTGTTGTGAACCTAAAAGCACTGCAAGCTAAAAATGCCCTGAATTGTTGTTTTTATGAATCGTCTGTATAAATAATTAAATAACCGGTCAAGTGCAAGTTGAACTTGGGCAATTAGTGTTCCGTACGTTGATTGCTTTCAAAATAAAAAATTTTGTTACAGAGGTATAAAATGATTAGTGACTTCACAAAACACACCCTAAATGAGTTTTCAACAAAGTTTGTTTCCTATCTTTACTGAAAACTGATGACCTTGAAATTTTTTTTTTTATATACCAGATAAATTATTAAAGGTAATTCACTAGTGATAATTTTCGTTCAATCTAAACCCCGTGGAGAATATTCCGGAATTTTTTCAAAATGTTTTGATAAGTACTTGTCAAGATCAGGCGGGTGGACTGCGATTTTTCGCGATTTTTTAAAAAATAATACAAAGGAAAGTGCGCGCAAGTATTACATTGTATATTATATATTATATAATATATATATATATATATATATATATATATATATATATATATATATATATATATATATATATATATATATATATATATATATATATTAGTCGTGTTTTCACAAGCTTTCATTTGACATCACACTCGATGACCTAGTAAAAAAAATTTTTTTTCCCTTCCGATTTCACCCCCCAAAACTAACCCCTTAAGTCAAAATTTAACTTTCAAAACTACATGGCTCTGATGAAGCCGTCAATTCCTATATTATTACCAAATTTTAACTTTCTATG